>OV788322.1:14649547-15849547 GCA_928718305.1 Tetramorium bicarinatum
GACCAGGAACGAGCGTCTAGGTGATCGTAGTTGCGGTTTTCTCGACAGTCCAGATTGGAGAACCCGTTGCGGGCGACGGACTCTACACGCAAGTGTACTCACTTCACTTGCTGTCTGGGTAGCGACGCTTTAAGGGCTTCCGGAGCCCTTTAGGGAACATGAAAGAAGTCGCTAAACATAGAACACGGACCATCAAGAGAGAGAGAGAGAGAAAAAGAGATCGCGCGTTCAATCAATTCCCGTGGCGATTTATAACGCTTGTCTCCTTATTTAAAAAAAACATCCTGCACCGACGTGTATTATTTATAGTCGCATTTAAACAAGAGAGTTTCCTTCCCGCGTTGTGCAACATTGGACATTCGAGGTAATGAAATAGGATCGGACTATCGAGACCGCTAGCGTACTCTAAACGAAACGAACAATGATCCCGCACGCGAACCGGCTGAAACGAGGAAGGGCGGGGAATAATTCAACGGATAACTCGACCTGGGTCGTTAACCGAGTAACAGCGCGGTCGCGCACGCAGGCCGCGACAAAGTTTAGAATTTACGTCGCGGCTAACGTTACATCCCTAGTTCGCGTCCAGTTTTTTCTCCTTCCAGGAATGTCTTTGATATCACGGCGAAATATTTCCGACTCGCGAGATAGAGCGATCCGATGGTTTGGCGTTCACGATCGATTTGCCGGAACGGTGATGAGGCTTCTTTTCGTCTCGGTCCCTACGTGAATGACTGACACGACAAAAAGAGCACATTGGCCGCAATGAGCGTAATGGCTATGCGACCGCCTGCAGTTTCTGGCGGTACATCAAGCTAACTATAGCCATGCCATGTGCCAAACTAACGGCCGCAGACGTAGGATCCTTTCGAACGTGGCCGCGATAGTTTCGCTCTCGCGAGCAACAAAGGCAGGAATTGGTGCGCGCGATCGTCTGCCTATGATAAGAGAGGGAGGTACTACATTCGGTAGCGGCCAAGTCCGAGAGCTATCGAGGGAAAACTCGCGGAGATCGGGCGGAAGGGCATGATTTCAGATAGATAAATTAAATCGGTGAGTTCGTGCGGATAGAATCGGCACCCGTAGGCAAAATCACACGGTTCGATCCTCCGATAATAATTTCGGAATCGCGCCGTCACGGTCCGTCCTTTGCCGTAGCCATGATAGTGCAGCGTTGCGAGGGCAACGACCTGCTGCGCGGGGATCAACGGACCTCGCACAGGTATCACACTTTTTCCCTTTCACAAAGCATCCTTGCAACGGTCCCGGTGAGCGCCACAAAAGCCTTTGGTTGAAAAACCGTGACTGCATTTAAGCTATCGCCAACGTATAAATAGTAGATCATTAACTCAGGAACGTGGCCTCTTAATAAAGAATCGTAAAAGAGAAAAAAAAAGATGAGAGGATAGGGATTTCGAGAAATTGAATTCTCCAAGAGGATTTCCTAGAAAAGGAGGAAAATTGCCCGCGATTGCAGCAATCCCATGGGAAAGAAATAATATCGCGAGGGGACTGTAGAAGACTCTCGTTCGTATGAAAAGTTACAAAAACAATAAAATTTGAGAGAAGAGAAAAGTATCTTCATCAAGATTATATACAAGAATTAGAAATCTCATAAAGCATGTTAACAAATAACATTCGATTTAAACATGATTAATTTGTTGAAGCTTTTGTCGGGAGCAACACGGCACTAGCACTGTTGAGTCTTCGATATTAATATGTATCTTAACAACGTCCAATTTCGTTGAAAAGCAGCCTTACTAACGAAGGCTGTTGGGTTTGTTCCCATCAAGACTTGTGATTAGTCAAAGGGAAGAGGTATCTAAGGCGGTAACGACGATATGCTCCGTGCAAAGGACAGCAATTAGAGCTACGACAATGACAAAACGAGGCCGAGTTCATTGACTGGCTAAAGATGCTGGCTCGGGCTTGATAGAGGAAGGATAATAAGTAGGCGAAAGAGAAGAAGCGATCCCGTTGAGAAGGGAAGACGAGGGAAGAAAGAGTGCGGAGCGGAGCGGAGCGTAGCGTAAGCGTCGAAGCGTAACCGGCCGAACAACGTGTTCGCGTTTTCCGATCAATGAAACATCACGCCGATGGAATGCCAGCTCGGTTAATATCATCGTAATGGAAAACGCCCGGCGACGAGATATACAGGCGCAAAACGACCTGTCTTTTTTAGATCGTGTAATCTAGGATAAATTTATACCTGACGTATGCTGTCTCCTCCCAGAACGCTGGCGCTCGTAATTGAAATTCCTCCACGACAGTTTACTGCATTACGTTAAGCGGGATGAATTCAACGATGAAATAAATCTATGGCACGATTCTTGAAAGAGCCAATCCTGAACGTTCATGAAAATACACGTCACTTACGTTTCAACATTTAGTAATTTGCCATATTAAAATTGCTGTAAAACTTGGCTCGCGAGATAAATTACGATCTTTTTACATCTGTCGGTCGCTTGCACACTGTTGAGATAACTGTGTTTAAACAATCGAGAGAACTCGGATTCCTGGATGCCTCGATAAAAGCCACTCTACAAATAGCCACTAACAACGTAAAAAAAAACGTTATCTCAAAATTAACTCTGTATCGCGCAATGAAAAAAATTCTACTTGCGTAACAAATTCATAATTCATCCTCCTCACTGTAACGGAATTTATTCAGGGATGCCATTAATCACGCGGTGATAAACAAACGGGAAATGAACTTTGTGAGATATTAACGATCGTACTTCGTTATACCGACGCTCGCGGATCTAGATGTCAGACATGGAACTGATGCAAGTGGTGACTGGCGTTAGTTGTGCGATCAGGCAATTAGCGGTTGCGGTAATAATGACGGAGTAGCGATATAACAATCTCGGCTAAGTAGTCTAGACTTAGCTGGTACTGCATTAAAAGCGGCGGTTGGATCAATCGGCTGTTACCTCGTAAATCGACGTGCAGAATCGATAATTGATCGACAATGGTATTAGGTATCGTTTCAAACACATTAGATACGGCAGACTGCGATTAAGCTGTTAATTAATTGCCAAGCAATTAATTAGAATCGTTTGCGTGAAAAGAAAAAGGTTTTCGCATCGTCGTTAGTGTACGCATTGCGGTAAAAGAATAATATTATAAAGTCACGAGAGAGAAATATTTAATTATGTAGATGCGATCGCGAAATAGTTACGATTATAAAGTACAGCGAGCTTTTTTGAAAAGCCTCAAGTTATAAAACAGACGTCCCTCTGAGCCACGCTATGAATATTGATGTCTCGACCCATCAACACTGATGATTAATGACAATTTGCATCGGTCACTGGCCGAGGAAGAATTTGAAGATCCTGATCGGATCAGTAAACTCGATCTGTATATCATTAAACAACTCACAAACACTCACAATCAGATAGATGTTGAGTTTTAGAAAAGATGTCTCATCTTTTATTCGTGTATTTTCTAGCAATAGATTCAAGTACAGCATGACGAAGTAAGTACCAAGAACAATTATTCTTGCGCGCGTAATTATTATCTCACAAGAAAATCTTGTAAAGAAAAAGAAAAGAGACGTCAATGGGTGATCACGGTTATTGATAAAAACACTAGCATATGTTTTTAGTGTCGGAGAGATTCAATAATGTTCATTAAGAAAATGACGTTGTTCGGCGCGGCGATCGCGATGTAACGTAAAATTGATTTTCATCGGCGCTTTTCTGAAATCAATTGAAAAGTCCGACGTGCACGTTCCAGTGCGATTTTTAGTTTCTCAGCGAGAAACCAGCAGGAAGTGCCCGTCGTAATCGATGTTGCTTACGAGAACTATCGTGCCCCATCGCCAGGAATACCGGCAACACGCGCGTGGCCGCCGTACCGGCGCGGGCGGTCTACGTTTAGCCGAGACATCAACTCGCAACACGCACGCGGCACGCTGGACATAACAGTTAAAAATAACGTCAAGGTGCGAAACGCACGACGCCGAGGTTCCGGCCTGGATGGACAAAACCAGAATTCTCGGAGGCCCGTGCAGATACTCGAGTAAACGCGGATCATACGACGCTGCCAAGTGCACGTTACAATTCTCGACGTGAAAAATTGTCTTGTCTGACACGGGATCGGATTTTCAAGAATATTATTAAACTTTATTGTTAGTGGGTCGTTGAAATGTTTACGTCTGCCGAAAACACACACGGTACTAAAATATATAAGCAAAACAAACAAAAATGACTCGTTGGTGCATTCTCCGATTTTTTATCGCATGGAAATACCAAAATTTTTTGTACTATCAAAATAAAACAGCGTTCACTTTGACAGACAATTAAAAATTTCCTGAGATACATCTCACGCTGGAAAAGATCAGAAGTAATCAATCAGAAGTAATTAAAGGCGTTTCGCAACAGCAAAAATGTCCATATCGTATTTTTTTAGAACAAGAAATAATCAAAAGCGTTAAAGTTTGTTTGAAATTAATCCTAGACGTATCACTATATACGCGAGGTTGCAGACCTTTTGCATGATCTCTCCCTAAAGAGCGAAGAGGCGCAAGAACTCTTCCCCTCTTCCATATCCGTATCCTCAGCAGCTGCAATTAAGTTTATCTGTTTTGCGCTGGGAATCCTTCTGCAACGCGGTTCCCGCGGGGAAACGAAACTTCCCACGGGCGAACTTAACATCTTGACTTTGCGATTGCGTCGCCGATAGAATTTCGTGACACTCGTTACACTAATGACCGCTTTATGAGCGCGATGTGCCAGCTGCGTGCTTAGAGCACTACTCATGCACCATCAAGTGGCCTTGTGTTAAAAATATTATAAGGAAAATCACGTGACAAATAGTTCATGGCAAAAGAGAATATAAAAGATATATTAATGTATAAAGAAACTTAATAAAATAACGACTGCTACATGAAATATGTTTGATACGCATGCGCGCATGAAAGAGTAATTCGTTATGGCATTCCATTACAATGAAACATTATATCATGATAAAATAATAAAGTGCTTGCTTTTTAACTCGAATTATAATTTATGTCCACAAAGTCTAAAAAGTCTCTGAGATTTAAATAGAATATAAGGAATTCAGTCTGATTGATAAAAAAATTATCAATTTTAGTTGGAAAATCTATAAAGATTTTAAATAGAAGGTTCGAACAAACTTCATTCGCTTTTCTTAATGTTTCTTTGACATCTCTTCTTAGTTCTTCTCTTTTATTAGAGCCATGACTCTCATAATCAAAGTACTATGCGCAGCCGATAGAAAGACGCGCGATCAAGCGTAATTAGACTCATCAGTCAATCTAACACAGCGTCGTTTCATCTCCCTCCCTTCTGACTTTTCTCAGCGCATCAAAATTGCCCCCTTCTCCGCCTTTGCGCGTAGTATTATGCATAAGCCGGACTTATATAATCGCCGTGTATTACGGCCGGCAAATGACATCACGTCCAGCGTTACAAGCGTTGAGGTCATCAGGTGCCGCGAGTCGGCCGATACCGGAGACTTTTTTACGGCAGTCTCTTGTCACGTATGCTCAAGATGACGGCGTGTTGTACATGCAGGTAGATTACGTTTCTCGGCAAAGCAAACGTACTTAGCCTCGCTCTACGTCGAGGCTAAGCACAGAGAGTGATGATTATTTCACAATTCGTTTTTATCGTGGACCTTTATCATCTCCAAAAATAAACCAAAGGATGCATAAAGACAGCAAAAATATATGAAATTTAAATACACATGTTTTGATGTAATAAAATGCGTTACATGTATACATATTATACTTGTATATCTTCTTGTAATAAAGCCGCAATATCGATTCAAATGACATTTTCCAGTCACACTGAAATACGATAATTGAGATATTACTACAAGATGAATGATCAAACGTTCGACATATTTACACGAAATACTGAAAATGAATAATGGCGTGATTTCTGAAATGACATTTAGCTTCGCGTAGCTCAAGTATCAAAATTCTGTTTACTCCCTTTAGCAGTTTTGGCCACGGGCCAGATATCAATAGAATGCGTTAGCCGTTCGTGGCTGCAAGAAAAACATTGGATGATGCAGAGAAAAGTACGTACTTTGGCGTAGCAGCCATTAATCAAACGAGTTGACGTCTGGTATCAAGCATGTAATCGGCAGCAATTTTTACGACAGATTTCTTTTGATTTAATCACGGATTAAATGCTCTTTAAAAAGTAAAGTATTTGTCTTAAAAAGTAGCAAAAATTTTACATTTTATATGAATAATCTTTTGCTTAGATTGCAAAGCTATTCGACTTGTATCCTGCAGTACAATGCTCGTAAACGTTATTGCGATTGTAGGTATTAATAATGCAGTCATGCAGGTATGTTTACATTTATAGTAGACAATATGTGCCTCATAAATGCCTATTCATATCTCTTCACATCCTTCTACTTATTTATAGAAGCAAATGTTAACTTTAAATATAAGTACACAACTACATATTATCGGAATTCATATTTTTATAAAAATATGTATTTATTTGTGCTAACGCGAGTGATTAATAATGAAAGAGTCTTGGGTTCAAATCCTAGTGCTCTCTCATCCCAATATATATTCCATTTTCAAGCGGAGTCACATAACTTTTTATATTTAGGTGACATTAGAAATTATTATACCTAGCCGCCCAGCTTACTACTATTATATGTAATATTGTATTAAATTATTAATAAAAATAATATTTGTATAAAGTTTGTATAAATATCTCTCTCCGAATTATAAAAATTAAAGCAAAAATGCGTTTGTTTCATTTCATTTGTAATAATAATGGTGACTGTATGTCAAACATATAATTGTTATGATTGGTAAAACAGAAATAATAACGTCGAGAGATTTTTGTCGAACAGGTATCTACTGTACATAATATCATATACATAACGTACATATTTGCAATGATCAAATTTAGGACACGAGACAACCGGTTGGTGTCCGATTGGTGTATGTCGCCGCGTCCCAATTTTCACTGCGAGTAAGGCGAATGCATTTGTGACTCATCTATATCGTCATCGCGAAAAGTACATGGTCGGGCATGTTACAATGCCCGAAACATGCTACGGCGCGATGAAGCGACAAACATTCCACGAGGGAGAAGTGCCTCTTTTGCGAGCGTTACGTGAAAATATCTTCCACTAGCCGAGTCTTACGGAAGTCTCTGAATAACAACCGAGCTTCGAGGACCGAGGTCGTCTGTGAGAAACTAGGACGTTTAAAAATTATTACTACTCAAAAACGCAACTGCTAATCGGCGATAATAGACATTATTATTCAAAAACAACGCGAACATTTGTAATATTAACAAAGTATAAATAAATATGTAAGTATATAAGTAAGAGCTCCGATTTCTATTGTCAAATATAATTTTTTAGATGCAAATCTAGCCTATTAACACGTAATCTTTCAACGATTTTTAATTCATTAATGTAATAATACGATTCCAAATTTTTTTCCGTCCATCCTCAACGAGATTTGATTAATTGCCGAGACAAGAATGCAGTTTGTACTCGTGTCGTTATTAACAGCTCTTCGAGTCTATACATGCTAGTGTCAAATGGTTGAGCTCTGAACCCGCTATTGAACCCTATCTTATGTCAGGTTATATCAGATTCTGAGACAATCTCTAATTGTCTTAGAATCTCCCGCGATGTTAAATTCTAAGGCGTCATATTCGTTACGGTGAATTAAGCATGGCGGAAATAGCTCCGAAGACGATAAAAACGCGCGTAGTGATTTTAACGATGTAACGTCGCTGTTAATTAATGGTGGATCGGAATTCTTCGCTACACTGCCTATATTTATCGCCGTATATGCGGCGTATAATAACAGCGATCCGTGGCCGTTTAAACTAGGGGGAAAGATTTTCCCTCGATATTTTTCTCATCGCATTTCAATCATTTCAAATATCAAATGAAAATTGATGATTCGCTAAGTTTTCAAATGTACACTATATACATGTATATGATACAAATAAATGAAACAAACGAAATTTTTAGTCCTTATATCTCGGATTGTAAAGAAATCATCGGACGGACTACGCGAGGTAGAGTCGTTGAAAATTGTATTATTTAGGATCGGGCGGATCCCCTCGTTCGCGCGCTCGGCCTGATATCCGTATATGTGTCACCCAACGTTATCCAGTAATCTCTTCATCGCCGCCAACACGTCCTTTTCATTGGGGCTTAATTAAATGTACGCTCGGTATGCCGACGGAGGAAACGAGGGCGAGAGGGCCCCTGACTTCTCCGACTGAACGGGGGGCAAATGGAGAGCGCGGCCGAAAGGGTCGAGGTCGTCGATTACAAAAGCACCGTGAACTAAATTTCAGGGCTGCCGCTGTAGATGCCTTTATCCAGAGTGAGATATCTCCACTTTCACGCATTTTTCGTAAGAAGATTTATTGCGAATTCCCCCTTTAATCTTACCGCGAGTTCGCCACCATTATACACTTCGACGAATAAGAAGCAACAAACAGAACAAAAAGCTAGAGCAAACTGTTTTGTAATTTTAACTTCAAGTCATTCATATCTGAACGGCTCTGCGTATCTGCGGAGTTTCGAAGAGTTCAGAAAAATGAAAAATAAAATGCAGTCGACAGAAATAAAGTTTGAAGCAGCGTCTAATAATAGTGTAATATAGATAACCAAGTTCCGAGTAATGCAGCTGTTTTGTGTAATACGCAGCAGACGAGTCCTTACATTTTTATCGCGTAAATGGCACTCTGGCCGTCCGCGTGGCTCTAGACTACGCGAATGTCCCTGAACGACACGAGAAGGGGGAGATATCGAAATTGGAGACCAAGGAGGAAATTAAAATAATTGCGTGCTTCCTGGCATCCGTGGCATCGGGGGAGAGAAAGGGAGGGTAGGGAAAAAGGGGGAAAAAAAATAGAGAAAAACCTATACAGAAAAAGCGATCGCGGCGCAGGGCAGGGCACGGCGTAATACAGGTAGGTAGGTAATAGATATACGTAGATGTACATAGGTATATATGTGGGGCAGGCAAGATGGAGTCTCGGAGGCACGGGTCGATATGAACGCGGCAGCGCTATTGCAGCAAACCGCCCCCTGTTCGCCTCGGTCCCTGCTCCTCTTACCACCTTCGCCTGACTCTCTTACCACTATCAACCTCCCCGCCGTGTCACCTCTCCACCGCTATCAATGGTATCGCTATCGGCACCGTTTCCACACAATCGACGCACGCGTGCGTCCGAGTTTTTTTTTCGGAAAACGCACTTTTATGTAACCGAACGAAAGCAGGAGGATCGATTTCAACCCAGAAACCGCGGAGCGAAAGCAGATTGTGATCGCGGTGCGTTAATGACGATATTTTCGACTACTCGATATTTTCAACAATATACATTTTCCGACAAATCTTTTCTAAAAATAATTTTTCTAAATATTGGATTAAAATTTTTTATAAATATTGATAAATAAGCTTAGTCACGCGCGGGGTCTGTTATCCGCAAGTAATGCGGTAGCGATAATAATAATACGAAGTAATAAGAAGTAACAATCATCGTTGTATTAAAATTTTCGTGTCGAACTCAGTTCGATACGACCATCAAGATCGTATTAATCCGTTTGCAGCAGCCACTGCAAGAAACGGCGTCGATAATCTTGCCTTGAGCGAGAGGAGAGCTAGGTAAACATTTTTAATGAATTCTCAGCGCGATTAGACGCTTCAACATCGGGATGACTCGACGCTACCTTGACAAATCGAGATACAAAACTCGTTTTATATTAACAGCTGACTTGCCGGCGTTATAACACGAGCGCGCTTTCCATTGTGTCCGGCGATACAAGTCGGAGTGCGAGATTACTCTCGTATCGCGCGGGACCAGCGCATAAATTAACGAACCCTGTCGTGATATTTCGTACTGGCGTTTTTCTTATTCTCTGACCTTTCAATTTCTCCGGCGGTGACGTAATCTCGCCACGTGCGGGCGTGCGTGTACACGCCTAAACAAAAATAATCATGATGTAATCCCAAACCGTTATAAGAAGAGAATCGGCATTATCGGCTGCAATAATGCGCGGAAAACTCACTGACTGAGATTAACAACTCGACTGAAATTAATTAACATTTTGGCCATGATAAATATCACTATAAATCGCATCTATATTTCCTTGGAATTAATAACATTTGGACAAATTTATTTTATGGCTGTATTCACATGTAAATAGGAATTGAACGAGTCGTTACTTATACACAACTCTGAAGCAAACAGTGATTGTTCACATACGAGCGAATATAACATGGCAGTTAAAATGTTAAACGTTCTGCAATCAACATCACGTTTCATCTATTAGTCACTCATTTCTGCAATTACCTTTGCAATTTTCTTTGAGCAAAGTTTTTACTAAACAATGTTACAATTGAGATCAATTAATCCGACGTATAGGATGGCGCCAATGCAATACATTCCTCGAAGTATTTCTCTTTAATTGTAATTACATTGGATTTCGACGACAATTGAATAACTGCCTGCGCGAAACGCATGTCACTATGATGACAGATAACGATTTCATTATATCGAGTCACTTTGATCTTTTTGATACTTTTAACTACGCTTTTAACTACGCTTGACGTGAAAAAAAAAAAATTTAATAATATATTAGTACTAAAAACATATACAACAATATTCTTCTAAAATCATAATTTTTTTATTTTATGCTTTATCGATTCTTCGTACTTTATTTACGTAAAATGGCAGGATAAAAAAATATTACGTGAAATAAATAATTTAAGAAAATAACTCTCGAGAAAAAAATTCTGTAGTATCAGAAGCAGTAGATTTAAGCTTTGTGAAGGAAATGAATTAAAATTGCGCGACAACTTCCATCCTTGATTGCCCTATTTATTTACGTTATTACAGTGTAATTAGCGTATGACCTGATAATCTTAGCCGATTATAAATGCATTAACAGATGACCTACCCGCCTACTCGATAATCGATGCAGGTTATTGCACTAGCTTGCAAACAGCCGTATTCTGATCTGTGATATCAAACTTTTACATTTTTTCAGCCAAATACGATAATAACTTTTTCTTCATTACATATATTACGTGCATCAATAACAAGCGAAATTAAAATATATTTCAATTAAAGCTTCAAATAATGAATTATAATGAATAACGGGATCTTCTTCAATGAACAAATCAGATATTTTACACGTTTACAAGGACGTTTTCCATCACGCATGCATCGCGCAACATTTTCAAAGTAGGTTAGTATCGATTATATAGGATGGCTTTGCCAGCGCAAAAGCGAGTGTTATAAAATGTCATACAAGAATTAGGGCAACAACAAAAAACGCTATATAGCCGATTCTCTGTTGGATGCTACATTCATCCGGATAATTCTTTTGTTCGAACTGAAGCTAACATGTGCACTCAAATAATCGAGAATGAATGTCGATTCTCTCAATCAAAGCCGTATTCGATATGAAAACGTAAAAATAGAGCCAGCATAAATAAACTAAAATAACAAAAATAAAAAATAAACAAAATAATATAATTTCTTAAAAATAATTGATTCATATTTCTCTCCTGTATATGTATAAATTTGTATTTTTTAAAATGTCTTGAAACGTCTCTAAAACGTGTGAAAATTATTTCGCGTATTATTAACGATCACGTAAAACGGCGCGTGATTATGTAAAAAGAAGAATGAGTCTCGACATTTTAATTCCTGAGAGTAGTGGCAAATTGCATTAAATTATTTATCGCTCACTCATTCTCGAGTTTTTCGCGGGGGAATGACAGGCAGAGAGAGAGAAAGGATAAGGATTCTAAAATCGTCAAGGTAAACGTTCCTTCCCCTTTCAGACAAATTAAAGAACGTTCGGCTGGCGTGAACCCTTTTCGATCACGAAAGCGTGGTGAGACACTCCGATCCCCAACTCGAATGAACGGAGAAAGCGAAGAGGGAGGAAGTATCGGCGACGCGAGAAGGGTTACAACCCCTCTGTTAAGTTTACACAGCTCGCTACTTATCGCGTGTGTGTTTAAAGGAGTGTGCAACAGCCGAAACGCGCATTCGAGTTATCGCGCTTCGTCGGCTCCTTCGCCAGATAATACTTTGAAGTCTACTAGAATCTCTAATTCATTGAAGACGCGATTAGGCGAAGTAATTAGGCGATGCTCAAATGCATCGATAAAAAGCGAATATCGTATATATTAAAAAAAGCGAACATAGTGTATTAAAAAAAAAGTTTCCTGCCAAATATAAATTTTATATAATAACAAACAATATCTAAATTTACTTTTCGTGCAATTTTAGAATCTGCAAACTTTTAAAAAAGGCTTTTAACTTTTGTTCAGAATTTCCTATATATTGTGATTGGTGTGTGTTGTTAATGAAAGATCTAATTCTGTAATCATACATAATCAATTATATTACATCCCTTACATTCTTTGTGATATGTCTTAAACATCTGTTAGCCACATGTGTGTCGCGTGTGTTCTTAAACCAGATCCAGACTTAAATTATTACGAGCATATCTTTTTCCTAAGAAACAAAATTACTAAATATGCTTTCTGGCTAGCAGAAAGATTTACATGACGTAAGTCAAATTTAATATTTAATTAGATCATCTGTTTCTTTCAGGTCAACACGATTTAGTAATTAAATAAAATCCGTAGTGAAAGGTCTCCCTCTCTCTCTACATTGCTGCTGTTGTCACAGCAAGGAATAATTCCATCCACCTTCGCTGCTGTTAACGACAATAGCATTTTACGAGACATTATTAAACTGGGTCAATCACGGCTGCTTCCGACGTTGCGTTTAGTGTTTAAGTACTTGTCAAGGGCAGGATGCCAAATTTCTACGGAAGCCTTTGTCAACTTGAAATGAATAGTCGCTGCAGGATAGTGTTAATTAATTTAATGCACTTTTTACAAACTGCTGCTTTAAATAAACATTATTTTTATTAAATCACCAGCTTGAATCAATGACGTAATATCTTCTTCACTTGAAAATATTTTCTCATCAATTCCGCGATTTGTATTATTTTTATATATTTCAAACATAAAAAATAGTGTTCCTCCATTGCCATCAATTATCTTCGCATATATTACTGATAACCTCAGCATCAATTCTTTTAGAATGAGTAATGTTCCAAACTTATATCATCTTTTTTCTAAAATACAATACGAACAACATTTTTTCCCATCTTCACGTTAGAGAAAAAACACATTAGAAACAATTTTAGCTGAATGTTATTCTAGCACAATAAATCGCTTTCAAACTCGTGTGCGTTAGCTAATAAACTTAATGACTCGATGATTTGCAGGGATTTTGAGTTAAAACGCGTTGAAGCAAAATTTCACGGCGATGCACACGCGAGCGTTGTGGACCGTCCATCTAGCGTAAAGCGTGAAGCTGCCTCACATTCCTGCGTCAACGCGGCAGCATTGCGGCAGCGTTACCGGCGCGAAAACGTTTATTTTCAGTCCACCTTTGCAGCAGTCGCGGAAGGGACGCGACACGTTATACACTATATGTACGTGTGTACACCGTCTGTGGTTTCGCAACGCCGTCTCATCCGGCGAGGAATCGACGAATGGAAAATAACGTGTTCCGCATACGCACAGCTTCAACCGTAAAAACGGCACGGTGCGATGGACTCGCTGATCGATACACGGGAGACTATTAAAAGTTGTTACGCTTGCCGCGCGCTTTGGTATCGCCTGAATTGTTTATTCGATTGCGACACGAATAATGCAAATCGTTTTAATAATATATCGTGTTCTTGGCGATCGCTGTACAAATCGCGGGTTTACATGGAAACACCAATTTTAGCACACGTTTCCCTAAAATACATCAACAATTATTCAAGGAAAGCTGTATTCTTTCATTTTAAATCAATTATATTTTGTTTGAAATACTTTGAACCACACATTGAGAGAAAATTATGTGGTATTTGCGACTATAATTGCATAGTAAAATAATTATAGTCAAGAGAATATCATTTTTATGGTTATTACTGTAATATTGGTAATAATAACCATTTGCTCGTAATGATGCCAATTGTGGTTACTATTACAGTATTTCATAGTACAACTTACTAAATTAAAATCTCGTTTTGGTTAATAACGACCATATTATAAGTTGCATAGACTCCAAATTATAATTATGAGGACTTTAAACCAATCATATTATTTATATTATTTATATTATTTGAATAATTATAAAAATGTAGTTGGGTCCAAAATTAACTATAAATTATAGTTATTACAACTATTTTTTTCTCTCAGTGTATTTTCGTTGTAACCTTATATCTTGTTTGTACTTTTGTATTTTTAGGAGGCTCGTTGCGAAATAAATAAATTCATTAATTTAATCTTAATTATTATATCAAATCAGATGTATGATCGTGTCGTGATTCTTAATAATTTACTCGAATACTTGGAGCATTTATGTCCACGATATTTCGCAGAAGAGAGAGATGACACGTCACCGTAAGAAACGTACGTGCCTCCGCTGCGGCGTGATATTATTGCATATACCGTCTTATTACGAGCAATCAGATGTAACTCGCATGTCAAGCTGATTGGCAACGTAATCGTCCCCTAAAAGCGCATCACGGAAACGACAAGCCACTGTTGAATACAAGGAATTGCCGGACGTATGTAGTCTAAACCCCCCTCCCCGTAATGCGTCGCGACTGACCCAGATTCGTGATCGCTGCAGCACCACCTTCGTGTCTTTTTGTCTGCGCACGCGGACCTGAAGGACAGACACGTTTTCAAATCCAAGTGGCAAACCGGCAGTGCCGTTTTCTAATCCGATTACTCCGATCCTCCGCAATAAGTGCCCTGCAGTTCTTTCAATTTCAATAACGGATTCTCGCGCGGATGGCGCATGAGAACCCTTAGAAAGTAGATTCTAAGGTCCGAATTCACAGTCGTTTCTCAAATCTTGAGAATTTCTTAAATCTTAAATCGTCTTTTTAAATTGTACAGTTGATCTTGGATGCTTTATAATCTATGGTTCAAAAAATGGAGGATTAATGGAAAAATAATTTTTAATATGTAAATTCAAAAAGTGATCAAATGTACTTAAGTAAATGTAATTTAATGTTATTTTTCGTCGTTTTCGCACGCTTCCTTCCTTTTTTGAACCCATAGAATATAAAGCAGCATAGATCAGCTTTACAATTTAAAAAGATAATTAAAATTTATAAAATTCTCAAGTCTTAAGATTTAAGAAACGACTATGAATTCGGGCCTAAATATAAAAAAGAATGGAAGAGCCAGAGAAAAAAGAGAGCGTGTCTTGTCTAATTGTCTAAGGTACATTTTTTGAAGAAACCTATCGTTTGTAACATAAATCTGATACTCCGGAATTTTAGGTTCGTGAATTTTGAGACCTCTTGTACAATCGCTTAACGGACGAGAGATATTCGCGATAAACCGTGGCAGCCTTGATTTACATGCTGAATAGGACACGCAATCCCCGCGACCACCAATCTTTTAGCTGTACCAGTCATTGCGCCCTGGTCAATTAATCAATTCACTATCTAACAACATGACTCAACTGCGAACGTAGTTCGACGGAAACGTATTTTTATCTACGACGAAGAAACATACACGCGCTCAGGTCTCTCTTCGGGATTGGTTAGCCGTGGCCTCGAGACATTGTTCAAGGTTCGTTGGCGAAGGTCCACGGTGAAATTATGACGTAATCCCAGAGTCCAGAATGTGTACGTAGAGAGCTAAATGCCGGACAGTCGGGTCGTAACGCGAGTCAATGGAATCCTCGCGTGTAGTAGGTACGACGAACTGCGCGTTGAAGCCTTCACGGAATCTCGATAAGTGACGCTGCATATGCAACCGGTTATATTGTTTATCGTTCTGTAAGCTATGTGCTATGCCGCGCCTTAGTCGTAGCAGTAAGTTGCACGTGAATTTTAATTCCGCTATGAATTTCAATCAACTCTGATTTATTTCATTAGTATTTAGTATTATTTTTATATTTCCTTGTCATTATAGGACATATACTTTTACTGTAAAAATGATTAATAAAGAACTTAATATTTTTATAAGAAAACGTTGCTTTCTTGTTCTAACATTGCTTTCGTGTTATTACCTTTCTAGTCACCCATAGATACACAATCTCTTCTAGATGCCCCACCCTGTATACGTCAGACCTTTATTCTGATTACTTATTTTCAGTGATCTAATCCACGGATTGATCTTTGAAATTCGGCAAAGCGAGAAATGATGATGCGATTGTTAAATTGAAGAGTCAGCTACGTTCATAGCGTATGACATCACGACATTAGACCGAATGAAATAACTCGCGTCACCGAGTTACGCGCGGAGGCTACATCGCTCACATCACAAGCGACACATTTTTAGAGAACAAAGCAACGGCTGTTTCAGCGGAGAAATTAGCTCACTAATTAGCGTAAGAGCCCTGACTTTATTACCGTCACAGCGCAGCGATGAAAATATCAAGAATTTCTCTTTTTATCGACTAGTTCTACCCACATCGATGAAATACGTGAATATATATATTCATCTTTATTAAAGATCGGCTATTATAGTGATTTATGCACGTTCTACACGCTCAGACAGGCGTGATATAAAATCGTAGCCTTGAACACAACTAAAAATCTCTCGAAATCGTAAACGTGCACGAATGATATTATATTGATATATGTGGAATGAAGACATCGTGGGAAACATTTATTTTCAATATTTAAGAAGATGTAGGTCTATCTACAAGTATACTTGATGCAAAAAATATTTATGCGAAAATATTTATACAAATGCAGATATTCGAAGAAGCAGAGATGAAAATAGAATAGAAAATTTAACTATTAAATTTTTAGATTTTTCTATGAAAGAGATGAATAAGGTAAATATTTTCTTTGGGACTAGCGTAAGAAATTAAAGACATAAATTAAAAATGGAATCGTTTTCTGAGTCAGAGTTTATTCCGATCTATGTCACAACCGGTTTCTCTTGTCGTTTTCAGGTAAGAGGCTTACCTTGTCCAAATTTTACCGTATTACCGACTTGGTTCTCTTTAAAACAAAACAAAGTACCCTGGATCCGCTGCCCTCGTGTCTCAAAGGGCACCTAATGCTTTTGTACTTAACGACGTAATGACAAACACGAATGGTCCGGAAGAGGCTGCAATTAGCAGTCTGACATTCTTTACCTGGCGACCTTTCCGTTTCCCGTAGAAACGCGCGCGCCCACTCGATGTGGGATTTTTTTTCTTCCCGGAGAGGAACGTTCAGGATCTGCGGTATCGTGAGCACGGGCACGTGCGTTCCGCGCTACCCGCAATAACAGTGCACCGCTACCTTCGCAGCAGCCTACGTCCTGAAGTAACCGTGACCTTTGAGCCGCGACAATCGGCCGGCCACTTCGTCTTAATGATCTCTTCGCATGCTAACGCGGCCGACGTAACGATCTGCGACAAAGGCGGTCGTACTGTTAACGCCTTCTCTCAAATGTCCAACAAATAGAGTTCAGCAAGAACCATGTTCTAATGAATGGGGACATTGGCGAACCACATCGCCTTGTCCGGTTCAAGTTACGAAACATTCAGCAAAATATATTTCAAATCAAATTTCAGATAATTTAGTATTAGCTTGTGTATATCGCGACACGACTAGATAATCAAAAATATCCGCTTTAGGTTTTTGACAAAAAGTACAAATGTTACAAGCAGAAAAAGAGAAATGAAAATTCATTCATGCAGAAAGTTTTTTGTCAAAGAAACTAACGTGGCGCACGAGGAGAGAGTGTCAAATGGGAGAGTACAGCTGTACCGAACCCTCTTCTTTACCCACGCAATCGAAACTGCGAGTTGACATGCGGCGAAACGGTTGAACGCGAGCCCGTATATGCTATTAGATGCCATGTATATACGAAGCCTATTATTTGCGATAATGCCACCCACTTCCCTCGTCTCGTGGCCAAAAATAATACATATGTTCGTGACGAACTAATGCGCACACCATGCAGTACCTTGATAACTCTGAGTATTACGTGACACAGCAAATTTTTTAAATACGATTATATGCGTATTCTCACACATATAACTGTGTGACTTTGATCAGTACGCGATATCGCGACATATGTATATCTATATATTGCAAGAAATATCTTCATTATATATGCATTATAATAAAATATTATCTTCGATTTTGCAACCGAAACTCTCTCATGTTTTTAATAAACATTTTAAAACATCGCATTGAAAAGAACATCAGTCTTTCGCAGCGTATAAATTAATGAAGTTGCTAAGACAAGTATCCGACCTCAACGGCATGTTTCCTGACATAAAACTGAAGCACTGAGAATGATACAAACTTGAGTTTATAAGTAACTTTCTTACTTTTACTTCGCAGAGAAATGATTTTCAAATAGGATCAAATAGGAAATTTTGCGAATAACTTTTATATTACCTTTCTCCGTTTATTTCTCAGACAGATTTAGATAAGGCAAATTAAAACAGAATTTTAAATAAAACAAATTATATGTTCACTCGTGAAAAAAGAAATATACAATAGAGAATTTGAAGGAACAAATGAACTACAACTGCATCACATTTAAACCTTAATTAAATGTCCTCTATTAACGATTTTTACGATTTTTGATAAAACTAAAAAAGGAATACATTAAATCAGGCTGGTTCAAGTTACACTGTAACTTGATATCGATTTCTAAGGATTCCCTATCCATATCGCTCTCGGTGCTTCCCGTCAACACTCATCAATCTTACCTGTCTTCCGGCGCGTGGCAGCGTCTCCACGTTTGTCCCGCCAACCATGGGAGCCTTTTCCGGTCCGCCATTCTGCTGGTTGACGTTTATGTTGGCGTTAACATTGGCGTTAACATTATTGGCGTTGTCGGTGACGTTCGTGTTCATGTTTGCCTCGGTGGTAACGTCGCCGGTGCCGCCACCGCGCTTTCCGTCCTCGCCCGTCATGTCGATTCACCCTCTCGTTGTTTCACACCCTCTTCTCACCCTCACCGCCGCCGCCGCCGCCGCCGCCGCAGCCGCTGCCGTCGCCGTCACCGCCGTCGTCCTCGCCGCCGCCGTTCCGCTTATACTTCCGCTCGTTAATTCCCAATCTCGGTCCACGGCACGGAATCCCGATATCTGTGTGCGGTCGATCGAGACCCGATCAGAGAAGAATCGCAGCGTGACCGTGACGAATGACGCCTAACCGACAACGCGGAATTATATTTCAGCCCCCTCAACGTGCGGTTTCCGTTTTCCCCCGGAGACGCGGAACCTGGGCTATTAATAGACGGAACTGGGCTTTTATTAGCGGGAACGGAACACACGGGGAAGCTCGAGTTTGCGATATTTCGATTTAACATGGAACGCGCGTCGCAACCGAAAACTCTCAAACTTTAGACAGATTCTCACGTTTAAAGTAGATCTGAAATTGTGGACCATCGCGCGTTTCCGAACGTCTCTCTCCCTCTCTCTCTCTTTCCCTGTTAAAAATCGATTCCCGTGGGCGATGGAGCAAAATACCGAGCCCGCGATGTTACAGAGTACCATCGGGCCGAATTACTTTGGTGGTTCTTCGAGGAACGTTATTTTTAGTCTCCACGAAGCGATACGGGTGGTATAACCGTACATGACGAAACGGTTCACAAGCACATTGTGAGCACCATCTTCCCATTCGCTATTCGCCGAGGAAGGAGGAACAAGACCGAGCCTCGCCCGAAGTGCAATCTTACCGCTAACATCACCAAACAACACGAAGATCCGAAATTACATCTTAAAGCTGCAAAGCGCGTCTTTCAGACGTTTCCACGGGACGTTTGTGCTGACAGGGATGCACCTCCCTTCCAGAACACGCCACGGTTTTTCCTCGCAAGTGAGTCGCGCTTCAACAATTATCGTCCGACGTAACAATCATAACATTTCGGCTGACGAAACATCGAATACCACCAAAGAGAACCCAATCGTAAAAGCAAAGACCGGGGGCTTTTGGGCGATGAACGCGGGATACCTTCTGTCAGAATTGCGGGCTGTCTGACGAGAGCCGAGGGACAAACGAGATCCCAATGTCATATCGACGTCGCGTTAATCGCCGCCGACGACGCCGGGGCGAGATAAACGGGGGCGACGTAGCTGGCAAAAGGAGTCGCGAAACCCTCGCGCGCGAGAGGGAACGGTAAGCCCGCACGGCCGACGACGGAACCACCGGGAAAATCGATTCGAGCGTGTCCGTTCGAGCACTGCGCGCCTCGCCGAGCCGCGGCGATAAAAGCGGCCGTCGTCCCGGCTCCCGACGCTTACGCGCGGCCCGAGCCACCCGAGGACCCGAGGATCTCGAGGCGTGACTTTCCCAAATTCAAAATAGCACGTTTTTCTCTTTCCCCCCCTTTTTTTTTTCCTTTCGTGTGGGCGTTGATTTAATCCCGCTTCGCCGCCCGTTTCCGACGTGCACTCGGTACGTTTCATATATTTTTTTTAGTTCACGATTTTTTATCGTTTTTATACTCGCGCTTAAATAACAGTTTGAGAAGAAATGCATTCGGAAAGAGAGAAAGAAGGGAGAGTCAATACAATGAGTATCAGAGAATCAATATCTTAAATAATATTAATTTATTTTATAAAACACACTGAAAACAAATTCTGGTTAAAAGCGGAGAAATCAGAAAAATCTTGTAGACGTGATGAAATATTCTGGTTATTATAATAGAATTCAATATTTTATAACTTAACTTATAATAACCAGAATTCCTATTATAATAACCAGAATATTTCATCACGTCTACAAGATTTTTTTAATTCGTCCGTTTTTAAACAGAATTCTTTTTCAGTGTAGATAATATCTCGGTGTAGAATAATATTAAAATATTATTCAAGGCTATTCGAGATGATATCATTGCAAAAATGAAGAGAATCAACAGATGTAATGCAAGTCGCAAGTAAACTTTAACCGACGGGTTAAATTGACGATTCAATATTGCTCTAACTCTCAGAGTAAATCCGCTAATTTAGCCGTATAAATTTTAAATGACTCCCGACAGACGGGAGATCAAAGTGACCAAAAGTGAGAAAGAGCGGCGATTTACATCGCGTTTATAATAACAGCTGGAAATCGCGTCGACGGAAAACTGATGCGGTAAACACAGCGAATCCTGGGCGACTGATACCGCGGAACAGAGATTCCTCAGTGGCAAACGTTTATGAGTGCTGCGGGTCGTGGTCGTCGTGGTCGTCGTCGTCGTCGTCGTCGTCGTCGTAGCGATCGGATCGAACCGGATTGCGCGAGGCGCGATTGGTCGCCGGGTGGGAAACAGGAAAACCTAGAGAACGCGCAAAACGATGGTACATCCCGCAATTACCACACCAGGATTCCACTGGCATTTCTACGCACACGCATCCGCGCGTGTGCATATACATACATACACACACGTCTATTTTACACACATATATCCCGAGTATGTGTATATATATATATATATACACATATATACTTAGGGATACGCGTATGTATATAATATATTAGCGTCAACGGCGGCGTCGCGCGCGGTTCCGTCTGGTTCCTCTGCGCGGTGCATTTCGCGGGCGATCGATCTCTCGAACCCTTATTCCCGCACTTCGGCCGAGTTTGCCGCGGTTCGATGACGCGCGGCGCCTCGAATCCGCACGATTATCGAGCGATTACATTCGAACGCTACCCTAACGCGCGCGAGCGGTCGTAAAAGGGAGCAGCAACAAAGAGAGAAAGAGAAAGAGAGAGAAAGAGATACAGATGAAAAAAGAGAGAGAGAGAGAGAGAGCACTAACCGGAGGGGTTTACACACGCAGGGTTGCGCGCGCGGCGGATACCTCAAAGTCCGCTAGTCCGTCAACCACCGCGGTATTCAACGGGACACTTTTCCCATCGGGCGCTACCTTCTCCACTTGTCAAATCACACGACCAGCCGTCATCCTTCGCTCGCGCTGCTTCGCTTCTCCTTTTCACATCGACCGGCCGCCGCGGACCGCGCGCGCACACGTATACGTGACACCGACTTCGAGAGATACGCGCGCGACGAGGAAAGCACCGAGCGTTAACGCGACCGACCTCCCGAATACCTCGCACGGCTTTGATCGCCGCCGCCGCCGCCGCTGTCAGCCGATGGCGACGCCGCGCCCGCCGCGACACCTGCCGGCAGCACCGCGCGACACTAATCTTCTCTTTTTTTTAAATCACCGAAAATCGAAAGCGTCACGAAAGTTATTAATTAAATACTAGGGAGATATGAAAATACTTATATTTCAATAATTTTCCTGAAATAAAAGATGTATGATATTTTCAGTTTAAAAATATTTACAATCCAAACTCACGTTAATTCTAAAATAAAACCTTCAGGTTTTTTAGAAATATGCACAAGACCACAAATTAAATAAACACATGATGCAAGAATTTTATGCGATAAACCTAATGTACAATGTTTAGAATATTTCAATAAGATGAGAAAAAAATATCACTAGTTACAATAGTATGATAGATTATATTATTTCTAACGTTAAGACCAAAAAACAAATTCAATTTTTCACAATCTGTATTCTATTTGAGAACAAACGCTGTAGCAATACGTACAAATTCATAAACAATTTTATTATTATTGACAACTTTTAATACAATTTTTCAAGTGATACATATATAAAATTATCATCAAACGTAATTACCAATATTAATTAATGATAAAAAAACTTCCCTTACATTAAATATATCACTTCAATCAGCATAGAGGCTAAACATAAAGCACGACTTAATTAATAAGTAATGCTATAAAATTATAACATCCCATGATAGCATTCGTTACCTAATGAATGGCGATGGTGAAATTATAAATCTTATGTCCATTTTTATCAATGCAGTTAACCTTAATCTCGGTTCAAGTTACTTTTCATCTTTTTCCAACTCTTAGGACTAAAAAAAAATAAAAAATAAATTAAACCGAGATTAAAGCTAATCTGCCATGGTAGAAATAGACATTAAATATTTTACATATTCAAAACTTATATTCCTTTGGTTTATTTTTTGTCTTAAGCATTAAAAATAAATGATGCACTGTGGATAACGTGTTTTCAAAACATTTGTTCTGCAACCATGCAAGATGCAGGCATTACTTGATAAATTTGCTATCATTTCTAACTTATCTAATTTATAATAATAAAAATGTTATTTTAATAATAATGTCACAAGTATTACAAGTACTATTGCTATCTCATCACTTTTTAATATATTATTTACAAAAGAAGTCTTGTACTTTTACATTACACAAAATATTAACAATTACAGATAAATTATAATTTAGTTTATATAATCCTAATATCTCGTAAAATCACAGTTGATAAATTCTGTAGAAATAAACATAATACGAATTTACCTACAAAACTGAAAGTGTACATATATGATTTGCAGAGTTTACAAGGTATTAGCATTATACAGACTAAATAGAATCTATTGTTCACCGAATTATATAATTATATAATTAACGAAACATATGAACGACGAAATACAGATGCTATGTCCAAAAAATATCACCTATGTCTTAGATATAAAGCTAATACGAGAAATCGTCAGCATTCCTCGCTTTTACATGTACGTCAATTGTGTAACAAAATATGAAATTTGATTATATACATATATATCATAAATAATACTAAGGCATAAACGTACCTTTGCGTATCGGAATTAAATTGAAAATAATTCGACACGCAAAAGAGTTAATTATACCTGATATCAATTCTTGTATTTCGTCCATATATATATATGTATGTATAATTCCTCTTAGGCAATATATTTATATATATATATATGTATAATTCCTCTTAGGCAAAAGAAATTTTTAATGATCCTTAGCACATTTTATTCAGCACGTTCCTTTTCATCGTTTGCCATTGTTGCATCCATCTACCTTCTCGTGTAGCTCAAGTTGTTTCTTAGTATGAAACCGCGTACCACAGACATTACATTTTAACTTGGCGTTTGTGCCATGATGCATCATAGTATGATATTCTAAACCTACTCTATCAGAAAATCTTTTGCTACAGAAATGACATGCATTAGTATTATGTTTGGACATATGACGGCGGAAAGTTTTAAGTTTTACACATCTCAGACATACAGTACAAGTCGTCAAGTTATCAGACCAGCTCGAATGTATCATTTGTCTATGATGGTAAAGTTTTGTATTACTTGTATAAGCTCTTTTGCATTTATGACAGGGATAACCTAAGCCTAAATGATAAGCCTCGTGGAAGGCCTTCGCTGAAATAGAAATCTTTTTGTTACAAAATCTACAAGCCAGATCGTTGTGCTCCGTACGAAAATGATATAATCGTGCTTTATAGTTCATAAATCGTTCCGGACAGAAATAACAATGATACACACGATCAAAATGTTTGGTTCTCACATGTTCATCAAATTCATTAAAATTATGTAACACTTCTTTACAACAGAAACACATCAACTGTAGTGAATATTCTTCAAATGATTTCCCATGTTTAACAGTACACTGATGACTCTCATGTAACTTAATCGTACTAAATAGTTTCTTACAATATCCACATGTCAAGGGATCAAATTGCATCATACTGATTTTTGTCCCATAGGAGTGATCCAATTCCACTTTGAAATATCCACTTTGATTTCGTTTAGATCGTAATTCTCTCTTGTTTTCTTGATGTGTTTCTTGACTATTTTCTTTGCACATTTCTTCATCTTTAATCTTATATTTTTTCTTCTCATTTTCTGTGTTTTCAGATTTATGCTCAAGAACCTTTCGACACATTTCTTTCAACGTAGTGACTTTGAAAATTTTTCCAGTTTCTCCATCTACTGCATCATTTTGCTGCTTTGACGTATCCAGTTTACCATCTTCTTGCATAATCGTCTGCTTCGTTGTATTATCGTCATTAGAAGAAATCTGCATATCATCTTCAACATCAATAATTATGTCTTCGTCGATATCTTGCAATTTCAAAACACTATGATCTTTACTATATTTAGATAGTTCTCGTATATCTGATGCTTGCTGTCTAATGGACGCTTTAGTAAAATCTTTGGTACTTTTAAGTGTGCGAGATATAGACAAATCTTCCTTATCTTGTTTATCTTCTTTAAAATTTAAGGTTTCAGATGTTTCAGATTTATCTTCATCATCTTTACCAACTATCTCATAGGAATCGTTTCGTTTCTTGATTGTTATGTTAATGCCAATACCAGAGTCTTTATCATTGCTGAGACTGGTGTTTTCATCCGCATCATCTTCAATTTGATATAATTCACAATTCTTTTTATGTATAAACAAGGTATGAGGATTTCGAAATGATCTTCCACATTTACAAGTAGTTTCATTATACTTTCTCATTCTTTCACTGTATCGGGTTGTTCGATTAAACGTGAAAGTTTGATTAAATGATGTATCCGAATCATTTAGTTGTAATGAATCGTTTTCATTTACCGAATTGGTAGTGTTTCTTCTAACAGCACTAGCTCGAATCATGGAAGACTCTGCTTTAGTAAATAATCGGTTTTTCTTATTGAGTGGCGAATTAAAATATCTACATTTGAATTTATGAAAATTTTCTTTAGTTTCGCCACGTAATCTGTGAACGCGTCTATGTTTGTATAAACTACGCTCATTTGCATATATTCCCAAGCAAATGTCACATTTGTATGAACTGTTTGTTGAAATTTGATTCTGTGTGACGGCGGGCGGACTTTGAATAAACGCATCGCGTTTATTACTCGACTTGAATTTCTTCTTGGCTCTGCCATAGGATGTGTAAGGTGCCTTTCTCTTAACTTGAGACTTTTCACGAGCATTCCTTTCATTGTCCATTAGATGATATCCATCTTGATGTGGTTCATTCTTTAACGTAGGTCTTTCATTTTCAGATGTAGTTTCATTTAATAATGACGATTCCAGCTGTTTGACCATGGTTGAAGAACCTCCAATTTTATGATAATTAACTAAGTGTTTTCTTAAAGACGTTACTTTCTGCTGACATAATGGACACTTGACAAACTGTACCAATGTAGTAGGAGAAGTAGTTACAGTACTGGATTTTGTTCTTGTAATAATCTTATTTTCACACAAATCTTTATTATCATAAAGCTTTTCAGGGCTATTACTTTCTTTGCTGATTGAAGCAACTGTGGTGACTTCATTTCTTTTGTTTAAAGCGGTCGATTTACGTCTCCAACGTTTACGTTGAATAAGTAAAGGAAGAACAACTCCATGTACTCTTTCTGAATGCTTTCTTAAAGATCGTCTTTCCAAATATTGCTTACCACAGGTAGTGCAAGGATATAGTCTCCTTGTCTTTAGGACAGAAAACTTGAAAGGTGTTACGTTATCATTTCTTCTAAGTTGACTCCTGATATATGATGGAGATTGTTTAATTTCGACCAACCCTTCTGCCTTCTTTTCTTTTTTCTCCTCTTTATCCTTGCAATCGGTTAGTACTGTTGGCATTTCATCTTCGCAATCGGTTAATGCCGTTGGCACTTCATCTTCGCAATCAGTTAGTGCTGTTGGCACTTCATCTTCGCAATCAGTTAGTGCTGTTTGCACTTCATCTTCGCAATCGGTTAGTGCTGTTGGTTTTTCAATCTGTACAGTTTTTATCAATTTTAACGTTTCCCAAATTTTGTCACATCTCTCCAACAAGACAATTGGGTCCTTTATTGTAGGTATGGTTACCGGAATGTGCAATGCGTCCTATAATAGAAAACATAATTTTCAAACATATTTTTATTTATATTATATTTGATTAATTTTTCTACAATATCATAATGTTAAGTAAAACTAATATAAAGTAAACTAATATAAAAATTACGTTATAATCGAAGTTTATGACAAAAGCCTAATAATTATTAGCAATTACAAACCTAATTTATGTTGAGAAACAAGAAGATTAGCAATAAGTAATAACAAGTGACAATAAATAATAAATTTAAGCACGTTGGAATGAGTTGGTAACTCAATCACAACAAATCGTAACCTAACCAACAAAAACGTAAAAAGCGCGGTAAAACAGCGACTAATGATTTTGACGCAATTTTTTCAGATATCTTTTTTTTTTTTTTGAATGTACAGTCGCATTTCTTCTCAATATTGAGATAAGCTAGCACTCCGCGGCGCGATTGGCGAATTCTAAAGAAATATCGATTCTCCCAACTTACAAATGTCGATAGGTCGTCGTCGGCTGAGTTAACCAAACTGGTGTCTGGTTCCGGCTTGCACTCAAATTCGACGAAACAGAAGGGCTGTAGCAGTGTCGCCGAATTAACCTTATCCCCGCAGACGATCGCGGCGTCGTCGGCCATCCTGGGTACGGGGTACGATCTGCTGGACGACAGATCGTGCTCGAATCCCCTTTAAAGCGTCGTACGTTGGTAGTGCTGCTGCTTGCTCGCGAGCTGTGGCTGGCCGAAGTGGGCCGAAGCTGAGCGACCTCGGCGTCTTAGGTCCTACCGCATATCTCCTTCTTTGCGTCACTTGGCACGGCCGTTGCGATGGTCGTGGTCCCTCTCTTTCCACCGTTCTACGATCCTTTACCTCTCCACGTACTTGCGTCTTCTACTATCCTTATTGGACGCAAGAAGGACAGCATCACAGCATTTGCTGAGCTCTTCAACCCAGCTCAGCTTGTCGAAACTGATGGCAGGGCTGGATACACTGGATATACCAGTACCGGCCTGATGGGCACCGACGTTTATTAGGATTCTTCGCTTTGTCCGTACTTTCGTCCGTCTGATCCCTTACATAATATTAATTGTAGCTTTAGAGGAAGGTAGATGATAGAGATAGGATACAGAAAGTATAATTAAAACAAATGAACTTGGCGTTTAATAATATAATCAGAGACTAATCGAACAGACGAGTCGTTATTCTCTAAAAATTCCTTCAATCCCAATCATATCGGTATCAATGAATTCATATTAGTATAATCAACAAGATTACGTCAGGTGGAAGCTGCAATGGATTAACGGTGTAAAATCAATAGACACAATGGGAAATGCTTCTAAGAATGTGATAATTACCACAAACCTGCCCCAGATCTAACATGCATTACATATCCTAAAAGCCAAGTATCAAATCGACATGTGAACAATTTTGCAGATGGAATTTCCAGATTTCTGTTGGGAATGATTAATGAAACGTCGCATGTTATGAAGGCAGTTATCATTCATTAAAATCGTACGATTAGTCAACATATCCGGCGTATCTTGGACGGCCAACTAAATCCTCGTCGGCCGACAATACGTTGCCGACAACACGCTAACGTCATTTCCAACAATGATCTGAGAGAAGACACCTCACGTGGAAGAGAGACATTATAACGAAAGTCAATGAGGCTCAACAACAATACAATCTGATTTTACAAAGCACCTCATATGTTCTTCTCCGTATAATTAGTACATCCCAGTATTTACTAAGGTTTCCAAGAACAGCTACAAATCGTCTCAATTTGACTGAGTTAACCATTTATTAAAGGAACGAGTGTCTCTTAATCAAATATTACTCGATAATTTTCATATAATTTATTTAACAGCAGTTAACCAGAATTGGTTCATCAGAAATTTAAACAGGCAACTTACTAGTCGACTCAGAGCATCAGTTACATTACACCTATGTTATAATTTCGCACTCAACAATATAAATAAATATAACAATATGTGTTTTATTATATTTACATTGAATGCGAAATTATAACATGGATGTAATGTCCATTGATGCTCTGTGTCGACTGGGTATGATGCTAAAATTAACTTGATTGATCGTTAAGTTATACACACCAATTCCCGAAATTAGTTGGGATTATTATGAAAAATTATTAAAAATTACCAAAGCTAAACTGTTAAAAATATAACGTATAAGCTTTATTTCCTATTAAGGCTGTTATCCTGGGAAAAAGGGATATTGATCGGGCTCTAAGGATATTATCCGTGAATAGGCTTCCTTACGTTTCTCGCCAAAGATGTAAACAAATTACTAAATTTTAATGTTTTACAATTTTTGCACAATATTGTTATGCATTTCATGTTTAATAAATGTTCGACAATAACAAAAATATAATTTTGCTGAAAAAAATTTTTATCAAATACAATTAAGTAGTGGGTTTTCACGGTTACTGTTCCGCCACTGCGTGCTACCACGTGATTGGATGATACAGTCTCGAGAATGCTCGAGAACTCTGGGCGAGTCCAAGTTGGGAGATAAGATAATTTTCGTCGAACTTTCTTAATGTTCGTCTCAATTTTCTTACTTGTCTATTCGAACATGTATCGAAACTCTACTAGGCGATTCCCGTCCAATACGATTTATTTATCAAAATGAGGCTGTTCTTTACGTAACCTAACCCAACGCACGCATGATATCACCGCCTGTATACGAATTGGGATTCCTAAATAGTATGCGTACAACGTGCATCCTACGGCACGACTCGATGCCGTACTGATCAGACGTTGGTTTACTTATTGCTAGAAACGTTCGTTCACCTGAGACCTTCACCTGATGAGCCACGATCGATGCCGCACGCCCGTTGTGCAACGTGGTCCGACTCTGCCCAGATCTGCTCGAACGGACTGTCGCGTGTCGTGTGGCGTCAGCGGCTCCGATCCCTTTACAGTAGACTCATGCGCACAATAAGAAGTTTTTCGGAGGACAAGGATGATGCGTGGTCAAGCAGCAGCTGTTCGAGGGGCCGATATTTAAGGAGGGTAGAAGTGGACGAATGATAGGAGAAATAAATACGAACGCGAAATGATTAACCCGTTCTAGACGAGTTCACTCTTACTTGAGGCCTAAGCTCGCTTTATTCTGACCTGCTATGATCAGCTTTATTGCCACTATGGTTGTGGCGTGTTGTAGGGTCGGTTACTTGTCTGAAAATTTGTCGAATTGGCCGATGGTCTAGCGGAACATATCTCGCTACAGAAAAAAACCCTTCTATTCTGGAACCTTCTTGAAACCTTATTTCCACGTGTTTCTACTTTGTCCTAAACGATGCTCTTTGTGCCGAATAGCGCATCAGCAGAGCTTTGAATGAGTAGCCTGCAACGCTTTCATCATCGGTACTTACAGTCGATTGCAAGAAATAATTCTTTACTTTTAAACAAGTATAGATTAATTTACTGATTTTGGCTTAATCTACCAGTTCATATTTTCATTCCCAATTTACCTGAATACGTTCCTTCTTCAGGGCACAAGTGATTCATCTTTAGGTTCATTTCTATTCACCAAGATTTTCTCAAATTGATCCAAGTTTAAAATTTACGTATACAAATTTGTAACATAAACTGCAAAACACAGTCATCATTATTATAAGAAAAACCATGTCTACGTTCTTATTTTGCGAGAACGCAGAGGTCAGCTGGAAGACCTAAAATTGTCCCTATCGGGATAAACCGAGTATCATTTGTCGTTCACACTGATAAAAGCATAAAAAGGTACTAAATGGCGACATGTTGAAATAAAATCAAGTTTTTCTAGCACTAGAAGCGCGGACAGAAGCATAGCAGTGGAAAACCGCATAGAACTGTGAATTAACGGCGCGCAAACGGGCAATCAATTGATAGCCCGTTTTAGGCCCGGCCAGCCGGACCAGCCCACGTGAGTAATCGTGGATAAGCGTATGTAATTTGCGTACATACGTAACACGCGGGCACAATAGCGTGATGCCGCGGGGCCGAGGTTTCGCGGAACGAGCGACTGTCCATCTTGCCGCGTGCGCGCCGCGTTTCTTCAGGATTCCCTCGTTGTAAGTTACATATTGTGAGAATGACGGCGGTCAACCGATCGTGAGATCGGGATCAGGACGAACAGCAAGGCCGCGGTGCCTTGTTTACATTAGCTCGCGCAGTTTGATCCTCCGATAGAATTGTGACACTAACGAGATCGTCATGCCATGCATTTCCGCTGGAGGACATATAAAACCGCACGCGCTTGTACACCCGCACGCAGAGCGGTGTTGTTTGTCCGGTTGCAAAAATGCGACCACTCTCGGGTGTCTTGCTGCTGCTCCTCACCTGCCAGCTCGCCACGCCGACACCGATTTTCGACAGAGGTGGTGTACATTGTACCTGTTTAGAAGTGCCAAATCAATTACATCTTGCAGTGGAGAATTAAGTGCGGAATTGAAACGCGATCAATACTGTTGAATTAAATGTACTTCTCGAAAAGTTTCTCGAGCTCTCAAGATGAATTGTCCTGCATCATTCAGAGAGAAAAAAGTAAAAAAGCGACAGTTTTCTATTTCGCACATATTTACAAATAAAATGTTAAATCTAGTGCATCCAAATTATTTCGAATTTAAAAATTAAAAATCAAGTGAATATCTTTGAGCGAAAACAAAAACATATGGTGTTTGTAACAAGTACATCTGTGTGATTAAATGTTCAGATTTTTAACTTATACTAATTTTTATAAAATTATATAAATTAAAAGAGAATGTAACAGGGGTGTAGTAAACTGTGCTGCTGTGCGAGGTATAATGATAAATTCTGTTAAAAATCCTATAAATTTTTAACAATTTGCTTAATGCAAACGTCGCAGATGGAGCAGATTCTCATGGTCGATGGACTCGGTCAGCTGGAGTCGGAGAAACAATACGAGATTGGTTCAGAGTACTTAAGGATCGAATCGTGGGAAAATGGAATGAATGGTTCGGCGACGATAGTCCAAGTCCGAGTTTATCACCACAGGATATTTTGAACATCGACAAGGCCATAGAGAGTCGAATACCAGGTTATCCAGGCTTGGTCTTAGATCTGTGTAAGCAAAGCTCAATAATATGATTCTTATAGGCAGGGAGGAAGAGAGTTGGTATCCAATAGCGTTCCCCTTTAATTCTTCGCCGTAAAGCTGAAACTCGCGCCGCACTGGATGATGTTAAAATCACGTGTTTATGCTTCGCTACGGAACATAATTGAACATATCGCGATTTCGACATTTTACTTGATGCGTCATCCGCTAATGTCGCACAAGAGATACAATTAGCATTACAGCGTGTAAGTGTTGCGTACGTCTGTCAAAGCCTTCCACGAGCGCAACTTTCCTCAAGCGACTTTTAGACTATCCCGATTTAACCTTCCTATTTTGTCAATTTTTTTTTCACGATAATAGCTAGATTATCCTTTGACCCCAAACGAGATTGGGGCGTCCGGATTGGTAAGTGGTACATCATCCGGAAAGTTACAGGCAATGACTATGACAGCGATTCGGATGAGTGGGACATGAGACCCTTCCTACCAGGTCTGCCACCCATATTCGGGACCGATTGGACACTCGACTCTCCCAAATTCGGAACTCCTAAAGCTACGCAAGCACCAACGACTACACCGAAGGTTGAAGTGACCACATCGAGACAACAGACAACCCAAACTATTGCTCAAACGCAATCAATCTCAACCCCTACCGAATCAACTACAACTACCACTGAGGCTACCGTGACTTCTACCGAGTCGATTCCACCTACTAGCCAATTAATTACAACTTCAGCAGAGCCGATCGCAACATCAACTGAAGAAATTCTGACCTCTAGTGAATCTGCTGTAACGAACAGTGAACCGGTTGCAGCACCTACCGAATTTATGTTAACAACGACCGAGTCGATTGCCGAGCCAACTACTCCATCCATTGAATCTACCGTGCTTTCCGTCGAATCTGAGGTGAATTTGACTTCTGTTAAATCGATCGAAATCGAGGTCGATTCGTCTAGCGAATCTACTGTAATTACTACTGAAGCAATCGTGACGTCCACTGAAGAATTGACTGTTATTACTACTACTGAGTCACCTGAAACGTCCACAGAACCAATATTACCTACTTACAACAAGCGAGTAGAAGAGAACGAAACCGTCGATAAACCTCGTACTACAAAGAAACCTCGTCCAGCGTCTGCCGAAGTCATAATGTTTTAAAAATAAATTGCACATTATCAGAAAATAAATTCAAATGTATGTTTTGATTCCATCTTTCTTAATAAAGTCTTAAAGTAAATCAGTTGAAAGTACATATTAATTAGACATAAATACTGATGCTGAAAATAGGTAAAACAAATCGGCAAAAAATAATTGAAAGCTTTATTTAAAAATTTAAATATATTTATATAAACCAATATACCCTATAGAAAAATAATTAAATGCACTTACAAGTCGTTCTGTGCAAAACAACTTGAAATTTGGAACGGTATTTTTGTAGGGATAATAGTGCATTAATTACATACATGATGAATTTTTTTTAATGAGGCAGTCTTACAAGATGACAAGAGAAATGCGACAAACGGGTTTTCATCAAGAAGAATACACGTTTATTCCGTAAAATTTATTATAATTACAGCGCTATTCCATAGTAAAATATAATAATTTTTACGTCGATGACCGTGGTCTTCAAGATGGCTCCTTTTACTGTAATAGAACAAAAAAAGAATTTTGCACATATATTCAAAAAGAATGCTTTTTTCTTACTTAAAATTAACTGCTTAACATGCACCCAATAGGTTTTGCAATAATATATTGTTATAGAAATATGATAGCACATATATATGTATCTGTAATTAACTTATAAAGCATCATCTCTCACAAGCGTATTAAATTTAGTATGCACTAACAAGAAATTCAATTTACTTTAACAAGTAATTTCAAAATTATTTAGACATTAGTAATAGTTTCGTGCGCATCTAACTTTACACTGTGTGTGATAAAATGCATATGTAACAGAATAAACTTTAAAATAAAATAAAATTGTTTGTTACTTTGTTAATGTGTTTGTAATTCGTTGGAATCAAAGCTATTATTCAAGGAAACAAAAGTTAACTAAATTTTGACAAATATAATTCTTTTCTTTTTCCTTTTTAATTTACACAATTTAGCGTTTTATTCCCAGTTTTAACAAAATGCGAGCACTATAGCAAAAGCTTAATTTTAATTTTAATTGCAGTGATATTAGACACTATGCTAGTGGCTTAGAATTAAATTACTAAACAGCAAAATACAAATATCAGTAAGTAATCAAATCCTTGTACCTGATTATGCATTTTCTAAATCTACACAATACACTACATCGGCAAAGATGTTTATTATATGAGAATATAATAGCCTAAGATAATTATATTTTCATATTATATAAATAAAATATACTTTTATATTTTTATATATTGATATACTGTGATTAGTAATGTGATAAATAAGTTAGAAACATATAATATCACATATAATAGTCCATTATAGAAAGTGTCAAAAAGTTATTAGCATGCTCATACAATTAACCAGAAACAAAAGTATGAAACTTAAAGATTTGCATGCTGACCCTGATTAAGCAACAAGATATTGCTCCTCCAGAAGTCTGTAGTGCAAATGATGATCATTTCCCTATTTCCTTCCCTAGAATGTGAATAAGAAGCGTATACCACAGTAGCATGCATAATAGATATCAGACCAAAGGAAAATTTTTGAATTGCCACTTTTACATTATCAATAATATTATATCTTTTTATTTCTATCTTTCGTTATTTTCTTTAATATATATATATATATATATATATCATATTGTAAATAGTATATATATATATATATATATATACTATTTACAAAACTATTATGTTATGAGGAATATAAATAGTTTAAAAAATCATATAACTGATCAAATTGATTAAATAATTGATTAAATATAAGTGTTTTTAAACAATATATAAATATTTATCATATATTTATAATTATTTGTTCAGTAATATTAAGAATTTAATTGTACTATGTAACAAAATTTATCATTTATTATTTATACAAACTATATTTGATTTTCTGAAATTCAGTAATTTATTAATATAATAAAATTATCTGAAGGAAAATATATAATTTAAGGTCAATTATAATTTTTATACAAGAAATTTAAGCCCAAGCCCATAATTAAAAAGAAACATTATTTCAACATGCACCAGATATTTTATATTGAAAAGCATTCAATGATGAGAAAGAGTAAAGAAATTTTTTTACAATGTTATAGTATTAACGTTCGAATAATAGAGAAATATGTTTATATAAGAAATCTGACATTATTTCGCCTACCTTTTTAGATGCTGCTCCAACTTTACTCTTCTTAGTACCCCTAACTTTCTTCATTCTGTTTTTGCGTTCTTTACGCTGTTTCCTAGTTTGTTTTTGCTTCTCGAAGAGACCGTGCCTTGCTAATCTGTATTTAGGTTCGAATTTCTTTGCAAAGTCCAAGGTGTCGTAGATAAGCGCAAATCCAGTGGATTTGCCACCGCCAAAGTTGGTTTGGAAGCCAAACACAAAAACAACATCCGGAGTCACTTTGTACATCTTGGCTAATTTCTCGCGTATCTCGGTCTTACGAACCGATGGTTGGCCAGGGTGGATTACATCTACGACCTACGAAACATATAAACTCACATGTAAATCATCATCAATAATACGTGGTTAATAAATGTAGAAATCATAGGTACTCAATTTATTTACTCACCATTTGTTTTCGGCATAGAAGCCGATTGGTCATGAACTTCCTCGTTCTGATAGTAGCTGTACCTTCCGTCTGCAAGCAAGAATCAAAATACACCTCTTTATTCAAGGATTAGGTTATTTTATCAGACAACTAAATGTTTCAAGAATAAACTGAGAACGCTGCCATTCCAACGGCAAGGATAATTAAATTGATAAAAAATGTCGATTGACAGCTTTTATCTTATAAAGCGTCACGAATAATTACAAACAAAATATATTTTCATTCGAGGTTATGTCACGTCGCGATTAACGATCAGTTTTGCTATTCGCACTCGATACTTGCTGAACGAGATATACGCGACACGTACTTTATTAGATGCCATTGTTAAATACTTAATCGACCGTTGCACGTTTCGTTGAATGATTACTGCAGAATTCTTCGATACAAGCTACATACCATTTTGATCGGTCAGCGTTGGTTAGCGTACCGCTCGGAAAAAGACACGTACGGAAACGCGTACCGCCATCTATGAAGGGCCGCACGGCAGAATCCGCATCAGCATGTATTCTATCTACTTTAGAAAAACCGTTATTGCTCGTGTCTAAGCTCGGCATTATTGATTAGAAATGATTAAAAATTTTATATATAATTTTCAAGCTTTTATCAGGCGCAAACTTGATTTGAGATATTTAATTGCTTCGAAATTAACGACCGAGGTAGTTTTCAAAAATTAGTAGAATTCTAACCGAGACGTGAAAGTAAATAATGTATTTTTTGAAGGGAAATATTTTAATAAGGAAAAAGTAATAAGAATGTGACAGTAGCCGATATTTTTAAACGGCGTCAGGCCTTTCCACATGAAGTTAGGCGCGTTCAGTGTTTATTTTTTTCTTTCCAATGTGAAAGGCAATAGAAAGAGAAAGATAAACTCAATTTCTCAAAACGTGCTCGATGAAATCGTGAGAATCATGCGATAAAGACAAAAAGTTATTTCTATTCTTCGTGGATCTGACAAAATCCTTTTGAATGAAGAAAAAAAAAAAGAAATCGCGGCGTTGTTTCTCATACATTAAAAAAAGAAGTAGAGAGGCGTATAAATCGATGATGAAACTGCATGATCGGCGACGTGGGGATCGCGCGGCGGAACTTTCGCAGGCGACCGACGGCGTAGCGCGGAGCGCTTCCGGCAACGCCGGCAGCTGATTGGCGCGCTCGGCTGTCGGCCTGACGTCGGCCGCCGCCGCTTCTCTAGGAAGTTTCGAGAACGTAGCACAGGCGGCAATATCGGCAGGCGACGTGGGCGCACGGAGCTCAGTTCGGTACGTGAAACGTTGCGGTACGGACGTGAGGACGGTGGGAACGTCGTGCAAAACGTGCGCGGTCATCCTTCACACAGCGGTACTCGCCTCGTCGTTCACGCAGGTAAGCGCGTCCGACGCAGATCCTCGGGATCCGCGCCCGTCGTTGGCCGTCCCGACGGCGGAACGGTCCGCGCGGACGGGCGGCCGGATTCGCACGATCGATCGATCGGTTGGTCCGCCCGCGATCTCTCACCCTCCCGCCCCCTCCCCCTCTTCCCCCCCCGTCGACGACTGACGTGCTCGCGCGCGAGGCGTAGACAGGTCTAGAGCTTTCCGGAACCGCTGTCTCTCGCCGCGGAGTCTCATCATTCCGTCTCGCCTCTTGGTCCAACTTGGCGCAACGGTTAGATAGAGCGAAGCCTGGCGAAGGGGCGTGCGGGGAGGGGGCGGTCGTTAGCGGACGGTCGAAGGTTGCGCGGCGATATATTTCGCACGCTTACACGTCGATTGGGCATTATGCGAAGCGGGATGGACTCGCCACCAGGCGACCGCTCGCGTTGCGACAGCGAGCTCGGAAAGAAAGATGGTGGATGCCAGGCTACCGAGCCTGCGTGCACGCTTGCCTGACTCGCGTCGATCAACGCGGCTCCGAGAGAAAGAGAGACGAAGCGAGAAAAAGAGAGAGAGAGAGAGAGAGGAAACGCGCTTTCCTCGCGACAACACGCGTCGAAACTTCATATGTCGAAACTTGTCTGGAGTGAGTGATTTAGCAAAACGGTTTTTTTATGCTCCTTCGCCGATTTCGTTCGTTCGGGACGAGAACCGCGTGGCTCCGCGTGGAAGGCTCTAGAAAGTCCGGAGAAAAAAGAGAGAGTGAGAGGGAGAGAGAAAGACCGCGCTTTGTTCACGAAGCGTCCGCAACACGCGCATTACCTTTTAAAATATTCCGCTCGCTGGTCTATTCAATCGTATACTCCTAGCCCTGCCGTAGGCGACGCCATTTTGAACCCGCACGAGTCCCGCATGGGTGTTACGTTCTCCGGATTTTTACGGGCGAGCTTCTGGCTCCGCGAGCTGCGCGTACAACTCTCTGCACGTATGTTGCGCTAACACTTGAAATCGGTCGTGATAAAAGTTCGAGACAAAGCGGGAGAAGCGAACTTTTTTTTTAATGTAACAATAGCCCGTCCCTTTTTTTTTTGGTATTGCCGTTTTTTTACTGTTAAGTACGAGTACAGTTTGAAACTCAAGGTCGTCAGACCGGAAGTTCTCTCACTTGGAGCCACATGACGGCTAGAGCTTTTGTTATCCATTGTGTCTTACATAATAACTTGAACTGTCGGTTAATTTATAAATACTTGTAAAAATGACTCAAAGTTACATAGTCACGTTATACGCTTATTCTTGGATCGCATCTAATTATGATTGAATTTATGAGTCTAGATTCAATTATGCAACGCTACAAAAGCGCTGCATTCATTTTAGAGTTTATGAATTAATTATGAGCTGATCATGGTGTTATGCCTTTTTGGTCGTGGATGTCGCAATATCTCGCGTTGTTTGCCTCATCTACGTAACGAATTGCACATACACATAGTTTCTCTGATGTCATTTTTCCGATAGATTATAAAATATGACAACTCGACAGAATTTATTACGCATGTAGATTATTTTCCTTTTTCAGAAATATGGAACTTGTAATCGTTTCTGTTTGTAAGAAAAATTATGTATTGGCAGGACTTTTTGATTAAAAAATTTATTGTAGGAATTTATTACAGTTGTTTTTTTCTTGTTTTAACAGCTGGAGTGTTTTTAATACAAATTACTTAACACATTGTGAAAATGGTTAAGGAGACTACATTTTATGACGTATTGGGCGTGAAGCCTGGATGTACGCAGGAGGATTTGAAGAAGGCCTATAGAAAGCTTGCTCTGAAATACCATCCTGATAAGAATCCTAATGAGGGTGATAAGGTTTGTATGGATCTGAAAATTTTTCTTGTCCGTGATAATTATGTTACATACAGTAAAATTTAACATTTACAAAATATCACGCATGTTTTTTTAGTTTAAGCAAATTTCTCAAGCGTACGAGGTATTATCAAACCCTGAGAAGAAGCGTATCTATGATCAAGGTGGCGAGCAAGCTTTGAAAGAAGGCGGTATGGGTGGTAGTGGGTTCTCTTCTCCTATGGATATCTTCGATATGTTCTTTGGCGGAGGATTTGGTGGACGAGGTAGAGGGAGAAGAGAACGTCGAGGTCAAGATGTCATGCATCAGTTATCAGTTTCTCTTGAGGAACTTTACAAGGGAACTGTTCGTAAACTCGCTCTGCAAAAGAATGTCATCTGCGAGAAATGCGAAGGTAAAGGATTGTTCGGAGTGAAAACAGTTGTAATTCTAAAAAAACGTCTATATCTGTGGCCAAAACAATCTCCTTCTTTCCTTATTAGGTGTCGGTGGAAAGAAGGGTTCTGTTGAACAATGTTCGACGTGTCATGGCTCTGGCTTGCAAGTACAAATCCAGCAGTTAGGTCCAGGAATGTTGCAACATTTACAAACCATGTGTGGAGATTGCAAGGGTCAGGGAGAGCGTATCAATCCCCGTGATCGTTGCAAGTACTGCAACGGAAGAAAGACTATTAGAGATAGAAAGATACTTGAAGTGCACGTTGATCCGGGCATGGTTGATGGCCAGAAGATAGTTTTCAGTGGCGAAGGTGATCAGGAACCGGATTACGAGCCTGGTGACATAGTTATTCTTCTCGAAGAAAAAGATCATGACGTATTCAAGTTAGTAATATTTCAATTCACGTGCTATATTTATTGGTTTGTCATTTAATTGTTACTAATAATCGCCGCGATCGATTGAATTACAGACGTTCGAGGAATGATCTGATCATGCGAATGCAATTAGAACTTGTAGAGGCATTATGTGGATTCCAAAAAGTGATCCGCACTTTGGATGGTAGAGATCTAGTGATAACCTCACTTCCTGGCACTGTGACGAAGCACGGTGACCTGAAATGCATCTTGAACGAGGGCATGCCGATTTACAAGGATCCGTTTACACATGGCAGACTTATAATACAATTTATAGTCAATTTCCCGAAGAGCATAGAACCATCGCTTATTCCATCGCTGGAGCAATGTCTGCCGCCGAGAGAAGAGGTTATAATTCCAGACGGTGCCGAGGAGTGTGTACTTACTGACTTGGATCCTGAGCAGGAGCAAAGGCGGAGAGATACGAGACAAGCGTACGAAGAGGACGAAGGGGGTCCGTCGCGAGTCCAATGTGCCACACATTAATTTGATTACACTAACCCTGTAATAAACATAGCCGTTTCTTTCATTTCAAACTCTTTGTCCCATTCGCTCGATTCTGTATCGTGCCTAAGAAAGAAACAATGTGGATATATATATTGTGCAAATTGTTCAATGAGCAAAAAAGAAAATGAAATAATTCAATTACTTGGATACACGCAAAACAGTGAGTATTCCAGTTATTAATTCTTTAAACTTTATTAAAACTCTTACGCGAATATTATGCGATCTTGAAAGTAGAAATCGTTACCACCATCTGATGAAAAAAACGTATCTTGCGCATAATAAAGTATCTTGAGATGCATCTTATTGAAATAACTCTTGTTGAGATGCTTACATCTTGAGATGCTTTTTTTTATTGAGATGCTTTTTAATAAAATGCTTAATCAGAATTTCACTTGGTTTTTCGCTTATTGAAATTATTTAAATACCTATGTTGTTTCTTTCGGTAGAGGATTACTAAAGATGTGTACTTATCATTGTACAATGATAAGGAAATTTAAATTTATTTAGATTTAACGTAAAGTTCCGCCAGTTGTTACATCATAATGAAAAGTATCATGTATGCTCGAACATCGCGATTGTCTCTACTGTTTGACCAACTGTATCGCTCCAATAACCAGCTAGCAGCTCGACAGTGACTCCTACATGGCTAAAGATAGTATTAAATTTCATATATGCATATATTTAGTTGAATTTTGTGAATTCGCCGTCTACAGTTACATCCTCCAGATATTAATAGCAACAAACTTGCTTACTCCGGACCTCAAAGTCGGAAAATTGTTATCTTTTACAGTTTTCTAGAACTCGAAATAATATCGGGATGTGTCAATCGATGTGGAAATGATATAAACTACGCTTGGTTAAAGCCTTAATGTAACGTTATCGAACGTATTAGAGATGTTGAAAAAAACTTTTCAAAGTGGGACATTATTCCATATTCGTAGTATTTAATTCTTTCCAGTCGCTTTTGTATACTGGCGTGTGACGATGATAACGGAAACATACAATTTTGTTTGCAAGTGACGCAAATGAAAACGGGGAATCAGGTTCCTGAGTGTGTGTATGTGTGTGTATGTGTGGACGATTGCGCGTATTCATAAGCAGCTTTGTGCAATTATACTGTGTCAGATTGAATAATTTCCTTTCTTTACACTGTCGCCAGTGCTGAGATTTTATTACATACTTAAGGAAAATCGTTGGTTGTCCATTTTAGTGATTTCTTCCCGGAAATTTATGTAAGTAAAAACCATGATCGTTTCATGATAGATATACATATTTCTACTCGGTCATTTTCACTGTTTGTCTTCATCAACGCGCATGAACAAATGCTCTAGATAATTCATAGATCCTGTACTATATTAATATACTTTCAATACACCGTCACATAATTTACTGTATACATGGTCGTGTACTCGTCCGCAGTTACTATAGCGAATTTTAATAAATAGCCACATATGTCTTGTAATCTTATTTATTATAGGAAAAATTGGTGATTGATTAGATACTTTTTTTGAGCGTCTCAAATAAATTTGGAACTGTACAATGACATTATCAACTTTATCCTTGAAAAATCGGACCTGAAATTCCTCGCACAGTTTAATTGATTGAGATACTTTTGGTTTACGTAATTTTCTTTTAAGATTTTAATTTTTAATTCGTCGCAGAGATTAATCAATTTTATATTGCCAGTGATGTAATATTTAAGGTTCATCATTGCTAGTCGAGATTCCCTTTTTAGTTTTCGTTTAGGAAGATGTAACGTCAATTTTAATTTTGAATGGTGCAAATTCTATTATTTTGTAGGCAATAAAAACCGATTAATAAAAATAAGTGGGATTAAAAAGTAAGTTTTTATACGAACTAAATTGAAGCAAATATTTATATTATCGTCCGTACAATCGATCATTACTCGATGAATAATCGTAGATTTATGAGCCTTCAATTCGTCAATTTGTACGTGATACGTGAAAATTCATAGTAAACGGATTTGCGAAATGTCGATTCATGAATCGCTCGTTATTCCGTCGGTGAATGACGGATTCAATCGTTTCGCATGAAAGAGAAAGAGTCAGCGCCACCCTATGGAGGAAAAAGAGCGAGAGACGAGAGGAGAAGAAGAGTCCGCCGCCGCGCGCGAGCTCGTCCGTGAGCCCGCCGCGCGAGGACGACCGCGAAATTAACGCGCGGCCCGTCCGACGGATAGCGGCACCGTCGCGCTCGCGAGACGCGAGCGACGCGACTCCGCTCCGCGTCGTGTGGGTCGATGTTTTTAGCGACGTGCTTAGTGAGGTGCGAGTGGCCCGAGAGCCAGCCAGCGAGCCAGCCAGCCGTCGGGATGCCGCAGAGGTTTCTGGGTATGCGGTGGGAGCCATATTTTTCCAATATCAGTTACGCGAAAAGAGCGTAGCGCAGCGTAGGCCCAGCATCTGGCGGGGCACGGGGCATTCCGATCCGGCCGGGATCCGCGCCGCGCGACGTCCGTCCGTGTCGGCCGGCGTTGCCAGTGAGTCCGCGGGGCCGTGTCAAGCGCCAGGGAACGTCGTACGCGATCGGACGCGCGCTACCGTCTCGCCTGTCACGAAAATAATACAATAATAAACCGGGTCGAGCGCGCGGTGGCGGCCGGGCGAAGGGGGCCGCCCCTCCCCCCGTGAGAAACGGAGTAGCGCGGAGCGCGCAGGTGTTCGGCACGAGAGGGTTAGTTAACTTAACCCGACGAGTTTGTAACCGCGCTCTCGCTCTCTCTCTCTCTCTCTCTCTCTCTTTCTCGCGGCAGTGGTGGTGGTGATCGTAGTAGCAGCAGGAAGTAGTAGTAGTAGTGGTCGTCGCTCGTAGTGGTGGTGGCGGCGACGAGGCAGTGGAAATGGTGACGGTGGTGGAGGAAGAGTGCTGGTGGTGGTGGTGGTCGTGATACTCGCTGCTGCTGCTGCTGCTGCTGCTGCTGTGACGACGATGACACAGCGTCACAACACGACGCTCGTCTATCCGTGCGCGATTTAACCCGAATCGTTACGCCACAGCGGCGTTCAAGAGAGTGTGCGTGTGCGCGCGCGCGCGCGCGTGCGTGTGTAGTATAGTGTGTGTTTTTTTTCCCCCTTTCATTCCCCCGCGCGCGCGGCGTGGCGCGCGTTCGCGCCACGTTACCGATCGAGCGGGCCGACTGCGGGCGACGCGAGCCGAGGCCGAGTCCGAGTCCGGCGCGATTAAGCCCGCGGTACGCAGTCAGTGTCGAGGGAGATGGCACGCCGTTCGGCCGTGTTGTCGTGAGCCTCGCGCGTATCCGTCGGGCTCGTGGATCGTCGTTGCGCGACATCCCCTCTCCCGCTTTCGCACGACGTGCCGTTCGCGCGTAATGACATAATTGTGTGCGCGTTTCGTTCTTCGTAGAGGAGTACGTGTGAGCAGCGAGCGCGACTCGCGAGGACGGAGTTTACAAGTCGCTGCTAAAGGTGGCTGTGAGTAAAAGCGCGCGAGACGTGTGACCGGCTGCCGCGGGACGGTTTTTCGTTTGGGACTGCCGAGGTCGCCGGGTCCGCGCGCCGCACGATTTATTACGATTTACGATTTTCGAATCGCACGCCCTGAACGTATAGCCGCGACGCAGTTGCGCGCCGTCGTCGCGGCATCGAGGGGGGAAAGGATCCTCTCCGCTCTCGTCGATCTCGCTCGTCGCGCGGCGGGGCCGTCACCTTGAGTCGGAGCTCTCGAGCGCGAGACCTTGCGCGCGCTCTCTCTCTCTCTCTCTCTCCCTCCCCCCATCGGAGACGTAATTCCCCGCCGCGAAACAAGCGGCTCGCCTACGCGCGGGTTGCCGGGCCGCCGGCTATGAGAGCCTCGAGTGAAGTTAGCGGCAGTCGCGACCTTGCACGACGCCGCCGTCGCCGCCGTTTCGCGCGCGATCATGCTACGTAACGACTCGCGACGTGTGCAACGCTCGTCGCCCGCGCGGCAAAAGAACGCGGCGCGGAACGTCGCCGTGCCGCGGGACGAGGACTTGTGAAGAAGGGGAAGGAGAGAGGAGGGGAAAAACGTCAGCCGGCCGGCCGGCACCCGCGGGCGGCGTCTCCAATTCCGTTCGCGTTCGCGTACGACGACAACGATCGCGCGAAGCGTTTGACGCGCGCCTTGCGTCCGCTTCACCTTGGGAAAGGTGACGGAGGAGCACAACAAGAGAAGAAGAGAGAGAGCAACGGCAACTGATTGTGAGCGGAACCGAAAGACGAACCTCGCGGGAGTCCCGCGCCATGCCCGGCGATCCCTGCCGCGTCAAGGAGGTTAGACGGCCATTGACCGGCGGCGAACAGCGTGTTGGTACACGCGCGCCAAACACGCGCCGGCTTCGAGTACGCGCGAGCACGACGTAGGGGAGCGGAGCGCGATTCCCTTTTCCCACCGTCGTTTACCGAAAAGGGTGGCACCGCCCTGCCCTCCCTAACCTCTCCCCCCCCCCCCGGGGACTCCGCGTTCCCGTCCGAGCCGCGCGATTCGCCCGTTCGCGCGGACATATATGTATATTATGTCGTGCTACTACGTGCTCCGCGCGGAGAGACGCAACGGTACGTGGAACAGCGCGCGCGCCCGTGGACCAGGAGTTTTCGCGTCGTCGTCGAGCGCGTGAGGAATCGTGAGAGCCGGCACGCGGAGAATGCGGCAGTATCCGCCGCCGGTGTCCCCACGTAGGCGAGCTACGTGCCACGTCGTGCCAGTGATGTCGTGGGTGTCGTCAGGGTCATCCGCAGCGCTGCTGGACCTGGACCATGGCCGGCAAGCCTGAGCAGCCGTCCACGCTCCCTGCTCTCCCGAGTCACGGCCATCAGCAGCAGCATCAGCATCAGCATCATCAACAGCAACAGGCGCAGCAACAACAGTCGCACCACTCGCAGCAACAGCAGCAGCAGCAGCAGCAGCAAGCTATACAGCAAAACAGCGTCCTGGTGTACGTGTCGGGGGACAACTTTGCGTACGCCACGGCGGTGGGTCAGAATGTCGCCGCGACCGCTGCTGCCGCTATCGCGGTCGGTTATCAGTCGCAGCCGCAGCAGCAGCAGCAGCAGCAGACGACGACGCAGTACGCCGGCATCCTGCAGGCGCCGCAGGTGGGGACGGCGCAGGCGGTTACGACTACCTTTCCCGCCAAAACCGCCGTATACTGCGCTGACGAGAGCGGCGGCGGCGGCGGTGGAATCAACGTAGGGAACAACGCAACCAACATCACCACCACCACCCCCATCGGCTGCTGCCGTCTGAAGCCGTCGCTCGAGGCGACGAGCGCGACGACGACGACGACAACGGCGAGTGCCGGTGCGGATGGCTGCGAGTCCAGGCATGCTCCTTCTCTCGCCAGCAACGAGGACGAGGAAGACTACGCGATGCTGTATCGGCAGGCCAACCTGGGGCCGTCGACGACGGGGTGCGCCACGTCGACGACGACGACGACGACGGCGGCGATGATGACGCGCGTCACGGCGTCGCGTGACGGCAAGCGGGCGGCGGAGAACGGAGAGCGCGCGACTTCGGTAGACGGCAACGATTCGATGGTGTCCGGCGCGAAAAGCGCGTATCAGACCGCGCGGCTCCAGCACGCAGGCGGTGACGCGTACTCGGTGCGGCGGAGCGGCGATTATAACGCTACGACGAACAATAATAGAATAGTCGCGCGAGCGACGCCGGGCGACGTCGGCCTTCTCGGCGGTGACGACGACTGCGTCGCGTACGGTACGTCGGCGTCCACGGGCGGTAGTAACGGTATCGCGCTTCCGAACGCCGGCGAGCAACAGGCGGCGACGAGCGTGGACGACAAGAGCCGGCAGCAGGACGGTTTCGATCAGCAGGCCGCGTCTTCGGCGCCGACGTCTGTAGTGAGTGTTGTTGGTGACGGTAGTGTTGTCGTTGGTGTTGGTAGTGGTATCGCGACCGGCGGCTGCGACTCGGTGAGGTCCGACGAGTCGTCCACGACGACCTACAGCAGCCTCAGCAGTCCTGACGAGAGTCAGAGTCATCAGCAGCCGGGACAGCACGACGGCGACATGCCGGCGTCGAGTAATAATCATCCCGGCGGTGGTAGTGCGTGCGCGCAGCAGGCTGCGCGTCAGCAGCCGTCGTCGCGTGTCGGCGGTAGTAACAATAATGGTGTGCAGCATAACGCAGTAGTGTTGACAATGAACGGTAGTGCGGTGGTTACGCAGCAGCAGCAGCAGCAACAACAACAGCAGCAACAGCAACTGTCGGCGATTACCGTGCCACGTGGATGGAAAAGGATATGCACGAACGGGGTCATCATTTACATCAGGTGAGTTTCTCGCTGCTGTCGTTTATCAGTGATTCTCGAGACTTGTCTCGTCGAGACGAGAGCTCCAAAAATACATAACGCAATTAAGAAATTTCATTACGCGAATATACATTTCTTTACATTATTATTTACATTATTCGTACAGAAATAATTAATTTGTTTTTAAATAAAAAATTGTTTACACCTCTCAACGCTTTTCAAATAATTTCTTTATACTTACTCTTGTTTAAAATTTCGTAATGTTTGAATTTTTGTAAGTGTCTTTTAACTTCAAGACTCTGGCGATGACGCAACTCGCGAATCACTGGCCTAATGCTTGCGCAACATATTTGTATATGCCCGAAACGTAGCGTTGATTTTTTGGAACGAAAAATTCCACGATGCCCTTTCGTGACCCTATTTCTCCCATCTCACGAAAATGGCTCGAACGTACAAAGTTAATTCTCGAGCGGAACGCATTAGCGAGCGCTTTTAATTCGTCGGCTTAAACAGAACCAACCGACAACTCGAGGCATCGACCCGAAATTAAAACGCGCGTAGCCTTCGTTTCGCTAATGGAATTAAACTACGTCCAGTTTAGACGTACTTATTAGATGCGATATATATCTAGCGAGCATCGAAACCGGTGTAATTAATATTTCTTGAAAATTAATTAATTTATGTAGAAATTTAAACAGAGAATAGTCTATATAACGGCGAACTCTGGATTAATAATATGATACATATTTCACTTTAAAGTTAATTCCAAAATATATGCAAGAATTTTACGGTGATTTTTCGGATCCTTGAATAAGAAATTTTTTAATCTCCGTGATAATTTTTTCCGGAAATATGATAATTCTTGAAAACTTTGTAATAGCATCTTGATAGCATCCATCGAAAAAAATTGGAATTTAAATCGATTTTTTATCAGTTTTTTTTCCCTATAAAAACAAAGTAATTAATCTGTATTTTTAGATCTTTGTTTTTTATACTCAAGGATCAGAGTTCTTTCTGAAACGCATCAGGAATTCTTTAGTCAATCATATGGAAAGTTAAAACTCGCGTCAATTACGTAAAAAAAAAAAAAAAAAAGATCTGAAAGTAAAATGCTAACTGCGAAATTACGATGTTTTCAATCATTAGAAGTTCTTGGAGGCAATCGAAAGACGGAACGCTCCGAGCGGAAGTGACGTGTTATTTGTTTCATTTCACGCTTGTGAACACGGCACCTCTAAAATAGCACGCAGCGCTTCGAGGGCGCGCGCTCCATCATCTAAGTTTAGATTTAGTCAGCTGTTCGGACAGATCTCGAGAAGGGTCACGAGGGCGTCCGAAGCCCTTTCGATTTCTTGTAATCTGTCTATGTAAAAAAAAAAATATGACTTTTGGAAGTCAGGAGTTTCGACTTTACACTGTCTCCTCCGACCGTCTTTTCGGCGCGTGGAAATCTTGGCCCTTTTTCCTTAGTCCTCATTGTACTTTTACGGTTCCTTTGAAACATCGGTCGCAGGTTGCTTTCATCTTTCATCGCTACTTTGATTCTTGTTTTCCGACTGCCTGTATCGTCATACATTTAACTATATTTCTTTTTTTAGCTTTTTTTGCGTCATCTCGGATACAAAGCACGAACGGCGTGTTAGCATTAACGTTATTTGTGGACAAAAGATATTCATGTGTAGATAATAATGGATATTAATCTTTAATGCAAATAGAAGTAAGAGAAAATGAATTTAATGGAAAAATTTTTACAATAATTAAAAATGATATTGATGATATTTTTTAAGAATTATTCTGAATAAAATAAAATTGCACACACAATGAAATTAAATAATAAAGACTGAATGTCCGAGATTCATCGACTCTTGTTAAAATATTAATCCATTTGAATTAATCTCTTTGATACTCGAAATCGCGTTCGCATATTACGAAGATCGACGCGAACGATTTTCCTTAAAGAGAGAAAGGGAGAATCGGTAGGCAGGCTTATCCTCGATGATCGCGTAATATGATTTAAGAGATCAGTTGCGAGAAGCGGCAACCTTTTCCTTTGTGCGAAGAAGGGCGACTAATTCTTGAGAGTCCTGCGAGAAACGCAAAGGGCAACGCCTCGTGGCGTAACCGTAGAGCGTAGGAGATCTGACCTGGTCTGTCCCAAAACCTCCTCGTTAAAACGATCCTTTCCGGGCTAGCGGGAGTCACGCTTTAAACGACGTTTAAAGGGCCCGAACAAACAATGCTCCGGCCTTAAACGGGTCCGACTGACTCGATCCTTCCTTCTCGGGCCGTCCTATCTCTTTCGGTTGAATCGGCGAACCACGCGATTCTTCCACTTCTCTTTAGGCCGTGCTCGAGATACTCGGCAACTTTTCTCGCATAATTTTTTCGCTATTTTCGTTCCATACGGGTGAATGTAAAATAAGCGCGGTAATATACAGAGTTAACAGGAAATTAAAGAAAGTAAGTTACGTACAAAGAACATATCTACTTAAAGAAATAAGTTTCGCAAATGTCAAGGTATAATAATCAAGGGTATAAAGCTTAAAGATTAGATGTACATATACCTAACTCGGTCGATAATAGAATGTATTTTCTTGAATCGGACCGCGAAGAATATCAACTCTAAATCAATTGAAGAATATGTAACTATGCTGCGGAGCATCTTATACACCGAGAGAAAAGTATAGTTATTTTTGGCCTCAACCATAATTTTCGAATGTTTCTAACGATAATTATAATTAACATAATGATGCATATAGTTAGTTAATCACATTTCGTGTTAGAAATATTACAAAATTGGTGGTTGAAGCCAAAAGTAACTGTATTTTTCTCTCACTGCAGTGTACATGTATCTACCGAATAAGGGCTCGACTGAGATCTTTGATATTTCTCGTTGCAAGGTAGCTTTCTCGCGAGCTTTCCTCCGCCGCGTCATCGATCCCGTGGTGGTGGAATACGGTGATGTACCGCGAAACGCGGGAAGACGGGTGGGTTCTCTCGCGTACAGGAAGCGAGAAGAAAGCCGGGCGTACAAGCAGGAAGGGGAGAGAGGAATTTCGTTGAATCGCGCGATCATTGATTTACGGGGGTACCTCGTAAATACCGGCGGTGATGTACGATCGTGACCGCACACTCCCGGTCCGCACACCGCCACGAGTTCTGTCCTCCTTTTTCCCCTCATCCCGCCGGGCGTCTTTTTCCCTCGTTCTTTGCCACCGACATTTCCTTTGCGGACGGGCCTCTGCTTGATTTATAATACGTATCGGTCCCTTGTCTCTTCCTCCGTACACGTCTCCTAGAGAATGCCTGGATTCCGTTGACCATCCTTCCTCGTGACCGCTCTCCTATCATGCCACTCGCCCCTTGACACTGTCGAGAGATCCACGACGAATTTTTTTTTTTTCTTCGTCTCACTTTCATCCTTCTTTTCACTCCTTTTTCTTTGCTCACCACAGTCTTTATCTGCCGTCCATTGTGTATCAGTCTCCTAAATATGTAGGCCGCTCGTTCGGAACAAAACAGTGATTGGTATTCGTATTGAATCCTGTGACCTGTTACGTTTGTTTGAGAACTCGTAAAAAAAATATGAGACGTGAGATAGATTTAATTTTCGTAGAGTTAAAAAAAATTCCGAAATTCTTAGAATTGCCGATTATTTTCGCTCAGCTGCTCTGAATATTTATTAGGATACTTGTTTGCTACATTGTTATCTCCACTGTGTGAAAGTTAAAACTATCTTGATAATCTTGATAAAATTTTTTTACTAGCATAGGAAGAAAAAACATTAAGATCTGCATCGAATTGTTTATGAAATAAACTAAAAATAAATCAACAGTAAGATATTTTTAACTCTACAAAACATTTAAAATGTGCAAATAAAAATTTATGTATTGATGATTAATCTTTTTAATAATTATTTCTTTTGCAATCCCTGTGCAATGTAACAATAGCATATTCTCGAGACCAACAACTTGTAAGTTGATGAAGAAAAATTAAGATTATCCAGAGTCACGATTGCATTGGTACTAGTTGTAGAAGGGATGAGAGACACGAGGAGATCGACAGTATCATGGATTTCGGGGAGGTGGATTAGCAAGAGAGAGGAAGAGAGAGACAGAGAGAGAGAGAGAGAGAGGATAGAACAGAGCAGAATGAGCGATAGTTGCGCAACCACACCTCTGCCGTCGCCGCCGAGCGGCGATTACGCAAACGTGATAATTAATTGCCAGTGTTCTCTGTTTAATGACTCGTCAAGTCGTTCGCTAAACACGCCAAATTGCCGCGACGTCACGAAAATCGCTATACAGGTGCATCGTTGCGTGTCGAAACTGTTAATCCGACGCGGCGGCTTGCGTAATCGCAAAGTTCTTTTTCTTGTCGTTGCGACGTTTTTCTCGGTCATCTTCGAGCGACGTTCTCGAGGATCGACGTATAAGTGTGACGAAGCTGAATCTTGATGTCAATGGAAGCTTAGCAATAAAAGATAATAAACGTTACATTATATATACATATGTATATATGTAATTAGAAATTTATTTTATCTAAAGAATGTTATCTTTATCATTTTTTAGATGTTGTCGCTTGTTTATTACTAATAAAACTTTTATGCAAGGAACATTGACACATAGATTGAGCTATGCCATCTGACAGTATGATTTATTCGACATCACCGCAATTAAAAACGATAAAAGATGAGATTGATGAAACTCAGCTCTTGGAATAGTGATACCTTATGGCGTACGTGGCCTTGTTGGAATAATTAAAGGCCTGATAGTATCTTAGTGAGTGATTAAAAATAGCATAGATTAATTTAAAAAATGCTTCGTAATGTGTTTTCCTTTGCGATGAATTTAGAATAATTTTTTTTAGAAAACTGAACTAATGATTAAACTGAAGAAAAAAAAGATTTTAGATTATAATACATATAATTTTAAAAATTGTATAATTTTTAAATTTGTGTGGCTAAAACTGATTTAGCTTCAATATCAATTATTAATTAGAAGAGAAAAGAAAATTTTAGAATTGTAGCTTAATTTAAATTTTCTCAATGATAAAGTGGATTAAATCTTCATCAAAGAATTTGTTTTCGATGTATGTGTAGAGACACAAAACATTTTATAAACATGTTACATTCTATCTGTTACATGTTACATTCTATCTGTCAAAGAATTCAGCTCTATTTACAACACAGTTATCACGTAACAATTATATTTAACGTAATATGTTACCGCTTAAGAAATTGATGATGTCTCAAGTCGTAGATTTTATATATAATTTGTATTGATATATTTTCAATTTGTATATTGCGGAACGAAATAATTGATTTTTTGGAATTTTGGTTGCGTTCAGCGATAAACGGAAATAATGATCGTGGTTAGAGTCAATTTGATACAAGGGACACACGTGCTTAGAATATATGCATGGTGATTATTAAATTTATGTCAAAATTTTTTTGGCCTCAGAGTCGGTTCTTCGAGGAACACAATCTATAAGGGTGGTCTCGTAAAACGAAACGCAGAGAAATCAGAAACAGCGGTCGATCCGGGCTTTTCTTCATCATAAATGTCAGAGTCTCCTACTGTGCTTCGCGATCTTGTGTTCCGTCTCCTTCTATTTTTTTATCTTCGTCGATTCTTCGTCATCTCTCTCTGTTTTTTCCTCTTTTGTTGGTCCAATTCTTTTTTGTTCGATTCTACAATTCTGCTTCAATCTTTGCGAATGTATTGGAATGGGAAAATCGTAGCGGATGCCACTCGATTATACCGATGAAAATTTTTGCGATTCACGATTTCAGTACAATTTGCAAGCCGCCTTGTAACGTGTAACTTTTACGGGATGGAACTCAATTCAAACTATTCTAACTACGGTCCAGTTGTCCGATACTGAGGATTTTTTTTTTTGGCAAATAGCTGCGGGCATTGGGAACCGTTTCGCTTTGTTCAGTGCTCCATTATGCCGTATAGATGGTCGCGTTGAAATTGGCAGATTCGATCTATGTCGAGAATAGTAAATAATAGATTCGATTACATACACTAGAATTTTTACAAAAGTTTTTCTCATCTTTTTATTTAAAAATATAAAACGCTAAAAAGATAATTGTACATTAATATAATTGTCATAAGGACTGTGTAGCATCAAAGGATAAAATTAAAAAGTATAATTGAAAGTATAATTAAAAGTATAATTGAAAATATAATTAAAAGTATAATTGAAAGAAGAAATAAAAATTGAAAGTTACATAATTACATTATGTGGAGAAATACATTGGAAAATCGTTTCTGCACAGAGTAAACATTACTCACAACATCTGCTAAGTGCCGTAAACGCCCAAGAAAATTTCAACAGTATTTTATCCAAGCGAGAGAGAAATGTAACATTGATAAATACGGACATTCAGAAATAGATAATTGCCAGCTAAGCATCCATGGCACTCTTAGCCACTCGATTTACGTCAGTGAAGAATTCTTGTCGCGAGAGATGAGTTTCTATCTGGTTTAGAGTCACTGCCTCTGATTGAGATATTAATAAAATTAAGTAGAGTGGCTGTTTTGGACACACGCTTGCGTTAGGGACTCCTCGCAGTTTATAAATTTTGCGTAATCGTCAATCGCAACTTGACCATCGTGAATAACGCTCAGTCGCCGACCGACACGGTATTTTCGTCGAAGTCTTGGATCACTTTCAACGTATTCAGTATTGAGTAATGTGCTAATTATAGTTTTCACTTGTTCCGAAACTCTGGCAGAAATCGACAGTCGCCGAACACCACATGTCTATCAAGTTAGAATACCCATATAGGCACAATCATATGAAACTGTGCGGAGAATTTAGTGCTCTTTATGTGCTAATTTATTGCTCTAATCCTGATTTTATTGCTCTTGCCGTTTTGCGAGAAATGACTTTTGTGCTGTCTTTTAAAAAAGTTAGAATACCCATTTTAAAAAAACCGTTTTAAAAAATAATAGAAAAATGGCACTAATATTATGATTTAGTGCTAATTATGTGCTTTTAATCTGTCCTAGTTTAAATTTTGCTGCGCTACCCCTTACGCTAAAAATGACTTTTATGCTACCTTTCAATAAAGTTAGAATACCAATACAAAGCCAGCAATTAAACTGAGGCCTACTGCCACCGCAGCCACTAATGGAGATCACAAATTTAAGCAAACAATAATCACAGAAACAAATAAATGCACGAAAAGTACAACTCTTTCTAGTTTAATTGTAAGTCTAGTCTCAGCAGCAGTCGAAACATGACAACTCTCTTTGCGCTTACTGAAGCTCGCTTTTATACCAAAATCACACGCATATACAACTACTTGTTCGATTTTCGGCACGTTTAATCCATTTCTTAAGTTGTCGCAAACAATCTTTAATCGAAGCCGCGCTCGCGTCGGCAATACGCAGTTCACAACAATCGGTCACATCAATCGTTCGGATCTTTTTCATATTCGTGTCGACAAACATGTCGCTTACATCAATCGTGCTTGGATCTTTTCCGCCTTCCGACATTATGTTAAATATTGATTCCTTTCAGTAGTTGTTGTATTACATGATGTTTATAACGCTTTCATGAAATTAAAAGATATACATACCAAAAGAATTTATAAGTATATATAATAATGAAAAATCACTTAATAGGGTGTAGTAGATTATACAGGGTCTGGCATCCAAACGAGATTGACTAATACAAGCATTGGACACTTTACAGAGTTAGCATTCCATTTTGGTCATTGGATCCAATATAACGATTTGACAACGCATTTCAAGTTACTTGAAGAGACAGTAAATGTTCAACCACATTTAATCTTATACACGAAATACATACAATAAATGAAAAAAAAAAATTATTCCTCTCTGTTTCTGTTTCCATACTCGTAATCATATATTTATATATTCATAATTTTTTGCGAATGAATAGAAGTAATAAAAAGTAGTAAATTTAAAATTAAAATAATAAATTAAAATAATAAATCAGCACATTAGTTGTGCCGTATATTCTAACTTTTTTTTTAATGATCATTATAGGTCAGGTTCAAAGAGATACACTTTCGGGGTAGTTTTTCGGCGTATGGGGTAGTGTATCAAATTTTAAGCTAGTATATATGAAAAGCACATAATTAGCACTAAATCTTAGTGTAAGTGCATTTTTTAAATACTTCTTTTTTTTCAAGTGGGTATTCTAACTTTATTGAAAGGTAGCATAAAAGTCATTTTTAGCATAAGGGGTAGCGCAGCAAAATTTAAACTAGGACAGATTAAAAGCACATAATTAGCACTAAATCATAATATTAGTGCCATTTTTCTATTATTTTTTAAAACGGTTTTTTTAAAATGGGTATTCTAACTTTTTTAAAAGACAGCACAAAAGTCATTTCTCGCAAAACGGCAAGAACAATAAAATCAGGATTAGAGCAATAAATTAGCACATAAAGAGCACTAAATTCTCCGCATAGTTTCGTATGATTGTGCCTATATGGGTATTCTAACTTGATAGACATGAACACCACCGCGAAGCCAGAATTTAAATTTTAATCGTAAATTATCCTCAATTATTCGCGCATTGCTACAAATTTAATAATATATCGATTCTTTTTTCCGATCGAAATTAAATATCGAGAGCGTTGTTCCATTTTGTATTAGGACCTACATTTACCGATCTTGATTGATTAATAACTTATCGCTTGCCAATACGTGTGATTCAGTGTGATTTTGATACTTTCTATTTGTATGTTAAATGTAGAAAATTGCATAAATTTGCGATTATTTGAATTTCAATTGGTATCTTATATTGATTGCAAATCAATGCATTACGGAGTAGTTTAGATTTATTTTCGTTTCATTCTTTCGTCTTTTTTTTTTCCTTATGTCGAGAGCGATAGTCTTTCCCACGTATACCTGTCGACGGGCATCTTTTTCAGACGCGCCTTATATCTCTTTTTGGTTTCCTGTCGTTGAGAATCTACGCGAAGAACATACGCGGAACGTAATTTATTGCTGTGCTGATTGTACGCAGTACGGCGCCGCGTGGCGTGTTTCCGAGCCGATACCATCAGGAATACGCACCTGGTCGTGTTCGAAGTATATGTACCGCGTAGCGTCTCGCAGCGATTAAACAAAGACACACTGTACACACTGTCGCGATAAGCCTTCGTTAAACATTTGAAAAATCTATGTTTGCTCGCGATTATCCGTGAAAATATTTTCCATGCGGCATTATTACTCCGCTGAACTCTTTATATGCTATTGCGTGTCTAATTGCGTATGCTGGCATACGCATAGAACAAAATACGATTCAACTGCTTTTGAATCTTTTATACATAATGTCATAAGACATCGACACACACACACACACACACACACACACACACACACACACACACAAAAGAAAAATGTAAATTATGTGAATGGAATCTTAAACGAGTACATAGAAATAGCCTGAAATAAATTTTTACTAAATATGTATGCGTATGAAAATGATTTAACGAACATTGTGTGGCCTCGAAGCGCTATTAATGTTATTAATGTTATTCAAATTCGTGCGACTCGAACATTTAACAATCTTTCTGTACTTATCTGTAGTGAAAGCTATAAAAGTTATTTTATATCGCGAATTTAGATATGTTGTTCTTTAATTAAACGTTAACTAATCTTGAAAGATAATCGCGGCAGCGTAGAAAGACGATGTAACATCATTGCACGTCCCTGTTTTACAATGGATCTCCGTTACATTATTGCAAGTTTGCACAGCACACAAGAACAGGACAATATATCGCTATTGAATGTCCTATCGCGATCCTCCGCTGCCGGCAGAACTCGATTTGATCTTGAATCGTCGCTATCATCGATCCACAGCAATTTCGCGCGTCATGCGAGCATTATTATTACACGCTCGGAACTAAATTAAGCGCGTAGGAGCAAAGGTAATTTGTGCTGATAACGAGCCACCCACGTAAGCGCATTGAATGAGCGAGCAAGTAGAGCTTGGCTCGCACTGCCGCCGATCGTTCCTTGTTCGTATTAATTCCGGCGCAACAACGATAGAAACCTATTATTGCTCCCGTAATGTCGTATCGATTTAACTATCTCTATCTCCATCCCCCCCCCCTCCTCCCCCCGAGAGTCTCTCTTTCCCTCTCAGATGCGCAACAGGGATTATTTCGACCCCGCCGATCCCGGAAATTAATATTCTCCGACCGCGAATAATACGTATCGCGGATTATCATCGCTTTTAACCGCGTTCGCGCGCACGTGCACGGCCAACCCGGGTTTCCGCGGAATTAATTTTAAACGGTGCTTGATATAACGTGCTCGCGATCCTTTACATTCGAACTATTTGCAGAGCCATTCCGCCGGATTCATAAAACTTTCACGGCCCGCTCGTGAGAGCTCGTGAGAGGCGAAGTCGGGATGAAGGCACGTTTAATTTTAAGGCTCGCTCGGCGATGAAACACGCGTTAAACCTTTTCACAAACCTCTCGCTCCTTTTCTCTCGATAAAAATTTATCGTCATTTCGCTCTTAATACCGTATGTTTATGTTTATGTTAAGGCGTTGTGTTATCAAGTGTGTTTGAACGTGCATCGAGAGAAAGAGAGTCTCTCTCTCTCTCTCTCCTTTATTTTTCTCTCTTTAAACGTAGAGACTAGCTGCAATAACGTAACGCGAGTATCTCGCAAATCGAGCAATAATTCGCGAGACACATTTAGGTGCCAGACAGACGTGTTTAAATTTATTCCTCGTCGACCCCATGCCAACGTGGCAGCCACTCCTCGTCCTTGTTTCTTCGATGTTAACTGGCTTCGCTTAATTTATGAACCTTACGGATATAAAAGCCCCTGGGCGCGCGTCTGGAGTGCGCTTATCGCGCGATAAGGCACGACGTATTCTGCTTGCTTCCTACTTCTACGATTAACTTGGCCAACGGTGCCGATGCCAATCTTTTTAATTTGTTTTCTTGGAAAAGAAGCACTTTTGCGTCAGCGCAGCGTGAAAAGTGGAGCTAATAGTGGCACGGAATGAGAAACGTAATTATCGCGTCGTCGAAAATCAGCCACTGACGCAAATCGTAATTCGTATCAAATATTTACGAGCTCAGCGCTTTAATATTTCAGCCCCTTTGACCTATCGTTTCTCTACTCGTTAAATTTTTTTTGTATTCGTAATTTCTGTAATTTGTAATCTTGATTAAAGTACAAATGAGACTAGTTATTTATTCAATGTTGCAACGAGTAAAATATCGCTAAAGTGGTATTACAGCAAAAAGTGATCGCGCGTTAATTTTTTCACGAAGAAATAATGAAACTAACTCATTCACGATGAGAGTAATATTTATTAATATGTTGCAATTAGCACAAATATAATATAAAATTGCAGCTCTCTTTCAGCTCCTTAAATATATTTATTTTATTAAAAATTTCGAAAATAATTTTTTAATGATGTAATATTGTACGATGAGTTGGACTAATGTTCTACATTTTATCGAAACGCCAATGATGATATATTACGTGCCATTGTCAAGTATCACATTTATAATTTTAGAAAGTTATCTCATTTGACGGTGTGAGTCATGATATGATAATACGACGTGGCAAGCATTCTGTCAATAGGAATATTTGACATTAAATGTCATATTTTTTACGCCTTATCTCTATTTACGGATAATAGACTATATCGTTTATCTTCGAATAGAAATATCTTTATCTTGAAACATGTAGTCAAATCAGTGTACGCCGTAAGTGTTCAAAGATTAGTCGTACATTTTCGAAAATTAAAATATCAACATATATTTCTTTAGAAACTCTTAAAGTAGCGCCTTGGCAGAGACCGCGGAATAAAAGATTTGCGCTGTCCAAGATGTATAACTGATTGTGAGCCTTGGAATTTGTATGACACGACAACGTGTTATAAATGTTGTTTCCCGTACGTTGTGCGCGCGAATTTATTTGCTCGAAAATTAAAGTCTCACGCGCGACGACGCAAATTTATTTTACACACACACACACGTACACTTGTGGGTGTTGAATGCACATGTGGTAAATCGCACAGTGTAAATCGCTTTCATAACTCGTAATCGAATTGCCCAACGTGAAAGTTGAACGAGGCAACTGCACACCTCGATTTCTTTTACTTCCAGGTAGAGTTCAATTTAGTCTCAATTGCCGTGAAGTATATCTCCGCCTTTCTCCTCCAGTATTTCGACCATCGCGCTCTCGCGGCGAAAACGTCGGGGGAAGATTGCACTTGTATCGCATCGCATAAATTTTATTCCTGGCAGGCCCCGAGCCTCGCTCTCGTTTCGCCGTGTTTCCGCAAAGTTGTAAAATACGCTTGCCTAATTAACCCAAAGGTTTTCCGATCGTTGTTTAACGCGCAATAAAAGTTGGCGCAACGTTAATTGGAGTTCACACCCCGAATTCGCATTGTCAACCTCGACAAAATATTTTTAATATCAAGAAAGAGCTGGTGCTTTTTTGCATAATATACGTTTCTATCGATATTTAACTGCGTAATGATGAAAACGCGCCGAGTAAAGTTTGTAAAAGAGGAAAATACATCGTGAGTTAGTCATATCTACTTTTTTTTTTATTGCTTGGTCTATTTGTGGCTGTCGGCGAGCGCTTTACTAAAGGTATACGAGGGGAGGGTAACGTTATTTAATAATCCGGAATAACTATGTAAAACTTTGCCACCCGCTCTTGTTGGTTCCTCGCTGAAAACTTTCTCACCCTCATCGCGACGGCGACGGCCGGTACTTTTTTTCTTCGTGGCAGTTTTTCTAAACTTTCGACGCGCGCGCGACATTTTCGAGCAATAAGAAGTTTGTCGTCGCCACGCACAGCCGACCGAGAAGCCGCTTTCGAAGCGAAACTAGCGAAGCGGTCGATTATTTTGAATAATTACGTCATTACTGAATGCCGACAAATTTATAATATCCTGGAAACATTCCTTGGCCATAAAGTTTTGTATTTATTGACGCGCGAATGTGTATATCTCCAGGAGTAGCGTGGCGCGCTGCCGTGATTATAATTTGCATATTCATTATTCAAGACTTTCTGACGCGAACAATCGCTTAATTGACGTAATCTCATTAACATGAGACATTTAGCAAATTCTTTCACATTGATTGATCCATACGAAAAAAGAATAGAGGCTATCTCGATTATTTTAATTATTATTAATTATTATTATTATTATTACGAGACATGTTTTTTTCGAATAAGATGACAATTTCTCATTCCCCCGACGACATATGTAAGGAACAGCGAAAGTATTCTCGAGTCCCAAGTCGCTCAAATCCCATGGAATTCATTCGTTCGTCGAAGTCGGGGAGGGAAAACTACGATCGACTTGAATGTAATTGGCGCGGCGGACCGACTTTGCCTCTTAATGCGCTCTCTGCAGTATTTTGATGCCGGGTAGGCATCCCCACGTGAAAGCGGGGGAAAAAAAAGGATCGTGGTAAAAGAGAGAAAGAGAGAGAGAAAATGGGAGAGACGACGACGAGGCGGGATATCGGTTTGCTGGAACGAAGGGTGAGCCGCGCCGGGGTACGGCGAGGCGAGAGCGGAAAGAGCCGGAACGAAAAAAATACGTCGTAAAGCCGGATTAATCCGCGCGCTGGTCGCGCTGCCGCCGCCGCCGCCGCCACCATCACCACCACCACCACCACCACCACCGCCAGAGCTCATTGATTGCATGGAATCCGCGGGAGAGAGAAGCTTCCTGCTTTTCTATTGTCGCACACGCGGCGAGAGACACCGCGCTGGCGCGTTTTCTGCCTACGGATAAATTGGCAAGTGCGCGCCTCCCGCGCGTAATCAATAGGCGGATCGCTTTTGTGCGGGAGTGAGCGCAAGGTCGCCCTGGACCGGGAATCCGCACGCGACGGATGCTGCGCGCGTGTCGCGCGTACATTTATTCTCATATAAAATCGTGATGGCAGAATTAATCGGGGTACAACAATGTGTATTCAGAGAATTTAGATTTTACAGAGAAATAGATTTAATTCGAAATAGTAAATGTAAACACGCTCGACATTTTAACGACCGCTGATTACATTATTGAATTTATTTCCGAATCGCGAGAGTGCTGATAGAATTTATTAAAATGTTAATGCAATCCCGTTAATATAACATCTCATTTCGCGGAAAAGCCGCGACGGCGCGGGCACACGTGTATGTAGTAGATTTAATTTGATTTTCATACATCGCACCGCGACAACGGTGTTTGCTGTCTTAATGTTAACCCCGGCAGCTTTAAGCGGGACGCATACATGATGAAGACGACATGATAAATGGCGGGACGAGAGAGAAGACTAATAAGCCGATTAAGATGAGTTTCAACGCCGCATTATTGTTTACGGTGTATCATTCCGGCTGCGCGTGTTGGCGTCGACGCTCCCGCGCATTCCTACGACTAAATGTCATCGTGGTGGGCTACGGGCGCATAAAGATCACGCAAATGCACTGTGCGGAAAAGTGAGCGAGCAGCATTTCTCTCCTGCGATCTGTGCCAAGTCTTCAATAATCAACACGGAACTGGGAGCCGCGTGCATTTCTCACGGCTCTCCCGGACCGTACGTGCCTCGCGCGGCCACGTGCGTCTGGATACGCTCCGAGTCAATCCGATCTACGCTCCGCGTTGTCCGGCGCTCCGGCGCGAATCTTGCGCGCCGCGCGTCGCTTATCGATTGTTTCACCACGGGGCAGAGGCGAATTTGTCGCGCGGGGCCGCTCGAGCAGCGACATTCAATCGCGTTTGTGATTTTTTTCCGCGCTTTTAAACTCCACACGGTGTTTCTCGTTTGCGCGCGTGTTGTTTCGCGTCCGCGTTTCCCGGCACGGACACAATCGCCGCGTACCGCGAAACAAGCACGTCGCTTCGACGCGCGTTGCATTTGCCGGCCAGGCGCGTTCGCTCGCGTGCAACATCGGCCGAAGCGGCAGCCAGTCTGCGCTGATAGAGGATTACATTTTCGCGGCTGTGTAATACATCGCGGTCTTATCGATCGTCCGTGGAAATATAGGCTGCCCTCAAACTGCCCTTCGGCTGTTTTTTTTTTCCAACTGTTCATTCCTCGATTAATTGCGGATTGATATCGAGAGAAATATATATATATATATATTTGAGACACCGATAGATTTTGCACAATTAAGAATTTAAACAAAGACTTGTTGCAAATTCAATTTTATGAAAACTAAATTCATCGATTAATTGCAACGTAATACAACTATTACGCGTGCCGAATCGGCATTGTCTTTTACTCCGATATCCTTTCCGGCTGGCTTTATCTGGCGTGGTGACAGTTACTTCTGTTTCATTTAACCGCTGGCACACGCGATACTGGAGATTCATGCACGCGCGGCGTCACACAAGGCTGCCTTGGAATTTTACGCGCTGCTTCGTTCCCGCGCTTAAACCGTACGATCGTATCGCATTTAAGCCTTTAATAAGATCGGCAGATTGCACACCTCCAACACGTGATAAGTTCCAAGTATCTTCGCGAATAACGCTCCGTTTAAATACCTCGTTTTCCGCCGAGCGGAACCGCCTCGCTTCCTCGCGTCACGCATCGCGGTTGCATCGAGATACAATATAGATTCGTGCTTAAAAATAGATAAAGCGACTCGCGGTGATTCGCGCGCGATGTAGGTCGCACGCAACGGACGTCTCTGTCTGTCATCCTCTATCTTCCAACCTCATCCGTCGCGATACACTCGTCGAGCACGAGCAATGCCGAGGCTCCGAATAATATCGTCATTAAGTTCGCGCCGCGCCGCGAGGATTCGCAATCGAGCATGCTCGTTAATTAAATGCGAGGCGCAATTCCGAAAGTCGGTTTCGCGCGGTGAGACACGTCGTGCGAAATTAACTCGACGTAGAAAATACTTTTCGTGTAATCGCGCATGAATACGTCCTCAAATTTATCTATTTCACCGTTGTTGTTGTTATTATTCTGTGTGGTTTTCCCTGAAAGGACTATTAATTTATTTTAATATTTTACGCGAGAGATGCATGCACTGAGAGAAAAATATAATTACTTTTTGCCTCAACCATAATTTTATAATATTTCTAACGATTCTAACGCGCAATTAACCGAATGATGCATATAGTTAGTTAATTACATTTATTGTTAGAAATATTAATAAAATTATGTTTGAGGCCAAAAGTAACTATATTTTTCTTTCAGTGTAGGAAAGAATCGAAATCTTTGAGACTCTTGAAATTTTAGATTCGTTTCAAGAAAAAGAAAAATTCACGAAATATTTTTCTACGCGAGCGAGTGGGATGCATTTATTTTTCGATATTGAGCAAATATTGCACCATGCTGAGAGAAAAATATAATTACTTTTTGCCTCAACCATAATTTTATAATATTTCTAACGATTCTAACGATAATTACAATTAACCGAATGATGCATATAGTTAGTTAATTACATTTATTGTTAGAAATATTATAAAATTATGTTTGAGGCCAAAAGTAACTATATTTTTCTTTCAGTGTAGGAAAGAATCGAAATCTTTGAGACTCTTGAAATTTTAGATTCGTTTCAAGAAAAAGAAAAATTCACGAAATATTTTTCTACGCGAGCGAGTGGGATGCATTTATTTTTCGATATTGAGCAAATATTGCACCATGCGAATCGAATGCATCCGTGCATCTGTAGCTGCGTCTCGCGGGGACTACAATGGTGATTCGTCTCGAATACATCTTGTTGAAAATTTGTTATTTCCGGTTAGGTCTAACGGTGCACCCTGAAATCGATGTTGCCGGAAGAACGATGTGCATGCGATGTGCATGTGCGAAGCGATTGACGTGCATCTGCGCGATTGATGTACCGCAATCAAGGCAGAGCACTGTTCAGGGAATCTTTGAAAAAATTAAGGATATGCGTTATCTACCCTGCCTCCACAAACAAGTTAATTTAAATTTATATTACACGGTGATATTTTTTCCCTGAATATATATATATATATATATAATTGTTTTAGTTTACATTTTTTTTATATAAATATATATTCAGGGAAAAAATATCAATGTAATAATAAATTTATACATATATATATATATATATATATATATATATATATATATATATATAAGAAACATCTTTATTTAATACACAAATTATACAAAAGTGATAAAGACTGAAATATAGGACATTTTATAGGACTTTTCAGAAAAAAAGGACAAAAGTGAGTTTAAAAAAAATAAATTTAAAGGACACAGATCTAAAATAAAGGACTGTCCTTTGTAATATAGGACGAATGTATAGTATGTGTAGCATAAATCTCGAATACAGTATAAATTATGAATTACAGAGACCGATGTTTCGGTTGAGATGTAATTACGAGCGCGTTGTATCTTATCTTTACATGCTACCTAGTGCCTATTTGTTTTCCCTACGACTTATCGTATATCAAATTTATAACACAGGCGGTAGATTCAATCGTATATCGAGATTACGAAAGCGAGACGAAATTCTTGGAATTCACCCGGTACGGAAGGCACACGCGAGTTTTTCCCTTTCCTTCTTTCCCGATATTTGCGCTGGCACTCGCGGGAACGGAACTCTTTCAACCGCGGCGGTAATGCGATTTTCGCTCGAATGCCGCCGGCGCGACCGACCGCCGGAAGATCGTGCGAGGAGATGCATCGCGCCGACTACCTCGAGCCGCGGAAATGGAATACGGTCATTAGCGTGTCGAGGGAGCGAAATCCAATTAGTCTCTTGCGCCGAGGTTTCGTGCGGATACCGCGAAATAAGGGAAGATCTCTCTCTCTCTCCCCCTTTCTTCGGCTCTTCCCTTTTCTCTCGTGGAGGAATAAAATCGAAGAAAGAGGAAAGATAAAAAGGGTAAAACAGTTGTTAACTTCTTCAATCTATAGCTAAGAATTTGTTTTTTTTTTTTCTTAAATGAGCATTAACGAATGGCATGAAAAAATTGGCAAACTTTTTGGAACGAATCCTTTTCGTGGAAACTTGCTGGTAGTTTCTGAAACTTAAGGTTTCATAAATCTTTATATAGATCTCATTCCTGGAGCACGAGAGGAGGAGGGAGCGAGGGGAGGGTCAGGCTTCGGTTGCTCGTCTCGCGTCCGCTTCGACGATTATGCTAATGCACCTAGTTGCGCATCTCACTCGCGTGAAACGCGCATGCGCCCGAACGTCGATAAATATTTATTGATGTAAGACGAGCCGGCTGAATAATAATAAATGGTCTCTCTATTTCGCTTCGTCCGGCTCTCCACCCCCGGCTCGCTCACTCTCTTGCTCTCTCTCTTCCTCTGCTTCCTTCTCTCCGCTCTTGCACGTGCGCGCGCATCTATGTACGTGTTTATTGATGTAACTCGAGACAGTCGCACGCAGTTAACAGCCCGTAAACATAGAATGCACCGAGGATATACGAGTGTTTTTCGTGTTCGCCTCTGGCATCCACTCTCCGGAGCCGAGTGCCGCTCGAGATTTCTCTATGACATTAATCCTCGCAGCGCTATGCATCTTACCCACGAGGACCGCGCTTGTGGAATAACGTGACCGCGGATCCTGAGGAACGAATTCTGCTGGAAACGATGATAAAGCGGCTTAGCGTTTTCGCATACATTCACAATGCCTCGTGTACCGTGGAGTAATTTTTATAATTTCGACCGCGAACGAGATAGCCCCATTAAAAATGATTGTCGGCGAGTCACTTACGTTATCGGCAATTTATCTGGCCGTCATTTAAAACCGATAAATCCTATCGTTCGCGGTAGTGATAAAAATAGTAAAATGTTGCTTCAAATTGCGCAAAGTAACATGACTCATTCTGTACATATTCTACGAGTATTGATCTGGTTTGGCAGCTTGAGTTTAGCGTCGCAATTATTCTAACCGGAAATATCGATTGACGGGCAGCGAAAAAAGCGCGACTCGGAGTCTCGGCGCCGGTATTCCGGGGCGCTCGTCTCTCTCTCTCTCTCTTTCACGACGAGGGGCTGCGTTGCAGCCACGAAGAAGAAGAAGAAGGGTGGTTCACCCCTTCTTCTCTCCCTTCCCGTTTTTCTTGCGGGGCACTCGTACAATAGACGCGATTTCATTCGAAAGCAGGTAGAGGTGATGCAAACGAGAGAGCGATTTAACGGCGGTTTAGGTCCCCGCCGACCGTTTTTTTTTCCTCTCCCTCGAAGAGAACGAGAAACGAATCGAACTTACGCTCGCTTCTCACCCCTTCTCTCTTATCTACCGTGAATCCACATTTATCCACGTATTATTATTCCGCAGTCCGTTCGCTGAATGCCTGTAAGTTCAGTGATCCGGATACCCATCGCGAAATCGCAGCCGGCAGAGTTCGCGATATGACGTGGCACGGGCGACACGCGTACATTAGTCGACGCGAGAAACGCACGGTCGGATAGGCAAAAATGGATGAGCTCGTCAAATGGAATATTCGAAAAACGCAAATGGAAGTTCACCGGGCTCTAGAACGACCCGTCAATTTTTGCGCGTGTTAATTCTACCATTCTCGTGTCGATTACAGCGAACGGTTTTGACGTTGTTTACTCGCCGGCGGCGAATTGCATTCTTGCCACATTTTATATAGAAAATAGACATTTCTATTTATATTGAAACGCACGCTATATGCACACGCATGACGGAGTACGGCGCGGCTTTACGAACGAATTGAAATTAAAAGCCTCCACCATTTGGCTAATTTCTTCCATCAGAATTTGTTAACGCGTCAAATTTCATTGTAATAATCACCGCTGTAATCACGTGCATTGATTATTCGCCAATGACGTCGTTTATTTAGTAGAAAACGATATGTAACCACTGGGCGATCGATGGACGCAAGGTGACACGTCGTTACACATTCGGAGCGGATTGAAATATTTATAACGCTCTATATCGTGTTTCTGGGTTGAGTTTCTACGTAATGAGCATTAACGTTATCGATTTAATTGTGCCTGCTCATCCATAAAAGTTTCAATGGCTCGGAATCGGTAGCTTGTTGTACGCCGTGATTTATAGCTTTCCATTAATCTTTCACGTTCTTATGTTCCCTTTACTCGGTTAGACGTGCAAATGGAACGGTCAGCGACGCCGCTTTTATTTCATTTCTTGCATCACCTCCAAGTAGAATGTCAATTGTAATTAGTTCGGTTTTAATCCCATTAACATGGCACGGACGGAAAAACATAGCTTTCGTGTCGATCGATTAATCACCCGATAACTGCCCGCAAATCCAGTTTGTCGCGAAATTATTAATAGAATCTGTCGCTAACGAGAATAAAACGCGAGATAAAAATTCACTTCAACAATATATCTATTTTATTTTTATCTCCAATTCCCGATTAAACTCGGGTAGCTAATCCTATTAATGATAAATGCTACACGAATCTGTTCGATACGTTGTCGTACAACTGTGAGAGGGTTTTAACCCAACTGCGCGCGCGGGGGGGAAACGGAGTTGCTTTTGATCACGAGCGAAAGCACGGAGGAGAGAGAGAGAGGAGGGAGAGGGGTTATATCCGTGGACATCGAGGTAATATGCGTCTTTATTTATTCATCTCTTTCCGCTCGGAGCCGCGTGCGAGCCATCGATGGCGCGTATCGATTTCAACCTATGTCATCGGGAACGAAATGGATGGTTTCTCCATTTCTGAGATCTCCAAGTCCAAGTCGCGCGGATTCGCGAGCGGTTAATTGAGAAAGTTAATGTCTACGTCCGCGTGTCTGTCTGCGCGAGGGTCGCGGAGGAAAAAAAAATATATAATTGACCTCGACATTGCGGCGAGGTTTCCGCAGGTACGCGTCGCGGAAGCCTATGAAGTCTTTGCGCGTCGAGTGGTTTGTTTCAGCATGATACCGCGGCGCGCAACCGGTTATCGGATCCCACAGTTTTCGCGGCGCTGGGGCGGGTAATTTTCTGCGCGGCCAGCGATGAAATATTTCGAGGCCCCGCGGTATTAATTGGTCGCGTGATTCCGCGTCGCGCGTTCTGCGGCAGCGGTTCTGCGCTCGTGGTCGTGATTTGCGACCTATGTCTGCGACTTGACGCAACTGTTAGATTACAGTGTAGCGCACTATGCTCCGCGAAATCTTGTGAAATGGCTCTAGTTGCGGTGATAGCCCCTAACTTGCAATTTTGTGCTATCAGCTACGTTACCGCTCTTTATATAGAACGACTCGACGTCGTGGATATAGTCGTCTCAGGTCGTTAGCGTGTGCGCTATGTAAAAGCGATCGCAAATGACTGGAGAATGTTGAAACGAACGTTCGGCTGTGCGTAAATGCGCGCGGATTGCGAAGGTTTCGTCGAAATTTATGACGTATCGCGGTTTCGAGAATCGCCTCCGCGGTCTCGCGATAAATGATGCTTTATTACCGCGGAGAAATGGCGCAGTTTAGCGATAAACGTGCTTCGCGTCACGGATCGATGCGACGTGCCGGTCTTTGCTAGTTAGAAAATGCCACCTGTGCACGGGCTGAGCCATGAGGCACCGTTCGCACATGTCTATCATATTGAATCCAACTAATACACGAGGTGTTTCAAATTCATCGAACCCATTTTTCGGTCTTTGACTTTTGGAACTTTTTTCTTAGCACGGATTCATTTATCATTGATTTTTCTTGCAAATTATTTATTAATGCATTCAATGATCAAAAATTAAGTCTGTAAAGTTGACACGCCGAAATGTGAATTTTTACAAAATTAATGTGCCATTTAATTGTCCACAAATTGTCTATAAATAATCTTTTTTTGTCCACCTTGCAGAAAAAATTGAACAAACTTTATTATGAGAATCCCTAAATGCATTTCTTTTAAATTATGTGTAGATTCCAATTGTCTACCATCTATTCATATCTGTCATAATAAATTAATATTAATAATTATAATAACATTAATAATAATAATAATAATAAAGCAGCCGTTTTAATTGGCTGTTCTTATGAGATGTCTCGCGCGAAATCACACATCGTACGCGAAGTCGAAAGGTGAAAACTCGTGCGCTTTTGCTCGCGCAGTAATAACGACCATCGCACTTTTCCACGTTGGTGTTTTAATGTCGCTACAACAGTGCGACTCGCGCACGTGCGCAGGCACACGTGCGAACGAGAGAGACGGACGGCGAGAGAAAACGAGAGAGACGGAGAAAGTGTCCATCCATTAACTAAATGCTAGGAAAATGTTATTGCTACTCGCATGAAACAACCATCCGACCGGAGTGCACCGCGGTTCGATGTCATCTGCAACGATCGCCAACACCATCTCGTTTTTCTCATTTTTTTCGTTTTTTTTTTTACGTCGCGGCGACGGTTTTCTCGCTGGTTTCTCACCGGTTTCTACCATCGTTTCGGCTCGCGATAACCGAGCTCAAGGTAACTGAAACCCAGTAATCCGGTCGGCTGAAGCGACAAACTTCGGCGACTGTACTTATTTACTTACTTTACGCTCTTTGAACCTCTCCTCGCCCGCTCTTCTTTCTCTCTACGCTACTCCGTTAAGTACTTAAGTGTATTATAATTACGGTCGCTTCGTTTGCCGATTTGTAGCTGAGAGAGAAGGAGAATGAGATTGCTTATCGTTATGTGAACGATTATACATAATCTTTCCCGTGCTTTGTGTGGCCCTAATTATAAGCTATTGTTACGACAACTGACTTTGTAGCACTAATAAGAATCTTATTTTACGACATCCAGAGCCTTGAAATATCGCACGATAAAGGAGAGCGCAGAAATTCCATAAAGAGACTCATGAAACTGTATAATATTAATTTATATATCCGTCTCTCTCTCTCTCTCGCATCTGCGCTCTTTATGCTGTATCAAATAGCTATACTTTATCATATATCCCACTTTTACGACTAATGTCGCGATAAAATGTGAAAAATACATTTTTTATCGGCACTATTTCTGAATCGCAGACATGTATTTTACATTCATTTCGCGCATCGTTATTGACTAGGCGTTAGACGCACGGCGATCGATCTTGGATGAAATCCGCGGCGCGCGTGCGAGAGATATAATCCATGGCAGCGTAAATCGTCGCGTTCGCGCATTCCAATCAGCGGCAGAGCGGCGCAAGTCGCGTAACCGCTGTGTCGCCGCGCGTCGCATAGCGTCGCGTCGCGTCGCGTCGCGCAAATCGTCGGCGTAATAACGTTAAATCGGGTATACTCGCGCAGCCCACGGGGCTAAAGCCCGGCCGCGCTGGCACAAGGTGCAAGCAAAGAGGGTTGCGGGAGGGTTTTGCAGGAGAAGCAGCGGTAGGAGAAGGAGGGGGAACGGCGGGGCTGCGCGGGGTGGATGTGGGGTGAGGTTCTCTCGCGAGGGTGGAAGAGGTGCAGCGGAGAAGGCGATCGATGCACCGTGCCCGGCCATACGGCGATGCCTGAGTCAGCTTTTCGCGAGCATTGGCCGCCGGCATTACGGCTGCGCTCGTTGTGCGGAATAGAGAAGGGCGGGCGGAGCGGGTGGGTGGCGGTGCACGGGGCAGGGGCGAAAGAGGGAGGAACATCGAATCGTTTCCGGCGAACGCAGCCCCCGCGCGCGCGGCGAGTATACTGGCGGCGGGCTGCAACGCGCATCGGGTAGAAGTGACGTACCAAATGAATATCAACAAGCGCAGCCTCCTTCTCCTGCCCCAGCTCTCTCTCACTCTCTCTCTCTCCTCCTCCCTCCTCTCTCTCTCTCTCTCTCTCTCTCTCTCTCTCTCGTATATTCGTTGGAAAACGAATTTTATTTCTGCGGGCGTGGCGCGCGCGCGGACACGAACGACTGCTCGGATTCCGTTTTTCCTGCCCGCCGCACCGCCAGCTGCTGTTCCGAACCCCGGCTATGGCCGATCGAAGTGGCCCGGGGAGAAGATGCCGTCGTCGAGAATTTTCTCGTCGAGACGCGCGAGACACCGCGTGCGCTACCACCTCCCCTCCCCTCCTCCCCCTCTTACGGATCCGATCAGCGGTAGCCGTTATGGCCGGATGTTAATACGCGTTTGACGTGTTTATGATTAAACTGTTTATATTACCATAAAGTATGTCATTGGAGTTGCACGGGTGACGAGAATTGAATCGGTCGCTTTAAAAAGAGTCGTGTATGTTAATGGAAAACATTTTCACATGTAAAACGACATAATTATTTATATAAAATAAATACAACTTTATATACTATTTGATTAAATCTAAATTTGAGGTAAATAAAACGAAAGTAATTACATTTAAAATGGAGACACCGAATGTAGAAGCAGAAAACCGTGTATCGTTGTTTGGCTGTTTGGTTGTTAGGAAAATGTAGCGTGAAAAACAAAATTCTATTAACGTGTCAAATCCGAGGCAGCAGGTTGGAGAGGCAAATAAAGTGGGTTGAAGAGGTGAATGAATATCAACAAACACGGGGCTCCGGGCGAGAACTGGATTTTATTTCCGCGGGCGTGGCGCGGATGATTTTTCTTCGTCTACCTTCTTCCGTTCGTCTCCGGTTCTGCTTTTCTTTCGCTGCTCTCTACCCGCTGTATTCTCCTCTCGACCGCTCCTTCCGACTTTTTCGTCGGCCGCCGCATAAACGGATCTACGACTCGTGAAGAACGTCGCTCGAAGGGCCGAAAAAAAAACAACGTGATGCACGAATGTTCGTGATCTCGTGAACTTCCGACATATTCAGAATCACTTGTGCTTATTTTTGTATGAGTGGCTGACTAATTCATAAGATGTAGTACTCGGCTAATTCAAAGCTATATTTACCTCATTCAATCTTCATGCTTTCATTCCCATTCTAGAGTATATATTTGATGAAAATTTGTTAAATAATATCGTAGCAATTCCCAATTGTTTTTAGCGAGCAATAAAGCAAAATTTATCTTGTTGAACACAAGAAAAAATATGGTTCTCTCCCGCAGTTGTAACAAAAAATAACGGAATTTCGAACAATTTCATTTTACTGAGCTTTCCGAGTTGCTCGTTTATCTTTGACATTTTTGCAGGCAGGTTTGTTTGAAAAACGTATCAAAAGTGTCAGGGAGAAAAGAGGAGGGGATGAGCATTTGACACGCTTTCGCTGAAAATATCTCCTATTTTTTTTTATCGGCTGCCGGATAACGCGATTCGATTGCGAGCGATTGGTCCTCGCGAGTAAATTTCACGAAGAGCCGCATTATAACCGGCGGATATTCGGATATATCCGCGGGTGTAGCGGCGTGACAGATGGCACTCCCGGTAATTGCATCGGGGATATAACGCACGAGCCGGCGTGGAAAGCGGTTCGATCTGCACCTCCGCGTATCAATTGGTCCACAATGCCGGCCGCGGAGAAACGTGAAGGGAAAGGAAGTCGGAGGAACAAGGATGCGGAGACGTGAGCATATAGGGTGACTTTAAAGTAACTCGCTGAAAGCGACCGTATTTTTCAGGCAATCAATTTGTGATTTTTTTTAAGAAAAAGGATTTTCATTAAATAAAATGTAATAAAAATGTAATCTCTATTCTTTTATACTTGAGTTTAAGTAAACGTTACTTTAATTAGAGATGCCTAACGAAAAATTATTAAGAGCCATGAAAATGTAAATTCGATAAAATGTTTGTCGAGGGAATATTTAAAATTGAAGCGTATTTGTAAAATTTTTAAGACTTTTTTGGAGTCACCCTGTATAAGGAATGAAATGTGCGACACGTAGCTGCGTATGTATGCGTGTGTATGTGTGTGTGAGAAAGAGGATTCATACGCTCGAAACGCGGTCGAAGCGGGAAGAGGGAGGCAGAAGGAGAAGCCAATTAATTTTACGATGGCAAACAGTGAGACTGTCGCAACGCCGTTTCTGCAGTTCAGCGAAGTAATTAAAGTTTAAATTGTTTTGAAGAACAATAACGCCCGCTCCCTCTGTCCCTTCCGCTCGCCTCTCTTCCTTCCACACTTTGCCGTGTCTATTCGGGGACGATGTGTCGTCGTTCTCTGCTCGTCGATGTCCTCCGACCTAGTGCGATCGAAGGGACGACCGAGAAAGGGTCACATAATGAGATCCAGACTGAGACGTTCCGGAAGTCGGGAGAGAATGTCCGTTACGCGAATATTGTTCACGTCTGGCCGCAAATGCGTGCGATGTGCACTGGTGATTGTATATCGACTCCATTACAAGCCATTACGCACTATCGCTCTAATTATCCCGATGTAGCGACGTAGACTGGCGTTCGTTGGCGTCCGATAATTAAAGTAGTAACGAATACGTCGGATGCGATTAAATCGAAATTAATCGTCATTAAACGTAATGGCGTGTCCGCAGGTGAGCTGCCTCTCGCCCCGAGGTTTTTCGCGGAGATAATTGACGGCCGGATTTCGGTATAGCTCTCCATGTCGCTGCACTTTGCAAAAAGAAAGAGCTCTCGAAGCAGAAAAATCAATTTCAACGTGTCGAAAAACAATATTAAAAAAAAAACCTTGAAATTTTTAATTAGGGACTTTTATTTAGTTTTTCGTTCCGATGACTGAACATTTACGACGGACAATAAATTTTGTCTTTCAACTTTGAGCGTTTTAGGTCTGTTTGAGCTTTTGCAACTTCGTGTGCCGAAAAAATCGATCTTTTGATATATGACTTTCGACTTGCCAGGGTTCGGCACGAATTGCCGGATTTTTCGGGTCGTTTTTCACCGCGCCCATAAAAAGTTTTACTGCAACTGCGTGCGCCACCGCAAAATGAACGATGGCGAAAGAATATCGATAATTCCTGTGGCGCCGCAAAGATCATTGCCCCGATATTGAGCCGGTCTGTGAGGATCGGCTGTAAAAACGATTTTTCGTGCCGAACGAGCCTACCTGCCGCAGGTGTCGCCGACGAATTAGCGGCTGCACCTCGTAAACCACCTGATGACTAATTACCGATATTGACACTTGAAAAGGAACAAAAACCATGCGAGATTATAGGTAGTCGCCGGCAGCGAGAAAAGGAACAGTTGGCACGAATGACGTTGCAAGAAACAAATTTCAAAAGATGTCAAAACGATTTACGGGTTCTATTTACCTGCTTCTCGCCTGTTTAGTGTTCTTTAAGCACCCCGATTTTCTATTGGATAAGCACAGGATTTTCTATTGTTACGATATTTTTCGCACATTAGATCTTCTTTCGTTTGTTGACAACATAAATGTTGATTGCAACTGTCATGTATCATGCTGGAACGTCTAGCCTCGTCTAACCCTCGCTCTCGCTTCCACCGTATGCGATGGACGGAGCTAATTATGACCGTGATCAAGCCACGCATTAACTCTCCTTTCGCAGTAATTGTTAATGAGGATGGACGAATGATTGCGTTATTGCGCTAGATTCCCCTGTTTGTAATTAGAATCGCCCCCCCGGGTACGTATGCGAATAGACAAGCTGTCCGCATTCTGGATTTTGTCTCTCGCCTTTGTCCCAGCGCGCGCTTTACGTTTCTCCGGCTTCTCTCTGAGCCGCCTCCCTGTTTTCGCCGCGCGATCGTATACGGGATTTAGGACGGTTCTCCTCCGGGGTTTATAGGAAAATCGAGAACGCATCGAGGCGCGAATGCAAGGTAACGGATTTCACCGCGCCCAGATTTTACAGCGATACACGCTCGTCGACATGCGGAAACTTCAGCGCACTTCTTTTTTTTTTTTTATAACGCCATAAGTCTTTTACAAACAAAGGCTCGACGTGATGAAAATGACGTGGTTGATTTTGACCGGCGGTTACGATTAACGATTTAGCATCGCGCGCATTACCATTTATTCGTGACCCCAATCCGCTCCGTTGAGAAACGTACGTACATTATTTAATTGTGAGAACTGATTTCGGCAATTTATTCACTCTCTCCCAATGCTAATGGAAAGGTCAAACCGGTTTGAGTGAACGATTGCCCTCCTATCGATTGCGTTTGTCTCGTTGCCGTCGCGTGATCAATGCGAACGATGCCAAACCTTTGGCAGTACGAAGCGACTCGGGCAACACGATCCGATTTCTCCTTGACCCAGATCCAATCCTGCCGATATATCGTTCACCGTATCGGCTTGCACCGGCCTGCAACGCGAGTCGCCTTCGTGCTGATAAATCATTATGTGCGCGTCGGGCGGTCGCGTTTATTCGACCCGCATTTAATCACATCGATGTTCAACACGGCCGGTGCTTAACCGAATAAACAGCTACAACTCGGGAAGTCATTCCATCAGATGCAACATCTTTCCCCTTGCGTCAGATAAAGAACAAGTTTAATATTATAATAGAACGTTAACATTTGGTTGGTTTGGAAAAAAAAGTAAATACAAATGTAAATACGATTGAACATAAAAAAGATTAAATATAAGTACGATTGAATCGTGATAGCAAGGATAAAATTCCGATATTCTTCTCTCCATTTTAGAATATCTGTATTTTGATTATACGCGACCGTTTTAAAATGTTCCGTCTGAAAATGTTTTAATTGCAATTGACCTTTTTCAAATCAATAATTCGTATTTTATCTTTGATGTTTTCGTAGCAGCTCCGCGAGATGTTCAAAATTATCAGCGGCTGCGTATTTCTGATATATATTTAACTCTAGCGGCTTCCCAATCGGCGGATATAGCGCTAACAAAGCACCTCGGACAGAAACGTCGGTATGCGCTCGCTCGATTCTAATATTAGCGACTCGGAGTATGGGAGCCGGCGGTCAGATCAGAAAGTTTCAGCGCCGTGTCGCGGCGCTGGTCGTCGTTGTCGTCGTCGTCGTCGTCGTCGTCGGCGTCGTCGTCGTCGTCGTCGGCGTCGCCGCCGCCGCCGCCGTCGCGACACGTGAACGCCACGATAATCAACGTTAACTCGAATCTAACTATTCATAGCACGTGCACTCCGCAATCCGTCGTTACCCGGCACATTGCCCGGTTCAGGCGTCAAACTGTAACATGTTCAGCTTCTGACCGCACGTTAGGTGCATATAGGTGCGAATCGTTACGTATGCACGATCACGATCGTCATAACCAGCTCGATTGTTTCCTCGCGAAACGTGTATCATAAATGTAAAGGCTGATTTTTCTTATTTGAATAATTTTTCGAATCAGAAACGATCGCTTGCATCATTTATAATTGCTGTCTCGCATATAATTGGAAGTATCATGTGTTTTACGTGTGTATAATTATCTTCCTCTTTGCCACCTTCTTTTCCAACACGGCGTTTTAAAATCTTGAGATGAAATTTATTATCTCACCGAGTTGAAAAAAGTTAATTAGTCACTAGGAGTTCAGAGCGCTGGATCTTGGAAAAACGAAGCAACGCGCTCGTTGATTACGCGGATAATCTAGCGGCGGTCATAATGATTTGCCTGGCACGAAGGTCGTATTAAGCGCTAGCGTGTAAAACGCGCACGTTGTATCGCCGCCGGTGATTTCTTTCGCTGCGTCCGCTTTAGATCTTCGCGATCCTTAAACGATACTATTAATCATCAATGTAAATTAAAAAAAAAAGGCGCGTCATAAACAGATCTATCCCCCGAGTATCGCGAACGCGAAGATGATTAACGAGAGTCCGCGATACGTCGCCGATCGGCGCGAAAGACAAAGTGTTTACTTATTATCCACGCTGCATTATGCATTGAACGCCGCTCGTCGTGTCGCTGCACCGCCGCGCCGCCGCGAGGCTGCATGCCGTTGTTCGGGCTCTCCGTTTCCCCGTGTATATCCTACGAACGGCATAATTTTCCGCCGGTTTACAACGAATGATAAAGACGAATGGATTATTTACGCGCCGCTCGACACGACGGCATCCGGCGCTCGCTCGCGTCATACGCAAATAAACTTCCGTGCGGGTTAATGCGACTGGAATAGATCGCTCTCATTGCCAAGGTCTACGAGGTTTTTTTTTTTTTTTTACGAAAAAAAGGGGAAATCGTTATCCAACGTGGTACCTTGCGCGATTCGCTTTGACAGCGTTATTAAATCATCTCGCTTAGTACATGTTTTTAAGTAAAAGCAGAATGACTTCTACATAGAATCAAAAGCCGTGAGCAATGAGCGTGAAGCTATTTAAAGTGTAAACAAATCTCTTGTGAAATTGTCAACAATCTTGATTTCTCTATATTTTGGATATTTTTCTTACAGTATTTTAATGCATTATTTTATTTTAATTTTATTTTTATTTTTTAATCGAATCTGAAGGATTAGAAAACAATAATGGAATCTTTTATATTACGAATTTCTTTAGAAAATCGATATCTCTACAGCAATGAAATAATTTCCTTTGCTCATAGATCTAAAAATTAAACCACACTTTGGACATTTAAAATTTTTAACAAATGCCGAAATAAATTTCTAGAGATTGCAAAATAAGATATATCTATCAGATTATTTAGGAATTGTTAAGCGCTTATGTATATCTTTTTTTAATCTGAATACTGATTTTCCTCGCGCTATCTTTGGCCGGCAAAATGACGAGTTAGGTCCGCCACACACACGGCTATTCACGCGATGCGCTCGTTCTTTGGTATCGCGCGCGTCGCCGCGCATGCAATTTGCTCTCTCGGCCTGATACACGTAACGGCGTAACGCCGATTTCATATACGCAATTACCCGGTGCGAGTGGTCGCGCGTGCCATGCACGCACGTCACCGGCCTTGGCTTAGTGTAAGTAACGCGAGACTTTTCGCGATTGTATTATCCGCGTCGCTCGCGGCGCGACGCACGACGATGTCCGGCAGATTCCGGAGTCTTTTATTATTGCTAAAAGCATCATTATTAAGTAAATTGGTACCGCTCGCGCGCGCACACGCAGGAACGACATTACCGTCGCGGGCTCTCGCAGATTGCTCGTCCCAGGTAATAACTTTTGCGCAACGTAATGATCGAATCGTCAGTGGCCAACAGGGGCATTTTACACAAAGCGGCCGATCGTCGTGGTGAGTAAGCGAAGATGAAACGCCACGCTGAAGACGCAACACTCGCGCTCGCGCATACACGTCGGACGGTACCGATAGTCATCTTCGGCCGACGCGTATTCGCGCTGCCATTATCCTACAAAGTGTCAATTACCCGTGACGACGATCTCCTCGCGTATGGACCACCATTACCACCAGCCGGGCTCCGGCGCGCAAGACGTTAACGGCATGACAGCCGAGGATAAAACGACGGACCCCGCGGGACTCGCGCGCGCGAATACGCGTCGGCCACTCGTTGTTTGCGCTCCTTTTCACGTGCCGTTTGAGCAGTTTCGGGCTGGCGCGTTCGCGGGACGGATATATTATAAAGCGACAACGCGTATTTCTTTCTTTTTTTTTTTTAACCCGTGCCGGGAATGTTGAGAACGTGTTATACCGTCGCGCCTTCTCGGTATTATGCTATCAGAATTCAATTACAATCGCTCGCCGCTTCTCGGCTCTTTATTACGCAGTATATTACGCGACGTGTGACATTATGGGCGCGACCGTGTAGTTTCCGCCCGTATATGCACGCATATACCTATCATAATTAATTTATTCATGCGCGTAACCGCGGCTTTATCCGATTTATATTACCGTTACCTGTTGCAATTGGATTCGTATTTCTGCGTTTATGTTAAAAAGATCAATTTGCGCCTCCAGATAATAATATTCCGATGCGTGATCGTAATTGTTTGACGTTACGCGGTTTTCTGTTTCTTATTCTGCATTTAAAGTTTCCTCTTGAAGACATACACATGTAAATTGCTATAATAAATATTGTTTGATAACGGGCTCGTGCGCTCTACGGTCGCACGCTCGCGGAAAGCATTCGCGCGTGCGAAGCTGTGAACGATCGAGAGTTATGCTAACGAGCTTGGCGATCCAGTCTGTTTATCGTCGTGCTCTCGCAGTTTTATCGTGGTTCTCTCGCGATTGGCGGAACCAGATTAGTACCGAGTGCACGATAAGCCCATTGTTGTCCGCTCTTGTTTCGCTTTTAACAGCAGCACGTCGAAAAGTGCGCGCGATCGGCTTTTCACGCGTGTTTTCGGAAGTGCGAGGGTGGATTTTTTTTGTTGCGCCCACACTTTTCTCGCTTTCGCGTGTCCGTTTGATGATGTACGGCCTCGTTATCTCCCGCCGGAAAACGCGACGGCGAGCGTTCTCACAGTCTCTGTCGTTACCAAGCCAAAGTTAATAGCCGGTAGACGACTCATATTTTCCTGAACGTTAACGTTCCTTCCCAAGCCCCGCGTTTCTTATAATTTACTTTGTACGCGGGTTGTTGTGCGCGCGTCGCTACTACACTGTAAACTCTATAGGTTACCACTACTCCTATTCAATATTTCTATGTTAATCAAAATTCAATACTTCTATTCAATACTTCTATGTTAGTAAAAAATTTACCTTCCTTTTAGTCAAAATTAACGAAATATTGAGTAGAAGCAATGGCGACCTATGGAATAGTTAAAAATTACTGAAAGTGAGTATAATTTGACATTACGAGTTTAATAGTGTATGGCTCTGCGGAATTGCTGAATTTGCGACTGCATGTTGTAAAATTTGTGAATCTGATTGGTGTATTTTAGATTGAGCCAAGATTAAGAACCATATACCAATCAGATTCACGACAATTTTTACAACAGTTGTAAATGCAGCACTCGTGCTGAACGCAGCCATTGTCATTAATTCGCCAACATTTGTAGGGAATTGAATCCTCCGTGAGGCAGCAATCCACGCGATATCGCTTTGTCGATATTTACGTCGAATCCAAGAAAGCCCCGTCGAAGCGGCCTGTGCGCCCGGAGATAGGAGATATTGGATACATTCGAATGTCATATTCAATACGCGAGATGCGTGATCGCGCGTCATCGTCGCGGGCGTGATTGGACGTGATGTTTGAACGCGATCGAAAGAAATTGTGACCGCGGCAGCGGGTAAACGATTCCCCGGCTTCGAATGCGTGTCACGCTCTTTCAATACTTTCCACGTCACTATGAGGCATGATCTCGCAACACGCGCGAGAGGGAGAAGAATCGCTCGCGCGATCGACAGCGATCGATAGCGAGAGCGTGTTTAATAGACGCCCGCGCGCGATCTCCTCTCGCGGACTGTCGGGATGATATTTCGCGGCGCATAATATTTTTGTCGTTATCAATCGCGCGGGCCGCATCAATCTTCTTATTCCCGTCCCGTCTCCCGTGTCCCGATGCGCGCGCGTTAGTCGAGGGAACGCCGTGCGATTTCATCCGGACGTTTTTGCCGTACGTTCGGCTAATGGTTTCCGCGATACGATCGAAGACTCGCCCGCCGGGGGTCGTCGTATCTTTGCTGCTTCGTGCAATGACTCCTTTTACTCGCGCATGCACGCCGCGTGCGATCGCGAGTGCGCGCGCATGCACTGCCCTCATAAATCCGTCAACCAAACATCATTAACTCGGCGTTATTGGTGCTTGGCCGCGACTGCTGGCGTAGAGCTGGTCTTGGCGAGTTGCAAACAGGCCCCGCTGTTCTCGACCGGCGCGCAGCGGCAGGCTGATGAATCGGGACAGCTACGGGAATACGTACGCTTTACCCGTCCCGTCCCGTCCCGTCCCGTCCCGCGTGCGCGATTCCATCATTCTGAAAGCGGAGTTCTGGCCGACAGCTCGCTTCGAATAATTTGCGAGGGCCGTGATAATGCCGATGATGCGCGCTTCTCCCGCAAATTGTACGCGACCCTTTCACTTGATACACAATATCTCGGCAAGCGAATTTCCCGTTTCCCGTAACATCGAATCGTTCCCTATCACACTCGCATCATTTAGAACAACTTGATTTATGTACCTGTTTTTCTTTTTTCAGGTAAGCATCGTCCGCATTCGTTAATGGCAAGATACATCATCATGTTCGTATGTATTTTCTAATTGCTATGGATTGCATGCTTCTAAAAAAATATATTTGTACTTAATACGCAGAGAGAACGATTTTTTTGGAATAGTTAAAGAATATATTTTCCAAAAATATATTTTTTTCATTTATTTGCTTTATTCAAACAACATTACATTATTCGAAATATTATCTTTATTTACCAGAAAAAAAAGTATTGTTTCGTATTATATTTGTATTATATTTGTAAATGATACATGTTATTTGAAAAATCAAATAATCGTATTTGTTTCTTCAAATAAACAATTTTGTTGAATCAAAGAAATATTTCTCTCTGTGTAATTATTGAGAATCGCTTTTTTCATTGTCTTCTTAAATGGCATTTTGAAATACGCTTGACAAACCTATTTAATAAATTACAAGAAATATAAACGAACACAGGTATATACATATACACTGTAGTTTGAAAAATTGTGTATATTTACGCTGACCATTAAAAAAAATTAACATTTTACAACGTAGCGCGCGTTCGTGCTCGTGATAGGGTGAAATTTCCCGAAAAATAGAGTAGACCGTGCGATGAAACCTGAATAGCCGGCGGAAATAAAGCGCCTCACGCTAAATCACTGAAGGCAATTCACGAGCTACGATAATCGCCCTTTGTCCGTTTTATCGCGGCGCTCTTTATCGCGCGGTGATCGATTCGCCGCGGCGTGCAATTTCCCGCTTTCGCGCGGGCGCGCAACGCGAAACGCTCTCGCGTCGCGGTGGATACGTGGTGGGCTTTAACGTAACGTTTATACGCCGGCGATATGTTATTTACTAGCGCTCTTACCGTGAATCGTTGACGTCTTACGATCGGCAATAAAACGAGCGATAAACTTAGTGAGCGAAGTGACAGGGCGCGCGAGCGCGGACGGGCACAATCGAAGATGGAAGTCAAACAAGCGTGTGGGAGATCGTCTTTTACGCTCCCCCCGGAGGCGTACTCTGAAAACACGCACAATGATGTATCACATGTGACAGTTATGATGTTCTCACTTTACGCCAGCGTCGGCTCGCGAGCGAGTCTCGCACACGCAACTCTGCAAGTCGCGATTTCATTTTGATATTCGGTTATCGCGAAATTGCATCACGAAGCAAAGAACTCGCAAGAATTTTCCTTCAGTTTTTAACTTTGATACGAATAACAAAGAAAGAGGCGGCGGGGCCGAGGAAAATTATTGCAATTGCCATAAAAGTACATTATTGTCGATTAACAGTTAGGAAATTTTTTTTAAACATGTGATAAATCTAAAACTTTTTTCGAGAGAGATACGTGCATTTATTGTAATTTATAATCATAAAAACAGGCGCTTTCTACGAGATAATTTTCTGTTAAATGACTCTAAAGAGTTCAATATCCGTATCCGTGTCTTTCAATATTTATTGGACTGCAAATAGCACTGTATTATCGATAATATCGGCTGCAGTGCGAATATCGAATACGAGGATAACTAGTTTACGATACGGGACAACCATAGTGCTACGCTCGTATCATGAAACATGCGGGATATTTGCGCGACTCGGTTGCGGTGGAAAGTAAGTTCGCCCCGGCGGACATTGATTCCGTATCGTGCAGCAAGAATATTGTACGTTCAAGCGTAAAGTAGAGAACAATGTTTTATTCATACCGTAGAGCAAACATTTGTTATACTCTCGGAATTGACGGGAAAATGGATACGCGAAGCGAGGTTGTTATTTGTCGCAATTTATTAAATTCCAACGTTTGATATATCCTAATGTCTAAATTTCCAATTCATTCTATTTAAAATTCTGTTCAAGTAAAATTAGATTCGTATTGAACGAAAACGTTTCCATTTATTTTTATCTACGAGATATAATTTAGAACCTTATCTCTCTCTCTCTTTCTTCTTAAGAATCTCTTCTCAATTTATTTACAGAACTTGAAAACATTTAGTGTTTCGATATTTTCGTTTGAATGGATTCGGCACTTTACAGAAAACAACGCTATATGTTTCCACTATTTTCGGGACATTTTATACAGTGACACTCCATAAATATTTAGATCGTTAAAGCTCATTGCTCGACACCTGGCGATAGATGCCTGTAAGCGAGCTGGCTCCGAAGCTCGCCTCTCTAACGAGCGCGTCTACGAGCTGGAAACCAGGGTAACTCGCGCGAGTGAAAGCTAATGATTCGTTCCGAAGGAGAAAGTCGGAACTCTCGAACGTACGAACGAACGAACAGCCGGTGACACTCGCGCGCGGGTTGCTGACTGCCCCGTCAACTCGTTTGAGATTAAAGAAATCGTGTCATGAATCGTGAATCACGAGCGCCGATGGGAATGGAAATAAATTCATACGAATTGTGGAAGTTGTCTGGAAATTACGACGTGGAGCGACCATGCGACGGATTAACGCTAAAATAAAAAAAAGAAGGAAAAAGCGAATGAACGATGATGAACATTACGGCAGAGTCAGATATCAGAATACGCGTGTGCACGCCGCGCCGAGATACGCGAGAGCGGATTATATGTTAATTTCGCGGTTTCCCATGGTATTCGCGGCGCGCGTTGATTTTAATGTGCCCCGCGCCGCCGACGTGTATCATTTTTGGACGCGTGTTATACAAATGATTCGCCGTTCGTGAAATTTATTTATGTCTGGTCGGAAAACCCAACTACAAACTTGGCGCGGGCGCCGTTATTTGCTTTCAATGAGCCCGGCGTTATTATGTTTCGCTTAGTAATCAAATCCGGTGATTTCGGCGTATGAACGTGACAGCGCTTTTGGTCGCGAGCGTAACGTAATTTCCGCGATTTTCAGTTCGATTAATGGAAGCGGGCACGTAGCCAGTCCAATATTCGCGCGCTCCGCTCCGCGCGCGCTCTCTCTCTCTCTCTCTCTCTCTCGATTAATTCTTTTTCGATGTCAAACACGAAATTATCGTTAACATTCCCGACGCGAGACCGTTTTAATTTATGCATACAGCATTTATTTTAGCAATAATTCCTCGCGTTCTGTCGCTGCAAACTTAAACAGGACCATTCGTATGGCAGCGCCATCGTGCCGTTTATTATCGAGCGAAACATAATATATCTACACATTATTACCAATAATTTAAAGTGTATTATTTTTCACGGATCGTAACGTAAAGATATTATACAATCCTTTATTTATTCGCGTCTCGTAATTTAATTCAAATTTATCGATATCGCAATTTATATATTTCGCGCAGAGACATGTTTCCTATAATTCTATTTTTATCGATCTCTTCTCCCGTTAATAATGTTACATGAATTTTCGCGCTTCACGTCTCGCGGACGCGGCACGATTTTTGCGATTTCTCTTTGGCGTAATGGAAGCATAACGATCCCCACGATATTTGCACGGTCGCTCGGCGTGGATCGACTTTTTCCTTCGGTGGCTAACGCGATGCTATCGCTAAATAGCGGGAGACGTCGTTGCCGGTGGCGACGACGAGATCGCTTACTATATTTTCTCCGGAAGGTTTTAAGCGAGTCGCCGGGTACCCGCGGATCGATCGTTGGATAAACCCAGCCGATAGACACAAAGCATTGTGGGTAGTACGATGCAGCGGCATGCGAGAGCGCAGCACTCACTCGCATTCACCAATACCTTCTCCGGGCAAACAAAACGACGAACAAATGCTCGATACCATACTGATCCGGAGTTGCAGGGTCGGATCGCGCGTTTTGCTTTTCCCATTTCAACGCTTTGCCATATTCCTGCAGAGATCCCGCACCACTCGCATTCTCTCGGAAACTACTGTGCTTTCGATTATTAATGGTCTCACTTTTCGCTCAGTTTGCGTTATGCAAACATAACGACGAGTACAAATGCGAATTATGTAGGAATATCATCGTTTCGGCATAAACGCTACATTTTCCGAGAAAATGTAAATATTTCATTTCTATATGTATGACGTGGCAATTAAAGTGTTAACAACACGCGCGTTTGCACATTTTAGCGGCCCGTATGATCGCCAATTTGGTCATTTTGCATTTTCGTAATTTAGCGATAAATAATCCGCGCGGGCAGCCGGAATTTTCAAGTATCCGCAGTTTCGCGTTTCAGCTTAATGGCATGTGATTGGCTTTTATTACGCTCGCACGCATGTGTGAGTAAAAGTTACGTTCAATTTATTTTTATCTTTTGTTTAATGGGAGACGGGAGACGTGTAGAATTTTAGAATTCTATGGACAGGTAATAAATATGACTCGGTGACGTTATGCACGTTTTGGATTTTCGACGGCGTGCAGCGAGCCTTTACGATCCTGCGAGGGAATCTTTGAGAGAGGGTATGCGCTGGGTGAAATTCGTGGGAAGGAAAAGCGTAGATATTAGCAGCGAATCCGTTCCTGCGGTAGAGTCCACTTCGTGCCGGTGTCCGGAGTATACGGTGCCGCTTCCTCTCTTTCGTCGTTCTATTCCAGAGCTCGTTATTGAATTTGTGCGTCGAGCGAGCGAACCGACGATATCGCCTTTCAATATCGCTTCATTTGGCTCACGTTCATTCGATTTGCGGGAATATCTCTGACTGCCTGCTGCCGACCGGCGCGGCGGCCGCCTACACCACTCTGACGACGAGCGACAGCCGGCCCCTTACCGAGACCCCCCTCGTCGTCGTACACCTCTCTCAGACTAAAGCTTTTTAAATATTCTATTCGGAATCGAGCGGAAATTAATCGGATCTGAGGGCTTCTGGTGAAGGCATTAGCGCAGAGAGCACACAGATTCGATGATACTTGAAGCTGTTTTAGTTAAGAACGAGCGAAATCTTCCGTTAAAAACATTGACGACGTTTTAGATATTTAGACAGAAGATAAATAAATCGAAAAGATGATAAAACAAAATAATTTGAAACTCGTTAAATATGTCAAAGATGGTATTGAATTCGGCTCTCAAGACTAGAAAAGCCCTTTAAACGTCTCGATGTCGAGGATAATAACGATACGTCACGCGTCGTGTTGCTGATTATGGATTCATATTAGGATTTCCTGGATTTCTTCGCACATTGAAACACATATCATCGCAATTCGTCAATTTTGCACTGCATAAATTATTTGTATAATGATTCCTTTGCTATTATAAATCGATAATATTGATAATGATTAATGATTATAATATTACAAATAATGATTAATAATTGATTGCGTGTGATCGCTGCATTGTATAATGTGCATTTTGTAAAAATAATTCGCCAATAAAAGCACAGCAAAAATGCTAATAGTAGATAGTGGGATAGTATAAGATGGGCAGTTAGATATAAAAATCTCTAATTAAGTCACCTAGACTTAAAAAGTTCTTCTGTGATTTTTCGTTGAAAATAGGATATACCATATGCGAGATTAGGGACTATTGGGATTTGAACCTAGAAAATAGAACCTTTCAGTTAATCACTCGTGTTAACACGAAACCACGCATCATTCCGTAAAGTGATAAATAGACTTTTAATCATACTTTTATTATCACGATTATTATTTTCTTAGTATTATCATCAAACTTTTTAAATATCTTTTTTTCTTTAAAAAATCTATTAAAATTATTAGACTACAATCGTTTCTATATTTCCGATTTATATTTGGTATCATAAATTTATTTTTCTGTTATTTCTTACTAATAATTCTAGAAGAGAAATGGAAGATTTATTCTGTAATCCGATAAATTCTCTGTGTTCTCTGTTTAATATGACAAAGTAAGCGATAATAATGGAAATAACAGCAGTAACTTAATAGTAGATGTTGTACATAGAGAGACGCACGACGAAGCGAGATACGACACCGCGGAATAATATGAAACGAATAAATGTGTCTCAGCGAGAACGCGCGGTGTAATTATAGCAATTAAAGCGGTAAAAACGTCCCGACGGTAATTAGGGCATAGAAGTATGGGAAAGTGGTCTCTACGTTGCCTCTGACGACGACGACGACGACGACGGCGACGATTCAGGAAAGTTATTCGACTCTGCATTCTGACTCGAACGCGGCGCACCTGGGCGATTTCTCTCTTAGACAATGCGGAATACCGCGTCTACCGCCGCGTGCACTTTATCTTGGCCCTGACGAGGCGCTATCTTAATTACATATCGCGTTGCTGACGATGCCACGCGATATTTCTCCCGTCAAAATATATATCGCGCGCGGCCAACATTGTGATATTGTGACACATCGCTGGGTCGGACGCGCCGAAACGGCAAACGGCCTAATCGCGAGCGTGATATCAAAAACGCCCGAGCTTTGTTGCCGTTAATTACCGCGAGCGAGATGGGAGCAAGACGTACCTTGTCTACGTAACAATGAAGCGATATGTAATATCTGATCGAGTACGCGCGCGCAAACGCCGCCGCGGGCGTAATAGCGCTCGAGAACAGACGTTGCCATGAACGTGACGTCGCCGACAGATTGCCGATTGCTGTATTAGCGAACCGGAAACGCCGTCGCGGACGTCCACATGCGAACACAATCTACGTTTCTCGGCATGTTTTATTCAACGGCTCGAATTAACGTATCGTAACGTGACGCGATTCGCTCTCTCGGCACCCGGCTTCTTCGCAATTACCGAACGCGAACGCTCGCCGGCGCGTTAACTCCTCGCGTAGCGCGCTACGAAAAAGATCGCTTATTAAAACACGGCTATGCAAATATCATGGAGTTTGTTCCTTCTGGCAGAAATGATTTCTTAACGAGGGGGCGTAAATAATTTGCTCTTTCAGCGAAACGCTCCGGAATTGGAGCGTTTCCCAGGCCTCGTTTCTCGAGGCCTCCCGATAATTCTGTCCTTGAAGGGCGGAACTTCATCAAGGGCTCTGTCGGTCGCTCGCTCGCTCGCTCGCTCGACTCCCCCTCGCTTTTTCCTCGTGAAGCGTGACCTCTTGGTCCCTTCACCCATAACCTACTTTCTCCGAAATTAAGAGGCTCGCTCGAACAAAAATCATTTACGTAACGTCCCACGCGCGTTGGTATCGAGGCAGCGGTGTGAATATTTTTTTGCACCAAGAAATTGATAAAAGTTTATTAATTTTCAGACTGCACAATAAAACAAAAATTTTTAAATAATCCTTTAGGCATCTTAATCAGATGTATCAAGAGATAAACGCACATTTTACTTTTATTATAAAAAGAAGAATTTAATTAGAAATAACAATTTTCATAAAATGAAAATTAAGTAAACATCATTTAATACGTTACATCACCAAGTGTATTCTGTAAATTAAAATTATTTAAATTTAATATTAGAGTGTGTTAAATGGTCATACTTTCTAAATTTAAATTCACTGCATTAAAAGTTCATGAAATGTGACTTATTGAATTTTTCGACTTCTTTGTATGAAAAGTGCCTATTCTGCGTATAGTAGTTTTATTGCGTAATGTCGGATCGTGTCGCTCTCGTAGAACGAGGAATCCCTCGGAGTAGCAAGTTATTTTTACGACGACGCACGTCCCGCTTTTAACTTTCAAATGCCGTCCAGCGGATTTCACGCATGATAATCGAATTGGCGACGGATTGACAAATTTAGGGGCCGTAAAAAGGACAATGGGGAGCGGCGCGACGCGACGCGACGCGACGCGACGCGTTGCAAAAGTTTTCGGAGACGACGACGATGACGACGCGGCGTAACCAGATGTGTCTGCGATCGGCCATAAACGACGGCCAAGCAGACTGTAGCTTTCTCCGCGTCGCTGCCGTCGTGATTTCACCGTGATCGTACGATAAAAACGGTGATCGTATATTTCATGTCGCTGACAGAAGTACGTAACGGAGGTCCGCATTGGGCAATAAATTTCTTTTGGCGGTCTCGAGGACGTTGTGTCGTGCTCGCTTCTTGCGCGTGTACTTGTGTGCGTATCGACGAATATTTTCAAGTCGCCGGATCACTTTTCTCCAACTAACGTTTCGAGTATTGTCAATCTTTTTAATTAACACAATTGAATCTCGACGAGATTTGTTACATTCGTAAGTGTGCACTGAGAGAAAAATACAGTTACTTTTGGCCACAATTATCATATTTCTAACGATAATTATGATTAACATAATGATGCATATAAGTCAAGTTAATCATATTTCACTATCATAGTGTTGGAAATCTCTTAGAAAATTGTGGTTGAGACCAAAAGTAATTATATTTTTCTCTCAGGGTGCATATCGATATTTCTTCCAAAGTATAATTTTCAAGTGATTGCACATATATTGCTGGCTTTCTGCGACGTGCTAAACGTGAATTACAACAAACAAATCGAAAGATATCTTGGCGCGAATATGCGCGTCCCTTAATATACTGGAATCCAATTTATCGGAATGCAACGCGCCGTGGAAATCGCGATTGCGCGATTCCACGGCGATCGAAATGCCAAATGGCACGGCACGGAGGCGTGGATGCACTTTTACCAGCATTAGCTCCGAACCTATCGAGCTATCGATTCGAACGGTCTTATTTTCGTCATCAACGTGTAGCGTTGAGTCTGGTAGCGCGTAAATGCACGTTTTTCCGCAAAATGGATCACATTAGATACGTTCGAGAAATTGGATAACTGAGATTAGTACGGCAGAAATATTTCACTCAACGTCGTCAACGATATGATTAGTGATACTTGTCATTATCGAATAAATTCGCAATAAATATTAAGTAGGTAGCCATTATTTCCAATGGCTTTACAACGATTGTTAGCGTCATCGTCAAAAAAAATACTCCTCCGGTGTGTCCTCTCGTCACAATTGCCCTAATCAGGTCAATCGACTGTAATTTTTCTGTTTACTTCTTTCGATACGTATACGTTCGCGCACGTGCCCGATATGTACGTATGCAACTGAACTTCTAAAAATGTACACGGCCGATAATGCTTTATAGGCCACACACCGGCGGTGTGCGGCTCGTGCGTAGTTTCTGCCTGGCGGAAAAGTGGGCCGGGAACTTGCGCGTTCCGGCACTTTGAAGTTCCTCGAATCGTTGAAACGATTAACCCGATATATACAACGCTGGTGAAACGAGTTTTATCGGGAACGTCTGGTAACCGCGGGAATACGCTCGGTCGGAGCGGCCTTGGGTATTATTTTTACATCAGTTTCCGACATGCGGATCGCTCAAAGGGGCACCATCACGATGATATGCAAAGATAATAAACCACTTAATAACGGGATCATGAGACATTGTAAGCGAAACTTTTTTTTTTTATAAATCTTTTTATACGTGTCACGCGTACACGGCTTTGAGGCAATCTCGTAAACTTAAATCTTTTTTCATGTTATTCTATTGTGCTTTTGACAAAATCATGGAAAATGCAACGCTCATTTTTCACATAAACAGCAATATTAATTATAATTATTTATAAACGTTTATTAATTTATTATAAATTAGTAATGTAATGAAATATATAAATTGTGCTGATTAATTATTACTGGAATTATTGGAATTTTGTGATAGCAGTTTCAATTTCAATGGTAACTTAAGCGCTCTCAACGAGAATGCGTTAGCGGGTATTCACGCGTTTTACTTTTATATAGGGCACGCAAGCACAGCCAGCGAAAGTTTCGCAAGCCTCAATGCTAGGAACTCTTATTTAAACACGAGTGGGAGCCGGCTTATTTTAGCATTTCGCAACTCCGGACGAAGACGAATTTATTCGATCGCTGAAACACGCGATAGGTTCGGGCAGTGACGCAGAACGCTGATCAATCGGACAGACGTAATTTTCGTAGAAATGTCATAGAGAAAAAGAACATATTGAGCCCAGACGGAAATGCCGCCGTTCCTGTTTTAAACGAGCGAGGCGATTCTTCTTCTTTTTTTTCCCTCCCTAAGTTTATGATGAATCAACGCGGCTGATTCATAGGCCTCTAAAAATATAAATCCACATACAACGTGAGATATATCGCAAACAATAAATTCAAGCAATTTCGAGCTTCTCGAGAGAAACGAGATCATCGTGGCGGCTAAATTACGACCTCAGCTTCATTTATCTTATATGCGCAATTCAACGATAAGCGCGGCCGACAGGCGCACGTTGTAATGTCGACCTCTCTTTGATTTTGTTGCATGCTTGTGCGCGAGTCGGTTAACAATTGCGCAAGCCAACTTCTCGTAAAATCGCGTCTGCAGCAGCGAAGATTCCGCGTACAATGGCGGAACCGAGATTGACTTTATCATCGCATCTTCCCATGTTTTCCGATTGCGAGGAACTCGAAGTCGATAGCTGATGATCCGATAATCAATGCCTCATGAGACGAGGATCTTGGAATATAAAAAATATTGATGGCGGATAAGGTCGGATTTTACGGCTGTGTTGGCAACGTCGTCGCGAATCTTGTTTTACACTCATTGAAATTCGCGCATAACTTTTGCGTGTATATTTTATCGCTGAATGAAAGAAGCGAAATGGCGTTTAAGAATTTAAATGCGTACTTTAGTTAGATTCGTGCAATTTGTCATTCTCTTTTATCCTGCTCGATCGGCGTGCTTACGTCGTGTCTTTATATTTTTTTCATTCGCTTCTTTCTTGATATTCGCAGCATTATTATTTCCGACATTTAATCTCTTGCCAACATATTTTATCGATAATATCAGTTTATCTTTTGCAAAAGAAATATCGCTTTAAGTATTTCCTAAGAATATCTTCTTTCGGAACATGTATTTTGCGAGAGAATCGTTCCGGGCGTTTCCTGAAAATCAAAAACCAAGTTTCTTCAATTATTTTTCTGATATACAGTAGTCTCGTGAATGAACGAGCGTGGGAATAAAAGCGTCGCGATGCGATCCCGTCGCAAACTCTGTTAGGAGGAAGAAATCGCGAGACGCGAAAAGAGAGATGAATGGAGGTGGAGGGATTCCGGGATAAAGAAGAAAGGAAGAATCGAGTTGTTTGCCGTCAAGTCGTGTATTCCGGCGAGACTGGCGACGCGGCCAGATGTGGAGGCACATTGCTTTATTGCTATATGTACTATAAAATATATTACGGTTTTACAGCCGCGTTATTGCATCGTGAACATCGACGACCACCGGTCTTATTGCCCGCTACCACGGGGCACGTTCACGAAACGATCGACGACTTCCCTAAAACTTCATCTGCCTCTTTCCCCTCCTTCTCTTTCTTTCGCCCTTGCTTCAGTTTCCCGTTTCTGGCTAACGCACGCTCGGCTGAGACACGTGTGGGCTTGTGGAAAACTGATCCCTTCCGGTCTGAAGACAACACTGAAAAAATCAGACGTTCCCAAAAAGCGAAAGTGAAAAAAGGGCAATGAATGCTCTGATTGGCCTTTCTAAGTTGGTGCCATAAAATTTACGGGGCTCTGATTTACGAGTATTCTTTAGAAAAGATTTTTCAGAAGCAAGTTTTAATTTGAAAAGATTGCAAATTATGAAGTATCTTATTGTCCTTCCAAAAGAAAAAATATTTTTATCGCACTTAATTTTTTAAAATATCTAATATGCAACCCAAAATCAATGTCTAAATTATTCAAACTTAATATAAAACTTAATTAAATTTAATATTTCAAAGTTTGTATAAAAATCGATGCATTTATTTGTATCTAATTTTTCCAAAGTCTTGTAAAAGTTTTAGAGGATATGTAGAATACATCGGAATATTTGTTTGGGACATTAGGAAAGACTTGAATTTATGCAAAACAAATGTTTAACAATAAATTGAAAGATTGACAATATTTGCTAAGGTAACGATGGAGTATCCCATGAGAATATAGACCCGCAGGCCTTTCGACCATCTCCGTCGCGATGTACATTACGGATGCGGAAAGCAAACTGCCGATCGTGCGTAAACGAAGGGCAACGCACGCGATCGTAATGGCAGTTGTAAATTGAAAGCAGCTTCGTCGCGTCGCGTCCCTCGTGCTTGTCCTCCGTGTAAGACGAAGGCCGTCGTCGATGTTTTCTCCGTGCGTTGACGACCCGCAAAGGCAAAGAGCAAAGGGTATATCGCCCTTCGTCGACTCTCGCGTGCCGTGCTTCCATTATACATACATACACGGGGGATCGCGTTGCAGCGTGGAGGGTGGCGGGGGTGGCGCCAAGAAGGGCAACAATGCCAGCATGCACTGACGCGCGTATGTGCCGTGTGTTACACGCTTTTTTTCACTCCCCTGCACACGCACACCCGCACGCACATATACACCTGCACGCAACCGTACGTTCGCACGGCGGGCGACTTTCCCTCCGCAGGGGTGTATCCCTACCATGTGTCCGAGGGATGTGCCGTATTTTACATCATTGTAGGGGCTCAAAGCGCATGTTTGGTATTTTCGCGTTTTAGCATGACGAAAGAAGCGAGGATACGAGGAACATTGGGATTTATACACGAGAATCTCTTTATTTGTGCGTGCAAGATTTTTAAAAGTTTTTATTTGCTATCCTTGCCAAAAAGAATTTAAAGTTACGTGTTTATTTAATTTTCTTACATACAGGCCCGTATTCAGAATGCGTTTCTAAAGATGTTAGACACGTTTTTGTATTTTTTTTTTTAATTCTTGTTTTACGTTTGCTGAATGATAAAGATAGAATGACAGAAAAACGTGCTACATCTTTAGAGACGCGTTCTGAATACAGGCCATAATTTATGTATTGGTAGGAAGCTTGAAATACATGTTTGTCTTAACGGTTAGGTAAGAAAGATGCCGATTTTCACATTTTATTTTAAAGAGAATAAGGTTTGCATCATTTAAAATTCGATCTGGAAAATTGTATACAAATTTTGGAACGAGATCCGGAACAGCACGGCTTCGAAATACGCCACTGGTCTTACTCGCGTGCAAACCTTGCGCATGAAAAGTTTTTTTCTCAGCGGGGGTGTGCGTGAAAAGCGAGTCGAGTGCAAGCGATCGTGCGTATCCCTCATACGGCTGTTTACCTGGCGAATCAGAAGGGGAGGAAGTAGGCAGGAAATGGAAGGGCGAGAGGTGAACAAACCGGCAAAAGCACGGCTTCTGCTTTGGCGAGCGCGTTCATCCATTGTGTGCCGTCAAACGCGCTTTTCAAAATGTCCCTGGCGCATGTCTGCCAGACAAACGATCCCGTGGGAAAAAGTGCTCCAGCCAGGAAGGAGACAGATAATCACGAGCCAGACAGTGTCGATTTCTCTCGCTTTTTTTTTTCCTTTCTTCGTCTCCTTCGTCTAAAGATGCGCATAATGACGTTCATTTACGCTTCACGCTGCGCTCGATTATGTTATCCTTAGACGAAAAAGAAACAAGCGATTTGTACCTCATTGTACACTCAAAATAGTTTAACGATGTAATATCATCACTTTATTACTACAGTTTATTAATAACGCATGTGTATCTTATCGGCATAAATAATCTTACTTTTTTTTACAAGTGACGATTTTAAGCATATTTAGAGTTTGTAATTTATCAACTCCGACTTCTCTCGTGTAAAAGTAAAACTAACAATTAATTTAATCAAATCTAGGAATCAACTAATTTTCTTTCTCCGCTTATGTTACAGGTAAGAGCGTAATATCAAGCGAGGAATGGCCGATCGTTAGCCCAGATTGTCAGCGCAATCGGGCGCAGCTTCGCAGTAAGTTCTTATCGCAAATCTGGCTGCGGTTTTCGCGGTGAATACAGATTTACTTTAATATTCATGAGCCGTGCTCGTCTGAACCGCGATGAACAATCGTTCCTCTTATCGAGCTCTCGTCTCGTTATCTCGCCCGATGTAGCCCTCGCCGAGAGCGTGCCGACGCGTCTAATAACAATAAAGCCGTTTCAATTGACACATATTGCGCGCTTGTGCGCGCAGGTACACGCACATATACACACGCGCGAAGACTGGTGGTCACGCTTGGCTCTACGCAATCTCATTGTCCGCAGCGTGATTAGTGAAACCGGGTCACTTGCACAATGTAATCATTTCGCATGCGAGCCAATTTTCGAATTACCTACACCCCGTCAATGTCTACTTATCGAGATAGATGTTCACTTATCGTCGAGACTTCCACGTGATCTGGGCTTGGGATCGCAACCGGTTTAAAAAGATACTTTTGCTAAACTGTTTTCTTTTCCGCCTCGAACTTATTTCTGAAATGCCAGATTACGTACATTAGGTTTTTAGTCTGGAGCGCGTGGCAAGAATTCCAGGATTTCTGCAGGCTTTGAATTGTCCTTGACGTGGCGTGTCTGAGAATGATATCACTCGAAATTTTATTCTCCCTTTGTTTCAATTTCTGTAGTTTTTACATTACAAGATCATCCTCGCGTCGAGAACGGTTGTTGCATTTTGCAGTCGACAGCGTTTCCTCCACGTGTTGACGCAATCTCGCTTAGCTTGTATTCGTTCTTCCTGCATTTTATATTACGTGTAGTAATACGATGCAGCGACCTTTCCCGGAATGAAGATTTCGCTTTATATCGACCGCGGCGCGGCGCGGCTCGCAGACTCGAGCTTCTTCCAGTCTCTTTACCTTGTTTCGTTCTTTTGTATGCAAATCATTCGACACCTACCTACCTACGTGGCGCTTCGTGTCTTATCTCTATTCTCACGAGAGATTCCCCTCGGGAATAAGATTGCGTGCAACATCATTCCTGATTCGCCTGTTTCGCCTTCGGCTTCGCCCTTTCATCTTTACCAAATCCCTCTAAGAGACGTCCATCTATCCATCCTCTCTTTCGTTCTCTCTCTTACTACGCCGAGTGGTCCGTCGGATGTATTTTTGACGCGCTCCCTCGACCGATAACGTTCTTCCCGAACGTCTTCGGAGGGTGGTGAAATATGACGAGGTTCTTTGCAAGCTAAGATAAACGTCTAGAAAAATTATGACGCACGACGATCCATGTCCCTCTCTCTCGTCTATGCGGTATAAAAGCGAAGGAAAGTCCTTTTTTTTTTTTAGATTGAATGACGCATTGATTATTCGATACCGGGAACAACAAATTAAATTTCGCGTACTAAAATTGGGGTGCGCGGCGAACGAGAACCGGGCATGAACAACAGCGCGCGCGTTTATTTGTCACTACTAATTGTTTGATCGACCACGATTGGATCAAAGCTATATTTGCGGACGAAATTAAGTAATACCTATGGACGTTCATATCGAGTTTTGCTGAAATTTAATGTTTCGCGCTACGCAGGTAAATTAACGCTGTAGAATGACCATTACTTGATAATTAATATTATCGCGTTATACTAGCTGTTTCTGGCATTATGCTATTAATATATCATCACATATTTAACAATTATCCGGTTTGATAATTACAACAGATTCGATACTGCAGCGATGTAATTAAAGAACATGCTTATACAAACGTAGATTGCCGTTTTGTTACGATTGATATTATGATGATTTATTGTTTTTGTGAAATATGATTTTACGCATTTCCCGGAGAAATTGTATCGCCCGGGTTCATTTTATCATAAAAGCATGTTAATATTTTTATGTTATCATAAAAGCATATTGATATTTTTATGTTATTTATATTTTATTGAACTTCTTATACCATTTTTTAGATTTTTCATAGAAATGAAGTTAAAACTTATAAATCTAAACAAATATTTTTGATAAAACTTTTTTAGTTGCGAGTTTGACATTTGCAAAGACATTGTTATTTTGTTGTTTTATTTAAACTTTTATCATTTTTATCATTTTATTCAATTTTTACGATATGAGAAATACTGAAAATCAAAAGTTTTTAAAAACTCAATTCACATTTACGCCATTGAAATGACGTTTCCATGCGAATAAAGACCGGTGCGAGATGTAACGCGCGTCACGGTATTTCGCGATGGCAAGGAATGGCTTTTCGTAGAATCCCGAGAAGGACAAAAGAGAAACGGGGGTGAGAAGAACCAGGCGGGGCGGTAAGCATCTTACGAGCAGTGAAAGAAACAGTTGCGTCGCGGTAATTGCCGGAGCCTTTAATTAACACAGCACAATGGAGGAAACGTAGCCCGTTGGCACCCTCATTGTCTCCATGTTAGATCTGTTTTAGGTAGACTTGGGGTGTATATATGTATATATACATATATATATATATATATATATATATGTGTATATATATATATATATATATATATGTACGGGATGGCGCCGTTTATCCAGCTCAGTCTCTCTCTCTCTCTCTCTTTCTCCCGCCAGCGATTATTTAACGCAATTATCCTCTGCTCCTCCACGAACCATCCGAAGAGTTTTCCTCTCCTCCCCGCTGTGGTTCTCCGTGGCACCCATTGTTTCTTCTCGGCCGTATCGATTCCGAGATACTGGTTCGACTGGTTCCTGGTTGCTCAGGATGAGAAAAGCAGTCTAGCGCCGGTCGCGCCTGATACGAGAGAGTCGATTTTTCTCGATATAATTTATAGTCGGTCGCGTCGGACAATTAACTATTAGCGCGGTAACGTGAGCCGCGTCCGCGTTTCACGTCGCGTTATTGGTAAGAATGTTTTTCTTATTTTTCGAAAGGGATAAAATCGTTGCGACGCGTTATCTACGCTCTTAGCTATGGGCAAGTCATGCTGCTTGGCGTCGCGTCGGGTCGATAACCCGATGTTGAGCAACGTCACCTAATCTTTATTACGTGTAACACGCCGTGTGCGACATATAATACACTTTCATGAGCCTGACAAACGTTCGTAAAACCAAGTATCGTGGTTTTTCTATACTCTTCTCTCATATCTCTTAATTTTGAAAATACACACTGAAAAAAATTCTGGTTAAAACCGGACAAATCAAAAAATCTTATAGGATTGATCAAATATTCTGGTTGTTATATTATAATTTATAACTTTTAAAGTCTTGAGTTTCATTATAATAACTAGAATTTCTATTATAACAACCAGTAGGATTTGATCAGGCCTACAAAATTTTCTGATTCGTCCGTTTTTAACCAGAATTTTTTTTCAGTGCACGCAATGTATTTTTTTAAAGTTGTGTAATATATTGCTTAAAGTATATATATATGTCTCCAATGTAGTTTATAATAGTCAACTTTAGAATTTTTTGGTTGATTATAAACATACATTAGAGTTAAATAATTACGATTGGAAAAGATAGAATTTTATATAATAATAAAATTACATTTTTAAGATTATATAATATCTTTTAAGAAATATATAAGTGAGGGGAGAAGATTCTCCAGAGTTTTCGATTGCGAATAAGTCTCCGTTGAAATGGATGAATCGTCGGAAACACGAGTAATTACATTCCGTTAAGTGAAGTAGACCTCCAGTGGAAATGAAACAGATTTGACCATAAGATTTCTGCGTTATTCAGTGAAATGAGAGCGTTTTAAAGTTTCTGGCGAGAAGAGACTGTGCCCCGGTATTCCCTCGCGATTCTCTGGGATAAGGGAAACCTGCAAATGGTTGTTGCTGGAATCGAGGACACTCAGCCGCAGATTCTCTCTCGGCGGGGGATGGTGGTAATAGTATTAGGGTTAGTAGCGTATCTCGAGTGGTTTGGCCTCCACGGCGACTGGAGAAGATGGTAAGGGCGAATGCGAAGGAGACGAAAAAGAAGAAGCAGCATTCGCTGAGCAGAGGTGAAAAGGTAAAATCAACAATGAAATTGGATGGCCCCGGGAGACGTGAATCCACTTCAACGAGACCATCTTTATTGGCTCGAATTGCTTGAAGATTCATTTTGGATTCGGATTTAAGTGGCGCAACGCGGAGAAAAAAAAGTTTGATTAAAAATGTTAATATTTGCATTAAAAACCAATTATTTTCCTTCACTAATAACAAATTTGCTTTTTCTATTATTACTAATTACATGTAACAGTAATTATCGATACTATTAATAATTATATGTAAGTTAATTTTGCTATAACGGTGTCTTAAATTTGTTTAATTATATAATTTAGCTAGCAATATTTAAAACAATTAATTTAATCTATACAAGTTAATTGCTCATTTTAATATTTAATTTTATTTAAATATCGAAAATAGTATATTAAGCTGTGGCAAATACTTTTTAATGTTATATGGAACATTATGCGTAGAGGTAAATTGCGATGTAAAAGCTTAGTTGATAACTTCCGAAAGCTGTTGGGAAAAATACGAGATTGATCTCGGATTAGAGATTTTTCTCTTCTTCAACGCAATTGAATCTCGATCGCTACGGAACACGGTGCCTAGGCATGGAAAATGACGTTAGCGCATCTCATTAGCCTCGTTCGCAAATTGCGGGCTCGACTTCCTCCTCGTAAATCATGTTTCAATATTATTTTTTGTTCCCCTTTTTTAATTTTTTTTTTTCTTTTATTGGGCGGAACTTGTCGGTGACTGTGGATATTGTCGGGTCGCGTAATTACGTCGGGCACGATGGAAATATCGCGATGAAAATCTCGTCCGAGCTTAATTGATTGAGAATTAATTTCGCGTCGAGGAAGAGGCCGTGAAAGGTGGTTCATTAAAAATGGTAATATTTATACCCTCAATTACCCTCCCGGCCCCATCCTCCTGAAAGTCGCGGGCGAAGCCGGGCTTTTTCTTCGTAAATTCAATTTCATCGTGAGTAAGTAGCTTGTTCCGGCAAAGAAAGGCGGCTCGTTTTGTTGTGTATCGACCGTAGGACAGGTAGGGTCTCAAAAACTATTGCCAGGATAACAATAACGGTTTTAATCGAATGGACAATATGAAATGGTCGGCATTGATCGACTAATCCATCAGATCGAAAACGTGTCGCTTATCACACGTTTACGTAGACAGGAATAAATTGCTAATATTTACGATGTCGTTCACATATGTAGGGATAATTCACCTTATAATTTCGCCGTTTATAGTTTTTAGATTATAATAGCGCTTGTAAAATGTGTGCGATGGAGATGTAAATCTCCATCTTAAATTCAATGCCGGAGCTTGCGAGGAATTTAAATCTCGTTTAAATTTAAAAGACGGCTCCTCGAGAGCTTCGCGCATCGTTTAAGCGCGACGCTGATGAAAATAGAACGATAACGATCTACGTTTCCAATTATGAAATAATATTCGAACTGCTCCTTCTTTTTTTTTTATCTGACGAAAAATATCGTAAATGCGATCTTCCAAATGCTCCAATTAAATGAAAGTTTCAGCAAATGCTCAACATTACCGTTTCGCAATCTAATTTTTCTTAAATCCTCCGAGATTTTATATTTTAACGATAATAATTCGTGGCGATTGCGAATTGTATTTCCCAGCTTTCGGTATAGGGAGAGATCCGCGGCGTTTCGTTCTATCGTATGTTGTGGTAATCGTCGTGTTATCCGGGATCCGATAAAGTGTTACTTCGCTCCACGGGAATCCTTCGCCGTCGTTTATAGTTTGCACGGCAAACAAGTTCGTGCGAAAAACTCGCCGTCGTTTCTCTTTATAAATTCAGCGTCCCTCGTCTAAGCGATATAAAGCAGCGGCGACACTCTTAAAATAGAATATTCTGACGTGGCGCGGCGAGCAACGACGGGGGAAAAAAAAAACTTTTACCGACGACGATCCGGAGCGTCGCCGTCGTCGTCTTCGTCTTCGTCGACGCTCACGATATTACATCGGCTCCGTCGATAGAAATATCGCTACGGGAATCTCAGTCCGTGATCGTTCCTTTGTGAAGGGTGGTTGTAAACAGGCCGAGCTTATCTCCTTTTCCCTTTGGGCTCGAAAGCATACCACCCTCTAACCGAAACCAAGCAACCTCGTCGATAAACCTTAAGTTCCGGGGACGTGGATATGTTCGCTCTGACGAGGTGAAACGAGGGCAGGAAGGGAAATGCCTGTATCTGTCGTGTTTGTATACTATATATGTATATATACTGCCGTTTTAGGGAAGGTAAAGTCGGCTCCAGTAGTACAGCTACATCAATCGTTCTAATTCCATAACGAAATATAAATATGTGATATGAAAAGAGGCAAAAAAAACGGTCGTTATTTTCCATTGCATGCAAAATCAGGGATCTTTCATAAATTAAAAATAACTATAAAAAATGCAGCGGTATTAAAGGAGAGTATTATAAAATAAATAATAGACTCTAAAAAATCGAACGATTCATTGCGCAATAAAGCGTTATTACGAGCTCATGGAATTAATGCTGATTGATACGGCGGTCGATATCGTAATTTCGCGAATCCTGTAAAACTCGGTGTGCAAGCGCTCGCGAATGAAAGATCGTTGCGCGTAATCCTTTATCTCCGGGTATTCAGCGGGAAATGCGACAAGAGCGCTCTTGTCACATCCCACCGGGGGTAGAGGCGGGAGAGAGAAAGAGAAAGAGAGAGAGAGAGAGAGAGCTCTGGTGGTGCGGTGGGCGCGCGGGATCGATGCCGGAATACGAAAACAGCGAAGGCTCATCCCCTGATTCTCTCTCATCCCCGTTCCCTTCTTACCCGCTGCCGCGCCGCGGTCGCGCATATATCCGGGCTCTTTTAGCGGCGGTTGAATTGACTGCGCCGTCGAGCGAGCGAGCGAATGGCAGTCCAGAGAGAGAGAGAGAGAGGGAGATACCCTGGCTGCTGCAGTTTCGGAAAGTGCAATTCCTGTATCGCCGCTTTATCGCCGTCCGCCGCCCGAGCGTAATTCCGATCGCGCTTGACTCAGCTTTCGCATAACCGCAAACCGGTCGCGCCGTCCCACCCGAGCTGCTCTCGGAATTCATAAAGGGGCGGCATGGGTAAAAGGGGGTGAAATTGTGACGCGTCCCCGTTCTCTTCGCTTCCGTGTTCCCGTGCTTCGGTCTCTGCCCGCGCGCGCACGGGGGCAGAGGGGGGGGGGGAGGGTAGAAAACGACGACGTGGGATTTCGCTCGGACGTTTTTTTCATCCCCGCGACGATTCAGGGATTTTTGCACGTCGCGAGAATTCTTCTCGCGCCCGCGTCCGTCGCGACTGATTTAATTCGCGTTTATTCGACTGGGAGAATAGCAGAGATCGATAAAAGAAATGCGTACTGAGGATCGACAAAATCTGACTATTCCGAAAGTCAACGGTTCCGATCGAGATATTTCGTTTGTCGTGTGTGATTTCGGGATTACTTTTACGTATCTCGGCTTCCCACGATTTCACCGCGCATAGTTCTGCGCGAGAAGACGAGCGCAAGAGAGAGAAATGTGGATGGAATGCGCGAGAAAGAGAAAGAAAGAGAGAGAGAGGGGGGTGGGGGGGGGGACTTTGACTGAAACTGCAATGAACTCGTGCCAGCTCGCCCATGCCTTCGTTCTCATCTCTTCTTCTCGCGCTCGGCCCAAGCCAAGGGAATCAATAACTTCCTCGCGACGGAGTCACCCTCTCGTTCTTCCGCCCCTAACCAAAGAGAAGCCCCTATAACCCCATAAAACGTCCGTGGAGATGACTCGCGATGCCTTCACCGCGTGGCTTTTTGCTCACGAATTTCACGGGGAATTCAGCGATAATTGACGACGATTCTGAGAATAAATATTATTGGGACATTTCGCTAGCACTTGAGAAGTGAGACGTGAACATTTTATTGAACGTTTTAAACTCAGACAGATGACAAGTATATTGACTGTTTGCGATATTTCTATTGCAAATATTTATCATTTGCAAACTATTAATGTTTTCATCAGCATTGCTCGCAAATATTTATAAATTATTCCCAGATTATAATTCCATATTTACACGCTGTTTAATGAGAAATACTGTCAGTGATAATGATTTTTGTCAAACGATTTTCCAAATACAGAGAACATTGTAAAATTCGGGAAACGTTGGTTATGCAACAAATTGCAATTTATCTAGAGCAAACTGCATTCGCCGCGATACGGAATAGTTCGTGGAATTAAAAAATAGAATTACTACGGACAAGCGAGTGCGGCGTCGCTAATTTATTAGATTCCGGAATGCGCACTCGCGTAATCTCATCGATCGGTGTGTTTGCCCAACTGAGTGCGCCCGTTAATCTCGCGCAAATGAAATAATGGTTTCAGGCTTTATCGACGGATAATGAATTTTAAATCGGATCAGCTGACGGCATTAATGCCACGTTCATCGTGAGCTATGCTAGACTAGATTGCAAATTGGATAAAGCGTCTCGTCGTCAGAGACGCTTCTCTGAATTTAAATAGCGTATTCAGCGAATGTTGCACCGAGATATTTACTTCGAGAGCTTTCGTATATTTTAAAATAAATTCAAGAGAAAAGAAATTCAACGAAATAGAAAATTCGATGAAGGAATCTCTTAAAAAAAAAATGTTTTAAAAATTAATATTATATTAATGTAATGTATGTATTATTATGCATATAATATTATGTTAATATTGATATATTACATCAATATTATATATATATATATATATATACATATATTATATCAATATTAATATATTCAAAGATAGATTTTATATTATAATATCTATATAAAAAAATCTATTATAATATCTATATAATATCTATATAAAATTTTTCAAAAAAGATATTTTAAAATGTACATTTTTTTCCAGACTGAAAGACTTTATAAATAAAATTTTAGACATTCTACCGATAAAAGTATTCGATTCTCATAAATATGCCGTCATAGAGGTCTTTCAATTCGCTGCGCTTTTTTTATTTCCCCGAAAGACACGATGGACTTTTATCATTTTGATCTCGGATGATATTGGCGCCGCTCGTTATAGGATTCTATATCTCGACGGTTGACACAGCTCGCTACGCTTTTATGGGGGGACAATTTTGCGCAATGGGATCCCGGTAATGCGAATTTACGCGACTACGCGCCGCGCCTCCCCGTAACGCCGTTTTGCTCCCGTTACCGTTTCTCTTTCACACTTTCCTCTCTTTATTATGATCCTGGCAAACTCTGTCGGGTACGGGTAATGACACTTTAAAGGGGGCCAAGCGTCGGGAATCCTCCACCGACGAATTCATAAGTATTTTCCGCCAAGATCATAAAACACCGCGAGCCGTTCTCATGGACCGTGACCGATCCGATTACGATAGCCGAATTTATCATCCGGCCCGTTTTTCCCCGCGGGGAAGACAAACGGCGTTCGCGGGGCGATTAATTCCGCCGGATTTACACGCGAGACACGCACGGACGAAATAATCACTTCCCGAAGTTACGAGCACGGCAATTCCATGCGCGTTTCCAACGTACGAAAATGTCGCTCGTCACGGTAATTTGTTATTTTTCCGCGTGTTCTTCGGTGAAAAACATTTCAACGATTACGGACATCGTTATCGGAATGGATGCTGCGGAATGGATATCGCGACGTAAAAATGTTATCTACATGATATGCATCTATATGATACGTCGGAAACGTTAAAAAATTTATTGGAATAGTGGCGCTATATTTTGCGCTCCACTCAGCAACGGTGCCGATTCGTTAAAAGCGCTCGACGACGAGATGACGATTAATTTAATCGCACGACGAGCTCTTTAACGCGTCGAAACGTTAGGTTTCCGTAAATGCGAGAACTTTCGGTATCAAGTTGACGAATCGGTTACTCGGATTTGTAGGAGGACGGATTGATGATAAATGGAATGGGAGGAGGGTAGAGGAGGGTGGGGACGGGCCATGTTAACCTAGTTTCTGTCCAAGTGATCAATACAACAATGTTCGTGCGCCGCAGCCACTTATTCATCCAGAACGATTTACGCTTCGCTTCTTTTGCGCGAATAAATTACTGCGCGGTAACACGTTTTCCAACAAACAACATTCATCAGTTAAGACCGATACTGCATGACGAGTGTATCGATATAATGCACACGTTGATTTCTACCTGTATGCGATGTACGGTCAAATGAAAATCTGTCAGTATTCATTAAAACGTTAAGTTAACGGTAAACGGCCATATACGCCGGACCGTTAGAGAAAAAAATGATGGAGGAAGGATAACGTGTCGTATGAAAATGTTACAATCGTGAACCATAAATCGCAAATCGCAGGCAAATATCTGCCAAACGTTTCTCTCCCTCCGGTGATAAAGCCAGGGAAAAAAGGGGGATGTGCGCCGGCGGTTCTCTCCCGAACACTGTATCTCGTTTCACGCGATGTGACCGTCTATCCGAAGGCTACCTAGCTCGCGCTCTCGCGGAGACAATGCTATCGATCGTATTCTTATCTAGCCTTGCGCCGCTATTATCCACGTCCGTTCCTCTTCGGCGAAGAGCGCCTTCGAAGCGTGGCGCTCGGAGACAATGGCCGGGCCGGTATCGTATCGGCCCGAAGGTTCCATTGAAAATCATCGCGAGAACGACGAGGGCGGTCAAACATTTGGCAATAACCTAAAGATGGCGAGAAGAGGGTGGTGCAATCCTCTCCCTTCCCGTGAATATCCGAAAATCCTTGTGCATTATATAGCTGTTGTGGTAATTTGTAAGAATAGTGTTCAACCATTTCATAGTTTTATTGTATAAATACAAATATATTTGCATTTCAATTTATGTGTGTTTATAAATTCCACTGTGAAAAATATATTTATTAAATAATTGATTAATTAAGTGAAAATATATATTAATTATAATTACTTTTATACTGAAAATATACATCTTTACTACACTTAGCTAATTATCAAAATTATAATTACCTCTTGTCAAAATCATCAGTTAATTACGTGAGCTATTGAGACAGACTCACCGTTTTCTTGAAATCGCAAGCTCTCGTAAAACCAGGGATATTTAGACGCGTTTGTTCTAAAAGAAAAAGCTAGGAGAAAGGCGAAGGTATTCACGATGCTGAGTATAAACACGCGAGCGCGAGAGACGCGGTCGGCATTGTGCGTTTTAGCAGCACGGCGGCGACGCGCCATTGCAATAACAGTAAAACGGCAATATTGTTTCCCCGCGCGAGCGGCGTATCCGCTCAGAAATGCACGTCCGTGGAGGATCGCCGGTATATATCACCGACGCCGTCGTTATGCGTCCGCGGTAAAATCACGCCCCCGGTAACACCGCTCGCTTTTCTGCATCGAATATTTTATCGGCAAGGAGCACACCTGGCGCCCATCTCGCCGTTATCGTCCTTTATTTGTTCATTCGAGGCCGTTCCGGGACCCGGACGATTTTATCTGTCGCTACGGCGCTACGGAAATTTGGCTCGTTCTCCCGACGTAATTCGACGTTTGCTTTAAACCGCCGCGTATAATTCCATTCCATATTTATCTTACGTTTTTTTGATATATCGATTATACGCTTTTGTTCATAGAATATTCAGGTTTTTATATCTCTGACTAGCTTTTTACTTATTTGAATATCTCCCGAATTTATTTGCTAATAAAAAATTCCAAATGGAGAAGTCTTCGAAGCAAAAGCGTATTTTCCATGGAAATTTTTTGCTATTCTTCGTTATATCGTATTACACTTTTACAAAAGTCATAGAATGAAAAAATTATTTTTTCTTAATTATTTATATCTTATTGTATGTTAAAATGTTTGAATATTTAGTAACAAGAATACCGTAAATCAGATTGCTTGTAAAATGATTTATTAACATTTTTAAACTGTAAAAATTGAAATATGATTTATTTGAACGTAAAATTGCGTTACTTGAAGAGAAAGAGCTATATAGCTATCGAATCTTTTGATACCCTATCATCAGTTAATGGCCCCGCGATCAAAGATGTGTGCAATCTTCAAATAAGTTCAATAAATCGATTTTATCGGCGAGCGTAACGACGGCGATAAAAATCCAGGAGACTGTCGAGATGACTTTTTTCGTGAAACAAGCCATATAGATGTTAACGTCGAACGACATCTCTCTCTCTCTCTCTCTCCTCGTGATTCTTTCATCATGATCGTTTCCAACGCGGCGCGATATAGCGATGACGATCGGTCACGACGTAGCAAGTCTCTAATGTACCCACGTGGCGCAATATTAGTGACTTATGAAAGGAGGTAATCATTTTCTCATGATCCTCCGTTCCCGTGCACATCTCGAGTATCGCTTTCTACGGTATTTAACGATCGTTTACATCGTACGTCAGAAACCTCGAGTCGGTGAAGCTATCAACGCTAGTAGTCAACAATAACTGTACTGTTCTTTTACTCGATCGTAAAATTAATAGCGAGAAGTAAAAGCAAAGTTCGAAATACCAATCGATCTTTACTGGAGAAACTCACCTCGCGATAAGCTCTTAATCTGGATCACTTGTAACTTAGAAACTATTGTACTTGTGCGACGAGACTTTCGTTAGGAAAGAATCGGTTTCGCATTAATCAATCTGTCATTAAAATTTGCGAGTTCGTACATTGAGAGAAAAATATACACAGAAAAACATTAACTTCAAATCAACAATAATATTCTCATATATAAGCCAATCAACAATGTTCTCATGTATAAACAAAAATATAAAATCTTTAAAGATTTTATATTTTTGTTTATACATGAGAAAATTGTTGATTTGAAATTTGTTTTTTCTGTGTAGTTACTTTTGGATTCGACCACAATTTTATAATATTTTTAACACGAAATATGATTAATTTAAATGTTTACCATAATTATAGAATAGAAATATTATAAAATTATGATTGAGTCCAAAAGTAACTATATTTTTCTCTCAGTGTATGGGAAAGTGTAATGATTACAAATTATCATCATTCGCTTAAAATCTCGGACGAAATGGATTTCTCAATCTCGCGAGGTCCACGGAGACGAAGAGACACATTGCGCAAAAATAAGGGTCGAATAATAAAATGGAGGTTTAACGGATCATAAACATCACTGCCCCTACGAAATTGGATCTGCTCTGCGCAGCATATCGCGGTGCATGAAATCGCGGATTAATTTCACGGATGAAAGCAGCGCGGAGAAGATCGGAGCGGATTAACGACGTTATGATTGCCTTTGATGCTGCATTGCTCGGCGCGCGCACGACCTCGCTGCGCTTTTGATCCCATAATTTGTGGACGTTTCTCTCCTCGTGGGAGGACGGACCACGGTGAAACGCCACCACGTTTTCGTTCGGAGTGCACGCGCGTCATCGTCGTCGTCGTCGTCGTCGTCGTCGGCGGTGGCGGCGGCGGCGGTGGCGACGGTGGTGCAATGCAATACATCCCGGCGTAGAACGCCGGGCCTTCGCTCGAACGCGCCGAAGCCAATTAACTGTAACCCGCGGGATCTGCTTGCCAAGTCGGGTTTACCTAAGTAATGCCGTACGAAGCCCTTCGTCGGGAGGGGTTCCGCTCTATACGTTTAAGACCAGACAAGAAGCGCGCATTCGCGATGCCGCTCGATACCCACCGCTCTATCGTGCCCTGTCGAGAATTCGATTAGCGTCGAGTAAATACGGATAACATCAACGCGATGAGGGAACGTCGCGGTGTCTCGATTAATCCCCCCCTTTGAACGACAGCGCCGTAACAATAACGGCCGCAAACTCCAAGTACTCGCTTAGGAATTACTTAGCGAATTATATATCGACATTCTCGATCACGCTCGCAAGTACTACCTGGTGAAAAGAGAGGAATCTATGAATTGGATACGGGCAAGAAACGGCCGGGGAATTCCTACAACGTTGCGCGGAAATCGGTCGGAGAGTTCTTACGCTAATCGCGACGCGCGCGCTGCGATCCGCGTTCTGGGAATCGGTCGAATAATCGGGTACTTTCACCCGGTAACTGGATCGCTACGCAAATATTACGTACGTAGTTATATACTCGAGCGTGGAGTGATCCCGCGGAGTGGCGAGATATAGCGCTGCAACCGAGTTTGCATTGGTTAGTTAACTGGAAAATTAGACGTTGTACTCTCGGCCTAAACGTCTCGGCTGCGGTGCATAAGTGTACGCGTGCAATTACCGGACGGACTGCAACTGAAAGCGGATAGCCGGCTATCCGATCTATCTACCCCACGTGCAGGAGGCAGGCCAGGCAGCGGATATCGCGTGCGGACAATGATCGCAAATTAGTGATTGCAAATTATTAACGAGCCGTGCAGCCAGGCGTGACTTTCGTCCAAGTCGACCTCTTTCGAGCGTCTGCCGCGATGTACAGACTCGATGCGTGCCGCATGAATTTCTCGGAGAAATATTAATGACCTCGCTGTCAATCCTGTGAAGTAACAATCCGAGTTTATTCGATTTAGTGGACTCTCGGAGAAATTGCACATATCCAATAAACGAATGTTTTTTTAAGAAGATAAAAGATCTTTAGACATTTCATTATAATAAGCCCCCTTTTTTTTAGATTTTTTTATTTTATAACGTGTGTACATATGGAAAGGAGCGCATGCAAAACGTCACGTTGACGCTTAAGATCGATTAATGATTATAACAAATGGAACGAAATAAAGGAATTTTTAACAACATAATGCAATAAGAATTTTACAATTTTTCATAAAATTACTGCGACTTAACCATTTCGAACGTTTTGCAAGAGCTGAAGAACTTTGCGGAAGAAATATGATTGATTCCGCGGAGAAGAAAATATTAGTTTGGACATGTGTGGAATCGCGCATTATCCGTCTTTGTCAAGAATTGACGCATCTCTCTCTTTCGCTATATTTGTATATTTATTCATAGTTGTTGGACATCTCACATGTTATTGAAATTTGTTTTCGTGCTCGGGGTATGCGGGCACACAGCCGGCATTTCTTTCCTTTTGTCTTTTCAATTCTTTGTTCCCGTGTTGGAAGCGTCTGTACGACATATCCGCACCTTGACGAGTAGGGTCACCTGGAGTATCCAGGTATCCTCTCCAGCGCTCGAGCGTTCCGCTATCGTCGTAAATTACGAGTGACTGACAGACATCAGCGAGGAATTCTAAGGGGGTTCTCACAGCCGCTGTTTTGTACCGTGCCCGGCGTGCAAGACCGTCCTGTACCTCGCTCACTTACTGTCCATTATTATGATGGTAATTATGGTGCTATTATCTGGATAAACCGCGACGCGCACCGTAATAAACCTCAAAGTTTCTTAGGACAGCACAAAAGAGTCGGGACGATTCGGTGCGAGAGTCGGAGGTGTCTTCGCCTTGATCGATCGGTTCTCCAGTTTCTCTCACCCGTCATATTTAAATATGCTATTAACCTTTAATTAGTCTTTCCTTTTTATTATTTACCTTGCGAGAGTGATGAAGGTTGTTATTATTAATCGAAGATTAATTCTGACCGTCGACGGAGGAGCGCTGGAGTGCTGGAAGATCCTCGTTGTTTATCGGCGATATATTCCTCGGTCGTCGTTGATCTTAAGACGGCTCGATATCTCGCGGGGCGAGGAAGGAAATGGAGTGGATTTATAGCCGCGCCGGAGGTGGTGTTCGTGAGAGATCGGCGAAGACGGAGGTAAGGAGAAGGAAGAGGCCACGTAAGGTCGCGAGCGAGCGGCCATTATGCAGCAACAATAGCCTCATTGTCCACTGTTTGCAATGTGACATGCCTAAGAGGCCTAGCTGAGGCATCTCAGATGGTATCGCGCGATAATATTGTCCGGCGCATATATACTGCTCTCCGTTCGCTTTCCTTCCCTAGCTCCTTCCGCCGTTTCTCTCCTCTCGCGCTGAAACGTCTCGCCTTCTTTGATCGTCTGTCAACTTTGTGTACACGCGAGCGTAGCGCAGCATGAAACCTCTAATGAAAACCCCCTTCCCCGTGACTCGAGCGCGCGAATCGACGACGAATGTCGCATGGGAAAATCGAACAAACGTGCTAATTAACAGGATACACGGATAGCCGGATAATCGCCCGTTTCTTAGTGAAACCCGTTATTAATCGTCATCTTGATGGAAATACATATATTGGGTTTTCTTTTTGCAAGGTACACATTTTCGCATTGTGCAACATTAGTTTAATCCAGTTTGATACATGGTATTTGAGCTGACTATCGAGTCGTTCAAAATTAGTACGATATACGTACGTAATAAGATAGCATTCTATTTAAATCTTCTATAACAAGACGACCGCGATTCCTCTAAAGCGTTAATCACGTTAATCGTGTGTTTTTGTTACAAGCGCGTGATTAGCTATTCATCTTGGCGATTTACGGTAGCCGCGGATAGTTTTTGCATTATCGCGTGTGACGCGAGAGCGAAGCTGGTTTCGCGCCAACGCGAAAGAATCGCGAAGGTCGTGGTAAAAATCCTTCGTTCCAGATCCATCGATTTGCATGTTAATCAAGCTGTGTAAAGTCTTCGTTAGGACGTCGCGTCTTTTTATCGCGCGGGCGGTGTGGAATCGATACGAAACGTGGACGCGAAAGCAATCGCGGATTTTTCCTTCGTGTTACCAATGAAAATCGCATCAACGGCGAAACCATATGCACGTGGCGGCTGATAAAAAAAAAAACTTCGGAAGACTTCCCTGCGAAATGACATTCTTATCCGTGATGTTCATGATAAGATCGTGAAAGTTCAGAAATCTCGCGACTGGAGAAGTCGAGAGGCGCAATCTTTGTCCCTCGTTCCCTTTGCTGATTCCCCCTCCTTTGTCGCTAATAACTTTGCGGGAGCGCATTTGGTCGGCGAAAGGAGTGAGATCGGAATGCCGTCCGTGCAGGAAGTGCACGATCAACCTGGCGTTAGTCTCCAGCCGGAAGTGGCGATATTCAAGAAATGATTGACGTGGAGTCGATGGAGAAAAAATATTTGTGAACGTACGCGAGATTGGCGCGGAGATGGGAAAGTGTATTATGCGAATGATATTTTCCGGAAGTCGGTCATCTCCCGTTTATTGCAAATGCAATAGGAAATGTCGAAGCATATAATTTCAGATGTTCGCACACATTTATACATAATGTATCATACTGCGGAAGAAATTTACGTGGGATGAGTACGTTACAAAGTAAAATTTCATTATAAAATTATATTTTTTAATTTATGAGTGGAAAATTAGAGTTAATTAATTCATAAATTTAAAAGGGTAATTGTACATTTAGTTATGTCTATAACATGCATGACTCTGCTTTTTTAGCTTATTTCGTTCGAAACCGTCATCATCCTGTGAGCTAATTTAATTTTGCACAGTATCTAATTACACAATTCAAAATAATTGTTAATTAAATCGCATTTACTTTATGACGTGATTTTATTAACGGAAATTTGATATCGATTTTTTCTTCTTTCTAATATTTATTTCTATCTTTCTGGTAACTAACGAAACGATTGCTCGTTAACAAGCTGCTATATGCGGTCGAGCGAGTGAATCGAACCGCATAAGTCGGCAGGCAGGGTCGGTTCGTTATCGCATGACCGATCGTCATAGGGATCAAACGACGTCTTTTCGACAATTATCAACTCTGTGTTGATACCAACATAATTTTAATGAACCGAAATTATCAATAGATATCAAAGAGAACACTGATGAAACTTAAAACATACATACATACATATTTATGAAACTTAAAAGAGTGCAAAATATAGTTGGAATACAAAAAGGTGGGATAAATTACAAATCGTTTTGCTATATTAGCAGAAATTTGATCTCAAGAATCGCTAAGGAGAGGATAAAGCGTGTGAAAATGGCATTCCGAAATACGAACTTTCAAAAATTGATATGACATTTGATTGTCCACGATTCATATTTATCCATAATTAATAATTTTTTTATTTACCGTGCAAGAAAAATTAAAAATAAAGAAAAAATATTAATATTTCTAAAAGTTTTAAAAAATTATATTTATATAATTATAATTAATAAATCAATTATATGTATAAAATATACAAAATTAATTCTATATTAAAATTAAAAATAAAAAAGTTGAATAAAATAAAAAAAATCATCACGAGCATCCTCAAATGGATTTTTAAAAATTATATATAGATTCCGAGTTTTCACTATTTATCTACATTTATCTATAAAAACGATTATTTATAGGTAAATGTTAACAAATGATAGATAATCGGAATTTATATATAATTTAGGAAAAACGTATTTAAGGGTTCTCAGAATGAAATTTGTTCAACTTTTATTTATTTTTAATATTTTTTGCAAAATGGACAAAAAATAATTATTTGTGACTAAATGATGGACAATTGAAATCCGTACATAATTAAACAAAAAATGCATTTAAGGATACGGATAATGAAATTTTTTATTTTTAATTTTTTTGCAAAATAGTTGAAAAAATAATTATTTATGGATAGACGTGGATAAATTGTGTACAATAAAATACCACATTAATTTTGTAAAAATTCACATTTCACAGTGTCAACTTCACAGACCTTTGCCGATGTCCTGCCAATATGTAAGGGTAGAGCACGTCAATCGCGTGATACATTGTCGCAAGAATCGTTAGATTGTACGAAGGTGTGGGCGCAGTTATTCTAAATAAGTTTAACCGTCTGGGTTATTGGCCTGCGGTGAACCTAACGGCATGCCAGCCGGCATGCGGCGTTTGTGACATCGCGATTGCCGTCGCCGTCAACGGCGACAGCAAACGACGCCGAGAGCAGTGCGTCGCGGTCGACGCGCGTCACTTCGCGGTCTTCGACGGAGACGCTCGACGCTCCGCGACGTATGCATTACGGTTCTTTCCCGATTCCGCGAAATGGCGTACACGAATACGCGCGATATCGCCGCGAGAGACATGCTGAAACGAGGCCGCAGTCTGCGGTAACGGTAAAATACAGTACGCATAGAGATCCCGACGGAAATACGTGTGTATGTCCGAGTGCAAACTTGCGCTGACGTGTAAAAAATCATCGGACTCGCGTAGCGCCGTAAACGAGCTTGATATCTGTCTCTCGGGTTAAATTATGTTTATGTGATATATAAAGTCTCTTGAAAATATTACGATTTATTAAGCAAGTTTAAAGGAAGAAATATGAAGCCGCGAAAAATATATTTTTTGTTTAATTAACAAACAATATTCTAAAATTAAACATATTAATGATATATGGTGCGTTATGATTTATCAATATTAGAACTTTTGATATAGAATATATATATATATATTTTTTTAAATAAGAATATTTTAAAATGTATATTGTAACTTTATAAGATTTCAGTGATGCAAAGTTTCGAGTTAAATTATCTCAAAGTTAAATTTTTTGTTTAATTAACAAACAATATTCTAAAATTAAACATATTAATGATATATGGTGCGTTATGATTTATCAATATTAAAACTTTTGATATAGAATATATATATATATATTTTTTTTTAAATAAGAATATTTTAAAATGTATATTGTAACTTTATAAGATTTCAGTGATGCAAAGTTTCGAGTTAAATTATCTCAAAGTTAAATTTTTTGTCGAGTTAAAATTAAATTAATTACTCTTTGTGAGTAGATCACAAAAAATTATTTTAATAAAATTATTACATCAGAAAATTATTATATTAAGTCAGAAAGTTTTGTATTCAGCATCTGTAACATTGCTGCAGCTTTGCCTTTACGACATATATCTTTTGATTGAAACCTTTCAGATGGGAGAATAGAATCGCAAGATATTAATCCCAGCGATTAATAGGCAAACGTAGCGTTTTATCCATCATCAGGATAGTCGCGCCAGTGGAATGTAGGAAATCGCTTCCGGAATTGTCCGGCATGCCGCTCATTCGAAGATATCTCGTGTTCGCGCGCGCCAAACTATCGACAGCCACTGCTAAAATCGCCTGCCCCGGCGGTTTCGAGGATGCCGTAGGTAGACTACGGCATTCTCGGCCACCTCGATCGACCGCAAGAAGCACCGCAGCATCACCGTCGAAGCGCGGTCGGTAATGCCAGGAAATTAGCGCCGGTCCGATAGCAAACACAATTATGCGACAAAGCAAAGGTGCGCGGAGGCAAACACTAATTTGCGGCGCAAACAGACGTAGCCACCCTAAGCTGCGAGATAAACACCAAGGTGTAGGCTTATCCGACTTAACAGCTATTATATATCCATTTACAAGTTGGCTATGGTCCCCCAAACTATTCCATCTCTTATCGTTATCTCCCTTCTTCTACCGTTATCCTTATTATTGTCTCGTCGAAAAGTATCTTATTTTTCGTACGGTTAATTGATTGTTTATCTCACGATTTACGCACGCAACAAAAATCCTTGATTGAAATTACAATTCAAAATAATAACATAATAACGCTAATGTATTTTTGCGGATAGTTCGCGCGCATTCTCATTAACGATTAATTAATTAATTAATTCCCTACAAACCGTTTTCGTGTACATAACAACTGCGCCGACATGGATCCTACGTTTTCCATCCGTGTTCTGAACGGAGAACCGTATTAATGCTAAATGCGGGGATCGTTCATAATTACAGGCTGAGAATAAATCCCGTTTTACGTAGATGTGCGGCATTGTGCAGCGGGTCGATGTTGTCTTGGTACTAAAATGCATCGGCAATGGCGCGTCTCCTGCTCTCATTGTGCCTGCCTCTTCGCCTCTTCGCCTCGCCCCGCGTCGCCCGCGCGCTAGTGTAATAAATGCACGTTTGCAATCTGGGTTTACTACCAACGGCCCGTTGGCCCATTTTCGTGCCACTTTCCCGGCGTCGTATGTGTACATATACGCGAGCTGGCGTGCCGGTGAGCACCCGGCGGTTTCGTTCCACGGAAGCCCCGGGGCTTTTGTTTTCATCTGTTATCGTTGTAAGTCCCATCCACTGACTCCAATTTACTTGATGAAAGAGCGTGCTACGTAAGCACGCGCTTTTGTTCCACCGATATTCCACCGCTAGCCGATGCGCGTTAGCGGATGCAGGTCGTCTATAAAAGAGACTTTAATTACATCGCGTAGAATCGATCGAAGCAATTGTTACGATGAGATAGATTCGAAGCCGCGGTATCCTACATATTCTCCGACGATAAAAACGCGCGGATGTTGAAATCATAGGAAAAACGAACCTTAATTTTCATCGTCGAAAAAATAACTAATTTTATTGTTGTGAAATATAGCGGTTTCATATAGCTATTGCAGTTACATCAACGAGGTTTTTTTTTTTGTTCGATTGCACGATTTACATAATTATTTGATATGATGATGAGAAAAAAATACTCGATTCCGACTAATCTCCGCTGAAAGATTGTGTTCCTTCGTGGCGTTAAATAAAATCCTTGCGGTTTTCACGCTGATTTCACTTCGGTATTCGACGAAGCGCAACGGTGCACTTCCGCATTCCCGTGTTTATCGGCATGCTGCCGGTCAGCGCACTCGAAAAGAAATTTACGGCCGCTGGGGCTTCACTGACGTCGGCCGCGGCCGTAGATTAAACCGCGGTTTAACATTGTTCCTGAATCCCCATTGCTCTTTCTCTCGCTATGCGCGAGCCCGGATGGTTTCGCGGACGGATCATTAACGACCCGATCGTTAAATGGATTCCGTTTCGTCGGATGAGGAAGTCGTTTCTGATCTTTAGAAACTCGCCTTTCGTGCGCGCGGAATAAATTATGCTCTCGTGCCTCTTCTTTCGCCACGAAGCCGAACGAGGATTCTCTCTCCACAATACCGTCGTGTAGGCGTTGTCTTTCGTAAGTGTTCTCACAGAATATGATACAATGCTATTGGAAACATTTTCAGACCTTTTGCCGATCAAATACCGAACCAAGTATTTCTGGCATTTACTCGGAGAGTTTCCAAAGAGAGAAATTCGCGAATAAACGCGCGTAGGATTACTAAACGAAATTGGAGAGCCAAATTATCCAGCGGCTCCGTTAGTAATCCAACCGGACAAAATAGCAGTAATTTATACATCAACGAGAAAAATCGGGACGCGCGTGATTAATCGCGACAATAATCCCGAACGATGACATTGGCGCGAAGGTTTCAGAGCAAAATCGCAGATTCGTTCATTCCACCCGCGCCGGCCGTTACGAATTTGGGTCATGGCGTCGCGCGATGCACATTGTTCTCGATTCCACGCTTTCCTCGCGAGCCGTTCACCATTGCAGTCCGTCTCGCGGGCCTTTGTGTCAACAAAACGACCGCGGGTATATCCGGGCGCGCGCGTACACGTACACGAAAACGCGCACCGCCGCGCCGCGCCGCGCCGGTGCGAGCGAGCTCACTCTCTCGCGCGATACCAACCGGCCGTCTGGAAACGAGTCAATGGACGAGCTGCGGCTTCAATGCGGAGTCGCGGCAACTAATTGTTTCGCTCGCCTCGGTCTTTGTCTATGAGTGGTGAAAACGAGCCGCCGCGAGAAACGTGATCGCGAATGGGGAAACCAAACATCAATTCAGCCGCTGTATCTTTTCGCGTAGAAAATATTTATATAGCGACTTGCGCAACCGAAGAGTAATATTTTTTTAACAAAGCAATTTTAGAGAGTGGAATTTCATGTATTGTCGCGTTGGCTTTATTTATGTCGGTTGTATTTATATGTGAAACCGGCCAAGTGGAATAACTTATTGAATTACACTACCGATTGAAAGACTCTAGAAGCAAAATGGGTAATTTGTAGGTTTTTATTTATATATTACGACTTTATATTTGAAATGCGGCTTACAGATTGTAAACTTATCGTTAGTTTACCCTTCAATCTTTGAAAGTCTCTCTCTCCTTCTCTCTGGCTGCATAATGCATGTAACGTATTTCTACATGTATCACGCCGACAATAGCTGTTCCATAAAACCTGAAACTTTCGATGGTGCAAGGGCGACCATCGTCGAGCACCACGTCGACGCGAGGTAGAAAAGAGAAAATGAGAGCGAGAGAGAGAGAGAGAGAGAGAGAGAGAGAGAGAGAGAGAGAGAAAGAGAAGAAGCTAAGGAGGAGAGATGGGCGCCTTGTGAGGCGAGAATTCGGGGCTCGGCGTTACAGAAACACGTTTGTAACCTACCCGGGCAGGTTTCGACCGAACATTTGTAAGATAACCCGTCCGACAGCATACCCAACGGTCTCTCTCTCCTCGGCCTAATTCTACGGCCGTCTCCCTCGCGCGGACGCGAAGGACAGCTTTCTCGTAATCGCGTGATAGAGCTACACAACGAAGATGACGAGAGCCCTTTCACCTTCGCAACTGTCACGTATGACCCATGTTACAAATTCAGGGGTCGTAAGTAGAGACTGGAGGATCGTGTCAACATGAAAAGTCTCGAAGCGAAACTCGCGTTCTCCAATTTTCTTGATATCGAGGCGCGCTTGCTTGTATTTCGACGTAATGTCGTTTTTATGGAATGAAAATAATAATGTCTAATAATTTGATTTCACAGATACTTGTGATTTTAAATCCGCTTCATTAGCTCGCAATGTTATTTTTGCGAATAATAATTCGTCGATTTTTGTGCGAGCACTCGAGTACAAATCCACCGTTAAATGAGAGATCAGTACTCGGGCTCCATTAAAGCAATTAAACGTTAGTATCGAAGATATCGCATTTTACTTAAATAAGGTTTATTCCTGCACGAATTGAATTACGAAGTTTCGAATTTCTAACTATAATGGAGACCCGGCTACTTTCCGGATAAACTCGATTTGGAAAACGTACTTCGTTTAATCGGCAAATTGAATTTCACCAGTAATTGAAATCTGATAATTGGTACCGAGCACCATCGACGAGGCCGGAATGTCACGGAAAACTCGATTACACAGGTTCGAGCTTCCTCACGCAAACCGCGCGTGTGTGCGTGTTTCTTACGTGTACGTAAGAGTCGCGTAAGCGTCTTATCTCCCGTACCGAAAATTAATCTCGTAAAATTTATGTTTCTCTTCGATAGCGTGTCATTGGCTCAAGAGTGAAACGAACAAGATTTATTTGCTTGATAAGCAGAAAGATATTTTCTCAGAAATTTATTCGTGAGAATGAGAAGAAACTCACTTGAGAAACGTCCAATCAGAACTACAGTTATAAGTAAGATAATGCAGCGAGCCTCCGATGTAATACGCTCAAACAGTTTTTATTCGAAAAATAAAATTACCGCATCGTGTTTTCAAATAATCGCGCTGGAGAGCGCTCGGCTTTACGTCATCCCATAATTTACGAAGCTTGTTTTCTCGGTTCTGATACAATAATGTACAAAATGTATCGAAACCAATAACTTTGAATTCAATTTCTTCTGCCTCTCCGGTACGGATTTACGCAAGCCTCGTAATAATAATAACTACAATGTGGAGGGAGAGACAGCCCGCGTATTGTCGAGATATCGACGGGCGGCGAGATGTGTATCCTCGGGCGAGCGAAATTGCTCGGGCGCTCGTTTAAAGATGCAATTTCCTCGCGTCTCGACTTCGTCGCGTACACATCGCTTTATAAATAATCGTCATTCGTACAGGCCGGATCGGAGCACGCCACGGCCGACACCACGATTGCCGATCTCGATGTCGAGGGAGATCGGATACCTAAATTATGACTTACGACTCGTAATTTGCGCGCGTCTGTCCGGTCATTTCGCTCATAAATCAGTCGTCGAGCATCCTTACGCGGCCAACTCGGTGTCTCCTTCGCCTCCGCGGATCTTTCGCCGTCCGCGACCCGAGCGTGTCCTTCGTATGTCGCTGCACTGACACGTCGTCGGTGAATAATTTTTCATTTGTGTCCGACGACCGACGCAGTAACATTTCGAAACAGCACCAACATTAATCCGTACGCTTTCGTCGGTGCAACGTGATGAATTGCAGCCGCTGTCGTTGATGCACTTCGACTCGAGATTGCAGTTTGCTTAATCGCAAGCTTATTTCCCATGTAAGAGATGAAATAAGGAATGAACCTGTCATGCCATCAAGTCGAGACAATTTTTAAATATATTTAATATTTTATTATTATAATATTAATTAATTATTTCATACATATTAATATTTCTGTACAAACACGAAGCTTTACAAATGCTTTTTTTTTATTTGTATATAATTATCTAAATATACGTGAATACTTTTCATGACAAGTATAATATTTCAAGAGAATTTACATTGACAATGAGAGAAAAATATAGAGTTACTTTTGGACTCGACCACAATTTTATAATATTTCCAACACGAAATATGATTAACTTAACTATATACATCATTGTGTTAACCATAATTATCATTAGAAATATTATAAAATTGTGGCTGGATCCAAAGGTAACTATATTTTTCTTTCAATATAGCTTCGTTATGCTAAATTAAAGTTGATTTATTATTTCATGAATCGAGAAGAATTTGCTGCTTTTTGAGATTTGCTGTCGTCTCACGCTCATGCTCCGACAGTGTCTCTCGGCCCCACGAGGCGAATGATTTTTTTTTCTTGACGTATCGGTGAGACCACCAACCGCCGTTCCCGATCGAGAATGTTTTTGTCCCTTGCAAGCAGAAAATTGGCCGCCGAGCGGCGCAAAACACGGGAGAAGATGCGTCTCTCCCTTTTCTGCTTTTCGGGGGTCCGCGCGCACCGCGCGGCATTATCATAATAACTGGTAGCCCAATAAAGCTGCGGGGCAGCTCATCGGCCGGCGAACCACCCCGATGCGGTACGCACACGCGCGCGCGAGCGTGTACACGTACACGGGCGCACCGGCGTCGAGACACGAGGTCGAGCGGGCCGGGAACTGGTTTTGCCTCGACGACGATCAACGCCCAAGGCTTGTCACGATGCCCCACGATCGTGCGCGCGCCCCGACAAGCCGCTGCTTAAACGAAACTCACACGGATCGCCGCTTTATACCGTCGATAATGCGATTCGACCGAGTCGGAGTAAGAAATAACAGCCGCGGCGGCGGCGGCCCCTCGGGATTTCGAGGGGGTCCCTCCCTCTCCCCAGCCTCTCGGAGCGAAAATATAATTAAACGGCGCGAGCAATGATCGCGCGGTATAAATGAAGCTATTACAGAGACATCAAGACCGATTTCGCTCTGGATTTAATCGGTGATTTAGGACCGCTCGTGTCGCAATTTCAACGCATCGAAACACAATTGCTCTCTTTATTGGGCTCCAGCGCTTGGCTCAAAGTGAAATTTCAATGAGATGTGTTGATAGCAATTTCTCTCAGCCGCAAGATATTAATTATGTCGAATCTATTCGCCGGTTAGTTATATGTGAATAATGTATTAAATTGTCAGCTACAAATTTATTATAATAATTTGATTGAAGAAAAACTGCATGACATGATGCAAAGCTAACGTAGATTGCAGTTTTGAGTAAATCAAATTTACAATGCAGCATTTTACGTCACCAGCTCACTTTTCTGTATGTAATTCAAGTAAAAAATTTTTTTAATGGATTAACTCATTTGTACATAATGTTGTCCAATTAAGAGATCGCTTTTTTAATTGTGAATATCATTTTGTGCATGATATCGCGATTTTTTTTGTTTTTGTTCATATAGACTCATTAGGCATACTCCGAAACGCGTATCCCCGAAACGAAACAATTAACGAATCCTTGCTAATGAACAAAATTGTCGGACGTGTTGCGGATCGTTCCGCATGTAACCGAAAGGAAAATAGGATAAAGCGGGCGCTAAATGGGGCAATTATACACGGGAATGAGGGGGGGTGAGGGTGCGGAGGAACGCGCAAAGTGGACTTCGTGGGGTGGTAATGACGGTACCGAGGAACACCGAGGATGTCGGGACACAGTTTCAGAGGGAGGCTCACTGGAGCCAGGAATTACGATGGTTGGAGTTCCTTGGTTCTCTCTTTCTTCCCTCCTTCACCCTCTCTTTCTCTCGCTTTCTCTTTTGCTTTTTCTCTATCTCTATGAAGTCGACATGGAGTTTCGTTGTCTCGCCACGCGGCGAGACGAGAACGCGCGCGTAAAAACGCTGCCGGGCTTCGTAACTCGATTTGACCCTTTGACGCTCGCGTATGCAAATGCAAGCGGTGCGGCGTAACGCGCGAGGACGGCGTTACATTAATTGCGCGCGTCGAGAGATGACCGACGAGTCGCGCGGTTTGTAATGTCCTCAGCGTGACACGCGTCACGTTACACGCGAGCGCTTCTTCAAGCGACTTAGTAGATATGAATATTCACTGGTAATTAAACCCGAGATCCCGTTTCACAACTGCGAGATCCGCAATATTATGTCATGATTATTTCTCTTGCGCGTTGGACGGATCTTTGATTTATATATTACGCGTGATATTTGGATCTGTGAGGCTGACACGACATTCCAGCTTCACAGATCAGCAATATTTTACGAATTAGTAAACTAGAAATGCAGGTCTAATTTTTATGAACAAGTTGACGTGCCTCGGTCATTTCTAAATCGACACTGGGAAATATCACTTTTGATAAATGACGTTTATCCGAATATCGTCGATTATGACACTTAATTGATTCTCGTTCAGTTTATTACTATGAACATTTATTTTTGATTTACGCCCTGCAACGTTATCGTAACGGTTCGATACCCCTGTGGCGTACATCATCGAGCTACGTGCGAACAATGTTTGCGGAACAGGCCAAATACCTGTCGGTGGACTGTAATAATCCGCGCCGATAATAATTAATCTGCCGACGAGACAGCCGACGTGGCGGATACCGGTGCGAGGTTGACAGCGATTCATCTAGGACCTAATAATCAGCTGGGTATTAAATGTCGTCCCGACGATATATAATTTCTATCGCCATTATACCTAACGCATGTACTGTCAGTAGTTGTCAACGGAAACCGTGTTTCGTGGAAATCGAGAATGGAAACATTCCGCGAAGTACAAATTGTGTAAATTAAATTCGCACGTTCTATTTTTTTTTATACACGACGTATAATATTACGAAGCTCGAAAAGCAATTTTAACCTGCGCGAACCTTCATTGAATGATGTATTATGAGATATGTAAAATTATGCTGACCGGTAATTATCAAGGTTGATATCAGCGATCCGTGGAAGTCGGCGAGTGACTAATTAGCGTCAATTGTCGTAAACATTAAGCGCCGGACATCTGCTAAGTTTTAATTATCTTGCTTCGTCGCGGCTGCAGTGATGATCAAATGACAATCTCTCTTAATTAAAAGGTCTCAACGTAGAAGAAGCCGTTCCTTTATTTAGACGGGGGAGGAGGGGAAGGATCCGCGAACGGCCGTCACGGCGTATCGTCTCGCTTATTATATTTCCCTTTACATTGCTACATTGCCCTTATCCGATCGAGCTGCATTCTTGCAGTTTTTGCGAATGCATTCCGTGGAGATTAGTACGACGAAGGCAGTAATGGCTGCAGAAAGAGAACTACGATGACCAATCAAATTAAAATTAATTGAAAATTGATAATGTATTTTTTCTTTATTTTTTTTTTAAAGATAATGATGAAAGAGAATTTTCCACATTTTTTTACGTAAATTGCTCGCTTTTTAATTGATATGCATAATTCGATTCGTTTCATTATCTGTATGATACATCAACTGTTTTAATTTACACATTTTTGCATTCGCTCGAATGCAATAAAATTATCCTACTGTTTTAAATCAACGCGGACGATTGCATATCAATGTCTCCTCCTAAGAAGCCGCTCCTGGGCAGGAAAAGAACGAGAGAAGATGGGGCAGATGCTGCAGAGTCGAGTGAAGAGCGGACTCTCCACTCAGGGAGGGAAAAAAAAATGCGCATCTGCCGACTCGCGTTTATAACGACCACGGCTGTGATTATGTGCAATTACCGGGCGACCGCCTTTGCAGAGATCGATGAACGTCGCATTTGGCGGAAGAACGAAGGAGTTAGCGCGGAAGCTTGTGGCAGAGCGTGAAGGAGACAGCAATCGGCCGAAAGGTGGACGGAATTTGCGCGACGCGGAGTGGCCACGTCGTAAATACCATGACGGTTAAAACATTTTAAGCACATTGACCTTAATAACAGGTCTTGGCTCGCCGCTGGTCCGGCCACTAAACCAATCGGCAAGTCCTGTACAGAGAGAAGATTTCATCATCCCCTTTGTTCTCTTTATTCCTTTCCGACTGCTGTCTCCCGCTTCGGCTATTTCTCCAAGTTGTAAAAAAAAGTATCAAAACTGTAACGTCTGCCGTTCGCGCGCGCGCGCGCGATTTCCGGCAGAATCTGCCTCGCGTTTCGCTCCTGCAGAGAAATTTCGTCGGCGGAACTCATTTCTGGAACTGTCATCGGATCCGTGATTCATATTTATGGACGAAGATTAAACTCGGTCGAATATAGCCACCGGTTGAATTCGAAGAATATCGCGTTTCATCCATTGAGATTCCGTGGTAATTATAGACTTCATGACTATTTTAGCTGTACGCCCGAGAGCGAGAGAGAAAGAGAAAGAGTACGTGTTCATATCCGTAGCACGAAATCGGAATGTGTCGATTAAAAATAACTGCGACAGTTCCTCTTTTCCCTTTTCGCGAATATATCTTTTTTTTTCCCCCAATGAAAATTTAATGCGATTTTATGTCTATTTTGTGCCGACGGCAACTTCTTGATCTCCAACATTAATTATTTTGATAACAAGCTTTTACAAAATTAGCTCCTTCTCTTTAACTTTATTACATTATGTTGCTAGAATTTAATTTTCCGAAAGTTCTTCATTTATAACTTTGAAATTTATTATTCATGTTTTCATTGGTCAAATTATTCATAGAAAAAGGTAGAAGAAGGATAAATTTATCGTCCTATGGATTCCGGATTCTATATTTAATTTTTATATATCGCTACATTTATGTCTACATTTTTATCGTAAAACTTTTTTAATAAAAAGTAGCAGTCTGTTTTAAAGTGGATTTGCAACACTGAGTGAGAGAAAGAATCATAATTATTTTCGCATTTACTCCGCCGAGGTGTCTCTCTATAAGACCCTTCCTGAGAGTCTCGAATCGCATACGAGAGTATCGGCTGTAAAGGACCACCAGTTCTTCTGGAGCATCTCTCGAGCAGTCGAACATCTGTCGGAGTGGCTTCTCTGCCCTTACAACACCGGGAATGACGCGGTGTGGCGCGACAAGCTACAGAATTGGAGGGGTACGAAAAGGCTCCTCGCTTTCTTGCAGTCTGTGTAGGGAAGATTAAAATTTCTCCCTTCTCTTTTTCTTCCTGTACGATGCTTGTCTCGAAGAGATTTACATCTGAGCGTGGCCAACCGTTGACCCTATTTCTCGATTTTTCTCACACTATTGATTTCGGGATGTTGCGAACCTGCAACCGAGTGTATATTGCTTTTCTCGCATTTGATTTGACTGAAGATTTAAACAATGCTTAACATTGTTAAATTGAAAACTATATTATGTTGATTATCTTCTTGATTCCTATTAAAAGTATTCTTTATCTCGAACTGGAAGAAAATTAAGTATTCGAGGATTTAATCGAGTGACGCATCGGAAAATAGATAAAGTAGCGTCAGGTCTATGAGCTGGAGGATCAGATTTGCTTCTCTTTCGACGATCGATCACCAGCTAATGTCGTGATAGGAGAGATCAAGGACATAATGGTACCCAACGGACAGCTCGATAAGACATCGCTGCCTTACGGCAAGGTTTCGTGCACACGGTATATAGGCTTCCGCCTCACCTTTTTGCCCGTTGAGGTTACGACGAGCACAGTGGTGGGCTAATCCTATTGTAGGGGGTATAATTGGATCCGTCCACCCCTGTCCACTTCATTCCTTTCCCCTTGTAACCCCAGTGCGGAACAATCTAGTCCGGTGCCAACTCGTCTTTCGCCAGAACTACTTAGCCCTTTGTCTAATCCTACTCTCGTCCCTCGTAACTTCGTTATACGACCTTTCGGCCGTGCGTAAAAGGCCGCGCGTGGACATCTTGTTGAAAAATCAATTCCTTTCGTTGAAGTAAAGCACCTTCTTGGGCCACATTTCTCTGCCACTGAGTGATTCTATTGACACGATATTTTGGAATACTTTGACACCGTTGATTCAGTTTTTACAATGCGATTAAAGGGATTTGCCTTCATTAAAGAGATTGGTCTGTCACAATATGTTTTCGACATTTCAAACTGGTTTCTATTGTATGTCAGTTACGAGGCAATCTAATACTGCTGTAATTTGAAGCGTCATTGTATATTCTGTTTATCATATTATACTTAACTTATAATATTAACATTGTAATTTTGGTTTTTTTTAGTTAATTAATTAGTTAGTTAATAGGCATGTATAATGACTCTAGACCACTGACGAATACTAATTACATTATTCAGATTTAACGGCTGATGGCTGTTCAATTTGTAGTCCTAATGAAGTTAATTCTAAAAGTAAGTTTCATCGAGATTATTATCTGTGCAATTTAACGAGAGGCACCGTACACTTTACGACTAGTACATTGACATGAAAATCCCTTAATTTCATCACTTTCAACATCAGCTCGTTACTTCTTATACTTTGTGCATCTCCGAAGACCGCCCATGGTGTACAGAATCCACTAGAATGGATAGAGAATTATTTAATGAGGATGCTTAACCTGGACGAGCATTCAATTCCACACACCGTAAAGATAGTTTAATCCGTTTCCTCATACCATAACTGATTCATTTTAATATCGCATGACAACGTTGACGATTTATATTGCTTGTAGGTAGTATCTTTTAATTTCTGTATTCTAAATAAATATTTTCTGTATTCTAAATAAATATTTTCTATTTATATAGAGATCAAGATAGTTTCCTCTCAGAGCGTAACACTTCAAATTAATTAGATATTAATCCCTACATATTATTTTTACAAATTATTTCTTTTCCGACAAGAGGTTTCAACGGATTTTAAGTCAAAATAATTTATTTAATGAAGTAAAAAGGACTTTGATTGACAGGAAACATGTTTTTGAATTATTTGCGATAGTAGTTTAATGACGTCGATGATAATCTGCTACGAACGCATAGAAGCCGAATGAAGTCATTATTTTCCCTCTTATATAATTTCCGTCTACTCTTAATCTTTTAATTGTATCGCAATTTGATTTGACTCTAATCGATAATTACAGAGAGAGCTTCTTCAGGTTCGTCGATTCTTTTTTCTCCAGCAGGACAGGGAAAGCTGTCGATTGATCCGGATAACGTCAGATTATCATACCAATGTCGAGGGGCGAACGAACGTACGATTAGCCGCGGGCCCGCGCGTTTACGTATAAATTATTCGTCATTGCTATAATTATTTATACGTCGGCCGTGCGTGTCGCTTCCACGAAGCCTGATTTGAATATTTCGAAAGTGGTCTTTCGTTTAGACACCGCGGATACCTAGTTATTAAAGCTGCACGTTTGCCCGTCGCGGCAATAAAAAAAGGGGTTAACACGCGGAATAAATTATAGAGCACACGTGGATCTTTGTATCCGTTATGTAAAGAATTTAAATTGTTCCATTGCGAACGCGCAGCGGCTTTCGCAATTGAAATCTGTTACGACATTTGACATGAAACTACCGGCGGCAATTAAATTCTCAACTAACTTTTTTTTTTCTATATTTATACATTTATTTATTTTGTTATTCGAAGTACCGAGCGAAGCTGATAAAACGCGATGGCGATTTTATTTCAGTAATTTATGAGATTGGGTATCGTCCGATTTTTCAATTGTTTTATTCGGCGTCCAGCAACAATAACGCTGATTAGAGATTGACATTTCTCTAGAATGACGCGGAGACCCGTTTATAACCGACATACTGTCCGGTGAATGGAATTAGTATAATTAAAAATCTATAAAAGGAGCAATATGTACGTAACGTGTCTCGAGAATATTCGCATGCGTAGGATATTTGCCAGTCTTATACAAATTTTCACTTATTCCGCGTTAATTAATTAAATATTCACGGCTAGTTCTGCGCGGGTTTACGTATCGCAACGCTGTCATGCCTTTACTATATTTATCACCACGAATATTAATTTTTTTTTATTACGATAATCGGAACGTTGAAATTTGTAGCGATAAGATTGCCAAATGTTTCTCGCGTTTCTGTTATCGACGGCCAAGATCGCTGTCCATTAATGCAGGATAATCTCGATAACAGGTTACAACGTGCTCGTAAAACGGACGAGATTGTTTTATGCCTCGCACGAAAAGCATAAATCTGTGTATATTATATTCGAATTGTGAATTAAGTACCGAGATCGCTCGCTCGTTCATCTCTCGCACATATTTTGCGCTATTCACGCGGCGATCCTTATTTCTTCTATTTGTCATTATTATTGTAATTGGATACTTGGTTTCGTAGCGCATAAAACGTGTCGCAATATCGACAGTAAAATTAGCATCAGAATCTCGTTACTTTAATATACTGTAATCGCCCGTACTATCCGTATTCTAAAGCGTGTGTATATGTGCTCTCAAATGAAATCAAAACTACACGTGTTGGAGAAAATGGAAACCGTTACGTCACCACTCCTGATGGTGTTCATTTTATGAACAGGACGGGAATAAGCGCACGGTGGAAACGACGCGACGGTCTGTACCCGGTCTCGGACAAAAATGGGATGTAATAGCCCGCGATGCCTATCTTCATGAGCCAAGGCGCTCGTTTGTATTAATTAGCCAAGAGCTCACTCGATTTCTTAACTTAGCCGAGATTGCCGCTAAATGGACTATGTTAAGCGCGTCTCGTTACAGGACGAGCAACATGAAGATATTCTGCGGTCATGAATCTACTCGAATATCACTGACCATTTGCATACTAATCCTTTTTGTAATATCCGGATATTAAGTAATAATTCTTGCTAATAATAATATTAATATTAATATTAGACACATGCGAGGACGCGCAAAAGACCACGGGGGGGCAGGGGGGGGGGAGAATTTTTTCTTCCGCAAAAATAGAACAGCAATTCTTGTTTAATTACATTTATTACATGCAATATCTGTTATATATTACGACATTACTCTGTCGTTTTGCAGTAAGGTAAAAAAGAATTGACGAATTAACATAAGCGAACGGTAATATCTCGTAAGGACGTCTGAATGGAAAATCCGTTGTGAGAGGCTTAATTGCCGTTCCGCGGATTAACGTACGTGTACACGTGTATGTATATTTGTGTGTACATGTCAGAAAACGCGAAGGCTACTGCATCGCGTTTTTATTACTGTTATTTGTCTGTCCGGTGTAATCTCGGGGCAACGCGGCCCCGAAGGATTAAATTCAGGTTGGCTCCTCACTCACAAGGTCAGTCTCATTCTGTACTGTCGCTCTCATATCCATTTAAGCCTGCCAGCCCCGAGCAGTGGTTCCCATTGCAATTGCAGTGTCAAAATGCTTGCATGAGTAGTCATGCGAGCATTTTGGAAAAATAAACATGCAGTCTCTTTGATTTCTATCAAGTCTGTAAACATTTCCAAAGTTCTCTATGGCGGTACGTAAAATCAATTTTTCAGATAGTATATTTATATTTAATCGCGTATAGTAACTTTCTAAATAGGTGCTACACTCAAAAAAAAGTATTTTACGTTTAAAATGATTTTTCCTGTAATTTCATACTCTAAACTTACTGTTTTACAGCAAACATATTTCTCTCTCAATAAAGTGAAAAATACTTTTTTCTCTCTTAAATATTTTTTTATACTTAATATTTTCTCTTGATTTCAGAGGAATCCTTTTGAGGTCAATATAAGAGTAAAATCCTCTAAGAGGATTTTTAGAGGATTCCATGTATATCAAAATTACTTTTTTTTCGGGAGTAGTAATAACGAATTGAAACATATTATTATGTTTGATAAAACTAGTCGTTTCTCAACCCCGAAGGTTGATGACAGTTAAGGAAAGGGTGATCGACGGCGAGATCGTAAAAATAAGAGTTGGCTGCACAGGCGGCGATGCCTCGTTTCGATAAGGCGTGCGGCAAGAAAGTTGGGGCGACGCTTGTCATTGGTCTCCGCGCTGCGTGGTCGACGTGCTCGACGTGGAAGATAACCTTCTCGGAGAAAGTTCCTTCATTAGCCGCGTAATTGCGTCGTTCTGGGTGAAGCGTGTGTACACCTTGAGGCGGAGACAACGCGATGCCGGTGGTTCCTTCGTCGAGCGAGACGTCATCGTTGCGCAGAAACGAAAGAGAAACTTTAAACGAGCTCTCCGACTGCCCCCGTCGCGCCGCGGCGTCTCGTAAGTCGCCGTTTAATAACGCACGCAATTACGCCGCAATTTGCTTTTCGTATTTGCCGTAATGCAGGAAAATCGCGGCCGGCCTGTTGGATGTGTGTGTGTGTGTGTGTGTGTGTGTGTGTGTGTGTGTTCCGTGCGCGGCATGGCGGCGTCGTCTATGCCTTCCGCTCGCTAAATGCAATTAGCGAGACTATTTTTATCTTTCGCGAGCCAAGAGCAATTTAGGCTCGCTCTTTCGCAGCGCGAAAATGTAAATTTTTAACGTGACTCATTAAAATAGTAATTTAATCGCTCGGGTTGCGCGCGCGAAAGCATTCCCGGAATTTCTGCGCCGGAAACACTTTCGGCGGACCACTGACATTTTTTTCCCGCGGTCGAGAACGAGACTTCTAACATAACGATGTAACTTCGTTGCTGTAATCTGTATGGAAAAGTGCATCGCTGATTCTCGCGATGCAATTATAATGCGGCAGAATGGCGCAGCGATATAGTTGTAAGAATATCAGGATATCGAGGCGAGGGAAAATTTGGAATCGCGCAACGGAGCAATAACTGAAAATCCGCGAAACAACTCGATTTCACGGAAGTCGAAATTTTTTATTTTCGCGATATTGGAGATTCTTGCGCTCAATAGTTTACTATTTTACCTCCGGCTACACGCTTTATTTTTATTTCGTACACGCGGCGGAGAATAGGAGTTTCGTTTTATAACTTTTCCGATATATAAAAATAGAATGGTGTGCCAATCTGCGAGGATAAAATGTTTTTAATTTCAATCTCGTTACTACGGAATGGAAAATTGCTTTTGATAAGCGATCGTACGACGCGAACGGGCGACAATATATACAGGACAAATATTTGCGAAATCTTCAGATAGGGCCGTGCTGTCCGTTTTAAGGGACTCGCAGTTCAAAGTGATGTTATCTTGACTAGAACGCGCGGCCGTGAGTGGAAATTATTATCTCTGAAGAGCGCATTCATTCCACGTATATTTGGAGCAAGGCCAAGAAGACGTTGCTGCAAATATTTGCTCCCCGTCATTTTTAATATCTCTTAAATCTCTCACTGTTATTTTCCTTCTCATCGATGCCACTTTCATTCGCCACTATTATTCTTCCGCGCGCGAAGTGTAAACGAAACGCGCTCCTCGTTCGGGGTCTGATTCGGCAAAAAGTTAATGAATCCCCGATCGAATCTCTCGGCGAGTGGAGAGGCATGCGGTAGAAAAATCGTCGGTCCACGGGTGCTCGAAGCCGGCGTTGAAAAATTGTAATCGATCGGAGGAACGTACATGTACATACGCACACATATTCCCGTTCTCTCGCGCGAACGATCGGCGAAGATCGCGTCCCTCTCTCGCGAGGATAACACGGGGATAACGCGGCGCGGACTTGGAACACCGCCAGGAAGTGGTACCTGGAAATCTCTAGACAACTCGATTTCGTCGGGGGAGAGAGAGAGAGAGAGAGAGAGAGAGAGAGAGAGAGAGAGAGAGAGAGAGAGAGAGAGAGAGAGAGAGAGTTAGGGAGGAGCATGCCGTTGAGAAACTTGTTTACCGCGCTGATAATGGTATTCCGGCCGGTGCATCGCCGGCGGTCGTGTTCCACCGGCGCTGTTAATGGACTTACGACGAATCGCGGGGATTTACACGGCATTACAAACGCGTTTGCGACTAATCTCTGCTCGCTCGGTGAGACTGGCTGGTCTCTGCCGTTGACAGTCTCGTTCACTCCGCTTCTGCGCTCGCGCGTTACTCTATCTGCGGTCTCGGAAGCAATTTTCATCCAGATTAGCGGTTTCAATCGTGTAACGTCATCCCCGATCAACGACGCTATAGAGATCCCGAGAGACCGGCCCGGACGTTTCAGTTTATTAATTTTCAGCGGAAGTGTCCGCGGGATAATGTGTGCGATGAAACGTACGTAGAGACGTCTCAATATGGAGACGTATAAATAACAGCTTGCGCAACTTTACGAGGGAAGAATATAAAGTAGAATCTACGTCCAGCGCGATGAATCCTGCTTTCGATCAACGATTTAACTTGGATTATGTCGTTCACGTAACCAAAGGTAATCACGGAAGAATGACTAACGAGTATCATAATACGGATATCTCGGATATATATTGTAATCTCTTAAAATTGTTTTTTAAAACAATGTTTTTTATGAAACGAGCAGTTTGAATTCGATGTATTCATCTTTTTCATAAGGCGTCCGTGTGGAAATTTTTCCTAGGCTGTAATTGGTTAACTTTCCTTACTTTAGTACACGTCCAAGGATTGTACGGGGTATAACTAGGCTAAACTGTCCTAACTAGGTCCTAAATAGGCTTAAGTTGACTCGTAGTGTCAAATTATACTCAATTTGAATAATTTTTAACTATTCCATAGGTTGCCACTGCTACTACTCAATATTTCATTAATTTTGTCTGAAAGGAAGGTAAAATTTTGGACTAACTTGCAAGTTAAGTTAGATAAGGCTTACTCACGATGTCGCTAATTTTATCTCATTGTTTTAGTCAAATTAATCGAATATTGAGTAGGAACAGTGGCAAATCATAGGATTTTACAGTGTACAGGGCCAATATTAAGTATGAATTGCCCGGATAAATTTCCACACGGAGTCTTGTAGGAGCATCATTACGCGAAAATAATTTGCTTGTAACGACGCGACGTTGCTCCGGGACGTTTATATGTCCCCGCATAAATGTCCCGCGTATCCATTCGAGGCGCGTTCGGATCGATAAATTTTTCTGACGTAAACGCGGCTCTCGAACGAGTGGGCATTAAGTTCGCCGCGTCGTTTATCTGATCCTAAACGACGTCGACGTCGTCTTGTATCACCGGGAGCGGTAGTTTCTACGATCGAGTAATTTGCTTGCATAATGCGACGCCTACGCAACGCCCACGTATCGGCCGCGGGTTGAGAACCCTCGTGCACTTCATACCAGCTATTAGTGATAATTTGTTAGATCGACGACGGGACACGATCAAATACGATTACGCGCACGAACGCGCGCGATAGCTTCACACGCACGTGGCGAAATCGTCGGAAAATTTTACCCCGGTGGACGAACGGGGTTAACCGCCCGCGTTGGCGAAACGCGTTAATCTAACGACTCGCAGCGGTAATTCTTAGAATCCGGCAACTATTTCTGGCTCCATTCGAGATATCATATTTTAGGCAGGAGGAAGAGAGAGTTATTTCTGTTAGTCAATTAATAGAATGGAAGATATGGTTATCGCGCGCCAGTGATCTTTGCGCGAGGAAAATTAAATAATTGGACGACCGAGATTTTCGAATGTATGAATAGCGCGGTGAAAATTTCTCGATTTTCTCGGGCGCGATATTTTTACCGTGTCGCAATGACTGAGGCTCACTTTGTACGGCGAGTAATGACTCTGTTACGGTGGAAATTACGGCGAGAATCCTCTCCGCGCCGGTCGCGCAGCCGGCAAGAAATTATTTTCTTGCAACGCCTTCTACGAAGCCCGCGAGTCCTTTAAAGCTCTTAGGGCTTCATTCCCGAAGGCCGTAAGAGGAAACGTACGTACCTTTTGCGGCGCTTGTTCTCACTTAACGAGATGCGTGTTCTCGCGCTGGGAATATAACCGGCCGTGGTTTTCTTACGATCGGCCAACGTTGTTTTGCGACTCGCAAGGCCACGCGAGTCCCCAGCACCGAAAAATGTCCGACAATAAAACGCACGATGCTCGAAGCCCGCCGACCATTAGGTACGCCGTGACCATTTTTGTACGCGTCGTTCGTTACACGGCAAAATATTGCGGGATGGATCGAAGCGCAGAATAAACAGTCTTGTATATTTGCAAAAGATACAGCGTATTAAAGAGAACAAAAGGCCGGAGCAGGATACGCATTTAAATAAGCGGAAAAGAGGATTGCGTTACATAGTGCGCATTTTTAAAAAATAATTTTATTTCACCGTCTGTCATTGTTAAAGAAGCGAAATAATTTTATGTAGAACGTAGCATTGTCGTTGTATTTTACTTTGTAGTTTTCCTACCGATAGCTTAATGCACCGCTATTATTTTTATTATTAGTATTATTACCGTTGTTATCGGTTGTTTCCGGCGTATCATTGTAATAATCCTAATTATGCACGTGCTGCACCGTATCGTGCCATCGCGGATGGTTATTGTTAGCAAACGAAAATATAATCGAACACTCCCATTAAACGTCAGCCTATTATCGTGATACCGTCTATTGTTACGCCAGTATGGATAAAGCGAATTTTCAATCGCTCTAGCATGTGCTACCGGGCGGTAAGCCGACATGCGGCGCATGCAGGGTAAATCGTGCGCAGACTATCCAAATGGATTAAACCCGCGCCGCGTATTGATCTTGAGCACTTGACATTGGCGGTTCGAGGAGCGAATCGGGCCAATGATGCGAAACTTCCGTGGCATCCGGGGCGACGAACGCGCTGGGTCAACGTTCTCTTATTTTTCGCGTAAAGAGGAAAGGAGACACGGCCGCGGTCGGTCGAGTTCGCATTTATCGCTCTTTGCGAGAACGACGAAGTTTGAATATTCAGCGGTTTCGCGAAGGGGGAATTGCGAATGAGAGCTAAGAGAGAGAGAGAGAGAGGAGAAAAGGGTGGCTCTCGAGAGGAAACGCGCCTCGGTATACCGGGACCAAGAGTAAACCGGGCTGAATCTGGTATACATCCCCCGACTTAGCAATTAGCATCTTGTATTTCGGATCCGGTGTTTCCGCGCCGTGGTCGCGGATCCGCGGGAAGAAAGCGGACCGGCGTTGCCTCTCTGTATAGCCTTATCCCCGAGTTCTACCCCCGTCGGTAGACGACGTATAAATGTTATTGCATTCGCGCGCGAGTCCCCAACCGACCGACCGGCCGCTTCCGACCGTAATTTAATGGAATTATTCGACGGAGTTACACGTTGTTTTATGCCCGCGTTGAAGGCGCCCGCTCGCGCTCGCGCGGCATTGGCATGCCGGCATAAATATGTATATGCAAATGCGATGGGGAATAAAATGAAGAAAATATGGAATGATAACGCGACGCGCGTTTGCAAATTGTGTCAGCGCGTCCGGAGAATCGCGCGCTTTTCGATAACTCGTTCGCCTTGGTTATCACTTTTTTTTCCGCTTCAGCTATCACTTGTGTTCCCTCCGGGATTATCCAATTCTGCGACAACGTAAACAACGGGGTATTTTCGATGATGGATTTATGAACGGGAATAAATAGGTGAATAATATATTCGAATTCTAATTTTTACTTCACGTAAAAAAGTAACTTAATAATGTTAGCAAAATGTCATCAACTAGTTTAGAGTTGCTGTTAAAAATAAAATACATTTGCTATGAAAAATACAATTTGATTAGCTGAAATTAAAAATGTTCTTTAATATGAACAGCTAAGAAAGTAACAGCTATTCCTCATCATCTTGTGTGAAACTGAACATTCAATTCGATTAAGTTACTAGTGCAAAGAGAAATTAGCATAATGGATTTATCTAAACGTTATTTGGTTTTAGCAGCGAATTTTTTTCTGTAGCATCAAAATTTTAACAGCTAAAAATTGAGCTTTGGTAGTGATGATATTAGCTGTCCCCAATTTTAACGAAACATCTTAACTATCACAGCTATATTTTAGCTTTCATGGCTAATCATTTTTTTGCGTGTTGTGTCTAGTATTTATCATTAAATTTATCGTCTTTTTTTCTCTCGTTCTCTCTGTATTTCTTAATATCGGGTAATCTTTTAAGAAATACGTTTCTAACTGAGAATACTTTTCTCTCAAGGAAGAAAAAAAGAAGGCTCTTTTTTTTTCCTCGCGATTTAGTGAAACGCTCCTCACATTCTCGTGTACCTTCATTTCTACGTAATAGACCGAACGTGGCGTGGCCGCTATTCTCCCGCGTTCGGAATTTTAGGGGATACATTTATCGGGGCAATACGCTCGGCTGGGCTAGGGCTCATTACACGCTCAGTCACTTTTTACAGTCCGATGGAAACGCCGCGCACGATCGGAAAACCAATATCGCCGAAAAGCCGTGACATTTTACCTGCCGCGTTAGAATCGATTCTCCGCCATGCGCGACAAACGCACGTCCTTTCGACACGCTCGCTCGGAAATACCGACGTAGATAAAACTCGATCCGTGGGCGGAGGCGGGTGGGAAAAAGATGGCTCTAGCTTCCCGCCGTGATCCACGGCCTCATTTCCATGAATTCGGAATTACGCGCGCGGCAATGTCACGGGCGTTCATGCCGCACACGGTGTATCCAGACACCCTCGCGCGCAACTCTGGCAACCCGGGTTGGAAGCGCCGCGCGTTCAAAGTCCCTTTTAGCGATGCTTTCAACGCTTTTTCCGCGGAAGCTCGCTCGCCTACTCAAATATTAAAATAAGCGAGCAAGAGAAGCGGAAACGCGCGCGGGCTTACAAAAGAGATTTTCCACTTTGCCGTGGTAGGGCAAACCCGCTGAAACTTAGATGGAGGAACGCGAAGGGGTGTCGGAGTACGTCGAGACCGGGTACGCTCCTTCGCCCCGTTCGAGGGAAGCTTCCTCTCATCTTCCCTTCGTTTCCGACACGAGACACACTTGTCGACACGCGGCAAGGTGTCGATATACCTTCCGACTACGCTGATCGAGATCTTTGAACTGATAGCAGAGATTGGAGATGTGCGAGAGATTAATGGGAAGCTGCTTAGAATCCGGCGTTACCTGCTACTATTATACGTCATATCGCGGAACTTGAATCGCAAATTACTATATTTACATTTAATCCACATCGTGTACAGACTCATAGTACACGATTAAAGTTGTATAATAATCTGGATGTAAGAAGATTGTGAGAAAAATGTTGAAGCAAGAAGAGAAGCAGGAAGAGAAACGAGGAAAAATAGGAGGAAAAATCTCTCGATATCTATTTTAGAATTATTTGCATTGCTATTACAACTGTTATTATGATGTTTCTGGAAAGAAACGCTCGACTGTTTTATCTCGGATTTTTATTTATATACGCAAATGATCACAATGCGCTTTGCAGCCATTGCGATTACTGATTCAAGAAAAAATAAGACGCAAAAAAACGACGCATCGCATGCGTTACGGACAGATTATTTAATCCTTGATTTTTCTTTTGTTACAGGTATGTTCGCTGCAATTTTTTCTCAACGATATGCCATTACCGGCTGTTTTGCGATCGCGCATTATTCGTACTTCGATCACGTATGTATCTTCACATGTACAGTGACTTTGATATTAATAATGAATGAAGTAGCCGCGCATATGCTTTGTCCGTTGAAAATTCCCGCACACGTCATCTCCTTATCAAGTTATATTATTTCTACGTCGTACTTTATCCGTTCGTATTAGCATGCGTATCTTTGCGCATTCTTGTATCGCGCGTTTACTGCGTGACGTTTCTGATATAATCGTACTTTCTCACGCTTCAACCTAAACGGAGCTTCAACTTCGCGTAATTTTGTTCATGGCTACAGCTATGCTCTGGAATTACTCGTTTGCTTGAGACGGAATTAACTTTCACGATCGGACAGATTTAGTTCAAAACACGGATGAGATGTATGACATTGACACCTCGAAATATGAATTTTTACAAAGTTGATATAACATTTGATTGTCCGTAATGTATATTCAAAATAACCAATTTTTATCCATTTTGCAAAAAAATTAAAAATAAACAAAATTTCATCAATATAATCAATATAATTACATTGAAAAAATTCTGGTTAAAAATGGACGAATCGGAAAATCTTGTAGGCGTGATCAAATATTCAGGTTATTATAACAGAAATTCTGGTTATTATAAGTTATAAAATATTGAGTTCTATTATAATAACCAGAATTTCTGTTATAATAATCAGAATATTTGATCACGCCTACAAGATTTTCCGATTCGTCCGTTTTTAACAAAAAAAATTTGTTTTTAGTATAGGTGCATTTGTTTTCAAATTATATGTGGATGGATTCCGATTGTCCATCATTTGTTCACATTTGTCCAAATTTACAAATAAAAAATTTACAAATATTTAAAAAGATTAGCATCCAATGGTCCTCAAGATGAAGGTTGTTCAACTTTTATTTCTTTTTATTTTTTGCAAGATGGATAAAAAATAATTATTTATAGACAAATGTGGTCTATCAAATGCATTTCAATCTTGTAAAACTTTGTATTTCGAGGTGCCATCTTTACAGACTTGTCGCGATGCGTCTTTCAACGCGTCGAACCTCTCGATTGTGCGCGCGAGATCATCCATGAAGATCAGGTGACTAACGTTAAGCGAGGAACCGTCTATCGGAGAAATAAAATTTACGATTATTCGAATTCGCCGGCTCGTCTTGAACGAGAATCATTTAATCCTTCGTGTGCGCTTCTCTTCGGAGCTGAGCTTTTTCGCGAGCGTCAAGCTGAATTACCGTCGGCGGAAAGTAAGCAGGTGGGACACAGTAGAAGACGTTTGGAGGTGAATGACCCGGGTGGGTGGAGGCTAAGAAGCAAGATAGGAAGATTATAAGCGTCGCGTTTCATTTGCCGTTCTTGCCCTCTTCTCTTCGCGCGAAAGAGCGAGCTTTTTACTCTCGGACCCCGACTCTTACGATAATATCCGTAACGGTGTCTCTTCCCAGACTCGTGCCCCATTGCTGCGCCCGTAGTTAAACAGATCGACTGTAAAAAAAGGGCGATTCCGCTTAAATTGGAGTTGGCGAGAATTAAAATAAAACGTGTATATAGTGAGATGAAACTCCCGTTCGCCGGTGTCATTATTCGCGACGATCTCGCGAAGTTCCTCGTGCGTAGAATTACGAATGGTGATGGTAAAAAGGACGATTTAGTCTCTCGTTTCCTTAATCAATATTTACGTTCGGAAAGTATTTTAAATATTCTTATAAAATATATTATTGATATACTTAAACGTACATTTGCGGTGAGACAAGAAAATTAAAATAGTTTCAATTTTGTTGAACTATGTTTCTCCATTGATTGATATGGACTTATATATTAGTTGTCGTTATCTGTTATAATTACGGTGACCATATTTCTTTGAGAAAAATAAAGGACACCGCCACCTACCTTCTTTACGCCAAACAAGATCAATTATTATTATCATTAATATTTTTTTCCTGAATATACATTTATATGAAAAAAATGAAATTTTGTAAACTAAAACAATTATGTATATAAAAAAAGATAAGAATCTTTATTTAAACATTACACAAAATGTACAAAGGTGATAAAGATTGAAATATAGGACATTTTATAGGACTTTTCAGAAAAAAAGGACAAAAGTGAGAGTAAAAAAAAACAAATCTAAAGGTCCTCTTTAATATAGGACGGATGGTCACCGTAGTTATAATGCATGTTTACCCGCTCGGAGAGAATCATTGGCGATCATCGCAGTGCCATCTCGCGCGGAGAGACAGTTTTCCGGAGGGTGTTGGCACGCCGTGGCCTCTCGCGCTGGAAAACAAATCATCGTCAGAGCACCGAAAATATTTATTTTCTCTTGCTGCACGCGACACCGCTCGTTTGGTAAACACCTAAATCGGCCAAATAAACGTCAGTAGAAACATAACACCCTATACTAGTTAACGGCGTGTCGTGGGATCGTCTTCTCCGTTACTTTTAACGGGTATGCTTTTATCTCGATTTTCTTATCCGACCAGACATTATTCAGCGTTCTCTTTCGACAAGTCTTGAAATATCTTCGATAAATTATGTTGTGAGATAAACATAGAAATATTTCATTTCAGCTTAATATATATATTCATTAAAAATTCCATGCTTCTTCATTTCTGCCGACACAAAAATTTTGGTTTAAAATAATTAATTTAGAATTATTTTTCGCAAGACAGAAACATATTAATAATTTAGAATATTATATATTTTATTATTACATATTGTTACATATTCACAAATCTGCCGTGAAAAAAATAATTTTTTAAAAGAATAATTCAATTAAAAAATTTATAATTATCGAGTTTCATTTATATTTGGTTATTTTTCCTGTTCGCGTTATTTCTGGCATTAATTTAATCCCGAGTCACATAATATCGCTCTTTTTCGACACGATTGTAATCTAGACGTGCGTGATACCTCTTATCTGTCGAATGCTCGGGTCTTCCCCGTATGCGAATCTTTCTCTCCCTCGTTGGTTTTTACTTTAAGCAAGGTAGGAAAAATACTTAATACGCATTCCCTGCGTTTCTTTTTAAGAAGCGCTTTTATCCCGACTCCCTTCGCGGACCAACGAGCGTCCCTCGTGTTTGCGCGAGTCTTTTGTCGACGATTCTGCGACGAGGGAGCGAGGTAAGGGACAGGCACCGAAAGGCGAGTCTTCCGGATGGCAGCCGACGGTCGCGAAAGCTTTTATAAAAGCTTTCCTGTTTTTGTGTTTACGTGCGAGGAGAGATCGCGCTCGCGGGGAACGAAACGGGCCGGTTCGTCGTGGGGAAGCCGTAGAGATATGTCGACCGTTATCTGCGGCAGTAAATACGAGGATTATCTAGCCTGTTCCGGATGACGATGGTGTCGGTACTGGAGGGCGGGGAGGGCACTTACTGAAGGGCTCCTGATAGACGGATAAGTGCATTTGGCCAGCTTCCAGCCGAACGACGAACCATACGCGCGGCTTTTCTAAGCGGGAAATCACCGTGGCCGACCCCACTCGCCTCGTTTCGCCTCATCTCGCGTCGGTACGCCCGTCACCTGCCCTCCTCTTTCTTCTTTCTCTCGACTCGCCGATTTCACCCTCTTGTCCATCCTTGGGCTGCAGTGGTACTCACCCGGAATTTTTGGAAAATAATACGTCTACATGTTGTGCGCTGCAAATAGAAAGGATATAAACACTCTTGTAATATATTTTTCTATTCGATCGATTTTATTCATTTATTTCATATGAATCAAGAAGAAGAGCGATGCATAAATGTAGTGAATTTTAGAAGAAATATTTTTTTATATGTTAAGTAAAAAATAATTATTAGATTCTGAATATCGATTTAACGGCCTTTAAGCACGACGTGGGAAATTTGAAAGGGAAGAAAAATCATTTTCTAATTTCCCAACTTGTGGTTTTAAAGTTTATTTAGGACAGTTTAAACTGACGCTCTTTGATGCCTGTGGATTCCTTGAAAATCTTGTTATCTCAGGTGGCAGATAACATGTGCTCGATATAGGAGATATGTTTGAGAAATATAAACCCGATGAAAGGAGATTGAAAGCCACTGTCTCTGAGACATCGTAGGAGAGTCTTTCTAGCGTTCAATTCCCTCGAAGTTTCCCCCCCGGTCTCTGCCATCATCCCCTAAGCTAAGGTTCAAGCTCCGCTCGTCGTCTGTCCGCGATGGTAAAGGTTTCTGCAAATCGTGTTGGAGCCTTCGTATAAACGTTTGCCGTAAGGGAAACCTGATAGAATTCTTGACGATGTCTCGCGATGTCTGGCGTGGTGATTCAGAACACAGTGTTCGCAAACTCGACCGACACTTTTTTTTAACGGTCGGATATATTTGAACACCGAAAAGGAAGGGCTGGAAGATATTGCGTGAAATTTTGTTTTATGTTTATAAATATATTCACGCGGCGAAAAGGATCCATTACGAAGAGAAAGGATCGTTAACGCTCACGTTGCGTTGCTGCTGCAAATTAATGTACGGAATAGATTTCAACTGTGACTTTTGTGACGGTGGCGCCTTTATCTCCCGTTGCCCGTCTATCCCGGGTTTAATTGGCTTTTACCGGCGGCGATGATAAAGCCCCTATTTTATTTTGGGCTACAAACTCTCGTGCGCTTTTGTTTCGGTGCTTTACAGTCCGGAGGACAGCCGGTTCGGTATGGAACGTCTTGTAAAAACCACTTGAGTGGCGGAACGTGAAGGCGCACCGCCGAGGGATGCGAAAAAGCTTGCTGAGACACATTAGTCTCGGTGAGGGTCAACGAGTGAAAATAAATGGCCCATTACTTGGTCGTGAGGGTACCTCTCTACCACGATGTCCCTGGTATACGTCTCACCGCCGCGCTTTCCTCTCTCGCCTCTCGCGCTCTCTCCGGTCTTGGAATTTAACGGACCGACGATATACGAGCTAACATCGAGAATAATAGAACGTAAATACTACGATAAAACGATAGGAACCTGTTACGTCGTTCTCATCTAGCCGCGCGCGGGTCATAAATTAGAGTCCCATCTGACGGAGAAATGTCTCTTATCGAGAAAAATACATAAGAAATTAATCGGCGCGATTACAGAAAGAAAGAATAGTTAAATGTAATTTAGTTGTCGATACACAACGCGCGTATTTAAAAATTAAACAACACGGAGATTCAAAGATTTAAAAAAATACTGAGCCTCAACCGAATCTGAACATTTATTTCTCGTGGATCATTTTATCTCTAAAATTCGAAATTCCAAATCCAAATATCCATATTTTATATATTTTAAGAGAAAGTGGATTCATTAATATTAATTCTCCATAGAATTATGAAACATATTTAAGTCTCAGACGGTTGCGTTTCTTCAAAGAATTGCAAATGTCTTAATTTTCTCCACCACAATGTCAAAATATAGTTGTTCCAACTTCGTGCATCTTGCGATTCGTTATAGTTTGTGCGGAAATCGCGCACCTGCTCAGCGAACACGCATCAGCCGGCTCAAAACACGAACCAAATAAAAATCGCACTAGTCGTGCCCGTGGGCCAGCGGCTGGCAGGAATTAATTGGCGACGTGAACATACGCGTGCCCGGAATCACTTTTGCGAGGCTTTTTCTCCACGGCGGGATATCGGATCGTGAATCGATGCGGCCCGAAGTGGTCCAACCGGTAGCCTCCGCCGGCGACCGGATTTTCAAACTCGACCGTGGCGATAGTTTTAAACCGATATCCACCGTCGCATATCGGAAGAAATTCAGTTCAAGGTCAGATTCCCCTCTCGAATGCAGGCACGTTGGAAAGAATGGTGTTGCAGCCAAAAAATTTTAGTGCTTGAAACAGGGAATAAATATTTAGAAACAAAAAAATTGAAATTATATTAATTCATCTTTTTTTTGTGGCCTAAATAGACATCAAAATCAAAATAAATTAAAACAAAAATGTGATTAAAAATAATACACATTGTTTTGAGCAATGATTCATCTGAATGCAAACACGTTGGAGAGAATGTTGTTAGCCAAAAAATTTAGGCGCTTAAAACAGGTGATAGATATTTAGAAATAAAAATAAAAATTATATATTCATATCATCTTTTTTGGAATAGATAGACATCAAAATAAATTCAGTTAAAACAAAAATATGATTCGAAATAATATATATTATTTTGTATAATGATTCATCTGACCGTGTGACAAACTCCGGAACCTCGGCGGGGTATTAAAATGTTCATGACTAATGCTCGTTCGTGAAACATTGCAAGTGATCACGGTAGCTTTAATAATTGTCGCTAGAGATACTTGTAGGCGCACGAAGGGAGCGTGACTGTCACGAGCGCTTATCTCGCGCCAAGTTCCGACGAAATCAATGCCCGGTGGGTGAGTGACTTTCAAGTTCTCGTTTATAACCCTCGAGTAGCGGGAATGCGACGAAGGAAGTCGGAAGGGCGTGGGCGGATAGGCCTTGTCGCTATACCTTAATTATGTTAGTCACATTATGCGACGTTTCTCCCTTGTTTCGTGAGTCGCCGCCATGAGACCCTTGGGTAAACGATGCCAGTGTTAACGTCGGTATATAGCCACCCCCCAAACCCGATTGGTTTGCGTAAGGGCTGTACGAGACCGACGAATCGACCGTGGTACGGCGCCACCGGTTTTCCCTTCAATGTCCCGCGTGCCCTTCGCCCACCTCCTTTCTTTCGCTTCCTCCGCGCTTTCTTTTATCGCACGGTGTTAATTTAATTCGGTCAGGTGCGACGTTAATTTTGCAGTGAGTTCATCGCCCGCGTGCGTGCCTCGTGCGTAGCGCAGGGTGATCGGAGCGAAGGGTGCCCCGTAACACGCGAGCAATAATCTAGCTTTACATAAGTGATTAGACGGAAGGGGGTTTTCGAACAAGACTTGTGAGCTGAGCCCGTAATTTGTAAGGGTCACTTTAAATATAAAGTATCTAAAGCGAATATTACGAGATGCGGATTTGCTTCATTTATACTTTGAATTTTTTAAACGGCTGTGCTACAGTGTTCATTGTAATTTCTGTTTGATCGTCGTGGAAACACATTGTGGAGCAACGCTAATACGTTTATAATTACTCTTATAATTTATTGATGGCAGTTGAAGTCTGCTGTTAATGATTCTGTTGAAAGATGTCGATGAAAACTAAATTCGAATGGTTTAATTATAAACCTCGCTAAATTCGGCGAAGCGACAAGTGCCCGATGGTAAATGGTTAAAGTTGCACGAATCTCAGCTCAGCCATTCGAGATCAAATAAGCTCGTGTGCTGTGTAAAATCAGATCAAGATAATGCATTCTTGTTACGTTATATTTTTAAAAACGTGTAGCTCGCGCATCAGTCTTATCGGCAACTTTACCCTTTTTTCTCTTTTACTCCCTTTCTCTTTTCTCGCGCCACTTTCTTTGATCGTCCTCTCGCTTCCTTTTATCGCCCGGCGTTAATTTAATTCGGCCAGGTGCAACGTTAATTTCGTGGAGAGTTCAGTAACCGCGCGGTGGCTTCGAACACGGTGCAACGTCAGTGGCGCAGATCGAATATTTCTGGAGTTTCGATGAAAATAAAGTTTTCGGAGCGAAGGCTTGTGCGGTTATCAAGTTTCAACAGGTGTTTCATTTCGAAATTTGAAAAATACGTATCTGCAACTAGATTTTTCTTCAAACGTCTAAACTGCAATCTTTAACGTCAAATAATAAAAATTTATTTTGCTTGTAGCTTTTTAATTACGTAAATATTAAAAATAGTAATTTTGATCATCAAAGATTCTGATCGATTTATTACTTTTTGTTCAACAACATTTGAAACATTGTTCAAGATTTTCATTTAAAAAGCGAGGAAAGTTTATCTGCCTCTTTCCCCGGTCGCTCTAAATCGGTCCTTGGGTTTGCGTGACCTCGCAAAGCAATATTCGACAAGAAAGAGGGATTCCCTTCGACAAAGAGAGAGAGAGAGAGAGAAAGACGGTGGAAAGAAGACGAAGAGAGGAGAACGATGTAGAAGATACCGGCGTACATGTAAGTGGCAACGCTTCGTGCATGCCAATCGCAGGCCGTATATCTCTTGGCACTTAGGACGATCGTATCTCGGTCGGGCGGCGGGCACGCTTGTACGGCCGCAACGAACGGCCAGAACGCGGCCGCCCGTTCGGAACAGGATGTTCGGTTTTATCCAATCCGCGGTATCGTATCGTCGGATACAAATTGCACTTTTAACTCGCGATGATTGACGATGGCGATCGTGAGGGCAAACGAGAAAAACGCGCGCGTTGCGGATTACGTATTCGATCCGTTCGTCATCCTCGCTCGCTGTTGAGCACGACGGACGCTCGATGTCATAGAATTCTGTTTGTCGCAGCGGGACGGGATCAGGTGAATTACAAAGTCCAACTTGCGCGAGAGTTGAACGTTCTGATGTTCGTCTCGCGCACTTGTATGTTTTTTGGCCACGCCGCTTGAACCGGCTTGCGTTTTCTGCACGGAAAGCTGTGCCGCGGTTTAACTCAAGGGTCAACCAAGGACACACAGGCCTTTAATTAACGATTATAGGCTCCCACGGTCATAATTCAACCCACGAGTCTCGAGGATCCGGCGTCGTTCGCCCTTTTCGTTGCGGACCGTGCGGTCGCGCGGGTTCCTTTACCCTTTTGCTCTTATCTTTCACTCATGATTTTCGCGGTGCGGTTATGGCTACGCGGAAAAAAACGAACGATCCGTTTCAGTCGGCAACGCGCGGACGAAACGTTGTGGTCGTCGCCACCGCAAACGGTGTCGGACGGTTAATGCGAGTTATCGTCCAGGTGTACGTAATACTTTTGCTATGAATGCACTGCGTCACTAAGGGCCGGTTTTTCCAACTTTTTGGTCAGCTAATAGTTAAATCATACGTCTGAACTTGTCTAATTGGAAGATAAAACAAAGGCAGACGTATGATTTAACTAAACTGACAATGAGAGAAAAATATAGTGACTTTTGGTCTCGACCACAATTTTATAATATTTCTAACGATAATTATGGTTAACATAATGATGCATATAGTTAAGTAGTTAATCATATTTATTGTTAGAAATATAAAATTATGGTTGAGGTCAAAAGTCACTATATTTTTCTCTTATTTTAGTATTAGTTAACTTTTCAAGCATTTGGAAAAACCGGTCCTTAATCAGATATGTTCCGAAATAACGCGAAGTGTATTTCTGATCAGATCTCAACATTCTTTACAGATTTTTATATTTACCGTATTTATAATCAAGATTACACCAATACTCTCTTTCTGTCATCAAACGCCACATTGAGACCTTATTTTAATTTAAGAGAAAACCATTGAAACAAAATTAAAACAATATATAAGTTTCAATTCTATTGCATTGTAATCTTTATCACTGGCAATTCTTAAGAAATAAGTTTTATCTCGAGAATTGATACATTTTCTAAAACTTAATAGCAGTATTTTTACAATTGTTGTTGAAACACACTACTAAATCGCCTCGATCGTGACTAGTTTCGTTCACTACGTTCTTCACGTTCTTCGAAGGACGTTACATAGCAAACGTTTTCACAAATTATTTCCCAGAATGGGTCTTGGGAGATTCCTCGTCGATCGGGAGATCTACTCCCACGCGTTTGTCCCGCCGACGCGTGGCTCGCAACCATAATTTCGCCAGTCGTTCAAGGTGAGACACATCACGCTGGAAGTCGTGTATCACTTTCGTATCCTTGACTTGACATCGTGGACCCGCATTTTATACCAGCGAAAAAAGAGAGAGAGAGAGAGAGCAGTCGATGGAAGTGTTTCGCGGCCCCGGTACTCCACTTCAGAGCCAACCTCTAGACGACCCCGACGTGTTATGTGTAGAGGACAAAATAATGTCACGTTGCGGAATCGTTGGGACATACGTGTCGCTTGCGTGCGGCTTTCGTAGGTAGCTCGCAATTTGTGAGAAGCATCACTTTGTGAAAATTTAATTAGCAGCGGTATGGTCAAACCGGTTGCTTTGACCGCTAAATGTTTTTCAATCGATCCCACGAATTCTCGCAAATTTTAATTAATGCCAGTTGACGTAAATTATAATAGAGATGTTATTTTTTTAATCGTCCATTGTCGTGAAAAATTATTCTCTATGTAGCCGAACTTTTATTTCAAAGCGATATAGTGTTTAGGTTTTATTTTCTGATGAAATTTTTAATTCCCGGATACAATCTTTATTCGCATTACTTTGCGTTGGTTGGCGCCATGACGCTACTGGGAATAGAATATATTTGTATTCCCCACGACTCTTATTTTCGGTTTATTCTTACGCTCGAGCTGTCACGATGGACCCGCATTTTATGTCCATAGCAACCGGCATAAGTTTATTGTCCGTAGAACACGTCGTTCAAGTCAACGCAGATGACTCAGCGTCACGTATTCAACATTCATGCTATTGCGGAATATGTTCCTCTTGTTTTACTGGCTACTACGAGATGAGGCCAATAAATTCAATTCTACTCGTTTCATAAGTATTTTATCACTTCCGAGTTCTATTAAGACTTGTGTATTATTAATTTGTCAGACATTCTTTATCCATTTGTATCTCAACATTGATAAAATAATTATTTAATCTTTTCCTAAAGTATTTATTAATCTTTTTTTTTAAATTTTATAAGAATAATAGTATTTACTGCTCATTAAATATGTGAATCTCTTGCGAATTATACAGAAAAATCGAAAGAAAAAACATTCCAATATATAATCCAATTATTCAATTTTGTTAATTAGACACGTCTTTTGATTCTGCAAGGAAACTTTACACTTCCGTGAGGAAAAAGCTATCGCTTGTCACAAGATGACGCGGAAAAAGAGTTAGAGAAACTCCAATTTACGACTCTCGTAAGTGCGACGCTAAATCGACGTTCGCCCATTACGTATCCACATGCATACGGTTGTTATTCCTCGTGTAATGCAGATTTTGCACTTGGCGCGACACGCGAGACATTTTTATTCCCCGTAGCGGCGCGGCGTGACTCTCATGAAAATTCAGCGAACCCTTGACCTAACGCCACCATCAGGCTACGTCTCACCGCGGCTCGCCGCGCCGGTTGCATCGTTCCCGGCTTGACGACGCACGATTTAACCTCCAGACAGCCCATCGGTGTCTCGATGTATATCAGATGGCTACCTTGTTGCTGTCCCGTCGTACCTGCGACGACGGTCGTATCTATGGATAGATACGAACACCATCGGCGTGCGTTCTTTCACGGTCTGATTCCCGCCGTGCGGCTCCTCGTCCGCGTAGCGGATTTTATCTCGCAGCTCTAAACGCGCAACACATGCCGCCCGAGATGCTATCGGCAAGAACAATAAATACATATGCAGGAGTACGTTACACCGTTTCCTACAAATAAATTAAACGCGTTGACACAATCGATGATATATAACGGACAGGACTTTGCTGGAGAGAGATTTCGTTAAAGCAATTATGTAAGAGAGAAGGAGATCGATTTCATCCGAGATACTGTACATTACGCTACATATTTGCAAACGATATTTGCATTATTGTATTTGCAACAATCGGCTTTTATTCGACGAAATAGCTCGTGAGCCGCGTCATACATTATCATACCATTAGCATCGATGAATTCGTGGAAGTATCTCATTTGCATTTCGAGCCCGCTATACATACACGCGTACATCCCACGGACATCTCCATCGACCGGCGTGTCTCGCTGACTATTCAAGGTCAGCGGGGTCCGCGCCACGTGGCAGTGACACATGCGTCGAGGCTGAATAAAAAAGGCCACCCGAAAAATGGACGAATGCCTTCGTTGAAAGTACGGGTGCGAGGTTGACAAATGATTTCCTTGTAGAGTGAGCGGCGATTTCTATGCTTCCTTTGCGCGATCGATGCCTTTTCTTTTTTTAATTCAATTATCCTGCAGACCTCGAGAGATAAATCTTTCCACGTGAAAATGGGAAATGGGAAAAGCCTCTTGAGATATTTATTTTCTCTCAATAGATCTTATTGGAAAGAAAAAAAATATATATTTTTAACAGGTGGGAGACAACAGGCAATTTAATTCTTTTAAATTTGAATTTCAATGTATCTCGTTATATATTTCGAATAAATAATATAAAAATCTTTTATCCACGTGAATAGATATCTGCTGTAGAAGGGTCGGGGTCTGTCAATTGTAAAATCAATCCCGAGCGTTTGTGCACGAGTTTCCGGCACATAATGCGCATTGGCGAGAATCGGCAACGAGTTACGACAGCCGCAACGAGTTTTTCGTCGTTATATACGTCTACCTTTGGGATTACGCTATTCATTTCATAAGCCATTATTCGAATAACAATGGCCCGTTAAGATGGGCACTGTTTTCTTTGTTACTTGTCGAAGAGATAACTACGCGTTACGTAATGGCAGAATAATGCTCACATTAATAATCGGGGAAGTTCGTAACTCGACGGAGTCAAGGCTAAATGGTTCCTTCGTCGTTTCTAGTCCGATATAAAAATAATCGTTATTCGAGCACACGTGTGTTCGTCGATGACTAAATACGTTGACCAAAGATAGGAAGTTTTTGCGAGTAAGGAATGTTGGATGACTGAGTTCTAAAACAGAGAATAGCCGACACATCAAGACGAGAAAAAAATCATTATCACTAAAAATATTTTACTAAATTAATTAAATTTTATCAATATGCAAATACTAATTGTGCAAAAGTGAAAATAACTTAAACATATCGAATATCTTTTGAATGTCATTAAATATTTTTTTGCAAGATGTTAATTTTATTTAAATTAAATTACTACAATAAAATTTGCTCTAAAATCTATAATAAAATTTATCAAGAATATTTTTTTGACGTGAAACAAAGAGTTTTCAGATGTTTACCTTAGTTTTATGTTAATTGAAAATTTATTAATAATTTAGAATTAAAAAAAATTATTTCAAATAATTACAAGTCGAAGAAAGCCCCACTCTCCACATTTAATTACCCATTTTCCGATACCTTTGTGCATTTATTCGTGAGATGCAACAACGCATAAAATTCGATGTTCTTCTTCATCGAGCTGCATAGCCCCGAGCGCGCGGGATGAATTATTAATGACTTATCGCGTCTCGTTCTCGTAACGCGGACGTTTTTTCGTAGCTTCGAAATTAAATTAGCCATTTCGCTTTGACGACGACGCCTCAATCTAAATATAAATTGAACGGAATCGGGCGCGAAGACGCGGCGTGAATGCTCGCGCGGATGCTCGTTTAAATAACGATCGCATCGCCGCGAGATAATTAAGATTGAGCAAGACAGTTCCCACGCTATGACCGGTACGTCTCGCCGTCTCTCGCTCCGCGGGGCCAGCGGAGCTGAAATCGCGGAGATCGTTCTCCGATCGTTCACCGATAAAGCGATGCGGATCTTGTGTGCGCGGCGATGGGCGGAGGAAAGGTGGTTAAACCGGGCCCGCGGATCGAAAAAGCGGATGAGACATCGTGTGTACGCGCTTCAGTGTCAAATACCGATCAGCTACCGACCTGAAGGTAATGAGAACTGCCGCGCCGTAATGGCGATAGGGGAGAAACCGGCAGCCAGTTCGGCAAAATATGCCCGGCGAGATTATCTTATGGTCGTTGTCGTCGTCGTCGTCTTCTTCTTCTTCTTCTTCTTCTTCTTCTTCTTCGTCGTCCTCTCTTTGGACGGGACGGAATTAATTGAAGCGGCCTCCCCGCGCGCGATCGGGAAGATCGTTCGCGCGGTCTCGAAGATGGCCCTGCCAGCACACGTCGACGTCGTCGTTGTCGTCGTCGTCGTCGTCGTCGTCGTCGTCGTCGGCGGCGACGGCGGCGGAGGATTATCCGCGAACGTTATTTTCGTCGTCGACCGCGCGAAATTGCATCCCCGCGCGAGCCGTGATTAATTATCGCGTGCATGCCGTTGATTGAAATACTTATAGCTGTCCCGGCGGTGTAATATAAACCCACCGCCCGTCGCCCCATGCCGCAACGCGTCACGATAGCCACGATGCGGCGCGACATTTTTCATCGTGGAATGTTAATCACATTTTTCGGACGTTAATGCGCTGGAAAATTCATCCACTTTTTTTGCTTCGGATCTGCGCTAATTTCTGATGTTACTTGATTCCAAAATTCGTACGACTGTAAGATTTACGTTATAAAAAATTATACAGCTATTAATATATTGTGGTAAATATAATTATAAGATGAAATCAGATTATCAGACACTAAAATTCAGATACTGCTATTTTTAATGCATAATAGGCAAGAAGATTTGTAAAATTGACACCAAAATGTGAATAAAAACAATTATTACATATATTACAAATGTAGGCAAATAATGAATAAACGGAATCCATATATAATTTAAGAAAAACGCATTTGTGGATACTAATGATGAAATTTATTTATTTTTAATTTTTTTTGTAGGGGATTTACAAGCGATTATTTTATGAATAAATGTAAATGTAAAAGGACAATCAAATGCAAAAGCAATTTCGTAAAAAATTAAATTTTGAAATATCACTTTACAGACTTTATGGGGAGGGAAATTCGTAAGGCAGGATTATTTCAGTATTTAGTAATATTGATTAAATGCGGTGCGGTTGCATGTGTTCGGAAAATAGTAGCTCATGCGTGATCTTTGTTTTACGGAAACCGATTGCACGCGAGATATATATACATATATACACATATATAATCGTGCAACACTATTTTTGTCACACGTTGCTCGATCCCACTGGAGATTAAGTCCAGTTAGAATGACTCATTATTATCGTCCGCAACAGTTGTCATGCAACTGCAGCTTCTTATTGTTGGACGTATAGTTAGCTTAACGCAGTGTTTACACTCGTGTCGTCGTTGGTTCCCCTCTGGTCGCGATAGCGACTGCCACATCGAATAATGTTAATTTATAAATCTTTTTATTTTACAGCACCGTATCATATTTCGATATCGCATTTCCGTTTTATCCTAATAAAATGAGCATCACGCTAGCAGAGAATGAGCGCTCTTTTCCTCGAGCGGTACTTTATCCGTGGCTTCCTTCAATTTTAAGGAATTTTACGGCCCGCACACGAAAGAACAGATTATGAATATTCGATCGGTCTTGACAGAAAACCTACGTACACGAGTTACGATCATGGACGCCGGACCGATCGGTATCGGTCCCGCTACCGGCATTTATACGATGCCAGGCGTGAATCCACGATAATCGGAGCGATATCTTTATAGCGATAAGGCAGGGGGAGAGAGAGTGAAAGAGAAAGAGAGAAAAAAAATAAAAGAGCGGAAAATTACATAAAAACGTAGTACGCGCCGCAGGGTACGCATGCGGCGCGGAATCTTGGCAATATCTCCTCCGAACCGCTGCTCGTCGCGCGCGCGCGCGTTGTACGTCGACTCGCGAGATATATCATGCGATAATTAAGTTCTTATCAAAATGATTATCGTTCTTGATCTATTCCGATACGCGCGCTATCCGCTTTACGACGGGGACTCTTAGCGCGCGAATGAAACGCGCGTCAGAAACCAGTTGCGCGGGTAGTGAAAGAGACGGGGTTTTTTTATTATTGTACATGAAATTTCTTATATATTTTGCGTGTATGAAATAATCATTTCTAGTCGTTATTTGATTCCTGCACTGAAAAAAAATTCTGGTTAAAAACGAAATCAGAAAAACTTGTAGGCGTGATCAAATATTCTGATTAATATAACTCAATACCTATTTTTTTATAACTTATAATAACCAGAATTCCTATTATAATAACCAAAATATTTGATCAATTCTACAAGATGTTTCTGATTCGTTCGTTTTTAACCAGAATTTTTTTTCAATGTGTTATAGTTATTTCCCAAAAATCTAATTTTTGGGATCGTTGTCGCGAAATTTACCGCGCCTCAGCGTGATAAATCGAAAGGTAGCGCTCTGAAAAAGTTGTAAACAATGACGCGACTTTTGGATGTCGATTTCGCCGCTCGAAACTAGTGGCAGAACTCGTCCAGACGATCGGCGTACGAGGGATGCCCTGTGGCGAGGGGAGAAAGGGGTCGCCCGGGGTCCGAGGGGGAGAGGGGGGCGAGCCCTAGCCACGACAGCATTCCATCTCAATCAGAGAGAATATGAATAACAGGCAGTGTGGGCCGCGGTCCAAGAAGGCAACGCCGAGAGCGGATGTGCACGCACGCACGCACGCACGCACGCGATTCGTACGCGATTTACGGTCAACTTCGTTTTCCTTAATGTCATTTATCTGCAGTATTCTCTGACAGATGGTATCTTTACTATCCGCTGCTGAGGAGAAGACGTAATTATTCCTGAAAAACTGAAAGTGATTTGAATACAATGGGGGTATATATTTGTCACGTAGCCTGTCATTCCGGTATCTGCTTAATAATCGAAGTAACAGGCGACCGGCCGAGGAGGGGGGGAGGGGAGAATGGTAGCTGTGGGATCCTCCATCCTTTAAGTGTTAAGACAACACGCTCGAAGCCATACTTCAAACGATCCTTTGTGTATACGTTATTTCCATCTGCCTCCATCTCAGACGTCGTGTGCAGCATGTTAAGTCAACGAAAGCATTATACGATGCTACGCGACGGGATCATAATAGATCCTTTTATTAAAATGAACAGATCTATCTTCTTCAAGTATATGCACGATGCAAGTGCAAGTATATTTACTTTAATCTTCAGATGCTCATCAAATATCTTTTCCCGTCTCTCCCGACGCGCACGTATCGCTTAGCTTCGTTCCATCAATTAATTAACAACTTCTAACGCGACTCCATATCTGCTGATATTATATTTCCTTGGTCTGCTGCCACGAACAAGTTTGCCAATCTCGCCAGCTTCCGCCATTGTATCCTCAAATTAAATACACGCGCCATTTCCTCTCCGTGCGTTATTTCCTCCGCTTTATCGCCGTCACGTTGAACCGTAAGCTACTTACAGCTCGTCGATTAGCATATTTATCAATTCATTTATTGAATGAGAGAACTTGCCAAGTTAATTAAATTCAGTCAACGTCTTTGATATTAACTATGATTTACCGAACAACTAATTTGGCTGTGTGAAGTTGCCTCCCCTTTCCCACCCCAAGTATTAAAAAAATAGTTCTGTCTTGAGTTCTGAGTAATTCAGAACAATACGAAGAGTTCTTGATCATTTTTAAAAAGAGTGCTGGCAATTAAATGAAAACGAAGTTTGAAAAATGGGAGGGGGGGGCAAGTTCACGATTTTTAACATATTAAAAAAAAATAATTCTGAACACAGTTCTGATTATCGAACTTTTATTATATCCAGATAATTATGTTTTAATTATTTGATTTTATATTTTTCTAATTCTCCCGCAATATTATCTTACAAGAGATTAAATGCTAAAAATAAATGACGAGGTCGCAAAGTCAAAAGAAAAATCGATTTTTTTGCCATTAACTCGCTTTCGATCCAGCCTCGCGTTCTGTTCCGGTCACTCTTTGTCTTTCGCGGAACGGCTCGCGTCATTACGCGAGCGGTCTCTCCTTTATACAACGAATTACCGAAGATTTATGCCCGCTTCGTGTCCCGACTCGCGTATAACTGGCCAGCCAATTATTTTCAATTACCCTGCGCCGCGCGTGTACCAGCTCATAATTTTCTAGCTCTCCATTTTCGGCTCGGTCCAGTGGAGAGACGCCGAAGAGCGAAGCCTCGCCGGTTGATTCCTCGTTTCGCCGTGGACGACGATAATTAACGTTGTCGTCGCTCTCATACCCTTTTAAACTCTATCGTCAACGGCGAGTGGGGAAGGAATATTTATTATCCATTCCCCTCGCGTGCGAAAGGAATTATTGGTGAAAAGAATTAAGCGGACATGTTTCTAAATATCTTTTTTTTTTTTATTTTAATGTCTATTTTAAAAGATGCTGTTCGTCGAATTCGACGCTTGCTGCCTGCTGGTTTACGACCGTCTGTAAGGCACGCGCTGCTTTCGATTCGACCGCGGAGCCGAGTGGAATGTCAAAACAACATTTCGCCGTCTTCGAGACTTTAACTCCGCTCGGTATGCTCGTAGCGCGCTCCGACGCGCGTTGACAATTTTAGGGGACGTTTGTTGTCGCCTCGCGCGAGTCGTATTAGTGCCGTTAACGAGCGGCTTCGCGTGGACGACGACAGACGGGGACTTAGTACTGCGCGGCGTGGTTCGCCACCGCTAATTGGTTATGCATCGCCGGAAATTGTAAAGTCGGGGTCGCCGCTACCCGTTAACGGCGGTTGACGTACCGCCGTGAATCCGGGAGTGGTGTTCCGTCGATACCTGCGGTTAGCTAGTTAGGAGAGCTGCTTTTTGGAAAGTCGCGCCGCTAAGTGGCCGATCCCTGATTGCCTGCTTTGGGTCGGTACGGGGCCGCGCTTACAAGTTAGCGCCTTCTCGTCTCCCGATGCCGCATAGATAGGGATCTTTTTCCTTTTCGATTCAAGGACGACCGAACGGAGGGATATACAAAGGGGCGCGAAGAATACGCACCGATGCTTTGTGATGTAAAATATTGGAGGTAAATATTTCCATAGGATAGATACTTGATGACAGTGGGATTTAATAAAATTTAATTTTAAAAATTTGCGAGATAGAGCGCTCGGATATCGTCGACAATGGTGATTGGCGAGTTTGCGATGTTCGCTTTTGTAACTGAATATCATCTTTCTTTCCCGCGGCACGTGTACTTTATTGACGGTACCAAGGCGGTGCCCATTGTTAAGCGTGAGTAATATAGTTTCATCGGTGCCCACGCTATCGTCCTTCGGAAATATGCGTTAGACCAACGGTCTCGAAGGCTATTTTATGAACCTCGACTCCCACGCGGCTGGCTTGGCTGAAATGGAACTTCGAGCTGGCTCTCCGCAAAGCAAATTTCTTTCTCGCTCAGAGTTATTCGGAACGTTTTCATTTTACGGCGGCTTATCAGTTCTCTACTACTTCATGTTTTAATAACGCACCACTCGCGCGCGCGCGCGCGCGTCGTAAAACTCCTTTCGCCGCGCGCGTATAAAAGCGCGTGTTCTGGCACACCCGGCCGTTTAAAAAGAAATCTTTCCCCGCGTTACTTGGAGCGTGTTCTAATTGTTATTCTGATGCGGTAGCGGTTTCAGATAGCGCGCGTTACGGTCGGTTTTACGACGGCCTTACACGACGCTCCGTCGTCTCCCATTTGAGATTCTTTTATCGGCACAACCGAAGGTATAGTAGCGGCGCGCGGTCGCGTTTCGTTACAAACGCACCCCGGTATGCGGCATTTATTCTCCGTTTACCATCGGCAACGTCATAAACTGGCCATGTAATACCCTGCAAAATGAATTTTTCTCGACTGTCCCCCGCGTCCCCGTTCCCCTCGCCTCGCCTCGCCTCGCCTCACCACGCGTTCATCGGGCATATTTTACGCCCTTGCAGTCCGCGCGAGAGATCGCCCGGTGCCGCCGTTCCGGCGCGTGTCTTGGTGCACGCGGTCGTTATCTCGGTAACGTCTCTCGCGGTAACACGCCGGGTTAGCGTGCCTGTTTTTCATTGCCAATGCTAAGGAGACACCCATTGTCAGTAACACAGTTTTCTCGGTGCCCACACGCGCCGCCCGTAGCTCGTAGCTCTCGCGAGATATTCGAAGGCTGCTTTATGGAACTGAAACGAGCGCGACTCCCACGCGAGCGAGCGAGCCTGTGCATGATGTGCCAGATGATACTGACGCCGGTAATACCTACGTCTATCCATCCACGTTCGGTCGCCAGTATATCTTCCCATTAGTCTCTGCCCACGCCAGGCAACTTCGTGGCATGTGGGTCGTTGACTTTGACTGACTCTTCGTGTTGTCTCCTTCCCCTTTCCTCGATTCCTCTTTCTCTTTTGGCCGTCGTTTCTCTCTGGCGACCGGAGCTCGCGCAGAAACTTATCGATGCGCCGGGCTCTCCTTCTTTCTTTTTTTCTCTCTCTCTCTCTCGGCATTAATTACATACGTATGAGCTCGTTCGAATGGTTATTTCGAAGTCTCGTCTCGTCGGCGCTGTAAAGTGTCCGAGCGGGGCAGTAAAACGTGTAAACCGTGAGTAATTTATGCGCAGAATTTAACGCGAGCAAAACTGCGCGGATCATTTTCGGTCGGGATCGCCGGAGGAGAGGCTAATTGATCGCCGCGAGAGGGCCGCGCGTTGACTCTCGTCGACGCTTTAATCATCGATGTGAACTAGTTCGAACGATCGGCGGGATGGAATTCGTTTAATTACCGCGACAGATGCGATCTGCCGTTCTGGGAAACGGCGGCAATCGGGCGAGCGCCGCGCAAACCGGTATCGTTATGGTAATTGCGAGAGTATCTATCGCCGATCGTATCGACAAGTTCGCAGCGATTGCGCGATCTATTCGCGGAAAGCGATACGTGTCGCTGAATTTGATTGCCTGACACGTGACCGTCTGCGGAATTTTTACTGGTAAATAAATCGATCTCCTTTTCCTTTTTCACTTCGGCTCAGAAATTTTATCGATTCGGAATTCCTGTCGTAACCGACACCTTCCAATCACTCGTCATGGGTGGCGCGCGATCTTTAATATTCGAGACCCGAAAAATTCGTCTTGCGTGACTGCGGCGACCGCCGCGGCGCGTTTTTACGAAAACGAGAGACAGAGAGAGAGAGAGAGAGAGAGCACCCTATTCTCTCGCGTGCGTTGTCACGTGCAGTTTTTCTCTGGCGACGTGTTACTCGCGTGAAACGGGTGATTACGCTCTACACTCGGCGAGGAGTGCAATTTGTTTATTGCCCCGAGGACGGGGGCCATCTCCGCGTACGCGGCGACCCTCCGGCGGCGGCTTTTTTTTTCTCCCTTCTACCCGGGGCGCGCTGCGTGTCCGCATCGGCCGGGCACAACAACATTGTACAGGTTGCCGTGACACCGAAAACCACTAAATGCCGCTTAAGTCATCGGACGTTACAAGCGGCGACGGCGAAATACCGCCGCGGAGGACCACCGGCTGTAATTGCACGGCATTCCTCTCCTCGAGAACGATGGCGGTGTGCACCGTCATTATACACGCGGGGGGGATGTGCCGCGATTCGCCCTTGTAGCGCCTCCTGCTACTTTTTTCGTCACTTTTGCAATCGGGCTCGTGTACGCTCTTTCGCGCCGTCGAGGTGAACGTACCGGCAACATTCTTCAGAGCGGCCGAGCGACACGTTGCGAGGTGTACATCACTGCTCACAATGATTGGCTCAATTATTTCGACAACACCCGGCTTGTCTCGGGCTGATTTTTGGTTTGCTCAAATTGCTCGGACCTTAACCGGCTCCGACACTTGATTAATTTCGAGTCATATTCTTGAGTTATATCTCCCTCGTTTTTCGAATATTCCTTCATGACTTTTATCATTCACGCTTACTGTTACAATTATTTTGTTAGTTTTGCTTAACTCCAAAATGAATACGCCTATATTAAGTTTGATTCTTCTACACCAGTGATTGCCACGATTTGCACTTTTCGGCCGATTTCCGAGAGTCAACGCCTACTGCTTCCCACTCCTCGTCTTGAACTGTCAGTTTAACAGTTTTAAATAAAACACGCGGCGCTCTGCTCAGGTACGGCGCGATACGGTTCCATACTCTCTAATTGCTAAACGTCAATGCTTTAAATTTAAACGTCACATCTTTAACATTTTTTAAATCATTCTTTTAAATTATTTTAAAAAATGTTAAAAAAGTGACGTTTAATTTTAAAGCATTGACGTACCTGAGCAGAATGCCGCGTGTTTTATTTAAAACTGTTAAACTGACAGTTCAAGACGAGGAGTGGGAAGCAGTAGGCCTTGACTCTCGGAATTTGACCGAAAAGTGCAAATCTTGGCACTGTTCTACACTGAAAAAAAATTCTGATTAAAAACAGACGAATCAGAAAAATCTTGTAGGATTGAAATATTCTAATTATTATAAGTTATAAAGTATTGAGTTCTACTATAATAACTAGACTATTTGATCACGCCTACAAGATTTTCTGATTCGTCCATTTTTAACCGGAATTTTTTTCAGTGTACAAGCAGAAATCTACAAAACACGAAATTAATTTGAAATATTTATTTAAAAGAAAGTTATATGCATATTGTGACACACTCGAAATTCCTGACGTTCGAAGAAAATAGGTCGTTCGCGACACTTTCTCCGGTGAATAGACCAGTTTTTGCTCTATGTATATTCATTCGATTCGTTTTTCTCTATTGCCAGTTGGACTCGCTGCGCTGGTCCGTGTAATTAGCGAATGAGACTTATTAAAACGCGATTTGCATTCGTGTAATTGATGGAGCTCAATTAGACTAAATGCGAGCGAGATCCTGGAACGATACCGGAGCAAATCCTTACCTCGCAACAAATTACTTTTTTCATTAATGTCGATTAATATGAGAAACTTAATGCCCCTACGTCCTGCTTAACGTTACCTCACAGTACTTACGTGCTAATCTGGCGCTTTCACGCCCAAGTCAGAGTTATTATTATTCTCGCATTAGGCGTTAAAGTAAAAAATTACTCTAGAATGCGCGTCGTTATTTTTAGAACAAAGGAACGCCGGAAGGAAAAAAGGATTTGTTTGCCTTTGAAGAATGATTTTCACGTCGTTGTTTCCACGGGATCTCGTCACGCGGAGATCAGTGACGTTGGGAAAAAAAAAAACAATATCGGTTCATGTCGCGGCAGCAAAGGACGGAAAATATTTCCGCGCGGTACATCGCGTCCGCTCTCACGGACGGTCGTTTGACAATCTCTGGCGGCGTTTAGCGGCTAAGCCTATTACGGGCGCATGTGAACGCAGCCTTGCCATGCAATTTTGCCGTTCATTGGGACAGGCGTGACCTATCGGCGGGCATTTACCGTACGCCAAAGGCGATGCCTTTTACGTGATAAATTATTGCTTGCCGCGCTCGTTCGCGATATATCTCGTTACGTATGGACCATCGAGCCGATTTAACCTTCGCTCTCATTCGCTCTCCCCTTTTCCGCTCTCGCATGTAATCATCCTCTCTCCGTGCGCCACGACGAGGGCATTAATCGCCACGTCGAATCGTTATTATTTGCTCGCACGGGGAACGTCTTCGACAGCCTTTGATAATGGCTACGTGGCGCCCCTCGGATCACGGAGCGCAACAACGAGAATCGTTAAGATCCAACCGCGGCGTGGACCGTTAACGAGCCTATCGGATCCATCATCCCCTGTTGTTGTTGTTATTACGTTCCGGATGACACGCATTATATCGCGAGATAGCTAATCGAACATCGTGCTCTTGACGTTAATCCAGTCAGACGCGATTAGTCGATTTTGACGTATCTTAGCCTACGTAACGTAGGATGTCTTTGGGGAAAGTGTCGATACCGCGCTGGTTTATTTCTCAAGTAACAATTAATTATACGTATTTAAGTTACATTTAATACATGCAATAATGCATGATCATTAAATTCTCTATAATTCTTTCGTATTTTTATTCTCTTGTTGGTGACAGATATTTTTTACAATACTGCAAATCTCAATTAGGTTCAATTACCGATAATGCTCGATCAATGGCTTGCATCGCCAGCTGCTAGCACGTAACTTTTATCGTCGAGTATCTGGATTACGTTGTTAAAACGGCCGGGCATGAAACTGGCTACGGCGGTGAATGGGTAATTTAAATGCGAATTTGTTGGTGCATTAACTCGGCGGAGAAAGAGAGGGAAGTGCGCTAAACGCGGCATTAACACTCGCGGACGCGTGCGAAGGGTGCAAAGCCCAAGAGCCGTGAATCAGCCGCGGCGCGGCGCGCGCACGATTTAACGGATATATGCGCACGACGCGTTTCTTTTCTACGCGATTGAAGACGGTTTTATCGACAAAGAGAGTAACGAGCGTCGGATAGATTTATTCAGCGATTCTCCACCGTCGCTCCGCGTTACGACGCGTGACGATCGCTTTTTCCATTCGGCTTATTCGCGCAACCGCACGTTCTCTCCTATATTTACAAATTGTTGTTAAAAATATTGTGAGATATGCATAATTATTTCCAAATTTGAATTTTTTGAAGAATTAATAATTGGATGTTAATTTTTCACCTGTCAATCACAAATAGGAGTGATTGAATTTAAGTTAATTAAGTAATAGATTTTTTATTTTTATTATTTTATTTGTTATTACCAATTCCTTTGCATAATTCGAATTAAGATTAATTTTAAAAAATGTAGCTTAATTTATTTTTGCATGTAAGATCAACAACTTTAAATGATCATCGTTATTGCTAAAGTTGAGATCTTATAAATGGTTGTTATTCATGACAACAAGATGTGGTGTTTATAAAATTCTTACTAAAATACGTGAATGATCAAACATTCGACAGGTATGGAAATGAGCTGTTTCGCCTAAGCCAACAGCAAGCAACTTTGACGGCAACCCCTCGGTCATCGCCATAAATCCAAGTCAGGCGATTCGAGCCGATATCGAAAAAGAATGGTTATTGTCGAACGATGCAAAGGCCGCGTGCGATACCCGGCAGCGCGCTGTTGTCACGTAACACATTTAATTATGGCAGTCGGGAATAATGTGCTTACCCAAGCGATGCGAAACGTTGTCGTTCGCTCGGTAGCCGCACGCGACATATTTCGTCAGCTGCCTTCTGCGCGCACCCACCTCCCGTGCATCCTGTGCGACGACAAGCGGCACGACAGTCGCGAATTACTACTGGCATCAGTCTCGTAAAATTAGAAATAGCATAATTAGAAGTAATTTAATATACGGATACATCTGGCCATTGACTCAGGACTCCCATAAAGGACAGCTGCGTGTTTTGTTCGCAGAAAATCGCGTACGTTACTTCCATGAAATATGAAATTAATATTTTTATTATTTTGATTATACACTGCAAGAAAAATATAGTTACTTTTGGACCCAACCACAATTTCATAGCATTTCTAATGATAATTATGGTTAACATAATGATGCATCTCGTTAAGTTAATTATCGTTCGTGTTAGAAATATTCGAAAATTATGGTTGAATCCAAAAGTAACTATATTTTTCTCTCAGTGTACTTTGAATATAATTTTTTTTCTGACATTCGATTTATTGTATAACGGCTGAATACAATCGTCTGACATTTGAACGCTTTCAGATTACAAATTGGTAAAAGTCATTCTCGGGCGCGCTGCGTAGGTTTTTAAATCATCGGCGGACGTGTAATTGCGGCGCGCGTATCTCGCGTAAAACGTCGACGGGAATCATTTATAACGCGCGTTGATCGACGCCCGATCGACATTGGCGATAAGCCCGGGTGTTTCGTCAGCTAGCGCCGACGCAGGCGGGCCGATAGCGCGCCGATAAGTGCAACGCGAGCGCGTGGCAGAGCGCGCGCGATGCAACGACGAATGCGCCGGCGACGATAATGCGTCGCGATAACTTTAGCTCGTCCCCCATTTCCTCCCCCTGTCTCGCGCATTGTACAACGCCCGTGCCGTACGCGTAAACCCATTCGTGGCGATTCGAGTACGATACCGCCGCGAAGGGGGACACGACCGCGTCGCCGTCGCTCCAAATTAAACAATTCCCGTTAATTGGAATTCAAAGGACATTAGCGTGTTTGTCCGCGTTACGGGGATGGTCTCTGTTCGCGTGGCTCGTTCACGCTACGCGACGGGAATAATTCGCACCGATGATTATGAAAAGTGGCCGTGGCTCGCGAATACGGGAAAATTGAGTTAATAGTATTTTGTTCGAGATCTCGTTGCGCACATACAGGAATTCTCTCTCGTGAAATTTTGACGTTGTGGAAAAGATTAACGCGATAAAGAGAAATATTTTAAATTTATTCCATTAAATCATTGAAGAATATACGCACGGAGGACAGAGGAGTTCAATTAATTCAAAATGAAAGACACGTATTTTGATAATCACGAGTATATTTTTCCATTCCATCGGCCATTCGTTATTAATATCCGCGGAGATTAATTCACTAGTTATGCGCGTTTGTATGCAAAAAGAAAAAAGATTCTATAACAGGGGTCCGATGCAACGAGAGAGAGAAAGAGAGAGAGAGAGCGCTCTCCGCAGATACGGATATAATAAAGCGCTTGACGAATGTGAATGGCCGTAAAACGGCGACGTAAACGCGATACGAAGCGAGAGCTTGCAGCCCTTTTTATTTCCATTTTCCATTTATTCATCGCGATGTTTCACGCGAAAACGCGTTTAAAACCTCGCGTAACAAGGTGTACTTTAGAAGATGAAAACATAAAATACCGCGACTTGGAGGAAGAGTTCGCGACTCTTTAGAAATTGTTTCGGACAGAACTGTGATAAGTCGGAAGAAATTTAAAAAGACTTAGCTTTATTTATTTAATTTTGTAGATTTTTTTATTTAATTCATTAGTCTGCCATTGAATAATAAAATAGAAAACATCTCATCAATCAATCAATGTGTTTGTCATTCTACGATTGGTCGAGTGTATCGAAAAAAAGTTTAAGGCGTTTGCTATCGCCTGGGGGTATCAATTGTTTTAAGCCGGGACAAGTTTTCGTGTTTACCGATCCCTCGAGACGCTCGGAAACTTTTGTCGAGGCTGCCGAGGTCGTTGCGACTCGACGGAAAAAGGCGACGGTCGCCTGGGACAATTTGGTCCAACATATTGAAGTGGAATAATATCGCTCGTGATTTATTTTTGATTGCGCAAGAACACGCCGCCCGCGCAAAAGAGTTCGCGGTCACTCTAAAGGCATTTATCTCCGATATTCAATCTTTGGTCGCTCATTTATCAGCTGTCGGCGCTGGCAATTCCTTTATTGAATTTCTCCTCAGCTTTCCGCCAGTAACGCCGGGGAAACGCAATCGCCCGCGTTCTTGGCACAGAGGCTATCGTTGAAAAGAAGCGCAAGTTATTTTCGAGATAATCAGACGGGGTGCATTTAGCGTCGAACGCGCGACGGGAAGGTGAATCACCGCTTTGTCATTGTTTCTTCTTCTTCTTCTTCTTCTTCTTCTTCTTCAGGTGCCGTGTCCTCCAAGAACATTGGCTATCAGTAGCATGGTTTTTGTCTTATCTACTGTCGCTCTAAAAAGTGATGTTGTACACTGAGAATCCTATTTTGTTGTATAAACAAGAAAGTGTGAGCAACCAAATTTTTCAAATAAAATTTAACTAAATTTTGTTTGAAAGATTTGGTTGCTCACACTTTGGTTGTTTGGTTTTTTATTCATACAACAAAATAGCATTCTCGGTGTACTCAATTCAAATCATTGGCGCAAGTTCTTCAACCACGGTATCCTTCGGCGTCCCGGGTCTCATTTTCCCTCAATTTTATCTTGAATAATAATATGTAGCAGTATGTACTTATCGTCATCATTATCATTGTTTGGACGTTGCTAAATTAGATTTCGCGCGACAGGATGGAGACAGGGAGAACGTAAGAGCGACGATATGGAGACGATTTTGTCCCGGAGGGCCTACGAAAAAAACTACGAAGGAGACCTTAACGCAATGAGATTTATCGGCGCGACGCGGCGGACCATTATCACGGTTGGATCGAGTTTTCTTCTCCATAGGCCCGTCGCCACCCCGCGATCGTCCCCGAGACGAAGTGTCGACGGGGGCGAGGGAGGGATACGAGCTTTAATCCCACGGGAGAAGGCGCCGCCGCCACTCGACAAGTGTCCCCGAACGATCTGTCTTCAAAGAAACTGCTGTGCCTCTTTTTGCTCCGTGTGACAGACCCGGCTGCCGGGTTCCCTCCTCGGGCAGCGCGTTATTTCTTTGTGGCTTGTACGGCGATAGCGTCTCTTTTTGCCGGCCACGGAAGTGCTTCTTCCTTTCGCCCTCCTTCTCTCACTACGTACCGCAATTCGGGCGTTTCGTCATTCCTGACCGCTTAGCGGACTTGTTCGCCAACTGTTATTGCCGCTTGTATCAGCGTGATAATTAATTTTGGTCCTTTTCATCCGATAATATTAAGAATGTATTGGAGGTACAATCTTAGATAAAAGTACATGGAATTTTTGAAATACTTGAATATCTATGCCTTACGCATAGTAAATCTAGATGTAAGGAACTCGCGAACTATAATTGGAGTCTTATTTTTTATTTACTCCTAGAAAGATATTTTTCATATTACAAATGTTTTTTTCAACATTATTTGCGTTACTGATAGCACATTTTTGTCAGTTTATAATTTATTTCTTTAAAACGATGTAGTAAAGATAATAGAAACACTTGGCAGATAGTTTCATCTATCCATAATATGTACAAAAAAATTGAAAACATTGGTACCATTTCTTCAATATTTTTCTCCGTTAAGACAGTCTTTTTCCATAAGAATACGTGTAAAATCAGTGAAAATTAAAATTGTTACTTGGCAACTGTTTAGTGGATTCGTTTAAAGTTTTTTGCAGCATATCAGGACGACTAAAAGAACAATCTCACAAATTTTTATCGACTTGTAGGTACTATTTCGAAGATAGCTCCAGTACATCCTTAAGCGTCGAGCTTAAAAGAGATTTCAGATATCAGGTTTAGAGGAAAGAATTGAGAGACTGTATTAATTAAGTGTTTCTTTTATAAAATCGCATTTTAAAGTTCATAAAAAGAAACGAACGATTCTCCCGCATACACGCGTACGCGCGCCGAGAAATACGGCGTCGATAGCGAACGATGTGCAATAAGGATTTTTACGCGTTGTTTGTACACGTGCTTCGGGATTCCGCGGCGCGAGTCTTCGCGGCCCATCGACGGATTTATTTTCGTACGTCGAAGCGGCCGCCGCTTCGCGTTGTCACTGTCATAGAGGCACACTGGCGCCGAGGCGAGGAAAGTCCCGGGGATCGTATCGTCGTATCGTGCCTAAATATAGAGAGAACAAATTATGAGACGAGTGACTAACGCTCTTAGCTGTACTTTAATGGCCCGTAGCTTTGGTAATCGCTTCGCGTTGCGCAGAGGAGCTAATAAATTAGCGAGAACAGAAGCGAGATTCGCTTCCGTCGATTTCCCGTGTTTCGTCTCGCTGGATGTGTACATACATGTGGCGAGGAATTATATTGAAATAGAAACGTTTTGTTTTTTTATCGAATAGATGTTGAAATTAGTGTCGATCACGGGTGAAATATCTCGGCTTGATTAATTAATCTCGCTGTCCACGTAACACTAAATTAGCACATTATTGAATGCAACGGAATTATCTATAATAATGGCAGTTCTTTACTTCTGTTTCAAGCTAAAAATGTTCTTCGCAAATATGTTGAGTACGAATTAATTATATATGTTTTACATCAGCGGAATATGCTGATATTTACACCTAGCTCAATTAATTCATTTACATAATGCATTAATTATAAAAAGTATTTCAAGCATCCCGCGAAAATAATTTCCTTAAACCAACAATCATTTAATTAACATTTAAATGTTTACGGCGGATGCGACGGTCTTAACGAGCGATGAAAATCTCGCATATTGCGCGGCCGCGTTCGGTAGCTGTTACGTCAATGCATTTAACGGGCAGATACGATCAGATTCTGTATACACCGGTAGCAACGCGAAATGAAGAAATTACGACGGCATGGCAGTCCGCCGTATCCGAGCATCGGGGGATGGATTAGCGCCGGAGAAAAACGCCCTGTCCCTCTTCGCGCGTCAAAGCGGGCTAGATAAACCTTAACAGCGTGCAGTGCCGCAGACGTTAAGCCGCTTCGGGCTCGAAACGGATTTAACCGGCCGCTAATGGTAATGCGACAGTGACACGTATATGTCGGCTAATAAACTCGTGCTCGCCGACGTCTGGCGCGCCGTGAAATTCAATCACATCGCGACGCCAGTTGATTTCACTGCATGCGCGCGCGCGCGCGCGCACGGCCAGCGCAGAATATCCCGCGTATTAAATAGAAAGTCGAGTACCGGCCGCGTTCATATTTGGGATTAATTACGTTACATCGTCAATTTCGGGAAAAAAGAAGATAATCCGCGAACGGGGAAAACATTTTGGCTTTTATGTTAAAAAAATACGGGATATAACGCAAAACAACACGGAATAAAATATTGAAATTTTACATAGTATAATCCAAAGTAATAATCATTAACGAGCTCTTTCTACTCCATCGGCATATTTTCCCCGGAGTATGTTTGTAATTTTCCTTTTGCGCGTCAGAGCCGAAAAATGATAATCCGCGAATTGCAATGGTCTTCCTTTTGAATCAACGATATCGCGAGTATATATATACAATATAATATAGGTACTTTTTTGTCTGTGTGTGTATGTGCGTGTGCGTGTGTGTGTATATATATATATAAAAGCGTAATAAAACGATTTAAATAATTCGTAGCATCCGCCGCGACGGTCGCTCGTAAAAACAGTAACACGGGATTCCACTATGTCTCCGAGAAGAGCGATCAGTGGCAGCAATTTCGAGGAATCAGTGATACACGTCTCAGCGGTTAGGCGTCTGCGATGGGACTGCGGGGAGAAGAGGAGAGAAGGTTGAGGCCAGAACAAGGAGAACAAGACGTCGTCGCGGTGACGCGGGGCGGAGGAAGAAGAAGAGATCGGACGGACAGCGGACGGTCGTCGAACAAAGGCGTTGCTATTTTCGTATGAATGTCGTGGAAGGCCCCGTTGTCTTTCTCTCTCGTCGAGTCAAAGATAAAGGGGAGAGGACATTGAGAGAAAGAGACGCAGAACGGACGGAAGGAAAGGAGAGGAACATCGGTAGTGAACGATGATGACAGTGTGTCTTACCTGGCGCAGATTGTCGCTCGACATCGGGCAAAGCCGCGGAGTTATAAACCCTTGATTCGTGTACGACAGTCGACCGGATCGAAGGAGAGAACGGCAGTGGGAAGCGAGTTCGGCTTTGTCTTGCCGAGAGGTCTTCTCTAATGAGTCGTCGTTACGACGTTCCTCGGCCCGGACTCTTTCCGCTGCATCACGGCTCGATACCCATCAATAAAGCAGTTAATGCGGCACGAGTGGACTGACCAGAAATTATCCGTGCTCTTTGAAATTGCACGTCATCAGGAAATGAACGTTGTCGGTTATACTGACCGATTTCTTGAACGAATGCTATTGCTCTCAAAACAATAAAAAAAAGAAGTTTAATAATTATATTTACCCACGAAGAATAAACAGTAATATAAAATTGTAAATTTGAAACTCGATTTACATTCTTGCTTAATAGATTGACTCTTTATTTAAGTAATATTGAAACATTCGTGTATTTTTGCGAGGGAAATGCTGAGTGCGTTTATTCGTTATTTGCGAATACATACCCACGAATATACGGGAATAATTCTGCTAAAACGAGACATTGACGTTAATTTCTCGATAGCAAGTTATATCCCTTTAAACCAGAAGTGCTCGTGACCGACGCAAACTTTACTGATTCGATCTGACCACGCGTCGTATCCGTGCGTGTACCGATAAGTTAACAGCGATTGCCGGACACGGGAATGGCGAGGGGGACTGGTACCGGTAGCGAAAAGGAAAGAGAGAGAGAGAGAGAGAGAGAGAGAGGAAGTGAGTGATGGGAGGGCGCGCGCGAGGGAGAGGAAAACGAAGAAAAAGAAGGCGAAGAAGTGGTAGGACAGAAAAGGGAGTAACCGGCGCAGTTGCATTCATTTACTTTCCCTGCCGGCATGAGTCACACTTGAAAGAGCCTAATCTCACGCGATCGCGTCGTGTCCGGTGACCCCCGGTCGCCTTGGTCCCCTCTTCGTTTTCCCCCTCTCGACAACTTCCCACCAGACGGCCCCTTTCGTTACACGCATTTAAATGACGCTGCTTTACATTTTTCTTTCCCAATATTGTGTTTTTATTTGCCGGCTATCGTCGCCGCCGATCTCTTCCTGGCTCGACAGCCGCGCTCATTTATTCCCGAACGTGTCACCCTACGTTTCGCGTGTGGACTAACTTGGGGAACGGCGGTGCGGAATGCATTTCTGTTTCGCCGTGGCGTTTTCCTGTTATCGTTAGCTGTTATCAAATTCTCTTTTCTCGAAAGAGCAGGGGGGGTCCCACCATTTCGCCTCGGTCGTTAAAGCAACTTGACTCGCGAAATTTTAGCAACGTCGTCGACAGTTCGCCGAAAATGAATTGCTATAATCCTATTATCGTTCATTGAAACTTGGGCCACCTTCAATTATTCGCTGTCTTTCGCGTCGGAGTTTCGGAACTCACGAAAAGTTAAGAATCGAAATTTCGCCATTTTCAACTCGTTCATTTCAAGCGTCAGAAAATATAATGTTCTATTTTGATATTGTATTGTACACATGTACATTCGATAGATTACAAATTCCACGGATGAAGTGAATCATACTCTATTAAATGCATTCCAGGCGTTACATAAATTGCGTAGGAGCTTTCGATCCCGTTTGTAACTTTGTTTACGGCGAGGGAAACGCCATTTCACTCCAGGCTCTTTACGCACCGACCGGTGCATGTGTTCGCGTCTGCTCGCGCTTGCCAGAGATACCGATCCCCCGATACGAAGTGTGCCGAACGGAAGTTACGTAATTAATGTTTTGTGCCTTGTTTTTTCGAAACTATCCCCGATCGACCACCCTCGCGTCGGCAGACGGCGATCCAGGTGAATCGTCGATACCCGTAAACTGCTCTCCACGTCGACTTGTTTCTCGGCTCGCGCCGATTTCACGGTCGATAACGGAAGTTATTGGTTTCGCTGAGGAACACTCGTACTGAAAAAGAAACCGAGTACGTGATCTTTACTGATATTATTACGTAGGTTTATCTATGAAATATTTTTATGAAATTTCACATACACTTATAAAATATTTGTGCATGTGTAAAAGAGAATATTACAGTACACGATAGCACATAATTATGTAATATTGAATAGATAAATTGAGAATACGATTTCTACGAGAAATCAATTATTCCAACATTTTCATGAAATAAACGCTTCCTCGAGTTAGCCGATCGATCGTGCAAGTTATGTTTCACAGCACGTATGCAATAATACGCGTGTCCCTCTTCCATTTTCTCCCCGTTTCGGACGATTGATCGCCATATTAAATTGTTTCCTTGTTCTCCTCTGTTCCAGGTAAGAAGCAGCGAACGCCAGTGTGCATACGGCAGCCCGCGACGCGATTGTTGTTTATACCACGGGAAAAAGGTAATCGTGTGTAATTGCGCAGTGGTCGCTAAAGAGGAAATTGATCGGTCGGTTCCCCAGCTGCTTCGCATTCGAAACGCGGCTCAATCTTGATGGATCTGCGAATTTCAATGGTGGTAAAACGCTTTCCGAAATAAATCATTCGCTAAGATGCAATATTTGTATCTTAAATTTTTTCTCTCGATTCAATTTTGAATTGTTGACGCACTGAAAGAAAAATATAGTTACTTTTGGCCTCAACCATAATTTTATATTTCTAACAATAATTATGATTAACAATATGATCCATATACCCAGGTAGAACAAAAATTATAATGATATATTAACATCAAAATAACAGCGATAAAGTGACATAATAACGACATTTTAGAGTCATTTCAATGTCATTTTGACATATTTGTGATTTCTTGTTCTACCTGAGTAGTTAAGTTAATCACATAGAGAAAAAAATTTCGTGCCGAGTCGTAAAAAAATGATTTCGTGTCAAAATTTCACTTTATTGGACGTGGCGCGCAGTAAAGCACGTCCATTAATATCAATTCCCAGCAGCTAAGCATCGGGCGATGGTGCATGCGAGATATCGATAAAGAGCCGCGGTTTGAACGCGCTGGATCGACCGCGAGTTACATCACTCCGATACAGTGGCACAATTGCGACGGCAATGTAATAATCGTAGCAGAGGCAGTGGTAGTGCAATAATGACGATAGTAGCGGCGGCGGCCGACCGGGTATACCGGGGGTACGTTTCCTGTCCATTTTAATTGGGTTATTAACGAGTGTGCGAGTGTTTCCTGCCTCCTATGGCAAACCTGGGGCCCTCTTTCGCAGCTGCCGCCACCTCGTCAACGTTGCCCGTGCCACTGGCGGAAACCAATCTGTTCCGTTTGTCTTTCGTTCCTCACGCCTGCGCGCTGGCGCATAAATATGCATCGTGCCACTTAAAATTGCGCCAGGTAGAACGAAAAGGAGAGGAAAAAAGTCTCTCCCTCGCGCGGCCAGAGAGAGAGAGAGAGAGAGAGAGAGAGAGAGAGAGAGAGAGAGCCATCGCCATCGGGCGTGTGTCGTGCGCGGGGAGCGACGACGTGCCGACGGGCGAGGGCGAGCTCTTGCAAAATTCATTTACCGCCGTTGCATCGGTAATCCATACTTCGTGTAACGGTGCTCATTATTGGGCGAGTGGCCGCGCTATCGTATTACCAGCATTAATACGCTTAATACGCTGTAGAATGTTAATGGGACGACAGGAAGGGATTAATTCGTACTGTTTGCAGATACGCCGTAGATAATTAATGCATCGCGTATCTCGACATACATAATTTCAATTAACTTCTATGAAACGTGCTGCTATTAACATATCAATCAATCGTCGTCGTATTACAATGGATTTGGCTAAAGGCGGTTTAGAGTTTCGACCCCAACGGCGAATAAACATCGGATACTGCGCCGTATCCGGATTATTTAATTATTTCGGAATCTCTCCTAGATTTATTTGTAAAAATCGCGAGGACCAGACTTACAATGTGGAAGAGAACTTACATAATGAATGAATTTCCGAATTAATTTCCGGGGCTGAAGTTCGCCGCCGTGGGAGAGCGAGAACCCGATCGTCGGATTTTTGTTTTTGCCCTCCCGTCGCTATGGCGATAACGGTGGCTGTCATATTTCGTGCAACTGGCGTTTGGCTGGAAACTCGCTCGCCGGCGCTTAACCGAAGTCTTAAGGGGGCACCGTGGATAGGCGTGCTGCATAGCACGTTGCACAGCCCGCGTATGCACCGCAGAGCGTGTTGCATATTCATGAAGCGACGTGCATATTTACGAGTGGCTGTTCTGCGGGATTCACGGCACAACTTTACAACGCTTTCGGCGCATGGCTATCGCACCGTGCGAAAAAGGAAGCCGAAGACGTGGCCCGCTGATAACGCGCTGATGTAATTGCCGGTCGGGATTGAGACACGAGGCACGTTCGATTACCCTTTCTTGCGGTCTTTCGGACTGCCCCATACTTCCTCGCGCAGTCACGCAAAATTTTCTTACAATTCTTGCTTGTAATTGTAAGTAGCGTTCCAGAATCTAGATTACAGCAAGAGGATTGAGACAGAGATTAAGAGTTTAACGACGCGAGATGTTTGAAGGAGAAATATTTGATTTCCCGATTTTCTCGTTAAAGAAATGAATGGAAAACGAAAATTATATTATTGCACGTAGTCTCGTATTACCTTTCTGTTGGGATTGTTTGCAATTGCATATCTGTTGCAGGGAATTGTAAGAAGTTGGAATGTTTATGTGGTATATTCGAGATGAAATTCACGGTGTTTATTCGCAGTTGTAGCTTGACGTATTAAAATTATTATTATTAATTTGGAAAATGGGCGCCGAGATAATGCGGACAATGGGGGAAAGCAACGCAGCATTCGGTAATTACATTAATATAAAGAATCACAGAGCAGCGACGCGTTAAAAGTTCGAAAATAAAATTTCTCGTTATCGCACTTGGATATGCAATTAAGCGCACCGGCATAAAAATCGCCGCGATATTCCCGCGGGAGCCTCTCCCTCTCTTTTTCTCCCGTTTCCATTTGTTTCGCTGCCGCACGAGTCTCGCGAAATTTAGGTCAATTAAAATGCGCTTACCCGTGGATCTGCCGCCGCACACGTAACACGTGCGCGCGGAATCATTACGATGCATGGACGTCAAAAAAGCGGCGCAAAAAAAAGAGAGGGGGAGGGAGGGTGGAAAGTACAAACAAGTCGTCCGGTGAAACGATGTTATTAAAAGTGGCTAATTGCCCCGCTTTATTATTGCCGGGTACAGCTGGATGGGCGAGAGAGGCTGTTTTTCATTCGCCGGAGTTAATTAATGATCCGCGCCGGGAAAAAAGAACTTACGAGGCACTCGACGCACTCGTTAAAGCGCTTTATCGCTACGGAGCAAACGTTGTCGAGTGCTCGCTCGGGGTATTATCCTTCTACGCACGTCAGTGCGCTACATAACAGGAGAATCTATGGCAACCCAATGAAGCGTTCTTCACCGTATTATTACGTTCTGAGCTATTTTGATCCATCTTTATTTTTAAAACGCGACGGTTCTGCAAATCTCTCTCTCTCTGCTCGCATCTTTAAACTCTCACGACTCCTCGTCAATCTTGTATTTTTAAATCTGTAACGCACATACGCACGGGGACGAGCGATGCATTTGTTTACCATGTTGAAACCTGTAGGGGAAACATCTATTCGCGACTACAGATCGTCTAAAGTGAGTTTTATCCTCGCAGATAATATCGCGCTTGTTAAACAAAATATTCCCCCATTCGGCGCACGATTTACCTCCAAGATTGCCCCGTTGTGCTTCGTGAGACTGAAAAAGCAATCTCTCTCACGCATAATAGTTCGCGCATGCGAGCCCTCTCGAAATTTGCAAACATGTAACGATGCAGAAGCGGGCTCGGCATTGCATGCAAGCGCCTGTTACGTGCAACACGGCTGCTCGATAAGGGAGCACGACCCGTTATCATCGATCATCGTTAACTCGCTAACAATTAGCCCCGCCCGCCGTGATCGTAAGTCTTGCCATGATATCCTCGTAATTTCTCGATGATTACCTTTAAATACTTAATTTCAATATTCTTACGCAATCGCAGCTTAGGTACCCACGCGCGTCCTCTGCCGCGCAAAGAAACAAAACGATTATAGTTTGCCATTATTTTCCACCTCCCGCTGTATCTTTCCGTTACGTAATTACCGAGCCGAGTAATCACTTACGAGTTGTCTAAGGTCTGTATCTTCGGTGCTAGATAAGAATATCGAGAAATAACCGTTTCTTCGATTCTCGTAATCTCGGAGTTGTACGTTTAATAAAATACGTTTATCAACAACTCTACTTTTTAATTTATTTAATGAAATTAAGTTACGCGAGAGAATATAATCTATAGTGAGAAAAAAGATATACATTTTATATAATTATATTATTATACCATGCGTGAAGTGTGAATCATACGGGAATGTATGATAAAAAAACGCTTCGATATGCGACACGTTAAATTTCGATAATTTCTCGATTATGTAAATTTGTCCACATAGTTTTTCATTACACGGACGGGTGCTCCAATCATGCAGGTGCATCGGATCGATGCCTGTAATCCGGAGCACATAAATCTGCGTTGGCAGTCTCGTGTGCAAACGTGATAACATGCAGCGTGATGTCATGCATCGTCTCCGCTTATTTGCCGAGTAGACACGTAATTGTCGGGCATTCAAGGCCGGTCCGACTGCCACTTTGTGCGATTTTTTAAGAGACTCACGCTTGACAAATTGTCATTGTGCGCCGTTCGTGCTGGCGTCATTGTTCCCCGTCGCATATTTATTTGGGGAAAATTGCACCGGTGACTCGTGACGCGTTTCTTGCCTCCTACGGAACGAATTTATAATTGAAGCAATATACGCTCGGTCACGCGTCTCGGAAATTAATAAATTTCTAAGGAAAAGGCGGGAGAAAAACTTGGCGTCGCGGTATATTGTTCCGCATCGCGAATCGTAAACGTATAATTATCGCGCGCGCCGCGTTTGAAAGAAAGATACGCGCTCGGCTGATAAAAAACTTGGCGAAAGCGCGGCGTGGCCGGGCATTGATAATTGGTCTCGAGGAATTTACGGTCGAGAGGTGTAATACGGGCGTAGAGTTACAATCGTGAGAGAGCGGGCTAGTAGTATGCTCGCTAAAATATGCAAAACGCGAAATGCTTTATGCCGGCAGAGCAAGCGGAGTATAATGGATAGTCGGGCTCGTCGTATTCGAAGAGATGTTGCGTCTGCTAATCGCGCGCTCGTGAATTAATTAGAACGGTGTGGTATGTAAGATATATCGACAACAGCTACCGTGCAATTTATTCCTTTCTTACGGATCATCTTGGCTGCGCTTTCGCGCCAACTCGCGTTTCGTTGTCGATTCGTAGTCTCAGTTGGTCTCTGATGTGAATCATTTTATGCACTGAAAAAAAATTCTGGTTATAAGTTATAAAGTAATATGAGTTCTATTATAATAACCACAATATTTGATTGATCCTACAAGATTTTCTGATTTGTTCGTTTTTAACCAGAATTGTTTTTTCAATGTATCATCAGTTATGTATCTCATATAAAGGATTGTCTCGCGTCGCAATATACTGTGAAATTCTTCAGACGTGTGATAAGGAGTAGTTTGGAAAAAAATGTAGATAGTCGCAATGTTATTCTACGTGGACACGTTAATATTTGCTGTCTCTATTTAATTTTCTCTGTCTGGCAGTTTACGGTTATTTTTATCCTTTAACATTCATTCCTTTTGTAGCGATTTTATGATTTCCAAGTACAATGCCGTACAAGTAGATGTTTCGCACAAGATATTCGGTCCTGGATATCATCTGGAGTTTATTATGTGGGTCAAGCCGACTGCATGACGCATGTAGATTGTGAATCACAGTCAGCATTTAATGGAAAATTCATTTTATGTTACGCCGGTGCTAGTTATGATACGGCCGATTCCGATAAGCGGCTCGCTCCGGAACGGGTTTCCATTTGATGTTTGCGTGCGCGCGATTGCGCGTATCTGTATAAACGCGTGCACGTGGCACACGCGGAGCGAATATATGTGCTGCACGCACGTGTGTGTGTGTGTGTGTGTGTGTGCATAAAGGCGCTACTGGTTTATCACAGCGTTTAATTTACCGGCGAGTACGTTATCGGGCACCGCGAGCAACAATTTGCCGGTGTGTCGTTTTGCTGTTAATCGAAATGTGGTCGTGGACAATGACAATCGAGATGCGTAGCTTCGCGAGGAATAGATGGCATCGCCCCGTGCTGAAATTACCGGAACGTTTCATTAACTACATACCTCGCCCACGTAGCAATTAGAATTATTTTTGTTCGCACGCGCGTGTCGCACGCGGCGTCGCGTCGGCGTAGGATCGCGATGTGCCGTTGAAACGCGCATCGCTCGGGCGAGATTTTCGAGCGCGAGCACTGAAACGGATATGTGACGCCGCACGAGTAATTACAGCAGCTGCAATAACATCCTGTTACCGTTCCATTACTATAAAGCTGAATTATCAATGATTAATACTATTCATGACTCTATCGCATATGCAACGCGCACTGGAAAGATCAAATTTACAGTGGCGAACTGTTTTTATGCAACGGCTCAACTCAAATGCAAAATTGAATCGTACATGCAGCGCATTGGTACGTTTGCAAATGAGATAAATCAGTTATGTTCTCCGCAGTTTATGAACACTGAATATCAGGTATTATTAAATTTGCGGTATTTCGCGTGGCTTAGCGATTACTATTATAGATACCCACCCACGTGCTTTGCGATATCTAATTTCGTGTTTCATAAACGTCGAGCGTCGCGTTAATTCTTGATCGAGGACAATCGAGGCAAGGTCCGAGGAAAGTAGGACGGCGATAAAAAGTCCGGAGGGTCTTCATCTCTCTTTCCTCCTCCGTATTGCCTCATTACGGCGCCATAACGCCAGAAACCATAATGCACCGTCGGCAAATGAGCGGTTAACCCCGATTTAGCGGGCGCTTGCGCGGCTGCCTAGCGCTAAATAATAAATCAATAATGTAAGCTAATAATACGCGGAGTCATGGGATTTGCCGGGACGTACAGATGGTGATCCTCCGGCTCGGAACTGGGAGCGACGAGGGGGAGGGGAAATTGGAGAAGGCCGTACGTCGATTCCTCACATTCGCCATATGCTGCTGCTGCTGCTGCGGCTGCTGCCACAGTCGCTGCTATTGCTGCTGCTACCTGCCTTCGATAATAATTATACCCCCGCTTCTCGTAACCCCTGTAAGCCGCCATCCATCCCTCTCGACTACAGACGTAAATCACGTTGCGCTGGCGAAGCGTCTCGAGAGGGCAACCTCTTCGCGAATAAGCTCGCTGATCATTACGCGAAATTAGCGAAGTGCGATGGTACACGATTTCGTGCCACTCTGACTCCGTTGCCAGCTTTGGGAAGTAATTTGCGGAGATGATTTCAGTTCGTCCTTGCCAGAGCGCGATAGTTTTCATATATTTGCTAAATTATAACTTTGAGAGATAGATTATTCAACTTGCAGCACGTAAAACTGATACGACGAGGAAGGAAGATTTTTTAAATTATATTTTATTTTAATTTTATAACATTTATTTTAACGCTAAATTCAATTACAGCATGTATTCTCCTGATAAAAAAAATTTATACGCGGTGAAGTTTTTTCACCTCGCGGTCTGTTTGTTTTTAATCTAAATGTGTATAAATCCATAATAAGAAATAATAATTTGATGCGCAGAATTTTTATGAGTGTGATTACGAAGCGAAGAGAATGCACTCCTTTATCTCGGTTATAATTATATTCGCTCGTTCGCGTTCGTCAGCACGCTCATTTTCTCACGTGTTTAATGATGCTGCACCGCTAAAGCATCCCTGGAGAGCGGCGTTTTACAGACAAAAGCTCGTCGGTCGTTATGTGAAATTAGTGAAGTGTGATGCCTCGCGATTATCTACTTTGCTCTCGTTGTTCCGTTCAGGTTCGTTGACGATTGATGTGTCGATTATCGTAGGCAGAACTAAGTATGTACAATTGTAAGTAACAGTATTTTTCTTTTCGTGAAAATAATGTATCCGCATAACTTAATCATCTTTAGGATTGACTTTTGCGTGTCGTAAGAAATGTCTCACAATTAAATTTAATTGCGAATGCTGGTGTCGTTATAGCTTCCCCGATGTTCCTTGCGGTCAACAGCCAAAAATAATTAGATATTTCTTTGCATTTCTTCGCGATCCCTTTACACGCACGTTTTAATTACAGATCCTTATCCGTCATGTAACGTACACGAGAAGGGCCTAATTTGCACACTTTCGAGAAATCAGCGATCGCTGGCCAATTAACCGGCATAATGCCACGTTCAAGCCTTTGTAATTATTCTTTTCTCTCTCTGGGCTCTCCGGATTTCGGCATAAAAACAATTGACATATCCTACAAGGTAGCGACCAAGTAATGCGACGCGCTGCTTAAGAGAAACAAATTATTCCGAGAAACAATTTATCTCGGAAGCAAATAATACTCAAAGGCAATATCCGTGTGTATCTTACGGCGAATAATGCGTTTATTTGCGCAACGCAAAGAGCGAAATGCGCCAAATTACGTCGCAATATCGCGGTGTATTTGGATGCCCTGTATCTTGTTGCGGCGCACTCGGCGATGTATAAGCATATTTTGACGCGCTGCGGCGTACGTTCGACGATACAATGAGTCGATTTGTCAACAGTTAATTTGCGCGTGTATACATAAAGGTAGGAGCACGAATAATGAGATGCCGTAGTGGTGATATAATTTCGCCGTTACTCCCCAATAGAGAGAACGCAGCGTGATACAATTTCGCCGAAACCGAACGCGCGGTATTTCGCTCGGAGAATATTCGCGTCTCAGTCTCCGCGCGTCAGTTGGAGGCGATTCCGCGTATAGTTTAGTGCCCACGGTCGTTTGTCGGCGAGGCACGGTGGTCTTGCGTCTCTCGGGCGATTGATAAGCTCCTTTAGAACAACGGGAACCCCTCGGATCTTAGAGACTGCTGCGCCGGGGGACCACCTGGGACCACGCTCGTAAAGTTGGCGGTAAGCCTTGTTTATTGGTCGCGGGCGCGGGCGCGGGCGGAGAGATCTCTCTTTTATTTGAGGAATGAGCTTTGAGAAAGTAGGGAAATTCCATTTAGTCGTGAATAAATAACGGAAGCGCGCGTACGGCGGGAATCCCTATCGGCGTTCCCGGTCGGGTGTCTTAAATAACTTTCGTGGGACAAAACGCGCGCGCCTCTCCGCAGCGCGACCCTCCGCCGTGTGCGCGATAAATAAGTTCGCCGCAATGAGAGGACAATTTTACGGCGCGCACCTTCGCCGCGATAACTTAGCCCGTATGTCTGGCCGGAATGAAGGTCAGACACCGGGACGGAAATGGGCCGCGAAGGTGGAAGAACTCGTGGTTCCGCGAGACGGAGACCGTCCGGCGGACGTGTGACTGCAGCTAAAAAGACGTTTCGTCGCGGACGTTGAAATTACCGGCGCGCATAAATTTTCTAACTTGTTAGAATGACACACGGTGTGAAAAGACAAACACAAAGTTGCTGAATCTATAAACCGTCTCGCGCGAACTTATCGCAACGGAGCGTCGCGAGCGCGTAGTCAGTTCGAGTTGGAGTCGGAATGAAATACCGACGAGACTTGCAATTTGCGGATATATACTCGATTGCACGATCGATCGATCGTTCGTATGTCTACGACCTCATTCGCGCTCCAGCGGCGCCGCGTTGACCATTTATAAAATTACATTTTCGATGCGCGATCGAACGTTTCTCCGATTAATTGAATGGATTTATTTGAGGAGCGACGGAATAAGCTTTAAATATTTATACAAGACTTACTCATCAACGGACTTATTTCAGCTGCAAAATAACGTATCGGATACGATGAATCAGGCAAGCAAAGAAAGAAGATACATTTCTGAAATTTTGCACTGAAAAAAAAAATTCTGGTTGAAAACGGACGAATCAGAAAATCTTGTAGGCGTGATCAAATATTCTGGTTATTATAATAGAATTCAACACTTTGTAACTTATATAGGTACTAACTAGAATTTTTATTATAATAACCAGAATATTTGATATCAATCTTACAAGATTTTTCTAATTTCTTCCGTTTTTCATCAGAATTTTTTTTCAGTGTACCTAAATATTAGCTTTACTTGTGCGATTTTGCTCCAATTGCTCCGACCGCTTTCCGCAAATCGTCTGTTGCATTTCAGTATCCAGCATATAATCGAATATCGCGATAATTTTTCGTCGGTTCAGTGACTATATTAAAGCGTATGACTACGCGAATTTATTTAGTGTGCAGTATGTCTACGATAATGGCCGTAAAAGTCGTTTTGTCGTTGAAATTTACCGCGTTGTCGCGATAAACCTTATCTGCCCCTGTGTATGTTACCGTCTGCTTAGCTATTACCACGTATACACCGACTAAACTTGGCAAATGCTATTATGCCACTGCGCGCCGCTATCAAGAGAAAGACCCGTACGGGTCTTTTTTTTTTCCCAGTCGTTACACGCAACCGATATCTCAGCACGTACGATTTCTGCACAATAACGTCCGCATAGACGTCATTACTAGGTAGAGAAAGAGACGTAAGTGCCTTTTCCACTTTCAACTTCGCGATCGATCGTCGTCGGATATCGATCACGCTCGCCCATAACTGGGGAAAAGTTGCCGTTATCGATTACCTAATAGAATATTCTTCCGCGAGTGGCTAAGTACCGTAAGTGACCGACTCCCACGCGTGTGTTGGTTGTTTAAATAAAACATCAGCAGTTGTAGTCTGGGCGTCGACGGCGTACGTAGCCAGCGTACACAAGATAAACTCGTTACGCGAAAGGCGCTAGAACGCGGTGGTCATTCGTTTCAACAAATAGCGCTTTCGGACAATCATCTTGCATCGACCGGCCGCGAACGCCGGTTGGAAGTGCACGCGCTCCCCATAGCGGAAAGTGCTCGTTCGTGTGTTACAAGCTCGGTGAAAGCAATAATTCGCGCCGCTCGGAGGGGCTCGCTCGCTCGCTCCGGAACCGCCACGGAATTTCGGCCGATTCGCGGCGATTCCAACGCGCCCGCGACTGCTTTCGTTCCTGTGCGCGGGACGATTATCCGGTCGTGCAATTTATGCCGGCAAATGACTGCAATCTGCGCTCGATCCGACTCGCGAAACGCTTTCCTCCTTCTCTTCGCCTCGGCCCCGACTTTCGGCTCTCCTCGTCCTTCGCCGCTTCCTCCCTCTCACGTCTCTCCACGGGATTCTACCTCGTCCGGTTCACTCGCATGCAGAAAAGTGCAAAACACCCGGAGGAAACGAGCGATTCGTGATCGGACGCCGTTAACGTTTCACTTTTCGTGGTCGAAAATTATTCGCTCCCCCAGCTATGTACCGAAGGCCCGCGTACATTCTTCTCGATAACATCGTATCGCCGCCTCGCCCGCAGATAGAGATCGGTTTTCGAGCCGTAAGGTACACCGGCACAAATAGATCGTTGATAAACAATTCGAGGATACGAACCACGAGATATACACTGACATAACAGAGATGATTAATCTAATGATACAGGGAGATCACATTGAAGTAATGCAATCCCGATGAGCTCTGATAATTCTTGAGTAAGTTATCTATGTATCATCAAAATGTTTCACTTCTTTTTATTCTGCACGAGCAGTTTATTATTTTGAAACTAATAATGAAATCTTCCGACTTTGGTACATTTTTTTTAATAGAATTATCGCGCAATGCGCGAAAATTTTGTTTGCCCACTGAGAGAAAAATATAGTTACTTTTGGACCCAACCATTATTTTATAATATTTCTAACACGAAATATGATTAACTTAACTATATACATCATTATGTTAATCATAATTATCATTAGAAATATTATAAAATGGTTGGGTTCAAAAATAACTATATTTTTCTCTCAGTACCTAAAAAATAATTTCATATATTTTTTTTATTCAAGATTCATGTGAAACTGTTCCAAGACTGTTATCATAATCAATGTGATAAGCTTTGAAAAATTGGAACGGACCAGTCCGAATATTTATTGTATTATATTCGGTATGTTAAAATCTCTATCGCCTTTGTTTGTTTTCCATCCAAATGGAAAACGTTTGAATCGACGCATTACCCTAATGTCATCAAGGCATTTGTTATTTATTATCCTATAATGATTTAGGCCGTAGTGTGTCATATGTGTATTGCGTTTCGGTGGAATTTAATGAACGTCGGCGATCAATCGGGTACCAATGTTGTCGCGATCTGCATTTGCGATTTCGATGGGAAGCAAAATACAGACCTGCGCGAGCGATGTTGCGAATATCGGTTATCGATTTTGGCGACGCAGTACACCGCTCGAACGACGATCTTGCGAATTGAATATTGATTTCGCGACAGCGTATAGCGTATATAGCGCAAAATGCCAGCGGGTAGCGGCTGCAGGAATCGCGTTACGGATCGGTTATTGATTTCGATAGCGTAGTCGCATGATTCGGTCGAAAACGGCGAGCATGCCGATTAATTGCCTCACAAAGCCACCGATAAAGCGATTCGGAATGCAATTATTCACTTTAACGTGTTGTAAGTACGTATGATGAAAACCGACGGTCGAATTAATTTAAATCGTCTCTCACTCTCTTTCTCTCTCTCTCTTTCTCTCTCTCTCTCTCCCCCCCCCCTCTCCCTCTCCCTCTTCCTCGCTTCGACTTTTCACCGATTTAATATTAACGTCGTGCTTTCACCGCGCATTACGATACATCGTGTGTCCTGTGCGCGGTTCATCATTATTCACGCGATAATTCGCAGTCGCTTCTCTCGATGCGATTATCACGATCGGCCCCTCCGCTCGGTTGCGGAATGCAAATATTTCTAATGCAATGAAGACGTATTAATTTCTTACGTTACGCAACGATTCTCAGAATCGAGATCGATGTGATCTAACACAAAACACGCTTTTGCCGCTGGCAAAATGTTTAGATATTCGAGTCAAATGACGTAATTTTTCCAGCGCGCACTGTTATGTCGTTATCGCAACGAGTCCGAGGATGGTCCGCGCGAAGCTTATCGGGACGGTTTAAATTTTGATTGCATATTCGATGATGCGTGCACGCGCACGCACGCATTCGCGCTCAAACCGCGGCAACGAGGTAACGTCGGACGAACTGCCGCGGCAGTTTCATTTTATAGTTAATCGCTCTTTATCGAGCCAGTCGGCCGCAGTTTCCGCGTAAATTATTGCTGTCATAAATTTATCCCCGATCGGTAATTATCGGGCCGAGCCATCCGCCGGAACGGGCGCGAATTACGAGCCAATTCCAATTGGCGTTTCAGTCACTCTCTATCGCGCGGCGACGCGCGGCGGGTTATTGTTACCGGGCGAAGCCCGACTTGGACGATTTACTGCACTGACCTTCGTTTAAAGCGCACGGCGGATTAACAATTTCGGGCGTTTCGCGAATTTCCTATTACGACGTCACGCTTATCGCCGCGCGAGCGATACGCAATTGCGGTAACTGCGAGCTCGCCGATAATAGCTGCACGGCGGATTGAATTGCGCGGAACATAGCTGCATTGTTAATGTGAATTATAATTGCATCGAGTCGCTGCAGCATTTTCAACACGCTTTCTCTCTCTCTCTCTCTCTCTCTCTCTCTCTCTCCCTCTCTCTCCCTCTCTCTCCCTTCATACTCTCCCTTATTCACTCACTCGTACTGGCGCGATGTCCTCTTGCGCGTTTAATGACGCAAACGCGGACCATGAAGCGCGTTAAAATCTCGATAATAATTAATGTTTGTGATATCGAATGTTTGTACGTGACGCGATTATACGAGATTAATGCGAGACGGTGTAGCCGTAAGTTTGTTTTACAAATGATCTCGAAGCGTTTTATATCGAGTGCAGGACCACTGAAAGAAAAATATAATTATTTTTGAATCCAATCACAATTTTATAGTATTTCTAATGATAATTATGGTCAACCTGGTGATGCACCTAGTTAAGTTAATCATATTTCGTGTTAAAAATAATGATCGAGTCCAAAAGTAATTATTTTTTTCTTTCAGTGAGGATTTATTAGTTTACACCACAAACAGCAGCGATAATATTTTCATAACATATTTTTTATATGTAGCTGCCGAAAGTACTATTCCTACTTATAAATTGCACAATTGCACGATATTCTCGCGAGAATCTGATTGCAAGTGGACAATGTAGAGAAGACAGATGCGAAATATGACAAATGAGAGATTACGTTTGCTATTCCCACGATTGACGTCGAAATTAGTATGTGGCCGCGCGTATCTAACGGGTGGACACAATCGAGTGTGCGTGCAAGTTACCGCGAGCGGTTGTAAAGCTCACGCGAAAGGTAAGCGAGCGATCATAGATCGTAGATAAGTACAGTCCAGGCGCCAACATCATTTTCAGCTTGGAGAAGCATGGTCGCGGTGTCGAGGGTTGTGGGAACCTGACCGTTGTAGTTATGCAGTCAATTGCAAATACAATGTTGTCTGTATCCAAAGATACAACGAGGAAAATATTAACTACTATTATAGTACAAGTATTAAATAATGGTAATTATTTTTAACGATCGAGCAGACTGTTACGAAATTATGTGAAACGAGATAACGAGAGTTATGACTACTTTCGCAATTTATTTAAGCGGATCAATATTCGTTTAAACGAAGTTTGCTTATCCAAGCGCCAATCTTTTTTATGTAACATTAATATTGTTCAACATTATAATCGGATTGAGTGAAACTTTCAGTCAGCGGTAATTTTCGAGATCGATCGCAAATCGCGCGTCAACGTCGCGAGAGATATTTCTGCCTAATCAAGAAATTAATTTTGCGCGACACAAAGTTGTCAATTTACCTTAAAAATGACAGTTCCCCGAAAAGTTACCCTCGTAATCGCGCATTTGTCTTCGGATGCGGTCTTAGCCCCCTTCGCCGATGATATTTCAGGTATAACGCGGCCTATTTAGCCGGTGGCAATTGCCGCGTCCCCGTAAACGAGTCTACTTATCCGGGGGCTGATTTACCTCCCTCGCAACGTGCGTCGCCGCAACACCGCTTCCCGTTGGCAGAATGAGCAATGGTCCGAAACGGACGGGGAACAGCTTGTTAATTAACTCAATTAAATTGTCAGATATTACTTTCGTTCTATCATCCGTCCACGCCCCTCGTGTCCCCGTAATATTTCCATAACAGAGAAAGGGTCGTTATCCTCGAGCGTGTCGTAAATTCAAATAATTCCGACTGTGCGCTTTATTATATAATTTTCGTCGCGGTACCGGGGCTCTCTCGTGCGCCTGCTACGAGAGAGACCATTGGAGAACGGGCGGTCCTCTAACGCATTTTACGTGACGGACTTGGCGCGTTTCCGAAATAGAGTCGTCGGTCGCCCGTCGTCGCACCAGGTGCTGGCCGTCCTCGAAAACAAGAATAATTACACGATTTCGCGGTGACGCTCGGCGGAAAGGGCCGGAAAAAGGGGTGTGCGCGAGAAAGGGTGGTGGAGGATGAAAAGCTGACACCGGTTTCGCGGGCGGCAACGGCCACGTACTTTACAGGGACAAGCGGCTTAGCCAGCCATGCCAGCGAGCATAATTCATCCGGCGTAACTTGGTGTCTCTCTTTCCCCGTTACCAGCAACACGTTCCAACGCACTTCGCGCGGACGGTGGAAACGGGAGGAAGTCAGCCTGCCCTTATTTATGATATTGCGCGACTGTACATTCAGATTCGGTCGCCGTTACGGTAACGGCGACGCTCCGCGTACGGAAAATGGCTTTTGCCAAGGCATTACCGAATTTATATACGAGACGGAGCACACCGGTTAACCGACCGGACTGTCCCTCCCTCACCCCCCCAAATTTGCCCTCGATTCGTTGAAGTTCATTCCTTTGATAGTCGCGAATTTAGTTCCGGATTGCGCGCGCTTTATGCGGTTGCGATAATTGTACGTAAGCGGCGCCTTTGAAAGCGAGTTTCACGATGGAAACCGTGCTATTACCGAGGTACTCCGCTTGTCCGCTAACTTTACTCTAGGTCTCTAAGTGAAAAAGCATTTTCGCAGCAAGAATTGCAAGGTTAAATTTTTTAAAATAGCTAATAATGAACTATTAGGTCTTTCTTTGTGTTGATATTATTACATTTTTTTCTTCGAAAACTGGAGCTTTAACGAAACTTTGCTATTTGCTATTCGAAACACAATATTTATGTTAAAAAATTTATATTAAAGACAGAGAGGAACAATAAATCTGTTCAATTTATTTATGATATTGCGTTAAATAAATTTTTCTTAATGAAATTAATGAAAGTTATTAAAGTATTAATAATTAATAATAATTAACAATTAATAAAGTAAAGTAAGTAAAAATTTATAGTGAACTTTAATAATTCGCAAACTTACCATGCTTAGGTGAGGTGACAGAAGAAGACGGAAGGAGAACGTTTCTCTCCGTGAATCGTTCAACACAAATCGAATTCAACACAAATTAGTGCTAGGGTGGGTTTACGAATCCGTCTTGTTGTCATGAGAAATAATTGCTGCGAGCATTCCCGCGGGACGAAAGGCAGGCTCTCGTCTTTTCCCGCGGGGTTATAATGCCGGGGACGAGCCGCCCGCGGTTATTAGTTTAGGAAGCTGCAAAGTACCTCGAAACAAAGTCTCCTCTCTCTCTGTCTCTCCAACAGGTAATCAATATACAGGCGACGACCCCTGCCTCGTTTCACCTTGTCGGTTTAGCATGAACCACCGGCGAGAATCCCGGCTTACTTGTTCGGTTCGTTCCAGGCGTTCGGGATAGCCGGCAGACAAGCAGTATCTTTAGCTAATAAAGCATCCCCTTCCGCTCCATATCCCCCTCCACCACCCCTCACGCGAGAGCGGCCGACCAAATTATAATACGCCTACTTCGTGTTTCTCCCCCGAAATGCTCTCAGACTTGATCGCTTTTCATCACGAAGCCGATTACGCGACCAGTATCCTCGAACATCTTTTTTGCCTTTGGATTACCTTCGAATATCGTTCTCGTAAACGTGCTTAATATATTTTCAATTGGATAGTTTACGGTTACTAGGTAGAATTTGGAAGTGGTTAACCATGCTGGACCCGCTCAGTTTTTTTCACACCGATTTGAGGGTTGTAATGAGGGAAGGAAAAGATCAGTAGAGCTTCATAAGAACTTTACTAAATAACTCAAGCTTTTTCAAATGCGCGGAGAATGTGCAGTTATTTGCATTAGAAATTTTTCTAAACGAAATACGAAGTAAAACCTCGCAATCTTCCTTACATTGTATTTTTTTTTTTTTTTTGCGGAATTTAATAAGTACGTATATCGTAGTGCAGCATCTCTGATGCGTCTCGAACTTCCCGGTAATTTTTGCAGATGTCTGGCGAGCATCTGCCTCGATTAAGTAGTGTTTAACCTGTAATTTATTCCACCGGCAACGGTCGGACGCTCGCAATTTGCGCTTTAAATTGAAATGTAAAATTATCGTAGTGCATTGGATTTCCGATTGAAGAACTCGGAGCTAGAGTGGAATAAATCTGTAATTTGTAAGGTCCGTTTAAAATCCGAAGTTTGTAAAATCTCGTTGATTACAGCTTTACGTCACCGCTGTGCTGAACCCCTCAATTTCACGCTCTGTATATACATTCTTGCTGCTTTTGCAACATTGAATTTTTGCAACTAATATCACCCGTCATTAATGCCGTAATAGGTAATAACGCATCATTTATCTGAAATTGTTGACACGAAAGAGAAGCCCGAAGGAATCGCGTGTGTTTCATAAATTACGAGGCGCGCGCGCGCGCGCGGTTGCAGGTTGGTGCGTTATTTACACGGACAATGTATATACTGTTGATAATAATGGAAATGCAGTCGTTAGTAACCGCGTAGAAAAAGGAATGACCAAGACACGTTCGCTAAGCTTGGCAAACATTGCGCAATTCATGTCGTGTACGCGTCATAGTTTGTTTGCACGTTGTTAAGCCGCGGCGAGAGTTAGAGAATAATTCTGTCCATTTCTCTATTTCAGTCCAAGCAGTACGGCGCTGGGTTCGCTGGACCAACTGAAGGAATATCTGACGACAGTGGGAACCTGCAAATGCGGCCTCGAGTGCCCGCTCCGACCCGAGCAGATCTTCAACTTCGACCCCAAGGTAAATGCCGATTTTATATTATTTCCAAGGGAAATCAACGCGCTAAGAAAATTAATCAAGCCCAATTATTTTATTATTAAATTGTTCACAATTTTTATTCCGTCGAAATGAAAATTGAATGTATTCATTTTCCGCTGCGCACGAGGAAGAGCGCAGTAATGTACTTGACAAAAAAGAAAACGTTGAGCTTTTATCAAGCTTGTCGAGCTTATACGAGCAATTTCCACGATGCATCGCATCATCTTTGTTTACTTGGAACTGATTATTGCGATGTAAGTTTACCTTTGTCTAGGCGATTGGAAAAAAAAATCAAACAGACACGCGATAAAGAAATTCCGCTGTTAAGAGTTGTAGTTGTTAAAGCTAATGTTTTATACACATTTACTTAATTTACCTTAAAATTACGCATTGCAATTATAATATACATACATATAAATCTCTGCTTCTGAGTTAGAGTCTGCATGATAGAGCCGAGATGATTAAAATCTCTCGTTTTCGCGTTCCGATTACGTTCTCGTTTCATGAGCGTAATTAACATGCGATGCTCTTAGCATAATCACGCACTACCGAGAGAGAGATCTCCGGAGTTGCAGCGAGTCAATACAGCAGTTGGCTCGCGTCGCGCGCTCGATGCGCGCAAGCGGGATGAACCGCTGATGCAGGCTGTTGCAGGCCAAGTATATGCAAGCAGGCGGTGGCGCGCTTATTCGGGACGCTCATTACGTTTTATCCTTTTACGTTTGTACCGTCGAGAGAGAGAGTTATTCTGACGCGTCGCGACGGCGAAAGTTCACGGTACAACCTGTTATAGCTGCGCGTCACGAGCGTGAGCATAATCACGCTTAATCGCCGGCGGCAGTTAGGCACCGTTTATTTATTTATCGTGCGCTCGTAATTGGTCCGCGTTCTCCGTGTACATGCAGCCTCGCGAGACTCGTGCCTTACCGGCGGATAAAATATCGCTATTGTGCGTGCAGACGACGGCGAGGCGTCTCGCCGAGAATGTATCGCGCCGCGCCGATCTCACCTTCTCCCCGAATCGATTAGGAAGTGCAATTCTTTCTCGTGACGACTAGGAAGAAATTATTTCTCGTGACTGAACGAAAAGCTCGATTAAGCGTTATCGTAATCAAAGCGTGGCTTGCATATCTAAAAAAGAATCTCATTTTTATTGTATACTATTTAACAATTTCGAATCATTTTAATAGACACGGCTATTAAATGCGTTTAAGTGAGCGGAAGAATATTAAAATGTGTAGAACTTGTATGTTCTACAATTTGTATGATTCATATTATTCGTAATCGACAACAAATATCGTTCAGTGATATTTCGATAATAATGAAGAAATATCAGTAAAATCAGTTCTTTGCAGTTAAAATGCCAAAGAATATTTAAAATTGATTTTGGATTAATAATAAATCAGCTTTTATTAATTTTATTTGTTATTTAATAACAGCAGTAAATGTCATAAAATACTAGGAAGAGATTTCTCTGTGCCGCATGTTAACAACGGCATCTTATTAAGCGCTATCATTTTCTGACAATCTAATGTTCTCTCAATTCTACCAAAAGTTCTCTCTCTCTCTCTCTCTCTCTCTCTCTCTCTCTCATTTCGAGTTCATAGAAACGACGATGAATCACGTCCGTAGAGTAGTCCCGGAAAATCGTACCTCTCACGAAACATCGCCGCGAACAAAACACAATCGAGCGTCCCGGCGCTATTTCTGCCGGCACGGCTGCCGTAAATACGTAATTTTTCTTACTTCCGCTATTTAGATATTTATGGTGCATTCGCGAGAGCGCGGCGGCACGTATCTCGGCCCGCGCCAACGATCCCGAAGAAATATCGCGATCGTGCGTGCCAACGATCGCGGCTTATTAAGAAATATCGCGCTCCGGGCACGTAACCGTTGTTCGCCCGACGCGAAATGTGCGCGCCCGCTCCGAAAAAGGGCGCTCTGCATTTTACGTTTATAGCGCCGATCTCTAAAATTCTCTTTCTCGCGCCGATGTTCTTCGGCCGATATCCGATCGAGATTATTTCACGGCGATCGATCGATTGCAATCGCGCCTTCGATTCCGCAAGATTAATTTTTACCGGTTTTTTTTTTTTTTAGACTGGAGATAAAGGGTATAATAAAGCTAATTTCATGCTGGACTTCCGCGCATAAATTAAAAATTTAGAAAAGTATTGGACACGTCGTGCTAACGAGATACAAAGAGAAAGAGAGAGAGAGAGAGGGGAGGGGGAAGAGGACAGGGAGAGAGAGAGAGGACGCTCATCAGTTTTGCTTAATTATTCCGGTAGCATGCGACGATATACGAGGAAAACGTATAATTATCCGTGCACCTGCTTGCTAACCACTCACTCAGCCGCTGTTGCTCGCCATCGTATACCCAGTGCACCATCGGTGCGTTAATACGTTCCCTAATTAAAGTTTATCGTGTTTCACCGATCTGAGGAGAGACTCCGGACATAGGTACACCGATCCGGCCCGCCGTGTCGACGACATAACGATCAACATGCTAATAATTAATAATCATTTGCATATCTCTAACACTGTAACATGAATACGATACGAATCGTATCGGGTTTATCGACTATAGCTTATAATTACCGTTGACATCTCTTGTCGCTTTCATCCCTATATGAATAGTATAAATTCTTCGAAAATGCGAGATCGATAATTGAGCCGATAGTTATTTCTGTTATTTCCGATTTGGAAAAAAAAACAAGATATACATAAAATTTACTTTTATAAATACGTTAAATCTTTCAGTGTCATTTTTTTAGGACTGAAAAAATATTTAAAAATGGCATTGAAAAATTTAATCACTATAACATTGCACTTAATATGAAGTGGAATGTAAAATGGGATATAAATGTTCGACTCTTAATAAAAGTTTTACCTCTTCGGCGCGTACGTCTCAATGGTACTGAAGGACTTAAAATAACAGCCACTACGGCGCGATCGCATCGAGATACCTCAGACGCATTTCCACGATGCTTCGCGCGAGCAAAGCGTACTATCTTCTGGCATTCTCCGGTCGAGTACAGATGGTATCGTGGCATCCACAATGCAAACTCACCTGGACAATAGCACTCGAGTGCTCGTCCGTCTCGGATAAAGAGGGGAAAAGAGTCTGGTAAGGAAGTATGTGTATTGTCGAGTGAAATCGGCATGGTGCTCGGGCACTTCGCGCTGCATCTCGAAGCGCATCGCGTTCGTTTCACGGCAGTCGCCTGCCTCTCGAATCGCAACACGCGGCGAACACGGCGACACGAGATTATTATGGTAATCGAGCAACATCGCTCACGGTCCCGTCACGGCCCTCCCACGCTTTTTTTTTTTTCGCTGAGGTCTCAATGCGTCAGATCGGATAGTTGGAACGATATCACGCCCGAACGTATAATAGGTAGCTGCGGCGCGAATAAAGATTATATTGAAGAGGGCACAAGTACGATCATTATTTTATCAATGTACATATTGATTGAGCGAGCTTCCCGAAGTAATCCGTTTAAATTGATTCTACTTTTTCGGGCTAATGACACGGCGCGATAAATAATTATATTTTTGACGTCTTGTACACCGTGTGCCGTTACTGGCAAAATATTACACCAAGCGGGCCTGACGCGTTTTAATATGGACTTGACACAGGCCGGGTAATATCAGAACACGCCGCGATAATGGATCGGCTTCGCGATACGAACTTTGATACAACGTCTTTCTCAAGCGACTCGCTCCCGTGGCGCACTTACGAGCGACGCACACACGCAGCGGGCGCGCGCGTGTCCATGAGTATCTCCACCTGCATTAATCAGGCACCGTAACTATCGGGGCGATCTCTCACGGTTTATACCATCTGCCGGAGACAGCAGCCTTAACGTCTCTCTACGGACCTTTGATTTGGCTCGATTCTTTATCGCCCCCGCGCTACCGGCGGCCGACCGGCGGGTTCCCTTCTTTCTGCCTTTTTCTCCCGATGCTCCTTTTGTAACTGCCGACGTTTCCGCCTATTGTTGCGCATACAACGGCGCGAGGAATCGCCGATGCGGGGAACGATTCCTCCGGTTTCCCGCGGCAGTATCCACCAAGTGCTATCGCACAAACGGAGCGTCGCGTCCGTGAACTCGGCGTCGGGGTTCAGCACGTGGAAACATTTTTCAGAACAGCGGATTCTAATCGTCGGAGCGGTATCACTCTTTCTGCCAATTTCTTCCGCGACACGCGCCCGCTGCCTCTTTTGTTTTAATCGGATATCGAATTAAACAGCTGGTGAAAAAAGATGATCATGTAACGATATGAGTATTGTAATTAACGCGGAGCAAATTACGTTTCTTATCGCCGGCGTAATGATTTTTCGGCCATTCAGAAGCCAGCCATAAAGTTTCTCATTTGTCGCGAGTCTATCCAGTTGCCGTCTGCGTTTCGAGGCGTTAGTTTATGGAGTTGTTGCTATCCATTATCGCTTTCAGAGGAACGGCAGGATGACTCGGGTGTGTCTCGACGAATGTATTAGACGAGCGCTTAAGCTCGCATACGAGTTGCGCCGTGACGTTAACAAAGGGTAAGCGAGTACCCTTTTATTACACCAAGCCCGTCTCGCTTAAGCCCGTGCGTAAAGTAATTTGCCTTAATGAATTTGCATCTTCTCTTTCCATCGCGTTCCTCTCTGCTTCCGACCCGTTTCCTCCGGTCTGCATTTTTGATTCACAATTAAACGGCAGTTACCTCCGTCTAGGAAAAATCTCAATGAAAACATTTTTCTCGGAACCGCTACTCAACTTCTCGCCAGCAGCTTTCGTGAGAATACGCTTTTAATCCTTTGCATTAATTATAATATACGTCTTTTTTCCCTGTTTCTGTAGTGCTTTTACTTGGCACTCGGGTGGTCTTATTCAATAATCGCTATATATAATGTTGAAACATTTTATCGTAGGCAAATTTAATCCTTTTTTTTAAATAGATATATATACATATTAAATTAATCATCTCATATTTGTCAGCTCGCGTAAAAATCTTTTGATTCTACGACAAGAAAAATTATATCTCACGATATAAATTTGTTTATGACGAGTTTTAACGCATCTCATAAACCATGCAAATGAAATTATGTAAACGTGTATCATATTTTTTTAGTAATTTCTCATCTTTTCAATTAATTTTTTCCGCGATTTTTCTTTGCAAATACAGCGATTTTACAGTGCAAAAGAGTGATTCGAGGAATGTACAAAGTATGAATTTTGCGGATAAGGTGAAAGAGTGCCGTATTAAAGAGCGTACCCTTGAAAGATGCTCTTTTGTAATCGGCTCGGGCCATCGGCAGGGAAACAAACTTCGTTCTTACAAAGAAAGTAATCTTGCGCGATGTCTCGGCTCGTATTCCGGCAAACCTCAAAAGTTTCGTCGAGAAAAAGAAGGGAATCCAAGATCGTGGGTAGCGAGGGGATGGAATTTCGGTCCCCCTTTGTAATTGCCAAACGGTCCGAGACCGAGAGGAAGGGCGAGATCGTCGAACTGTGATCGTCCGGAGAAACTTCGACACGCAACGTAATGCACCAAAGAGCCGTTTCGGAACTTGCCATTTTGCTTCTCCTTTTATGCGCCTTGTGTTCTCGATTGACTTCATTTTTTATCCGGCTTTTTCGATCGTCGTCGATAGAAAACAGCTAGAGCTCGCGAGACGCGATCCAAGAACGTCACAAGTAGTTCGATAACGTTTTCAATTTTAAATTCCATGATTACCAAATTATTCGATGATCGCGTTTTACACCCAAAAAAAAATGTTGATATACGTGGAATCCTCTAAATCTTAGAGGATTTACTCTTATATTGACCGCAAAAGGATTTCTAATTCCTTTGAAATTAAGTGAAAAATAGTATAAATAAGAGTATTTAAGAGAGAAATAAGTATTTTTTACTTTATTGAAAGAGGAATACGTTTGCTATAAAACAGTAAGCTTAGAATATGAGATTATAGGAAAAATCACTATAAACGTAAAATACTTTTTTTTTTTTTGGGTTTATAAATTACACGTTTTCTAGAGACAGTTTTCAATTGTATGCGTAGTAATGAACGCGTTGAATTTAGAAAATGGAGAAGTTTCTCTATTCACGGAATATAAACGCGCGAGATGCGCGTTTTCCACCGTTTTCAATTATTCGCGAGACATCGCGATCTCTCGCGCGTTCGTTGCAGATCCCGTGGTTTGATGTGCAAAACTCGCGATCGTATATACAATACGAGCAGAGCGCGTGGATATCGTGCGCTCCCGATAATACCGGGATAATTCGATTTCCTCAGAATTGTCGGGCTTGCTTCGCTCAAATTGAATTTCTATTAATAAAAACGACGGGGTATCGGTCGCTTGTATATATTCGCCCTCTCTGTCTCTCCCTTTCATACTCTTTTTCTCTCTCTCCTTTCTTCCCGTTTCGTCCGCCACAGCTCCGGATTTCTCTCTTTCTCCGCCTTCGCGTCCCCTGCACTCTCTCTTTCTCTCTCTCTGCGCTTCTCCTCTCCCTCTGCAGCCTCCCTCCCGCTCGTTCAATCTCCCTGTCTCCCTGCCAGTCTACCGCGACGTATAAATTTATTGCGCTCATTAAGTTGAAATATGGCATCGGGTACGTTCAAAGTTTATGAACGTTAATGCGACCGCGGTGAATAAGACCGCGCGCGGCTCGTTGCTCACGCGATGTAAAACGCCGCGGCCAGTTCCGCTCGAAAGGAAATTCAGCTCGACAGTGCGACTCGCGACGATTCGAAGGATATCGTTCGTCGCTGTATCCGTTACCGTCGAGATCACCGTCGAGATATCGAGGGTCATTGCTCGACCGACGATTGATGGCGCTTTGTTTGTGACGAGCCCTCCATGTTTTGCGGCTATATGTTAGCTGTAGAAGATGATGTTGCACGAGATGAATCTCATTATGGAATCTCGTAATAGGCGTTCGCTATTTATCTGTTGCATTCGTCGGTAACGTTTTCAATTTGATAGTTTATCGACGCAACGGCGATCCGAGATCATTTTCTCAAACCCTTGTGAAATTTAATCTCGAAGCGAGAAAAAAATATTAAATGCAGAATATTTTTCCAGGAGAATTTTTCTAGGAGAAATGAATTAAAGCGTTGTTACGACGTTCAATCCTACGATTACGTGCTTGACGATGCAGCTCGGCTTCGCGATGCAGCATTTCCGAGTCATTGAACGGCCGAAATTTGGCGCGAGGCAATTCGATTTGTCGCTTGGCACTCGTGCGTTTATCGTGAAATACTGAGCGTAGACGGACAACGTGGAAACATTTTCACGGCTCGCCGCGCTAAAACGCCAGCAGCCGGGGGTACCTTCGAGGGATCACCGATCGGCGGCTACTGATCCCGATAGATCGAAAACCGCGGTATCGTTAATATGATTTCCGACTCGCTCCGCCGCCGCCGCCGCCGCCGCCGCTGCTGACCGAAGCGAAGCGCAGGGAGGAAAGGATCGAAGGGTGGCTACACACTCCCTTGGTCGTAGGAGGGCCCGCATTGCAGCGAACAACGGAGAAGGGCACCGCCGGGGACACTTGAGGTGAATGTTTTGCGAATGGTCGGTAGATGTCTGGTTTGCTCGAGGCTGATATCGACCTGGGTCTCGAGTCTGGAGCCGCCGCCTTCGACCCCCTCTCTATACCGCTTTCTCCACCACCACCACCACCGCCGCCGCTGCCGCCGCCACTACCACCGGCAGCACCATCACCACCACCACCGTTGGCACTGCCACTATCGCCACCAGGACGGCTCGTTTCCACCACCAGCAGCGGATACACCTCTCTCGCGCGCCGCTCAAAGTTCACGTCCGTTTCATATGTCTCACCTCGTTCCATCACGGATTCCAGCTTCTCGTCTCGCTCCCGCGGGAGCCTCGGGCGACCCGCTCTTTGCCTTCTCCTTCCGCGTCTCCCGGTCGGCGCCCACACATCTCCCGTTCGTCACCCAACGTCCCCCTCGCTCTTCCCCACTTTCGCGTCTCTCTCTCCCTCTTTCTCTTTCTATATCTCCGCTAGTCGATCCTTGGTACTCTGTTTTGTTTGGCTCTGTCTATTCCACAAGCTTCTCTCTCTCGTGGAGTCCCGGGACTCGACGGCCTCTTCACCCCTTTCCCGGCGAGAGAAACGTGCTACTCTCCTTCTCCCCGTCCTTTCGTTTCGTCTTCGTCGCTCGCGTCCGTCGCCTTTCTCCTCCGAAATCGTCTCTCGCGGGGTAGGGTAGAAGATCGTTCACCCTACCTGCCTCGATTCGCCGCTTCTACGCCTCTCATCCCTGAGTTCCGGCAACGGCTCCGCGTTCAATCCACTCGTCCGTCCGCTCGATGATACGAGTTCCATAGCTAGAGAGAGAGAGAGAGAGAGAGAGAGTTTCCGATGGGATGGGAAAAAGCGCCGCGGCGCGTCGTGACGCGACGTGTCGTTCAGCATCGGACGTAACTCGCACACATCTCTCGGCGACGCCTCGCGACGCCTCGAGGGTGAGAGGAACGGGACGGGTCAAGCTTTTAGGGTAGATCGACTGAAAGCAACGATGTGGAAGCAGTGGCTGCCCCCCGCTGTTCTCCTCGCGTTGATTAGTGGAAATTTAACGCGTCGCCCTCGCATCCAGACGCGGACAAATTACTTCCTGCATCTTCCTTTGCCTCGCGTTATGACGGTAAAATCCTACGAATTGGCATACGAGTCACGTATTTATATTCAAAATGCTCAGGTACGCTGGCGAGGATCTTCATGCCATGAATAATCCAACTTTTATTGTAAACGTATTTTATTCATGCACATCAAGGATATAAGAGTCAATACATCACCTTTCTGCGGTATATGAATCAAACTTTTCGAATCAAATATTGTCTCTTTTTTTTCTTATTGCAGCTTCTGCAATTTTTTATCGTGTAGTCTAGGCTTAAAAAAAATCTTAAAGACGAATTATGTAACAATTTTTTTTATAGTATACAGATATTGTTATTGCAAAAATATTTTGTTGTACACTCCGTCCCCGATGACTAACAATAATAAACAATTTTAAATCAATTTACTTAATGTCATTGTGTCAGTGCTCTGCTTATTACGCGATGGCACGGCATGAAGATCCTCTGTGAGAAAGAGAATTCGAGGTGGATCTTGACTAATTAAAAGTAACGAGAGCAGAAGTAACGCGTCCGAGATTATTACGTCGCGGCCTGAACATGCGGGTTACTTAAGTCGCTTCGCGCTTTCTCTGCAAAGGCAACTTCGTTAGGACACGATTCAATTTCGGTTGGACGGCGGTTTCCTCTTCGGCCCGGCAACCTCGCGTGAGAATCACGATTCGGTCGGATTGTCCGTAATCTCTGGTCCGTACAGAACCGTCCCTTACGGTCGACAGGTACGTTGGCTCACCTGCAGCCAGCAGACAGGCTTGAACGGGAACGGGATGGGAGGAGTAGAAGGGAAGGGCGGAACGAGACGGAACGAGATGGAACGAGATAGGGTGGAAAGGTACTAGCTCGGGCTATAGAGAAGGACTGCTAAATCCTGGCCGTGGCCCCGGCTTGTCCGTGTAATTTATGACGAGCGAGTCCGAGAGGTACCGAGAGCCTGTCGTGGAAGGACGCAGATAGGAGCAGTAACAGTCTGCTTCCTCCTGTGAAATATAATTCCCGCGCACATTCACGGTTGGATAATCCACGTTCGCTTTGCATGAAAACTTATTACGCTCCCGGTAACGTAAGCGCCCCGGCTCGCGCCGCGCCACGCCGCACCGCTCGCGTTGTTCGCGCGAGCGAGCGAGCGAGCGAGTGTCCGACTGGTCTCGAGACTCATTGTCGCTCGGTCGCTCCGCTCCTCTCCTCTCTCCACTCCTCTCTTCAGCGTCCGGCATGACAAGAGCAATTACACTTTTAAATTACGTTACACGATATTAAGCCCCTTCTCTTCTTCTTCCCCGTTCGTACGTATGTACGCGTTCGTTCATTTTTTTTATCCCGCGTTCCTTCCCGGCCGCCTCGCCGTGTCCGCCCTGTCTCCATTCATCTCCCCTCGTACCTTCCTGAATTTCCCGAATACTTCACCGACTCGCGATCCCGCTACCGCGGGAGTTTTTCCCTCTTTTTCTTTCTTATTATCTTCATTCAGATTCACCGTCGCAGTTTCCGCAGGTCTCGTATTTCTCGACTCTGTTTCATAAAACTGAAAGACTCGCGACGGTTGCCGAAGAACATTAACCGATAATCCGAGAATACACGAATCAACATTTAATATTACAGAGATATTGTAGTTTCATGTAACGAGACTGCTTATCGCTATAACGATTATCTGTCATTTACTGTTTTGATCTTTGGTTTTATTTCAAAAAATTCGCTCGTCGTTATATATATATATATATATATATATATATATATATATATAATATAATATAATATATAATATTCATCTCTATTAATAATTACGTTAGTTAATTGCATTACACGATATTAAATTCTTGCTTTAATTATTTTATTATTGCCACCTTTTCAATTCCCACCGGTCTGTCTCTCGTTTCTTACTATTGTCTTCGGTATATCCGGTATCCGTTTTCTCATTCTCGCTCTTGTTTTTTAGCACTCCGTGCGGATTCTTGCTGGCTCGCTAAAACTGTTGCGCTCAAACTATATTCATCCGTCCGCCTTCATTTCCCTATTCTAATTTTCCCTTCTTTCATTTGTATCCGTTTTTCCATTTCGCGCAGCTCTCTCCGCTCTCTCGCGGCTGTCCTCTTCAGCGTCGAGTCTGACAAGAGCAATTACACTTTTAAATTACGTTACGCGGTATTAAGCTCTTTCTTTCGTCGTTTTTTTTTATACTTCGCTGGCCACCGTGCCCGCTTCATTTTCATTTCCTTTCTCGCCATTTCGCCGTTCTTTCCGGATGTCTCTCTCCCTCTCTTCCTCTTTCTTTCTTTCTCTTCTTCCCTTCACCCTCCATTTTTTTCAGGTTCTCCTCGTTCTTCAAGTTTTTATCATCCACCGTGAAATAATTTCCGAGCGCCCAAGCCACCGTGCAGATATCTTTCCCTCGGCCTGTTTTTCTTTAGAATCTTCCGCAGTGTCTATTCGCATATTTTCATCTATTTCATTCAGATTTTCACTTCCGTTTGTTCTTTTTTTCTCCCCTGTTCGCGACACTTGCGTAACAGTTTTACTCAGCAGGCTATTCTGTCATCCTGCAGTCAACTCGATCTCGTTAAAGCGATCGTAGATGCGACCGCGTTGTATTCAATTTTCCTTCTTCGCACGCCGCTTTTGTCCGATCGTCGTCGTTTTTCCGCTCTTTACCTTCGTCGCCGACTGTACTCATTGTATTCAATTTTCTTCCCCCCTCCCGGCTTTTCTTCTCGCACCGTCGTTTCCCGTGGCATCTCCCTCCGCCGACGGCACACTCACTGCGGGAATAATAATTACCTTTTCACCACCGACGCGAGGTCGAAGAATAGAAGAGGGTCGTTTTAATTATTTTATCGCGTGACCGGCAACCGCGACCTCTGTCCCTCTTCCCCTCCCCCTTATCACCCTTCCCCGACCTGTCCTTCGTGATATTGGACACGATGGGACGCGAGACGTGACTGACGTTTCATTAATATCGCCGTATTGACTCGGGTGTCGCGATGCTTACATTAATTTCACCGTTCGCGACGTGAAAGAACGCGCTCTATTAAATTAAGTAAACGGCAGCGCGATTATTAACCTATGGAGCAAACGATTAATTTTATTTCATTAACATCGACATATGACTTTATAGTAGGTGATTTTTTTAAAACTTGCATTATATCCTTTTATTTTAATAAGCTTTAAAGAAATTTGACATTTATAATTAATTATTTCAACTGCGAAAGCTCGCTCGTTCGTTTATTTTCCATTGAAATACCTATTTTTTTTCTAGTATTTCTTTTCAGATTGCCGGACACGAATTGCGATTCGTGAATTTCTGTAGGAGTCTCTTACTTGTTGGTAGTGGCGAACAAATTTTCCGGCGGCAGCGTGCACGGTAATCTAACTAGAGGCGGTGCCGTTTTCTTTGACGGTTAGCTCCTAATAAATCAGGCAGAGACCGGGGCGGATACGCGCGAGTGCACGCGGATGGCGGGGTTGCACGGGGGTACACGCGACGGGTTATTCGTTCGTTCGTCCCGCCGGTATTTCCGCCAGCTATTCAATTTGCGGGCGTTTCGCGCCGGCTCGTCCCGGACAAATGATTTCACGCTGGAGCTGCTCTCTCTCTCTCTCTTTCTCTCTCTTTCTCTCTCTCGTTCTCGGTTCGTAGATGCCGCGCGCACAGGGACATTCGGTCGACGGTATCCACCCTCTCGGAGGGAAAGAGATACCCCCGTCTAACCTGGAGCAGCCGCGGCGGAATGGTGCACAACGGACAAACGGATCAGCCTCGCGTCGCGCATTCTGATCGATATACCTACATCTCGCTCTGCCACGGACTCTCGCGGCGGTGGAGTTTGATTAAAAAATTTATTTCCTCGGTGGTACCCCGATACTTTAGCTCCATCAAATCAAGTACTTCTATCTTTGATTGATGTTTTCGTTCGCAGATTAAAACAAGGATTGCACTGAGAGAAAAATATAGTTACTTTTGGATCCAACCACAATTTTATAATATTTCTAATGATATGGTTAACATAATGATGCATACAGTTAAGTTGATCGTATTTCGTGTTAGAAATATTATAAAATTGTGATTGGATTCAAAAGTAACTATATTTTTCTCTCAGTGCGGTTAGGCATTCAAAATATTTTTTTTATGACTAATGTCTATTGACAATAGCAACATTGAAAGAAACGATAATTATTTATTAATAATGTTATCAAGAATTATGATTATCCTGATTGACGTTGTGTCGTTGGAACGGTTCGTGATATTCTGAGACAAGAAATCCGCGCTTCGGCCGTCATGCTTTTTTCGCAGTTTCCAGACGGACTATCCGAGCTTTTCGAGTCGCGAGTGGGTATCGTAAGAGCCGTAATCCGGAACTGGCTCGCAACAAGCTGTCATACCTCAGGGAGAAGAGCAGAGCGAACGCCGTGTGTATTGTGAGCCGAAGCGGAGCCGCGCGAAGATCGCGCCGGATAAAAAGCGACAGAAGGAACAGACAGGGGACGGAGGATCGTACATCCTCCGTTCGTTCGTTCGTTCGTTCGTTCGTTCGCCCATTCGCCCGTTCATTCGCTTGTACAGGTTCTTTTTGTTCGCTGCGACTCCGTATTGTCAAGTGGCGTACATACGTCGGCTCTTGAGTGTCTTCTCTTTGCGGGCACGTGTGAGAGACGCGACGCCGCGGCGCGCACGCACACGTGTAGACGTACACGTAGAGAGACGTAGACGCGTAACATCAGTCGCGACATTCGCATGCGTTTTCCGCTTCGGTACGCGTTGCAATATTGCTGCGGGAAGAGACGGAGAAACGATGTCGGGTACGTGCTCCTCGCAGCCGTCCGCTGCGGGCGCAGACGAGTGATCTTGAAAATATGTCTCGCGTCGGGAAATACATCTCGCGTTGTAATAGATGCGGATATCGCCGGGCTTAAAAACGCGTCGCGAGACGTTCTATGCGAATTCTACGTCGTGATAAATTTTAGTAGAACCTGCGCGGAATCTCGCTTCCGTTTCTTATCATTTCTCTTTAAATTGAACATGCCGTGTATTGTATTAATGTGGCGATTCAATTTATTACAATTGTTTAACGTTTTAAAATCATAAAGATCAAATCTCGAGTTCGCTTCCTTTTTACGCTTATCCGACGTCTTGTTGATTTCTCGCAGTTGAATTTTTCAGATAGTAGATGCAGGCATTTATATATACCATATAACGTCTTGCATTCAGGATTTTTCTTCCACTTCGAGAAAGCTTCGAGCGAAATATTTTTGAGTCTTCTTTACAGCGATATTTCTGTCGATTTGCCATCTTAAATATTTCGAAGAATGTATTTTTAAAAGGAAACTGTCCGGCTGGATTTTCTTGAACGAAATAATAGAATGTAACAATGTATGTATAAAATAATTTATGTTTTTACAATTGTATGCATTTTAATAGATTGTGTCGCCAAGTTTTTCCATCATGCAAATTTCATTGTTACATTCTTTTTAAGGATATTTTTCCTATCAGACCGTCGTCTGATTTTGAATCAATTTCTCGCGAGACCGACTTATCAAAGCGCGATTCCACTTCCACGAGTAAATCTACTATCAATAAATATCTGTCGAACTCCGCACGCATCGCAAATATTCGTTTCCTCCGCTCCGTCTCCGCGACGTCTCGGGGATCCTCGAGAATATAACGTCGGAGTATCGTTGAATTTCCTACATCCCGTATGCGTATCGGAACGAAGCCGCCGGTGCGACTGGCATTATTCGCGGACTGCGAGTCGCGGCGGAATATTTCAATATGTTTGTATATTTGACTAGTCCGTTGTACCGGAAATACTGCACTGCGCTCTCACCGTCCCCCGAGAGATTTCCGCCCCGTCGCGCAAACGGGACGTATCTTGAATTCGGCGCTCGGGGTTGCCCTCCCTCTGCCCCAGGGCCACCCCCGTCCTCCTCCCCCTTCTCCATGTGATCCCTAGCAGCGTGCAGCTAATGGCACTTTAAACGCCTCGTCGGTGCGCGATGTTGCTTTGTGAACATGTTGAGCCCTCGTCACGTGCCACTGCGATCTGTTCGTGCCCGAGAAGTGATCGAACCACCAATATTTGACCGAGTATACAGATTGTGGATGATGTAATGTTTCATATTTTTTTTTTCTCTTAAGTAGAGGTGATGTATTAATAGTCTATTCGAAAAGAATAAATGTATAATAAGTAGTAACAATATATTCGCAAAATTGTATAAAACCTTTTAATATAAATCTATTTGAAGATAAAATATCATTAGCCTTTTTAACGCTAAGATACTTTTTGTAAAATTACTTTTTAATATTATATTTTTATTTTTTAAAGATCGTTTAAAAATCGTTATTCATATGATTTTGTGTATTTGGTTAAATTGATTGGATAATGAAAATCAATAAACTCTAATTTTTATGGTTCGCTGCAGTTTATGTCGAGGCTCGAATAACGGTAGTTAGATTAATCTGTTTCTTCATTTTCTTCAATAATCCTATTAAATTATTTCGTATATATCTCCGTAACCTATTATTAATCACCGTTTAGATCGGTTTCCGATAGGCGGGCTTTTGATACTTCGCATTCAATCGTAACGTATGCAAAGTCATTGCGAATATAAATTGATCGCACTCTACAGAATCCCCGCCGTATCTAAATGCACCGTTTGCTAGCACTTGGCAGTAGCAATTTACACAAATTTCCAATTCAACGCGCTCAATACAAATATTAGAATGGGAACTCTTCCGAGCTGTGAACTCCCGGATCCGTCTATTTTTTCGCATTCGAAACTGCATTGTGTATTACTCATCTCGATGAGCCGAAAGCATCTAGTACCTTTCATCGCGAAGAATTATCAGATTAAAATCCGTAGAAGAAAAGATACATTACGTTTGCAGTAAGTAAATTTGTTTTTTGAAGTTTAATGAATTTTTATTTGACTCATTTAGTCTTTATTCAGCTTGTATCAACATTCTAATTCTCTTGGGCGGACTGATCTCTCCGTCACCCTTTTAGTACCCTCCACTGCCCTCCGTGTATTCTCACCGGCTCTTGGTTTCCAATCTGGCGTTCGCGTACACACATTTCGAATTAATTGAACGATACCCGCGCACAATGTTACATTGTACGAGCGAGATTAATAATACCCGTCGGATATAGAGGGTGGCCGAAGGGTGCGAGGGTTCGGATACGAGGCACGAAGATTAGGAAGCGAACGATGCGAATGAGAGAGAGAGAGAGAGAGAGAGAGAGAGAGAGAAGAGAGGGAAGGAGAGAGATGAGAGTGGCGGTTCGCAAGAATAGAGAAACGAGGGAATTAAATTGCTTTTCAGTCGTATAAAAGTGGTGTTTTACAAGGCGCGGTGTAAGATCAAGTGCGCGCCCTGGCAAGCTGCCACACGGTCTTGCTCGATAATAAATGCTCATTCAAGAAGAGGAGAAGGGTAAGCGGCCGTTCGCGGAGGGCCCGAAGAGCGGACCGGGAGGGAAGAGCGAAGGACCGGTCGGCCCTGAGACGTTTTTCTCTTCTCGTGGTCAAGCGCGCGCGGCTATAAAGCGCAACGAGACGGCCTCGGTGAGTCTTGCATTCGCTGTGTCCGCCTGCTCTCGCTCACCTACTCGTCCCCTACTTCGTCTTGTTTTTGTTCCTCTCCCTTCTCCACCTCGCTTCTCGAAGGAATGGCTCGATTGTTTTCGATGCGCCAATTTAACGATGCAATGTGGCCTCGCCTTTTTGCCGTTGCAGGTGAGAAGAGAGCCCGAGGGAGAAAGTACGAGGGAGACTCACGCGCTCTTAACTCTCGCGCGCACGCGATTTCATCCGCGATCGAGCAAATACATCGCGCCCTTGGGAAGATGTCGACTCGAAGAAATTGATTTCACAATTTTATGCATACAGCTCTCGTTCGGTCAGATATATGAAGTTGGTATCCTGAAATGCGAATTTTTACAAAATTGATGTGACATTCGAGTGTCCATATCTGTCCATAAATAATAGGTTCTTTAATTTTTTGTCCATTTTGCAAAAAGATTAAAGATAAACAAAAATTGAACAAGTTTTATCTCCGCGGAATTAAATTTTTGTAAAATTTTATAAAAGGATTTCTTCGTATTACTTTTATAGATTCGAAAATCCTTTTAGAAAATAAAAGTATAGACATTAATATGTGTCTGCTTGGTAGTATTTATTTTTAAACAAAACAAATTTTTTTTAATTAAACCGACGGAATTATGTTAGATAATTGTAAGAATTGAAACATTCGAGAGAATTGTATTCCTCTGACAAAGTCTTACGTTCCTTCACAGTGATTTGTCCTGCAGAGCGCAGCGATTATGCACAGACATCGCGACAGAAGACGGAATCGTTAGTAAACGCATTTAGCAGCACAACTCATTGTTTATGCATTACGAGGTACCGGCATATCTTGCCGGTAAATTCCCGACGATATTCTCAGTCACCGCGAATTGTTTCGTTCCTATTTTCGCGATGCTCCCAACGGTATTTTCCCGTAAATTCTCGCCGAGGCTCACACGAATCAGCTCCGGGCGCGTTCGCTCGCAAACTTTATGCCGAAAGGGAAATTCGCCGCGCGAGACATCGTGTGAAACCTGACGATGTCCCGTCATCACAGTTTCTCTTGCACTCAGGAGGCGTAAAACCGACGCGGCCGCGGGGCCGTAATGAAAATATCTAGTCGGCTTTTTACGGCGAGTGTTAACTCGAGCTTTCGTTCCTTGTTCCATCCCGAAGGAAATTGCGGCGAACCGACCTTGGGAGAAGGCTCTCTACACCGTCGCTCGTTGGCCGATTGTTTCTGATGCGACAATATGAGCGCGACGGTGCGAACTGTACAAATGGACGAGAGAACAGCCGTAAGAAACGAGCGTCCGGCGGGGGGTGCAAACGGCGGGGATTAATGAATTTATCGACCGATCATTTAATTTCCTGGTTCATGGTCAAGCGGGCGAAATTGCCACGTTCGAGACCCTATTTCCGATAAATCGATTTAACAACTCCGTAGCGTACACATTCGCCGTTTCCTCCTTTCGCCCCGTTCGCGTACATTTCGCCGCTAGGTGCTAGTTTGACTTATAAGTACATTACAGATTACAGCGTTTACACTATAGCAGCATGGACTTTTTTAACAGTCTCGCTGTACCATTTATATTTTTAATACACGTAGAGTTATTATTATTTAACATGCCTTGGAATTATTTATTATAACTCTTTTATGACATTATGACATTATAAGGATATATCTTTGGAGATATTTTCGCAAAATATTTGTACCTGGAATGTACTAATTAATTTGATTTCTCTTGCAGAAAATAATTTTATTTTTCTTCGTGAATTAACTTTGCAGAATATATTTCTGAATTTTTATATTCAAGATTTTATTATAAAGCGCCACATTTAATTAACACGGGACACGTATAAAAACAGTAAAACGGCTAAACTTTCTGTCACTTTAAATTGCGTGCCGTGTGCTCCGCGCGTGTTGTTTCAAGTAAATTTAATTCCTGACAAGCGGCCAGCTTTGTCGACGATCATTACCCGCTTGAACGATAAATTTCACTGCGTATATCGCGGCGAAACACGATAGTAGTGATCTAATTATTGGTGGAAATTGTGCTGGGAGTGCGGCGCCTCTATGGTGGTGGAGGTAGAATCGCCGTAGTGAAGGCCGGATAGACTGATAGACGGCCGAACGGATGGATGGATGGATAGATGGATGGATGGATGGACGTACGTACGTACGTACATACGTACAGGATGGCTGCATGGATAGATGGATGGATGGATGGATGGATGGACGTACGGACAGAGGAGAAACCCCAACGTTCTTCCGGCGACCAATTCGCTCGGCGATGATCACGCGTATGAGTTAAACACACGTCCGCAGTTTGCACGTCGGTGTGCTTATCGTCGATTGGACTACTCCGCAGTTGACTTTATCGGGACGTATCTGCGCATTCCCGCGTACGCGCCTGTCTCCGTAATTTCTGCCGACGCGTTAACAGCCGTCTCTCTCTTTGCCGTTTATACGTCCGCGCCGCGCAAATTACCGTTAAGACACTGGAATGTCGATTAACGGCGCGCTAATTGCCTACGGATAATTGACTCAAGTAATAACGTGATGTCTCTCTCTCTCTCTCTCTCTCTCTCTCTCTCTCTCTCTCTTTTTCTCTTTTTCTCTATGAAAAATATGATTTCACTTTTGCGATGTTCTCCTATCTCCGTATACCGCACGCATCTGTATTCTCTTATTGTTTAAGAGCGTCCGTCCGCGTTATTATCGGAAACACATCGCGCATTATAATTTTCATCGGCGGCGGCGCGCGCGCGGATAATGCGATATCAAACACACGTACGTTTATTACGTATTATCACGGCGCATAATTGGCCGCACGACGTAAAAATTTCTCGTATTAATTATCGCCGTTTGCGAGCGTTGAGCGTATTGCATTTCGCTCGCCGATACGAGTACACACAAGAAGAGAGCAAATAGATGGGCGGGGTGCGCGTCGGCTCATCCGGTCAGTCCGCATTTAATTAAACTTGCACGATATACCGCGGAATATTCGATTATGGACAAATTAGTTTAGTCCCTGGAGCGCGGTTAATTTCGCGTGAGACGCGATGTAAGCGGGCCGCCTCTTATGCCGCCGCCGCTGAAAGGGGGAGCTTAATTAGAAAAAATCCAGGTAAACCGTAGCGAGTTTCGCGACTTAATCATTTACATATTTACGACGTAACGAGTTGCAGCGCGCTTAGTGCCTTAGCTCCGTCTCTCTCTTTCTCTCTTTCTCTTGACCGGACACCTTTAACCTTTCTACATTAATAACCGTGGTATTACGGAACAGTTTATAAAAATTGGAGAACCTGAGTTTCATGTATAGCGAAGGAAAAACTTGATTTTTCTTTTACCTTATCCATAGAAATCTTAATGCTCTTGATACTTTTTACCGTACTTGTTAATTTCCGTGAAATACCGTTATCGTTAACGTGATATTTTAATGGATTAAATGATATTTTTTCCTAGCACCTGAAGTTCAAGCGTGTTTCAAAGTCCGATAAACTACCCAACTTAATCAGTTTAATCATACCGTCATTAAGCCGCCTTAATAATGGCGGTGGGGGTAATACGGGTGTGGAGGAAGTGATTCATGGCTGCCGAATAATTTCACCGGAAAGACAATAAGCTAAGTGGCGTGGTGGAGGGTTTCGCGCTCGTGCACGACGTCATTAATTAACTGTAGCAATTGAGCGAAGATTAATTGCCAGAAAGAGGAAGGCGGGTGGGCGGAGGCCTGTAAATGAAGAGGGTACACTAACAATAAGATCACTCTGCGGGATGCTCGACCTTCGTTTGATGATAATTTGAACGCGTGTCAATTTAGCGCCCAGCTATTCCGATAATTATACTTTCCTGTTCTCATTACGTGACCCTCGAGAGATACGAATGAAACTATTTATCTTGACTGTTGCATGGAATTCGTACGTGTAACCGCGACTGATGTCAATTGAAAAATTCACTTGAATTGTGAAATAGACCAAAAAAATTAAAAGTATTTTAACTTTTTCTATTATTTTTGCCAGTTTTGTTGAAAATATTATTTTTCATCTGAAGGAAAATATATAAAAATATTATGCGTCCGTCGATTGCCATAAATAAAAGTGTTGCTTGAACCAGACACATAAATTCACAAGAAATTTCCTTCTTTTTACAGGTAAGAGTGAGCTTTCTTTTTCACCGGAGCGCAACGGGTGGTACGCGAATGTACGTACGTGCACGGGAGAAATTTTGAGGGTAATGTAATAGAGTAAGACAATGAAATCCCAAGTAGGATCAGAGGATTGCCGCCACTACCGTTTGACTTCTCTCGCGAGCCCTTTTACTTTAATACTTTTTTTTTTATAAGATATTACGTGATTAATCTTAGGAATTTTCATTCCTTTGTTGCTCGGAAAGGGGAGACGTATATCTCATAATGGTATTTATCATTAATCTCTTCAACTTTACCATGCGTGGCTCATTTTGGGTTTCATCGATTCTAATGAGATTATGGTACGGATAATATTAGACGCTGGAGAGTTATATAGAAGACGTCTTTCGTGTATTAATGCCGTTTGAATATTTATCGTCCTATTATTATGCACGAAGGACACGACACTGGGACGAAAATTATTGCGATACTGTGATGATTAACGTTTGATCCGATATCTCCTGGCCGCTACGGTGGATCCTTATTAAGCGTAGCGAAATTCTCCGAGTTCACGGATGCGGTGAAATCCTTAATGCCAGTTCCGTACGACGTATATTGGAAGCACGGGCTGGTTATAATCGCGCTGAAATAGATTCTCCATTCAAAATCGCTCTGAATACATATTAGAACGATTTACTGAGCGCCGGAGAACAGGGCTGAATGTGGTATTAGAGTGAAGCCGCTTCTCAGAGTTGACTACAGAAGCTGGTTTGCCTCCCCATTCGTGATCCCGCGTCTTAAGCTCGGGTCACGCTCCTTGACGTTGCATTACAAAGCGATATCTGTGTTCTGTCTTACGCGTCTCGAATTCCAGTATGTTGAACTTGACATTTCGCCTCGTCGATTTGCACGCAATCGAGATCGATCGCGATACAAAACTTAATTGCACGTAATCTGCATGTGGCGCGAGGGCATTAGCGAAAACAAAATCGATTGACGTTCAATCGATATTTAATGAGCTTTTAATAATTGTTTAAAGTTTCAATCAGATTTTGAAATATTAATTGCATTATATTAACTATGGAATCCGATAATTCTGACCCGGATAGATTTGTTAGAAATTAATTTTAAAAAAAACTTACATAATAAGATAATTTCCTTTCTAGATATTATATCTAAATTTTGTTGATATTTTTCTTATTGCCGATCATTAAGTAATTATGTAGATCTTTGACGCAACGCTTCGCCACTTTCTATCCCAAGAGAATTATTATTTGAACTTCTTATAAGCACTACTCGAATAAGATGATTAGATAAACGAGACGCAAGCACTTAGGAACCTCGGAGTCGTGGAAAACGCGGTCTCGTGTAACGGGATAACGACATACCCTCGCCGAGGAAAAGATTAAATTCCATTGGCAAACGCGGTAATGTTAGTGGTTACGCCGCATTAAACTTTCGCCGGCAATCAGCATTTAGATAATGAAATTACTTGCTTACGCGCGGAATATTATCTGTGGAACCGAATCTCGCCTCTCGTGTTTTCATCGCGAGGGCACGAGTCGCTGGCGGATATGCGTCAATTCACATCGTCATGGGGGCAATTATTGGCCGTTAGTAACGCTTCGTCGCTACGGGTTCAGCGAGATTAAACGCGGACTCGTTCTAAACGCTAAAAGAATAATCGTGAATATTTTGCTCGCGCTTTTATTTGGACAGGATGGACTTCTGTCCCTTTTTCATTCGTGACGCATGCATGTACACACTTTTTCCATGTTATTTTTTGTATTATTTTAATGCAAATATCGTTTTTCAACCGACACAAACTTTTCGGAAAAAATCACAATATTTTTCGACTCATATTTTTTCACAAATAAGCGGTTCCCGCACAACAAAAAATTTCATTTACCGTGCGAAAAATTTTTAAAACTTTTTACATAAAAACCACTTTGCGCGGTTGAGGTACAAAAGCTACATGTCATTAAATACTTCTTAGCATTATTAGCTTATTGTTAGTAAAAAATTATATAAATGCATAAAATCCGTCTTTTGATTAATATTTAATTATACTAATAATAAGATTTTATCAATTATGATTAACGTTATTAATTAAGAATATTTGATATTGTGTAATCATTATTTTTCTTTAAACTTTAACTTGAAAATATCAATTATAAAAAAATTTTTGAAAAATTCAAATTATTGTAATTAATAATAATAATATGTATGTAATATTATTAATATTACTTACATAGGTAAAAAGTCTACGGTAAAAAGTATAAAGTTTATTATTTTGCAATGATTTAATTCGAATGATATTGAAATCTTGCAACAAAAGACGATAAAACGTTGTGAAATTCAAATTTCTATTGGGGAAACTTTTCTAATTAATCTGCTTCAATAATGTTTCAACATATCGAACCTATTTTGCTTTGGTATATTCCAAGGTTAAATCACGTTTTTACACATCTATCCGCTGCGTCCGCTAATGTAATTAATGTCTCGTTAATGGCGGGCAATTATACCGGGCGGGTGATGGTAATCCGGAAATGTAGCTACGCAAATATTTCGCTGAAACGGATCTCGTTTGTATCGTATCGCCGCTTCGAAACTCAAACTCGCGCCAGTCAGAGAGTTACCCGCGCCAGTTAATTACTATTCGATTGATTTACCGGATCCCCATTGCAGCTCGCCCGTACCGTACGATGCATCTTGCTAATGAGAATTCGTCCGAATCCTCCACTATGGACCAGTTTCAAAATTCGATTCTGTCAATCGCATGCTGCTCCGTAATTTCCTACCGCGTGCACTTCCCGTTTCGTTCTTCTTTTTCTAAAAAGTTCGTCGAATCAATCTGCGCGATTATATTCCATGCCCCGATTATTAATTATGATCCACGTCAGATTCGCAGAATGCTGATCCAGTTGTTCCAGTAATGAACATTTAATACGTCAAGCAGATTAAATAGTCGTAGAATTTTTTTTAGCAATTTTCGATCGCGCGAATATTTCTATGAAACAATTACGAAATATTAAATATTGATTAATCAATTTGTTCTGTTTATTAATTTATCTCTGCAATATCTCTTTTGTTACTAACGTTTTCGTTTAATTAAGAGATTCCACTTAATTAGTCTTCTTTAAAGTAAATTTTTCAATTGTTGAATGTGAAAATATAAAATGTATACTCCTCGTCGAAGATTAAATGTTTCGAGTGTATGTGAGTTGGACATTTCCGTCGAACATTTGACCTTTTGCGTAACCTAGATTGTGAATTGATAAGAAATTATGCCACGCTTGAGAATTGAGTAAATGCTATGTCATTCGTATTTTTTGTCGCATATGTCACGCAAACTCTTCCTCTTTGAGTTTTTGCTTTATGCTTTTGACGTCAGTGCGATTCTCACGTCAATGAAAAAGAGCCAAATGCTTTCTCATTTCTTGTACGAGCATCTGTATATTATTCGTTTTCGCCTTGCCCTTGCTTGTCAGTCGCTTTAATTATGCCGCCTCGTTGACGTCATCATATATCTCTGTCTGGGAAAGAGAGAAGGAGAAGAAAAACACATTAATGATTTAAGAAACGTTCTTCTAACTTTCATGTGAGATATAAATCAAATCATAATAATCTCCGCTTCTCTTACACTGAAAAAAAAAGATTGATTATAATTGATTGTAATAATTCAGTGTTGATAAAAGTTATCAAGATCCTTGATGAAATAGTTTCAACTAAATATATACATAGGTTATGACAAAATAATGTTATAAAAATTAAATGATCATAATTATTATCAAACGTTTTGTTATTATTATTATATTTGGTAATGACAACTATGTATTTAAAAAAAATTGCGTTACTGAATGCATCTTACAAGTTTATCTAGAATTTTTTTTTCAGTGTATGAAAATATTTGTCGCCTAATTGTAAAACGTAAAGATAAAACGCCAAAGAGCATGATTTTTCTGGGACACAGAAAAAAATCTCGATTAAAGTACGATCGAATTACGTATCGTAAGAAGTGAACGTTTGATATTATCGGAATTAAATATCTTTCTCGCGCGTAAATCTTCTTCGGATAGTCTTAGGCGACGCAAGATAAGAATGCTATTTATCTCTCAGTCAGAACTAGACTGCAATAAGAGGCTGTTTAACGTTCTCGCGACGTCTCACTTCCCCCCGACCCGCCTTTCCCGGAGAAAAATCTGAAGCTCAATAAGAGCGTGTTTCGTACCAAACGGATCTCCTCTTCCATTTTGCAGCTTGACAGCCGAAGCGTAGAAAAATGCCACGGATATTCGCTTTGTCCTCGAATCGCCTCGGGCTTTACTCGACGACTCCGAGAGCGATGAATAATAAAAGCACCGCGTCGATTTTACGCGCAGCCTCATTTCACCCGATATTGACGCGACCTGATCGTATCTACATAATTTCGGATCAGCAACTTCAGGATTTTTATTAAAGCGTCGAAATCATTGTTATTATCCCTTCGCAAAACCGTTCCAATCGATTTGCCGCCGAATTTTATCTAGTAATTAAATAATTAAGTACTTCTCTCGCGAATTTATGTTACGAGAAAAAGTTCTTGGAATTACACGCCGGTTTTTCTTTAAGAATATTATCATTAATTTTACGTAAAATGAAGTCGAGAGAGTACGGTACTTACGACCCCCGAAATTCTTCATCATTTTGTATCTTTAACTTTAATCTTTCTAGATTATAAAGTAAACGTATATCGCGTGCAGATATTTTCGCAGTTTTGTTTGATGAGTCATAATATATTTTGACCCATTGCCAAAAGTCGGTAGTTTTGCCGACTTGCGAGCGCTGCACGCGAGAAGGCGAACGCAGATATCGAGAATGGGTGGAAGGCGGTTACCGTGGCAATTTGCGCGATCGTCCAATGATCGACAACGATCGAGAGACTCGCGGGATACGGACGGGGAATTATATTCGCGCAGTTTGGCAGCGGTTTTGCCGCGGTGCGAGTGGAAATGAAGTGTTAGCGATCGGTGGATGTACGGATGATACAAAGGGATTCCCCGTTCTCTTCTCTTCTCCCTCCGACCTCGCAATTAACCCGCTTCTCGTACTTTCAAGATTCCCGCGGAGAAGTGAAATTGGCCCTTTTGCCGCCGTGCAATTTGCCACTTAGGCATTATCATTCGACGGCCGCCGCGCCGCACCAATGCATCTCTCGGGATACCCCATCATTTTTCTCCCGCGGAATAAGCGCGCACATTACCAAGATGCTTTTCGCTTGCTCAGAAACACTGACGAATCGAGTTCTCGTAATGAACTAAGCGATTATTACCGGAGAAAAGGTACTACATTGTAACATTTTTCAACGATGAATTTAACAACGATGAATTTGATAATCAAGAAGAGAAATCAGTTATATTATTAAATAACTGTTATATTGACATAATTATTTTAAATAAATCTATAACATTTTATAATGTTTTTTTAAAAATATACTCAATTTATTACATTTGTTTCACTTTTTAAATTATGTAGATTGTTTATGGCGAGAATAATTCCACGTTGTAAATATGTATTGAGTATATTTTTATTTGTTGAATTATTCTCTCTCCACATTCCCAAAATAATTTATTTAATTTCAAACATTGAGTCATCTTGTATTAAAATAAAAACCTTTAGAAAAAAAATTTTAAAGAAATGTGAAGAAGAGCAAGTGGAATTTGTTTGTGGACGTTCCAATTAAAATCGTGTTTAAAATGACACTATTAAAATGACACTTCTGATCTAAATGTTTATAGATTTTTTGACCAGAATCCAAGATCATGAAATTGAATTTGATTGCATTTAAATTCCACAAAAATGTTTTATGTGTGTAATATGATTACATTTACGCGATATCGATTTTATTTTTAATAACATCACTTTATTGGCGATTTTATCGCGCAATACTCCCATCGGGATGATATCACTTTCTTGCGAAGACTCCGAGCTGCGACAACGTCATAACCGATTCTGGAAGACTAATTCCGCCCGCAGTGCAAGTCGCGTCTTAATTATATCGACGCGGTCTGGCGAGGGCGTATATGTGTAGCGCCGAGGTAACGATTACTCGGATATACGCGCGGCTGGCGCGAGCGACATGATTGGAAACTGCGGTCCGCCATTGTGATCCCATTTACGTGATATTAGCACGGTGTCAGGCTGCAACGGCGTGCGAAATTAATCTCTCGCGCGGCGACAGGAACCGGCGTTTCTCCGTGCCCGTGGGGAGACGATCTCTGCGCGTACCGTGTATAACGATGCGCCACAGGTTAGTCAGGGGTTCGGAATCATCCCCCCCCCCCTCCCGTACGAAATTCTATCCGGTTAAATTAGATTTGTTCGTTTATACCGGTACGCGAACGCGACGCCGAGCAGGTGAACCGCGTCGACGCACCCGGCGAACGCGGCCGCTTTTGTTCGCTATATTTTAGCCGGGTCATGTTTCAGAAATGTATAAATAGATGTCTTGGGCTGATACTCTTGGTATCTTGGGCTTGGAATTAATTTTACGGTTGTATCACAAAAAATCGTATCTATAAGGAGATATGATTTTTTTTGCGAAGCCGCATCGTAATTTTGTTTTCTGGTAAATCTAGTGAATTTACGTAAGTTTCTTATGTAACAACCTTTTCCTTATAATACTCAAGAAATTTGAAGAAATTAATACTGATACGACGATAAGTTTAATTTTCAATACGACAGATACGGAAAATTAAGTTTGTCCGTTAGTTATTACTTCGCAGCGGAATTGGACGCCAGATTGGCTTTCGATTTTATTGGCAAATTTTTGTATGCATCACGAAAACAATGGAAGCGCCGTGTTTGTACATTCCTCGCTGCATCTTTACAAACTGGATGCTTTTATTAAAAATCTGTTGATCCAATGTGCAATGATCCGTGTGCCGAAGGTCTTTTGTTCTAGTGCATTTATAATTTTATAAAGCTTTCGTATATTTGCAGAAGCAACGTGTGTTAAGAAAATAGGTCAGTGAGTAAAAATCAAACTCACGCGTTCAGTTTTATGATCAAAAAATATTTAATCTTATTTAGTTAACTAATCGTGTCTTTTTTAATGTTTCTTTATTGTTATTTTAGCTTGTATTGGCTTTTAAACTGTAACAGCTCTTATTTCGGTATCGCACGGGAGAATATCGACGTAAGACATTTTCGGCAGCTTTGATCGACGTCCCGGCGCCTGAGAAGCTCGCTGAATGTCTTGAGTATCTTGGGTGCTTGCCCCGCGGCATTCAGTATGCAGGAAGGAGCGCGGATCCGTGTTCTCTTTCGTCTTTTCTCCCCCGTTGTCGTTGCTACGGCGGTCGAAGGCGCACTGCACGGGAATAACGTACCGGTTCCTTATCTATTTATGTGCGACAGAACTCGACGCCAATCTGCCGTAGGAAAACGCTGAAACAGCTCCAGGGGAGAAGAAAGACGCGGGTAATCGATTTTCCTGCCGAGCAAAGGGGGCTCTTTGCCCGGCAGGCAAATCGTTTCCGCTCGTCCATATCCACGCGAGGAATCTTATTCGGCGGCAATTCACTGTCGCCGACTATCGGATTCGCAAGTCGCTTCGAGACTCGGCGAGCGTACACGGGAGTATGTACATACACTCTAGACGCGAGATCTATCTTGCCTGAATTGAAGGAGCTCGAGACCCTCTTCCCTCCCTCATCGGAAGGTTGCTGCACTGAGAGAAAAATATAGTTACTTTTGACCTGAACCACAATTTTATAATATTTTTAACGATAATTATGGTTAACATAACGATGCATACACTGAAAAAAAATTCTGGTTAAATACAGTTTTGTTATTATAACAGGTTATTATAAGTTATAAAGTTCTATTTATAATAGCCAAAATTTCTACTATCATAACTAGAATATTTGATCATATTTAATGTTAAAAATATAATAAAATTATGATTGAGGCCAAAAGGAACTATATTTTTCTCGGCGGGAGAAAATCTCGTCGCGGAGGCGACTGTGAAAAGAATAGCAAATTAGTTAGATCCTCTTACGCGCGCAATTGGCCTTGCTCTTTTAATTACGCGCGATAAACGCCGCGCGACATGCACGAGCCCATTTTTGCAAAACAAAACGCGATGTCACAACGGTGCGATTTCGAGCGTCAATTTGATCAATGGTCTCTCATTACATTCGGGCTCTCCCGCGAGCGCATCACCGGCGTCGTGTGCGCGACGTAATGAGCGTTGAAAAGCATCAATTTTATTAACACGTAATAATATGATGAATGCGACGCGCGCGTGTATTACGTGCGTACGCGATGTCCGGAGCGCGCACATGCACCGCCACGAGGTTTCGCGGGTGCAACACACCGCGGATGCAACGGGCTAACAGCACATCGTGGAATGCTGTCGTAGTGGCGCTCAACTCGCCTCTTTAATTCGCACGTGCGCTCGCCCGACCGATAGCCGCGATTGCAGACCGGTTACGGCCCGACGTCACTTTCAGCTTTGATCAAATAAACTTTCTCTCGCTGTTTATGTTACAAGTAAGACCCTAGTTACAGCGACGACTTGCGGTCACGCTTAATTAACTCGTCAAGGTTTTGATATAAAACGACGCGCGGATTTGCGTAAAAACGTATGGCGATTATCTGGCCTGTTGAATCTAATTTCCAGTCGCACATAGTAAATTAATTTAAGGTATGTCACAAATATAAACTATATCGGTCGATGCCTGATCAGATATCGATACTTTTATATGTACCAAATGTAAAATCAGTATTTCAAATGGTTAACTGGTAAAACAGGATCTCTTTCTCTCTCTCGCCGCACACGAAGAGTCAGGCCCGATCGCAGACAGCGTGATCAATCGATCGAATCGCTGTGAAATCGCACGGCTCGCTCGTAAAGCGCTCGGAAATCGACGAGCGTTGCGAGAAGAAAAACTATTACCTCGCGGCGGTCAATCGAACAGTCTGCTCGTCGCGAATTTCCTGGGCAGCCAAGCATCGAAGGCTCACTCATATCGAATGATTCATGACGCTATTGAATCGCAGCAAATATCTCTGAGCGATTCGCTCGCCGTAGCTGATAAGCGTCGGAGGCTTAACATTGAAATTGACTTTACTTCATCTTACGCCGCCACTCGTAAGGAGATTGAAAACCTTTTTGCGTCCAATTCAAATATTACAGGAAGGTTACTCAGATTGGAAAGGATAAACCTTGGTCCCCCTCCCCCCCTCCCCCTCGTGATCTCTGCGGCCGATCTTGGTTGCTTGCCTTCGGTCAACATTTATTATGTACGGTCTCAATAAATCGTACCGCGAAATGGCAAATTTATGTGGAAGCGGGTGCTTAATTTTTCAGTCGACCTTTTCCGAGACGTCAACCCGCTTCGAATACGATTTGATACGATCCTCTACGGTGGGCCTCCCGAAAAAGGGTCGCCTCGAAATTCGTTCTCGCCGCTGGACCGGCTAAGATCGCGTCCCGAATAATTTATTCTCCACGCGTGAGGTCCGTAGTAATTTTCTCTCTCTCTCTCTTTTTCGATACACATCGAATGTTTATTATTTATTGCTCTTTATGAAATTTTTGGGCGTGATACGCGTATAATTAGGATTAAAAGTTCGTGCCGTGGTATCAAGCATGAATTTATCGTGTTGGAGGAAGAGTAGTTCGTTAAGACTATTCATCGGGTGGGTTCTCGATTTTCGAGCGAAAGCCATGAATCCGCTTGAAACGTCGAGCGTATGCCACCCTGGTAAGTTTAATCGTGATGAGCTGTGCATTCAATTAGCAAAAGGTATTCAGCAATCTCAGATTAGAACCCGAGCACTCAACGTGGATGCTGTTAAGTGCTCTTGAAAGCACATTGCCGCGAGAAAGAGCATGGTCCGCGCACTATATACGTATAAAAGCGCAGACGTGGGGGGATACGAGCCACCGCGTTAACTTCTCCCGGCATTATACCTTTCAGTTTCCACCCTTTATTCAAATTAACGCGCGGATAATGCTCATTGTTAAATCATATCTTTGAGATACGCTTTATTACTCATCCCAGTTTTATTAAATAGCTCTTGTCGGCGACATTAAAGTCTTACTACGTTCTTACGAAGTGCTCCTAGATATTAACTGAATTTATTACAAAAAGCCGAAGTGTATTAATCAACTTTGTGCCATTTCTAAAAATAATGAGATGAAATAATGAGAAGAAAATGAAGAATAAAGGAGGAATAATGAGAGTGTTGTAATAACAACTTGAATTTCTTTTTACTTTTAGGGATTTGTTACACTGAAAACTTAATGAACTTGAAAAAATCATTTACAATTATTAATTCGAAATTAATGAATTTAGTAAAAGAGTCGAGAATCGTTTGTATAATTAATCGACACTAATCGAATAGAACGATCGTTGAATCGGTGACGCGAGCGCGAAGCATTATTGTTTAATTCAATCGGCTTCAATTGGTCGACTCGTGAAATCGATCTCGGTCCCGGTAGACGGGATTGAATACCAGGTAACAATAAGCATTATCCCGGATTAGGAATCGCACGCTTAACGTTTACGTTAAGCGATCGCGGGAGGGAATTACCGCGGGAGAACAGGATTCACTGTAAATTCCATTCGAGAACTAAGGAAGACAGGACTTCTCGTCCCCCCCCCCCCGTCTTCTCCTCGGATCCGTCTCATCTTTTTCTTTCCCGAGCGACTGGTTTTGCGCGCGAACCAATGGACTCTCGATTTCGAAGGGAGACCAGGGACGGGAACCAGAAGAACCAGCCGGTCGACCGACACTTGTCTCGTTACGAGAGCGCGGGGTGTCACGTGCAGGCGCGTAAATACAGCCTCGTGCCACAAGCAGAAGAATATTGAAAGTAATAGTCCTTCGACAGAACCTCACCGTCGTCATCGTCGTCGAACGTTTATTACTCAAGGGCAAAGCGGAACGAGGCGTATCTCGCGTCGATCTGAAATGCGTGTACGCTCTCGTTTGGACGATATCTGTCTGAAGACGCGGGTGTTCCGACGATATCGGCTCGCAGGCGTTCACGGCGGGCAATCGCGCAAGCCGCTCGAACGAGCGTAGCCGGAGCTCCGGCTCTTCGCGGAACGTATAAATGTCTAATCGCGATAAAGAGGCGCGGATGCACGTCGCCGCCGTATAACCGCACGCGCGTTCCGCATCGCGCGGCGCGGCGCGAAACCGCGACGTATGTGCGTGCATGCAGTTCACCCGTTCCCTCTCTCTCCCCCTCTTTATGCTCGTAAATACATCGAGCGAGAAACGAGAGAACGAGCGGGAGAATGCACGTCGCGCACATCCGCGTGCTCCTCGCTCGGCGAGCGCACGCTCTCGCGGAGCCTGGAACAGTGAGATTCGCTCCGGGAGAGCTCCCTTTCCGCCCCCGTCCCTTCATCCCTCTCTGGCCGGCCGCGCGATTTTCTTCCTCGTCCTTCTCTCCACGACGCCCTTCTCAGTCTTTCGATCGCGACCTCTCTCGCTTTCCTCCATCGTCGTTCCTCCGCGTCTTCTTTTCTTCTCGTTCCTTCGTCCACCACCTCGTACGGTTGCTCCATCGTGCGTGACTCAAGGTCACCGACTCGCGCGCGGCGTTTATGCAGAGCTTATGCAGTACGCGCGAGCGATCGGCGTTGCCAGTGGGTCGGCAACATCGTGCCTTCTAACGAGATCAAATGAAAAATCAAGTCGCGTTGATAACCGCGGAGAACGTGCATGAAAGAAGTGTATTGTTCTGCCGTGAATCTGCGTTTGGAAAATTCTTGCTTACCCTTCATCCCATTTTTCACAGCTTGCTTTAACAAATTATGATGATACATGTTTAAATAGATGAAGATCGAAATTTATCGTTACAATAAGATACAGTAAGATTACAGTTACAGTAAGATATGTGATAAATTCTTACCTGTACAGTACACTGAAAAAAAATCTGGTTAAAAACGAACGAATCAGAAAAATCTGGTAGGCGTGATCAAATATTCTGGTTATTATAATAGGATTATAATAGGATTAGAACAGATTTTCTGATTCGTCCGTTTTTAACCAGAATTTTTTTTAGTGTACTTGTATATTTTTGTAGAATTTTATAAATTTTAATTTTTTTAAAAAACCTTTGTAGAATTTTATAAATTTTAATTAATCTTTAAGCTGTATTAATTTTTTTGTATATTTATTTTTTCGGATGTAACACAAGATTATATTTAATGCGCACACGATTAAATTTATTCTATAATGCGCGCAGATTTTGCGATGTCGCATTTCCAAGACAATGGACGGCAATTTTTCATGGCGCGAGGAATACTTGGCAGAGCATTCCGCGAATTAGAGGGCAGAGTGCACGCGCATTTTATTAGATTCATCACACCCTCGTAATTCTTCGTGATGCCGTCGGCTCAACGCCGTGCCAAATAAATCATCCGGTTAGAAAAGCTTGCGCCAGTGGCGGTGCAATCCGTGGCGCGGCAATCCGTGGCGCGGCGTTTAAATGTCATTATAATGGCTCTCCGGTTGTAAAATACAGTCGTACGCAGCGGGGAAGTTTCCCAAACACTTGTCACCTGCACTTTCTGCATTGCTCGTCGTTTGCTTTCCTCTCTCGCGGGACAATCTAATCGAAGCGATTAAGCTGTTATAGACGACGATATATTAGGTATTCTTGCACTCAGAGAAAAATATAGTCACTTTTGGCCTCAACCACAATTTTCGAATATTTCTAACGATAATTATGGTTAATATAATGATGCATATAGTTAAGTTAATCATGTTTATTGTTAGAAATATTCGAAAATTATCGTTGAGGCCAAAAATAACTATATTTTTCTCTCAGTCTGATTCAGTGTAATAAAAATTTCGTTTTTTTATTTCATCGATAAGCAACGAAAAAAATATATTACAAGGACAGAAAGTCATAAAATCCTTAGTATAAGTGAATTTTCTGAACAATTCAGCGTTACGTGTCTTGCATTCTCAGAAGGGATGTACGTTTCCATCGACTAGCGTATTTCAACGAGATATCTCGTAGCTGAGCACGGAGAATTTCTAGTCTGTGCTCCGCCGATTACCGCGCCGCTGACGATCGCGGTTTATCGATGCATATCGTTTCCGATTATGCAAATGCCCGGGCGTTTGTGTTACTCGGCCGAACACCGTCGACTGGTGTTGCCAGCTTGACAGCTACATTATTTGTACGCCGCTCGTTTGCATCGTAAATTCTGCGCGATGTACCACGCCGATTTGCTCGCTCAAAACGTTTCCGTTTCGTTCCCGTTTGATTTGCAGCGCATTTGGCCTTTCTTTATTTTTTGCGACGCGTCGCGTCGCGCGTTTATCTCTTATTGCTGTGTAATATGAGGTAATGAAATGTCCAGCGTGGTAGACCCCCGGACCTTGAAATCCTCTTGAGATCTGCACAGGATAAACGTTTATCGCCCTGCGGATCCCTCATTGTGCAAATGTGCTCACGTTCTGTTTGCCGAAGTCTATGACTTTAATCTTTAATATACACAGTTACATTGGAAGGTGCAATTGCAGTTCCAAGTTGCTCCGTACCAAGTTTACCGGGTTGCGACTATTCTGCGACGTAAAATAATTACGTCTCTTTTTAATGCATCTTGTTTTTCCATTCGGCGTCTCTCAGTTTTTCACTGTCATCGTCGAGAGTCGTTTAGTACCGTCGTACCAATTTCGTGATTTGTGTTCTGTGAAATTAATCTCGGGTTTCAATTTCGTGGACTTCCTCCATCGGCTTCCGGTGCGACGAGGACAACGCGGGCGGGACAGGAGAAAGAGACAGGCAAGGGATGTACCCGCGCAGAAGGACCCTGCGACGCGTGACGGCAGCATCGGAATGCTCGCTGGGTCTATAAATCCCCGGGGAGGTAGGTGTGCGCCGTGTAATAGAATGACGGAATTCACAGTGGAGTGGAATCGGCTTGTTATTAGCACGTTCTAACATAACTTGGATTCAGCGATGCGTGCGGCGGCAGTCAGTGGGTGCCCGGAAGTGGGCCCGCCCTCGCGAATATTTATGGTGCACCAAGTAGCCACAGATCTTCTTCTTGCGTTGCGCGAATATACATGTCGTGGTCGACGGTCTTGAGTAGTAAATCGATTCGAATTTCGAATTAAATTTAGGTAATCAATTCATTGTATCTAAGCAAAATTCAAATTTTTTGCATACATTTTGACCGCTATATACTGTAAACTCCTATGGTTTGCCACTGCTTCTACTCAATATTCGGTTAATTTGACTAAAACAATGAGATAAAATAGCAACACCGTAAGCCTTATTTAATTTAACTTCTATGTTAGTCAAAATTTTACCTTTCTTTTAGTCAAAATTAATGAAATATTGAGTAGAAGCAGTGGCGACCTATGGAATAGTTAAAAATTATTGAAATTCAGTATAATTTGACACTACGAGTTTAACAGTGTAGTACAAAGTTGCGATTGCTAAGTAGGTACGCGTGGAGAACCACTGATCGCAAACGCGCGAGATTTCTGTGTAGAAGACGATGCAGAAAAGATGCAGGGAGAAAGAGAGAGAAAGACAGGAGGGGGAGAGGGGAGAAATAGAGACTAGTTGGTATAGTTTGCCGGAGATACGAAGGAAGGTGCAGTGGTGTCTCTCAGCTTTTCTCGTCGTCCACGTGCTGCGCGAGACGAAGTAAAAAGCCTTGCTGAGACAACGGGGTGGGAAACGGACGAGGGAGAAGAGCGAGCAACATAAAACGTGCGTGCACGCGCAAAAAAGGCAGCGGCGTATCCACGGAGTTGTTCGTGCGCGCGCGAAATCGCGCCGTCTCCGCTCTCTTCTCTTCGTAATAAAACGATTCTCCCCCCTCGACCAATTTACGCCTTCGAGATCCGCGCCGCAACGGGGTACGCGACGGGCCCTTCGCGCCCGTCAGTTCATAGCCGATAACTCCATCGCAACGTGGGTCACGACTCGGAGATACTCTGCTCCGACTCGTTTTTTTTCTCTCTCTCTCTTTCTCTCTTCTCTACCATCGCTCATTCGGGATTCCCTTCTTTCTCTTTCTTCGACTTCTCCAACGGGCTTCTTCCCCCGCGTCTCTAATTGTACTCGTTCCCCACGACACGCATCGTACATATTTATGCCGTCGTACTTTATCCGAGCATCCTCGCATCGATTCCTCGCGTCGTCTTCGGGGTTCCGCGTGAAACGACTCCATAACGATACCCGTAAAGTATTTCTCGTCTGTTACATATGGGCATTAATAAAATTCATCGAAGAGTCACGAGCGTTGGATCGCGCCATAATTTTTTTACGCAGGGTATTGTCGCGCAATTATTCACATTGTAGCAGAATAAACGTTCCATGAGATGTATAATGGATGAACGTCTCGAACACAGATTCGGAATTCTCTTTCAGATTTCGCTGTTTCATTCTTCCCTTTTTAATGCTGAATAATTTTTATATTTTACTTAGAGATTCTTTTTGTTAATGAGATTAAAAATATTTTACCAACTTTATTCGATAGAAAAAAATTTGTAAATCCCAAAATATAATGTATGTTTAGCGTCTCTGTTTGCTTAGCTTCTCACCACAAATAACGAGAATAATGCGATGGTGCGCAAAATGGTTGCATATCCCGATAACGAGTTTTGTGTTACGATCGTTTCGTTCAAATGCGCGTATAGTTTTATCGGCTCGTGCTCGTTACGAAGCGCGAGCCGATTCGAGTGCGAAGAAGTGCGCATGGTATTTCGAGGCCACCGCAATTATTGAGCCGGTGTGTATGTCAAGTCGGAATATTTAGCGAGTCGTTTATTTCCAATCCGAACGTACGTCGCGGTTTGTACAGCCCGTTGTGCCGGATAATAAGTAACACGAGTCGAAATCGCGCGCGGATCGATGCGATGAATTTTATCGGACGGCGGAGCGCGATCGTGCCGCGTGTCCCAAGGTCGAGACAATTATCGGATTCATGAATATCCCCGGCGTATACGTTTAGCGTCAGTTGGAACTTGGCCGTGCCGTCGTTATTAAATGGAACGATAAAAACGTCGGAGGCCATTGTTGCGGATTTTATTGCGGGAGGAAGGCCATAAGACTACCGAGATGAATTATTGGAGCGAGGGAGATCTCGATCGTTGCGAGATCACGGATATTTATATGTGCACGTAGTAAATTCAGAACAAGTATCTTTAGATCGCACTAAAGGGATTATCGGCCCAGTTATTACTCGGATGAGATCGAGTGAGTTGAGAGATTAATTCTTTAGCGAGGAAAATATCGCGCGATAAGGAAATAAAAACAGACGAGTGCCGTGTAATGCAGGTTCTCTAGCTAGTGATAAATATATTTACCCGCAGCAACGTGTTTTTTAGACTCTCCCGACGTATCTCCCGTGATAATTGAGATCGATTCATTTTCTGTGCGCAGGCCCCGCTATTAGTATTTCGCCTTGAGGTGCCATTTACCGCCCTTCACCTTCCAACATTCCCGGTTTCATTCCATATAAATGATCCTATCGATCCTCAAGGTCCGACTGATTATTACCAATACATCCATATAGATGTCAAACGGAGGTATAATGGATCCGATTATTTTTCCGTTTATTTTTTTTCGAAGGAGTAGAGGAAGGGGGGGGGGTTTACGAGACTCGCGGGCCTGGAATTACACGGCGATAGCCATTACTTACACCGGAGAGGCGTATGCGAAGAGGGCTTTCTTCCAGTAATTACTTGGACACGCGAGCGACTTTTTTCAACCGGCGAAATTATTACATTATACATTCGCACTCTCTCTCTCTCTATCTTATTATTACTCATTAGACCTTGAGAATATAGATACGGGTCGACAACGATCGGTCTCTTCAAAGGGAATCGGTATTCAAGGTTGGTATAATTATCGTTGATCCGCTAGATATCGAAGACGATTTCCGTTCACGCAAAAGTGTCGATTTGAAGATTCTCATGGAATTATTTGAGCAAAATGGAGCAAATACTTCCCGCGATTATTCATCGAGCTTTAAACGATATTTGAACCTCTCAGAAGCCAAACTGTAATCGACTTTATGAAATAAAAATGATGAAATTATAAATTAATCATGTGACTTCATGAAATAAAAATGAAGAAATTATAAACTAATTACGTACTTAAATTCACGTATACTTTATGTATTGCAATTAAGAAATTTGCAAAAAGTGGAGTCGTTTAATTTAACCTCAATGACAAGTTATTTATCATAACTTTCCATAAATCGATGAACATTAGAGCGAATGTTCCTCGATTTATGGAAAAAGTCAGTATCGAGTTTGCGCGCAGATTTCGTTATTAATAAATGTCGTATTAAAAACTCGCGGGTCATTGTCGTCACGGCCCCCGGAAAATAACGATTCGACTTTGCTTTTACGAGGGTCCCCCTCGAGGGTACCTCTCCTCACACCGTCGGCAGAAAATAAAACCATAAAGATTTTTTTTTGCACACTTTGCAGCGACCGAACAATTACCGAAGCCACGTTCAAAGCGCATTTTACGAGAAGGGCCGCCAAGTCGGTGATGTGTTTTCTGCTTTAGCCGCCGTAACGTTAACGCTGAAAGTGCCCTGTATAAACGTCGGCGCGCTCTCATAATCGTTATATAGATCGTACGCGCCACGTTCTTCCAAGTATATTCTATAAAGCGGTAACTGGCAGTCCAAGATAGCAGGCAATCGAGGTAGATACGACGCGAGTTGGATCGCTCGACGATCTCTTTCGCGACCTCGTCACTCGGGATGCAATTACCACGGTATGCATGTTGCACGCGAAGTCCATTGCGCCGACCAGTTTCGTAATATACCGTCTCGGGCCGGCAGTTATCGGCTGGCGACGTAAAAATCGGCGTAAAAAAGCTGATTGAGATTAAATTCAATTAGCGAATGCCTCGCGCGATCGGGCGTGTTTACGGCCGAGCGATATCCGACGATATACATACGTAAGAACGACATTTCAGCCGCGGGAACAATTTAATGCCGGTCTTCGATATTCTCGAGCGCGGTCAGTTATATAACTCGCGATTCGTGTTTTATGGCAGACGGAGAGAATATCCTTCTGTTTACGCGCGCCGAGTCGTTCGCGTTTCACGGTACAAAGTTTAGCCGCAACCGTAACTCACGGTTCATTATATTTTCAAGTAACGCGATACTCGTGCTTATCCTCTCGACATTTAAATGCCGTATGTACATACAATTAGTTACTCCAGTTGCGGAATTTATAACCGATCGTGTGCATATACGACGTAAATAGTTTCCCGCAATAGTTTGACATTTCAAGTTCTTCTTTCGATTTGCCTATCGCGGGAAAAACATATGTTCTTTATTTTTCTCGTATCGTGACAAGTTTGCGAATATTTTTAAAATTATCGTTTGATTTATTCTGCCGACAGCGAGAAAGATGTCACAAGTTTCTCTGAAAGTGAGTGCTGAATATTGAATAAATTTTGGAAAGGCGTGATTTCTATAATGAAACGTTCGCTGGGCAAAGATCAAAATTAATTATAGACCGTCTCATGATGCAGGACACCCTGCGTAATTTATTTGGTTAATAAGATAATCTGCAACGAGCCACGATGTATTGAACGATGCCCGTGTACCTGTAAATCAATTCTAAATTAACTTTCATTCGAGATTAATATCACCGAGATGCCGGACGAGCGGCGCGTTCTCTCCCCCTCTCTCTCTCCCTTCCCCCCGACGGCGAGTGCGACGGCTGAAAAAGCGATTTGCGGCATGACAACTCGATCGTATCGATACCGCGGGACTTCTCCGTCCAGCGCACCACGTACCTCGCCCTGCGTTCGCCATAACCCGCAAGAAAAAGCTGTCGTCTCGTAGGATCGGCGCAATATCGTCGTACCGGGTGAGGGGGAGGGAAAGGGGGCAATGGGCGCGGGCGAGGGCACGGCGGAGCGAGAGGCGATTTTATCTCGGCGCCGTAACTCATACCGGTTTTTCGGCTGGCGAGCAGGGTGGTGCGCGATTTCTTGCCAATCAGCGTGTCCCGGCCAAGGGTGGGCCCTTTTATTCGGAATCGATTAAAAGATAAATAAACCATGCCGTCGGCGGTTTATTCTTCACATTACGTCTCGGCTGCGCCGAGACGATCTCCGATGTTTCCAGTTATTATTGAGTTGAAATCGCGTTTGCCTCGCGGTTATTTCCCAGTCGAATATGCACGCTTGTATGCATACCTCGACATCATGCGAAAGCGACGTATGCGATTCTTAACGCTGTGAAAACAGTTTTAAAAGTTGTATAAAAAGAATTTTAAAATCCATTTTAATCCAAACATTTAATAACTTTCATTTTTATTTATGCACTGAGAAAAAATTTTGGTTAAAAACGGACGAATCAGAAAAAATCTTGTAGGCGTGATCAAGTATTCTAGTTATTATAATAGAAATTTTTGGTTATTATTTTATAAGTTATAAAGTATTGAGTTCTATTATAATAACCAGAATTTCTTTCAGTGTGTATATCCTTTTATGTATATTATTTCTATTAATTTTCTATTAATTGTATATTATTTTTATTAGCTGTTACTAAAATAGTTATTGTGAAGGTGCAGTGAACAATATAGAGATATATTACGAACATTAATTTTTGGTATAAAAATAATCCATGTCTCTGACGCTAATACCGCGAAAATAAACGCTCTTTCGTTTCATTAATTTGCGTCTATTGTTTACGAAATAAGCATGAGCAAGTGTTATAAATTACTGGCGACTTTTAATATTATTCTAGCGAGGTTGCGCCACGTATTAAGTATATTTTCCCAGACGCAAAAATAACCAGTCACGGCGCTGACGCGCGTACAAATATACACACGTGTGTACGTGTATGTGCACATAGTTGTGGGAAGATTTAATCGTCGAGCATCGGCGCGGGATAGTTACATAATTGCTTGCATCCCGTGGCCAGCTCACGCGCGTCGATTCATCGACGATTTATGTTTTTGCCGAGGCGAATTCTCTCTATGCGAATGGCTCGTCCAAGCGCGAACCTTACCGCGGAAGCTACGTGTACACGCCACGGTAATTGATTTTAGATTTAATTTAATTAAACGGACGTCGTGGCGCCGGCTTTCAGCGGATTCTCTTCCCTCGCGTCGTCGCGGCTTAACGCGTACCGTCGTGGTGTCCACGCGGGTACGACGTCCGTTTTACGTGCGTTATTGCCCGCCGGCTAGAGACGCGAGTTGTAAAATTGTGCTCTTTACACTTGTGTCCTCGGCGCGTTTTGCGCGACTTAATGCCGCCAGTGGCCTCGCCGTTAAACGGAAGACACTCGAGGCGCAAGTTCCCCATCCACTTCTCGCGTACGTAAATTTGTCGCTTTATTCGCGTCCCGATTGAATTCGCCGATTGGTACGAATTTTACTTCCGTGTTTCGTAGACGTTAATGAACCACTTTTTCGACTTGTCCAATGAAAAGGTGAACTTCTCGGTTAAATAAAATTATAGATAAATTCTAATATCGCGATTCTAGTCCGTATTGATCTCTGTTGAAATTATTTCAATCTTCTTGGACGCGATAACAATGAGAATTCGATGAGATAATTGAAAGTTTTCGATTAATCGATCAATTTGGAAAATAGTATAAACATACAATATATTATGATGTTTCGCACACCGAAGGTAAAAATTATTTGTACAATAATCATTGAGGCATTTCGGGTCTCGGTCTCGCGGACAAATGAAGATTTTGCTTCCCCGCGAAAGTACAAAGATCTTAATGGGCAATACGATCCCCCGGCGATAAAAAGGGGCTTTAGCACCGTTCCGCAGAAGTCGTCACGCAGAAAATCGATACGCGGCGATTGCCCGTCGGTGTTTCAAGGTGCGGCGGCACACAGACAACGTGCTATATATTCTGACATCATAATGCGAGTGATAAAACGTGAGGATCGAGGTAGTATGCATATGATCGTCGTCGGCCGAGAGACGCAAGGGCCCGACGCGATTATCGTGCCGGCAACGTGGTATTATGAGTCGATCGAGACGTGTGTTTTGCCTGTCATTTGCGGATATTAATACGCCTGTTCGACCTGAATAAATTGCCATCGCAGAAATTGCAATTCCCCTCAGTTTGCCTACGAGCGTCGCATACGTATGTGTGTACGTATATCGAGGGGCTTTAAAAACGATCGGGGGCAACTCTTTATGCGGTGTACGGCGTAAACCGGAACACAGGTCGATCGGTAGTCTAATTGCCGCGTTTCATAACTGTCCCGATAATGGTGGTAATGCGCTATTAATAAAATGATCATAGATTGCGTCTTCACTATTCATATATGCTGGCGTTTAATGAATAATTATCCTTTAATGTATATTATACGTTGCCTGTATACTTTCGAATAAAGTCTTCAACGAGAACGGAACGTACGTTCTTCACGAATATATTATATGTTGCTTGGATATTATAATTTAGGCAGATGTAAATAAATAAATGTAGCATTTGAGATGACGTAGGATAATTAACGTTTTGTTTGTTACTGCCAGACTTATTAAATGATATAATTATATAATTATAATGGAATCATATATGGATTGCATTATTAGAAATGTGTTACATTGAAGTTTCACTCAAACGGGTTATTTAAACGGGTGCTTCGATTTTTTTTTCTTACTTTTGTTATACGTTGATCGAAGAAATAAAAAAATTTGGTTGAAAGTGAGCTATTGAAGTGTCATTTCCACGGCCAACAGCATCGGTAATTTCTTTTTAATCAAGGCATATTTAATTAATTAATCATTTTGCTCCTCCCTTTCCGTAATAATAATAATCCGAACCAAATTAATTATCACAGAGACTGCGCGCCGTTTATACTCTGAGGTAATTGGCCGCGATATGAAGTTATGTTTGTACTTTAATATTTGGTCAACATGAAACATGATATGTGTATAAATACCCATATTAAATGTATTATTAAAAATGCAGCGTAGTGTCTCGCGTTGTGTTGTGTTAATAATGTTTCCGACGAGCACGGGATTATTTGTGATATTGTACGCCAAAAATGACCGTCGCTGAATTTGCAAATTTTCGAAATCTGGGTGTGAAGAGTGCTCGGACGAGTAAAGGAGATACAAGAGGATATCTATTTCCATGTCTATGCATTTGTGATTTATTATTCGTATTATCTTTACCATTGTCCTTTTTTCCTCGAGTCCTGAAACAGTGGCGTACGCCCCCCCCCCCTCGTTCGATAACGTCGTGAAAAAGTGAGCACTCCGCCCACTCGAGCATCTTTTATTGAATTCGCGGAACCGCCGCTCGTCTTCCTTGTTCAAGCTTTATAAATGAGCCTCCGCGCCGTGAAGTTCGTAAAACGCGGCCATTATGAAGGTTCCGGCCGTAGTCTTCTGGGAATTTTGCGGGAACGGGCAAATTTTATTAATGTTAATTTCAGCTAAGTGCTATACGCTTATCTGGGACGTATTACGCTGAATTATACGGACTTGCGTCCTTTTTTAATCGAGTTACGGCGATCGTGATGGATGCAATTATAATTTATTTCCCGTTTCTTTTTTTTTTTATATAGGTACGCGCAACTTTTATAACGGTCCACTTGGCACTTACGATAGATTACGGCAATATCGCGGAAAGGTCGGAGACCTCGTATTTCTACCTGGACGGAGTCACGTTAATAATTTTTCCTGATGCACCTAAAAACGTCCGCTCTCTCCCACCCTGCCGCCGGGTTATTTAGCTGGAAATATTTATCATACAAGAGATGAAACATTCAAGACGAGCCCACGTATCTCTCGAATAATTCGGAGATAAGTCACCCAACTTCGTAGACTTTCTCTTCTCTCAATTTACCGCCGTGTCGATTTTTCCTCGAGGCTATTTAAACGGGGATATATTCTGCAGTTGTGCGATTTCTTGCTACTAAAAATTTATGAGCCCTAATAATTAAGTACGTAAGATCTGGAATTTGTTTTCCCGCTTCGCGGGTTTCAAGCCTCAAATTACGCTTTAAATACGTATCACTCCAACGGAGCGAGATGAACAACCCAGTGGGAACGAAAATAATTCAGCGTCCGCTGTTTTGCCCCGTCCCCCTCTCGCCCGCTTTTCTTTTCTCTCTCTTTCCCCGAGAAAAAGAAGAACCGCCGCGAAAAAGCAGCGCATTGCGTCGTTCGCAAAACCGCCAGTTAAATCTCCAACTCGCGAAATATTCGCGGTCGACGAGGAAGAAGGGATGGTGGGTGACAAAGGGGAAGAAGGACGCGATAAATTCGAGATACGAAAATTAATGCCGCGCGGAACGATACTCCGGCGTTGCACGACAACGCCGACGACGACGGCGACGGCGATGCAGTCCGCGTCGTCCGCGAATACGCACTGCATACTGAGCGGAACATTACCCGACATTATAAATGAGAATCGTAAAACATTACGGCACATCCACCACCTCCGTTTTTCTCCTCCTTCTCCTTCTTCTGTTTCTCGGTTCCGTGCCGCGCGCCCGTTTCGCTTTACGTTTCCGGGCTCTCTCTCTCTCTCTTTCTCTCTTTCTCTCTCTCTCTCTCTCTCTCTCTCTCTCTCTCTCTCGCCACCGCCCGAGATAAAATTACAATGACCGTCGACTTCTGAATTATCGTCCCTCGTTTACGCTTTTCACGACGGCGATGCCAACAACGTATCTTCGACCTTTTGTCCCCCTCATTCCCCCCTTTCCCCTTCCGGCTCGATGCGCGGCAGCATCCTCTCGCTTCCACGGGAAACGAGGTCGGGCGGATGTTAATTATCGAATGGCGCTATCTATTTTGTGATTTATGAGGATTACTTCCATTCCGCTTTAGCTGCCATATTCCAGCACTTGTGTGTCCCCGCCGTGTATTGCGGCATTAAAACAATCGTATACCTATTTGTCGAATTCGCTGTGTTAATGCTTCAATTCGCTTCGACTCGCCGCCCGTAACGTCTTTGCTTTTGTTGCGTTCCAGGAGAGCGAGTTAAAAGGAGCGGCGATTAAACGCAGATGCTTTTATTGCGAGCGGTAATGGCTAATTGATTAATGGATTGATAGATCTCGAGGAAACACCCCGCGCCGCTATTATGGACACGGCGATTGAAGAAAGAGCGAAACGAGCGAGTGAATCATCCGCGATTATTCGGCAATTGAACAACCGCACGGTTAAACGCGGTTTATTCGATTTTATTACACACAGAAAAATCTGTCTACGCGTAAATATACTTATGCTAAGCATTTGGTAAGTTTATATATCCGCAAATATATTATAAAATCATCATAAGCATCACGTTCACTTAAAACGTATTCTGGACTTGTAACAATATCTTAAACTAATGCATCTTAAATTATTGAGAAAATATATTCTTAACTGGAGAAGACTATTACTTAAACAAAACAAAACAAAATAAAATAAGTACGTGCTTTTCTCGTCTGTAGAATGAATATTTTTCTGTGTGTACGCGTGGAAATTACGATCTATGGGTAGGAAGTGTCCACCGCCTTCCGTTCACTTCTGCTCTGAGATTAAAAGTGCCTGATTGTGGATTATTTTGTTACACTGTCACATTTATTCTCATTAGCTTCATCTCACGCGATAGGCCGTAACACGGAGAGAAGCATGATCATTCGGGTCACTCGTTCATGAACGAGTGGTAATTAAGCAAGCGTCACGTAACACGCGCTCCCTTTCGTTCCTGCCACGAGCGACGTCGGCATAAAGCGTTCCTTCCCACGAGGGACCGTATCCTACGCGAGTGACTTATCGCGTGATGAATCAGTATCAGTTTAGCCAACCAGATGATCATCGTCCATCGATTGGATTACCAAGCTTCTTTTTCCTTCCCTCCGGTATTCCCGGATCATCATCGTGACGCGACATTGCGACCGACGCGACGCCCACGTTGCCCGACGATTGACTTCTGAAACTATCACAGCTCATCGAGCTTGTCATCATGTGCGGGCACCTTCGATTTTATCGTCTCTCCCCTGCTATACCCGCTTCGCGATCCATAACAAGACTGGGGCGCATTGTGCGTGCACTGTCGCGGCGGGGGCTACATAATTGTCGTTCATTAAGGAATTAATTGAATATTCGGGAGCGAGTGCGCATACGTACGTAGCTCTACACACGTCTCGTAATCAAGGTAAGCACCTTTTGTGAGAAATGGAGGCGGGCACGCAATTACCGCTGAAGAGTTACTAATTAATGAATTAATTAACTGCCGGCATCTGGTGACCTAAATATCTGCAAGACTATGCACCCGCGGTTCTATACTTTCAGTCGTCAGTTTATTGATTCATTATTCGAAAGGAATTCGTTCGTTCGCTTCTCCAAATCGAATCGCGGAAAATTCAAACTGTATCTGAATTGCGGGTCGATATGAAATTCATTTTTCATTGTTAAACGATAATGTTCGACAACGTGACAATTTCGTTATTGTTATTTTTCAGCGCGTACAATTTAGAAACTCTGTTAAATTAATTGCACATCGTTGCATCTCGTTTCATTGCAACGTCGCATTGCAACAGCCAGCGCCAAATGCTCTTTGTAGACGATTGTAGACGATTGTAGACGCGCGGAGGCACCTTTCATTACGCCCGACAATTGCTCGAGTTCAATAATGGCGATATTAATGCGGGAACACAGCGTCGTCGATCGTAAATTAGATATTCGCATTGACGTCGACGAACGCTCATTGTCGATCCATATTCCCGGCTTTGACGTGAGACTTTTAATAGTGGCAGAGTTTAATAACGCGAATCTCTCTCTCTCTCTCTCTCTCTCTCTCTCTCTCTCTCTCTCTCTCTCTCTCTCTCTCTCTCTCTCTCTCTCTCTCTATCAAATTTTATATTCTCGTCATGAGAACGCGCGCAAAATGAAAAGGCTGCACAACGTCGTAATGCGAAAGTGGGTTTAAAATCAATTATCTTAAAATTATTGTTAAATCGATTGCGTCACGTAGCACAACAGTCGAGCTTTACTAATATCGTTACAATTTATTACAAATTCGTTGCGATAAGCAGAAATGATAGCTGTACGCTTAAGTGCTGCGTACATAAATCGAATTACACGGCGCGCTTTTATTTTATACTTGGCTCTCGTCGCAGGAAATTCGCAATAGCTCAACAATTGTGAGAGAGATTCCGATAATTGATTCGGCCTCGCTTTAAACGAACGCGACTTTACGTAACGACACGCGCGTTCGCCATTTCATTCAATTATACAATATCTAGTTCGGCGTTTAGCGGAACATTATTGCACGTGTACGCCGTAACGAATGGGCTGCCACTTGTTACCCGAAAGAGACGCGTATACGTAGTTACCCGGGCATCCGCGATCCGGCGGACCGACATTCTCTGGGAAACGTTTCCCGCGAACAATCGTATATTTACGGTACGTACGTGCATACGCGAGTTTAATTATCTGCAGTTGACAGGTACGTACGACGTCGTGCTCCCCTCCCGCGCGTGCACGCGAGCGCGATTGTCTCGAGAGCCAATTTGTGAGGCTGGGGAATGAGCGCGGTTGGTCCTGCTGTCACAATTAAAGTCGTAAAATCGCCGACTAATAGCCTTGTTACGTTAATTCAGTGTAACGTCGCACGGTAACGATAAACGCGCACCGGAGTATAGGTATGCAAGAACGTTCGCGTAAGGAAGAAGGGGGGAACTGACATAAATTTAATTTAACGACCTCGAGGTCAGCGCGTCGCGTCGCATCGGGCCGGGAGAGGAATGGGGGTCCCGCGCGCAACGGAGTTGATTGGGGCCCCGAGATCCGGACGTTGGCGGACGTGTGGTGGCACCCGATGATTTACCTCTCTCGAAATAAGACTCGCGCGGAGATGGTCGCGTATTCGCGATCGAGCAACGGAACACCCTCGGCGAGGCTTTATGCGCTGCCTCCTGCACGTGGTCACGGGGATATATAACGATTTACGATGTTACAGCGCGAATGCCCCGCGCGCGGGTTCATGTCCTTCTGGCTCGTTTTACGCGGGTAATTAACGAACGCGCGTTATTTACGAACGGCGTGGTATTGGCAAATATGGAGATTTAAATATTGTGCCTTCGACTATATAGACTGTCCGACAAGTTTATTACGTCTCTAACTAGTTTCTCTTTTCCATTACCATTAAAGTTTATCGAAGACGTTCTTGTAATTAGAATCATTGCCACGCATGTAGATACGTTTATGGGAAAATAAGAGTAATATTGTATTTCGCAATAACTCGCTGCGCTTTATTTTCCGCGCGCTAACCACGCGACAAGAACTTTTATCGCGGACGTATCGGTTTCTGAACTCTTGAAAGAGTTTGCGGTATCAATTTCATTTTCTCTCCCGATGTAATAGTAGTCTGTCCGATTATATGCGATACAGTAACCTATTATATAAAATAATTTTATGTAAAACCGGTGGAACACTGCGTGCACTAGTGCTGGCTCGTTTAGCGTGGTAATTACAGCCAGCGCGGCGCGGTTTATTTTCCCTTTCGAGATCGTCTAATCAAGAGGGAGCGAGAGACTGTACGCTACGTTCATCCGGACACAAGGGAACGGGTAAAAGCTATCGTATTAAAGTCGTTTCTGTCGCAGTACGGCGTCTCATTTTGCGTCCGAGAAAAAGGATTAAATCGCGGTTTCCGCCGCCAGTCGCCGGTCGTGATTACCTCGCGTGCAACGGGCGGCGTGTGACGGGAAATAATGCCGTGGAAAGCGGCGGCGGCGGCGGAGCGTGTGTATGCAGCCCGTGCGCTCTCTCGGTGACGAGGATTATTTAGGTAGTGATGCAAACACCTTGCGTACATGCCTCGCGCGCGTACACACAATCGCACAACGTAACCGCAGCAGTACGCTCGAAGGCAACGGCACCGCGAGCGAGCGTGAATAAAAAAAAAAAAGGGGGGGATTGAGTTTTCGCGTGCGATACGTATGTCCGCGGAAGTTTCGCTTTGCAAATACGGATGACTTTCGAACAGAAAGGAAACTTAATTTCCTAGCGCTCTCATATGTAACGCGTGTTACATTTGTTGTATCGTTGTTTAACAATAACTTTTTGTCTTATTTACGACTCCTCATTTTTTTATTTTCAAATAAATTTATCACTACGCTCAAAAAAAATTCTAGTTAAAAACGGACGGATCAGAAAATCTTGTAGGTGTGATCATATATTCTAGTTATTATAGTAAAACTCAACACTTTATAACTTGTGTAATAACCAGAATTTCTATTATAATAGCCAGAATATTTAATCATGCCTACAAAATTTTCTGATTCGTCCGTTTTTAACCAGAAATTTGTTTCAGTGTGTGCATTATTATTATGCATTCTTGATAAAAAATCTATTCATAGTAGTCGCAGTCGATTTGTAAATTACAATTTTTCGCTCTCCGTGTATGTATATATGTACGTACGTGTGTGTTTGTCACGACGGTATCTTTGATTCGCAATATTTTCGAGATGAGTCGCAGACTTCCTCGTTTATCTCTTCGGCATCACGGCGGGCGAGTGGGCGTGATTAGCCGGTAAAATGATCATCGCTGATGAGCTCTTCGCCAGAAGGGGAATGAATAATAGGCCAGTCGGAGAAAACACGTTCTGATTGAGTTAACCGTCGGTGTGCGTACGTCATTACATCGGCGCGGCAGCTCGTCGGATTCTCCCGATGATGCAAGGCCGACCGCCGTCGCGAGTGCGTGTAATCCCGGCGCCGTATTTGGGTCGTTCTTAATTAACCCGCCGGCTACCCCTCCTCGCGCGCGTCTCCTTTCCGCAAAACTTGGCATTTGTAGTCGGTCGTCGTAATGTCAAATACCACCGAGTCTCTGTCGTGAAATTTATTATCTTTTACACCCCAAAAAAGTATTTTACGTTCAAAATAATTTTTCCACTGTTTTACAGCAAGCACATTTCTCTTTTAATAAAGTGAAAAATACTTTTTTCTCTCTTAAGTACTCTTTTTATACTATTTTTCTCTTGCTTTCAGAGGAATCCTTTTGAGATCAATATAAAAGTAAAATACTCTAATTGTAAGATTTAGAGGATTCCACATATATTAAAGTTATTTTGTTGAGTGTAATTGATTCTGTAATTCAATTTAATTTAGTTTTCAATTAAAAATTTTAGTTTAATTTCTAATTTGGAGATAGCGATCTAGACGCTATGCAACGCCTTTTTTCACTTTTTCGTTTTTTTTTATCATTAGCTAATATCGCCTCGCGATCGACAATCACTGAGAGACGTCGGAAAAACGCCACGGCGATTAACATTTCGCGCGGTGCGCTTTACGGACACTACTTGTATATCAAGCGGTATCATCCTATTTACAACACGCAGGTAATGGCATCGTGTTTGCGGCCGTAAATTGCTGCGGAACGTCTCCCGAGCTGACAAGTAACACGGCGAAGCTCGCGCACGGCCATTACGGGCATAGGCCTGCGGCCTTCCAACTCGGACGCGTTTTAACTCCGCTCGTAGCGTCGCGCATCGATCATGAGATTCATGAGCATCGGTCTGAAGCCACCGGCTTTCTTAGTCTTCCCTTTCTTTCTCTCGCTTCGCACGGCCGCCTCTCGCTCGTTCGCCTCGCGCGCGCGCGTCGATATTCGCCAATTATGGCGATCCGCTCGACGAAATCAGGCGGAGACAGAGGAAGTCATCTTTATTTGCCATGCGGGATACGCTGCGTATTAGTACGCTAATTGTGAATTATAAATGTCACATTCCACAGACTCGGATCGGTCGATCAGACGCGATGGCGGTGAAAATAGTCGATGAAAGAATTCTCGGCGGTGTCCTTGATGATAATTTTGACGAGACAGACTCCCGGGCCGATTTCCCTAAGCCTCGAGAAAAAAATTAAAATTAAGAGACGTTCGACGGGTGACTTTCGTCATGCGTCCGAAATGATTTCGAAGTTAGCTCGTTAGCCCCATCGCATCACGCTGCAGCTGCGATACGATCAGGCGAATAACGAGCGTCGCACACGTTCTTGTTTCAGGTTGCGACACGACCTTGGAGCCCGGATCAGGGCAAGACGCGGGAGATGACCAAGCTCTGCAACCATAAGAGGAAACTTCTGCTGCCGGCCGCGGCCGCCAGTCCTGTTGCGTCCTGTACGCCGGCGGTCTCGTCGTCGACTTTATCTTCTGGCCCGACAACGGCCTCGATTCACGCGAACGCCGACTCGCCCACGTCGCCGGATAAAGCCAGAAAAGGTAAGGACGCGGAATGCTACCAGAACGATAGGATTATAGTCCGGATCGAACGAAAGAGAGCAATCGCTACCGGCAAAACATAATAATGAAGAAATATGTGTATAGTGAGACTACATTAGAAGCGAGAAAGCTGCTGTTTATAGCATACGAGTTTAATACGAGTTGAAAGTTTTGGTAAAAATATGTAATAAAAGGTGGGGGGGCATTGAAAAAAATAGTTATTGACGATTTTTACATTCTGAAATTTTTATACATTTTTTGAAAATAGACAGTATCTGCTTGATAATACAATAATATTATATGGGAAAAACGCAGCATTTAATATTATATAATTAACGTCAAACTTTGGTCGAACGTTGTTTTTCTTCAAAATAGCGCGGTTTTCATTAACATTTTAATTTTTTTTTATATATAGACCACAAGCGAGAAGCATTTTGCTTTTTATATAAATATAAAGTACATAAGTTAATACACAATATATTAAAAAATTACATTGCTTCTGGCATGTGTTCTAAGAGGAGGAAAAATTGGGCCTTATCGATACTCGTCCTTTAAATATGAATATGATTTGATGATGAGGTACATCACTTTTTACTTACAATGACTATGTTTCCTCGAATAAGTATTTGCATAAAAACTTTGGAATGTTCTTTCGCGTTAGACGGCCGAACGATCCCGCGATCGATCAAAATCAAGATTCTCCCGTCCTTAATATCCGTTTTCATAATCCCGATGACTTCGACAGGTAAAATTCTATTCGCGCACGCAAACTCTCTCTCACACACAAACACGCGCACACGTCGCGGAACTTTCTCTATCGATCCGGCGTATTAACAAAGTTTTCTGTCAAGTCGGACGTCGAACCGGCGCCATAATCGCCGAGACGTTTATTCACCGTCGCGCGGAAACACGTGCCAACTTTTATTGGAGGAAGACCAAAAGTTTTTCCACCCCGTCAAGTGAGCCGTGATCATTAGGGAAAAAAGTCGACGGTGGAAGAAGGACGACGAAATTGCGGCATTAGCGAAGCCGGTTCGCTCGCTCCTTCTTCTCCTACTCTCTTTCTTCGCTTTCTCCTTTCCCCCGTTTCGGAATCGTCCTTCGACCGCCGATGTTGGCGTTAAAGCTCGAGAGAGGCGCGGCGGAGGACGAGAACGGGGGTGCGGGCGGGGCGGAATGATGTATCACCGTAGCCGCCAAACTCTCCACCGAATTTCATTACCAAATCCCATAACCGACGTACCTCATCCCGCCGCCGCTTCTTCTCCCCCCCCCTTCCTTTTTCCCTTACTTTCCGCGCCGTTAATTAAGCGGCTGTTGCAGGACGCGACGGACGCGTTCCCGGCGTACCTCTACCTCTCTCTACCTGTACTCCAAATTGCGTCGGCTAGAAATTATAATCCGCTTGTAGATTGAAAGCCGAGCGCGGCCGTGTCGGCGACCAACGGTTATTAAACTTTCACCCTGCGCGCGTCGTAACTGCGCGTTTTAATATTATTCGCAGCGGGGCTGGAAATGCTTCGATGTCGAATTACTCGAATACAACGAAAAATAATTTAGAGCGTAAATGTGAATATAAAGAATATTAATTGGCATATTATAAAATCAGAGACTAATGTTATAGATTTTCACTTGCGATTGTAATTAGTAGCAGTGACGTAATTCTCTCTCTCTTTTTTTTTTTTACAACTTTCAAAGGGCTCGCTCTACGATAACGGACGTTTTCGATAATAAAAATAGATCCGTTCGCAAATAAATTAGCGCGATATATTCCGTTGCATATGGACGCACTCGGGCGCAGCGTCGCAGGGGGGCTTGTAGTTTCGCGCTCGCATCTGGAAATCTGGGGCTGAAGTTTAACTCGAGTTTACGGCCGGTGTGCGAGGTAGGATAATACGTATACGTCGGTGGCGGTGTTTTTATGGGACTTTATAGGGTCGTTTTAACATCGACGCGCGCGCTCGCGCCGCTTCGATTCCAATTCTCCGGTGATATAAAACGACACGCTCTGGATGGCAGGGTTGGCTTTTTCCCCGACTTCCTCTTCTCTCTCTTTCTCTCTCCGGCGCGCTGTCGGGGGTTGCTCGCATTCGGGTTCGCGCTCTGCTCAAACACACGCATACATACACTCGTGCACGTTCCACGGCAGGGGAGAAGAGCGACAAAGGGAATAAGTGGAGAGGCTCGAATGAATCTTTATCGTCGAACGTCGGGCTCCAAGTTTTCATAACGCGCTCGCTTCCCGCTGGGAGCCGATTTAATTCCCCCTTTTTCTGATTTTCAGTTTGACTTTGCCGGCTTAAGAGGGAGGTTCTTTGCTTATGTACCGCGATGGATTATATACCGCGTCGGGAGTAGGAATGATTGAATGTCTGCTTCAGTTTTATCGGTCACGAGAGCAAAGTGGAAGTCGCAATTACTCGAAGCAATTTACCGACGTAAAAAAACTGTGCAATCGCCACGTTAATTGCCTTATTAACTTCTTGCAGATAATACGAAATAATTGACTTTGCATTTATTTGTATGTGTGCTTAATAAAATTTTTGATAGAGCTGATTGGAGAATCGTTTACGGAGATTCGAAATGCTTTTTATTATATTTGCAAACTCCCTTTCCGTACGTTTAGATAACGGCAAGCAAAGCATTAAACGGAATATTTTTACTATGTATGTTGCGAGGTAAAACGCGGCCCGGTTGCTCGATGCTTAATTAGGATAATTGAATTGAATTTCATTACCCGATTGGAAATATCAATAGACACGTTTAACGAGAATCATCACGCGTCATGGCAGTTGTTCAATCGATTGTAACGCCCGTAATCTGTCCGAATCTAGGGCGCGGTTTACGCGATCTTTTATCGCCCTAAACAATTTTCCCCGTAAACAGTTTCCCCCGGAGCTCGATCGATCACTTTTGTCCTCGACGTCGACGTAGTACGCGGCAGTTACGACGACATCCCGAGAGCACCGAGAAGCGATTTTACGGGCGACGAACTCCAGTTCGTTCTCCCCCCTCGTGCGACAGCCACCCTCCAGATTTTCGTTTCGTAGGTGGCAAACTTTAAAAAATTCCTTCGGCGGATTTCGCTTCACGCGAGCCTGTTTGTTTTCGTTGGCCACCGGAGGGTATCGTGTCGTGTGTAAACAGATTAGCACTACCCGCCTGACGGGTCTATTGGACCCGTATTCTTTTCTGAAGACTTCTGTTTACATAGGATGTTTCTGCGAGAAATAATCTTCTGTTAAGGAAGTAAGTAAGGGGTGAAACGAAGTTAAACATAGTCCGTCCCGAGTAAGATGAAAAGGCAAACCTCGGTTAATGAAATATACAATTTAAGACCTTGTACAAATCAAAATGGAGAAGAGAGGTGAAGAGGTAGAGAGCCCTTGTACAAGTTTTATTAGTGAATAAAGAATTAATACGAATCAGCCCGATTGCATCGAGAAAGAAATAAATCTCAGGATATTTTCTCGGCCGTGTTCGTCGTGGCGATCCGACGCGACGGCCATCCCAGACCAATCGGCCGGTCGTACCTTCTTATCGCGGCCGACGATCAATAAAGTCCCGGGAAGAGGAAAGAATCCGTTCTCCCTTCGCTGCCTGTGACGACGATGACGACGACAATGATGACGAGAACGAGAATGTTACCGCGACCGGGTGCGGCTGATGCGGTGGAGGGTGGCGATGGTGGTGGATACAAGAGGAAGAAGAGTGAAAGAAGCCAAGGCATAGCCCCTTGTGGGGTTGCTGGGGGAGGGGGAGGACGAGGAGGAGGGCGGGAGGAGAAGGGTGGTGGTAGACACGGAGTTGATAAGGGTTAATTTCGTACGAGAGGAGAGCGAGCCACGGTCGCGCGCAGGCAAGAGGGGAGAACGGAGATAGCCTTGCGGTCCAACGACTGCATCCGATTGTGATTCTTGCGCCTGCCCCGGGAGTGACGTTCGTTGCCTCGCGGCGAAGGATCTTTATACTTCTCTCTGTTTCTCCCTCGGGCCACCCTTGCACCCACGTCGCGCAAGCGCATTTCGGCCCCGTTCCGCTCAGTCCGCATCAACGCCTTGGCGTAACGTAACGGCGTGATCCCGGCGGATTTTTATGCTCGCACTTAAGAGAGCCATTTCGCGAGACTGCAGCTGGAGCTCGAAAACGTTAGATCCTCGCGACGCTCGTCTATCGTTGTAGACGTAGTCACGACGCCGACGATGCCATCAGCGTCCGTTCCTGATGATGCTGCGTCAGTGAGACCGATAGGGAGTGGAGCTATCCCGCTATTTTACGAATGTCACCTTCACAGGTGCGTTTGATTCTAGCCCGAGCGGTACCAAGTGAGAATCCCGAAGGATTTAAAGTTCTTTCTTTATAAGCATGCATCGTTTGCTCGCAATATCATTCAAATGTTGCGGCCCTTAAATTGATCTGTACTTCTACTATGTTTAAGTACAGATCCTTGCTTTTGCTACAAGTGATAACAAAATGCATTATGTACAATTTAATGTATTTTAAGAATTCAAAGTTCCAATAAAGAACTTTTTAAAGAATTTTTAAATAGGACAATAAACAAAACAGATAGATCCTCCATGTAAATTGAGTTGAAATAAATTAGAGTTCCATAAAATTGATCGCGTTTGTTACGAGCAAAGTCAGCAACGAATACTCCAACGGGCTTAAAGTGAGTAAGGTGGCGTTTGGAAACAGCCGCAAACGACGAACTACATCTCCCAATTACTACGTCGCCCTCTTTCACCGGGGTTTAACGACGAGAACGTTTATTGCTCGAGCCATTGACTGCAGGCATTTCAAGTAGAACGGGGAGACTTTACGCGTTCGCGCGAAAACCCCGGAAGCCACAAAATGGATCCAAAGATTTTACGCAAATCTACCGTTCCCCTTCTTGGAAATCGGGTTAAACTACCGTCGTGAGGACGGACAAGTTGCCTTACTGCCATCGTAGATTCATTACTACCCTCCTACACCCTTCCCTTTTGCTTTCGCTTCTCATCGTTTTCTTGCTTCTCCCTGTTCTCGTCGAGAATTATCCGGCTCCCTCTTTCCCGCATCAATCGGCGCGCACGGAGAATAATTATCCTCTGTAGGCTTACAGATAAAAGATCCCCTTAGCCTATCGCCCGGCTGAATACCTTATCTTCCCTGCTTTCTAACACGTCTCGTAAATCACGGTAATTCGGAAGTGTCGATGGCCCCTGCGGTAGTTGCTCGTGAATATGCAGATGATAGCGTTTCAGAAGCATTATAAATCTTGTTTCGTTTTAGAAATCTTTTAGAAATTAGACATTTTACAAGGGTATTCCGATTTTTATACTTATGCAGTTTATTTTATTAGTGTACAGTATTTATTAGTGTACATTAACGCTAATTATACGATCTTCGTTTTGTATTTAACTTTATTATAGCGCAATTTATTATTCATCGAATGATAATTTTAATATCTATCTTATAAAAATTTAATGTAGTTACCGGAATTTTTTGAAATAAAGATATATTTATTTCAAAGATTTATATTATACTTAGATTATTGGTATAACAACAATATTATTTTTTGTTATTATAAATTTCTTTTTTATTAATTCACTGTACTCTTTTAAAGCAATTTTTGCAATTTTGAAACCATGCAGGTATAATGAAATAGACTTTAAATTTGTGTATTAATTATAGGGAACCTTAATTACGTTAAACTTGGTTTGATTAGTATAATAAATTAGTATAATAAATAATATATTATATTTAATAATAATATAAGTTTATTCATATAATTTGAATTATCCGATTATTGCTGTACCTGTTGCAGCAAGAATAATACAATAATTAATTTTTATTACATGATTAATATGTTTAATATTGCTTGCATGTTATAATATTGTTTTAATTATTTAATTATTTATGTTAATTACATTACATTAGTCGATTTGGCATTCTATAACGCTTCTTGATCTATTACCGACAATATTTTCATTTCGCGAAAGATATTTTCCGGAATAATAATGAGATAATGGAGGAAAGGTCGACATTTCAAAAAGCACGGGGAGTTAAAGTACGGAAATGTCGGGCTAAATACGATTTAACCTTGCGGCAGGATTTCAAATGGAACACTTGCTTCATTAAGAAGCTTGGAACGTCGTCTGAATAATAAGCGAGAAAGCCAGCGGTGCGGGATTAGGGCGAATAAGTCGTATTTTAATTTCTACAGCACCGAGGACTTATCGTCTTCCACAATTGTACTCCGGACGGGAAAAGCCTTTGTCGATTTAATTTCAAATAGATGCCGGCGAATCGAAGGTAATTGGATTCCGGTTTATTAAGAGATACTTTATTGGCGTGCGCAGATGGTCTCAGCAAGAAGAAGAAGAGGAAACTAGGAGGCATAGGCGGCATTTATTCCGGCGTCTCGGTTTCGCAACTTCTGGCACAACGGGAAAGAGCTATTGCCGCGGTTGCGGCATCTGGAGTTCAAGGTTCACCGGTGCCTAATGGATCGCAGGTAATTGAGTCGTAGCTTTAATTGAATCGCAAATTACCGATCCTCTTCTTGAGCCGGGAGTTGTGTTTTTTGTCGAGTGTTTCAATATTGAACATATTCTTTTTATCATTATATATTATAAAAATTACACAACACAAAAAATATATTTACTTGCTTTTTAACAAAGAATTAAGAATTCAAGAATTATTCAATATAAATTATTAAACATCTGACAAACTAATATATCATATATTTCATTTATATATTGATAATATTTATTCAATTATTTAGATGTGATTATTTGATTTTTAGATATGGCCGATCGCGATCCCGAATCTGCAAGTTCAGCAGAACGGACAACAAATCTGTCATCAGTCTTTAAGTTCGCCTTCCCAGAATCATGATGTGAGCAGTTGTGCAAGAAATCCTCAGCAGAGGTTAAATCAACACAATATGTCGGGCATGCTGATGGGCAACCCGTTGATTATGAATCAACAGGGTACAAATTTCAATAATATGACTCAACAGCAACAGCAGCTTTTACAACAACAACATCAGCAGCTTATTCTACAACAGCAGCAACAACAGCAGCAGCAGCAACAACAGCAGCTCATTCAGCAGCATATGTCGCAACAACAGCAGCAACAGTCGCAACAGTTGTTACCACATCAGCAGCAGCTGCAACATATGCAAATTTTACAACAGCAGCAACAACAGGAACAGCAACATCAGAACACCGTAGTAAATCAATTAACGCAACAGCAGGCCCCTCATTATATTAATCAATTAAATCAGCAATCGTTACATGTAATGCAACAGCAGCAGCAGCATTTGAATCAGCAACAGCAGCAGCAGCAGCAACAACAGATACATCTGCAACAAATCCAAAAACACAATATGCAACAACAACAGCAGCATTTAGTTCAGGAAGTAGATCAACAACAGTCGGCGAATTATAATACTCAGCATTCTGTTGAGAATTACGTGCATCACATGCAGTCCTCGCAAGTGCCGAATCAAACTAATCTGCATCCACAATTGCATCAGCTTCATCAACATCAAATGCAGTCACAACAGTCGCAACAGAATCAGCATGCTATGCAATCTCAGTCGACAGATCACTTCCAGATGCAGATTCAGCAGCAACTGCAACAGCAGCAGCAGCAGCAACAACAACAGCAGCAACAACAGCATCAGCAACAAATGTCACAGGTGTGCATCCAGCCACAGTATTCGAACCAACAATTGAATCATCACTCCGTAGACATTATGCAGCAGCAAACTGGTTCGGCCGTCATGACCAATATCAATGCTATTGACATTCAGAATAGGCATAACCGAGCACCATCAGTTGATGAGGATCTAAATGCAAAACAATTACAACAACAACAACAGCAGCAACAACTTTTATTACATAATCATTCGATGCAGAGACACCATGTGGTCCAAAATGGCGGTTTGCCGAATAATCCTCACGAGAATGTTCAACGGATGTACGTTCAGAATCAAGTACAATATCCAGCAAGAAATTTCGATCCTTCAAAGGGAACGAATACAGATGCTAAGATGGGACATCAACAGCAGTTTCTGTCCAATCACACGGGACGAAGCCCGAACACCAGTCACGCTGTTGAGGTGCAGCAGTCTGGTATGGGACCAAACGGGCAGCCCGGCAATATGCATTTCAACAACAGAACACCGCCGTGGCAACAAAATCGTGCCGCGGTTGCATCCCATCAGCCGTCCGTCACAGTTCAGAACATTACCTGCAATTCGTTTGATCGTGTACCACCGCTTCATCATCACATTCCACAGCCTTCCAATTGGACGGACGAGACCGCGCGGAAAAAGGCGAAGCCGAATAAAATAATAGTGAAGAAACAGCGACAGCATGTCACATCAGAGTTGTCGAGAACGAACAATGGATTAGAACATTCGACACCGAGTCCAGTAGATGAATTCAGTGAGAATAATCAGCAAAATAACGGTCAGATAGGTTCAACGTTCAACAGTAGTGGTCCTTCGTTCCTAGAGGATCCCAGTGGATACCTCGCTCAACAAACAGCGCTGCTAAACAGCACGATATCGAGACAAACCGGTGTCAGTAGTTCTCAAGTGAGCATGATGAACAATAATTCGAAAGCATCATCTCAGACCAGTCATGGCATGCATGTGCCTAACACATATATTCCTCAACCAAAGCCTTCCTCTATCGCCAGTCCTACGAGTACCTCGTCATTTGCTTCCGTAAAAAATCATGCGACTTCACCGGTTGTTGTACACAGTAGTATGACGCCAACGTCAAGCAGCGGCACGGATTCCGAGAGTAGTCCATGTCAAGGCTGCGTCACCAGCGCCGATACACAGTCCTACATTCAGGATCAGTATAAGCAGCAGATGCAGCGACAGTACCTGATGCACACGGATCAGCGTGAAGATCCTGTTACATCGTCGACATTCGGCGAGCGATATCAAACGAATAATCAACCGCAAGCTGATTCCAGACCGATACAAGGCGGTACTGTGAGCACCAGTCATGGATCTCCCATCGGCACGAACAGTCCAACTAATTCGGACACGCCAGCAGCCTCGACGCCTGGGATTTCGCAACCGGCGACCCCGCAGAGTCTCATTTCGTCGCAACCGGCGACGCCACATAGTTATTCGCAACCGCCAACACCTCATTCACACGTTTCGGGCCAAATGCCATCGCAGACACTAACGCCACAAGCACAGCAGCAGCTGTCACAATCCTTGATCGCTGGTAGCATTCAAGAGCAAAGATCGGAGACTCCTAGTTCTGGCACAATGAGTTCCAGCGGTATTCCACCTAGTACTTCGCCATCACAGACGTCCTCTTCTGCGTCAGATAATTTAACATCACAAGTGAAACGACAAATAACAAGGCAAAATTCTCTAGATGGTTATCAACCTCACCCGCACACCGTCAATACTGTCTCCAGGATACCTATGAATACTTTTGGTGGAACGTCATCCGTGATTACAACTATGGCAAGCGGTCATACAGTTAGCAGTAACACAATCACATCTGTGTTAGCCGGAAGGGCGAACACGGCTACAGTTTCTATAAACACACCATCTGCGATACTGAATCCGGCTATACCCAGTCTGCTGCCGAATAAGCCACAGCATCAGACACAATCTACAGTATTGACGAATGTGCCGGGTACTCCAGTTACGACTCATTCCTCTATTCCTCTTAGTCAATCTTCAACGATGAGCGTGTCTAAATCACCGCTCGAAATGGTTCAAAGCGTCGTTAGCAGTATACAAGTACCTCAGACGAGTACAAATTCATCATTGCAGCCGCAAATGCAACAGCAACAGCAACAGCAACAGCAGCAGCAGCAGCATCATCATCATCATCAACCACAACAGCAACATCCGCAAGCCAACGTTCAAGTTCACAACGTTCTCACTTCAGGAGGTATACTGAAACATCCTGTTGGATCGACACTACCACCTGGTCATATATTGGTGTCCAGTGGCGGTCAACTCATAATGGCGAGTACTGGATCGACTATTAATGGCGTGATGGCGCCTCCTCCACCGAAAATCATCTCCAACGCCAATTCTATGCCACCGTTATCGGTATCACCTATGGTTACCAGCGTGACCGGAGCTGTCAGTCAAGTAATTCCCGCGGTGGGCGTAGCTCAACAAGTGATAGGGCAACCTACAGTCCTTGTGAATACTATTCAAACTCCGGTGTTGATTCAACCTGGCGTAATGACGATGGACAGCATAGGCCAGAATGTGCAGATACCGCATCTGACGGTCGCTACCGGTAATGTTATACAAAACACTCAGTCTATCATTGACGCGAATCAAGACGTGTCCAGAACGGTCGGTGCCAATCAAGGCATGACGGTGAATCGACAGCCAGCGCTATTATCGCCGGAATCGACGATGACCAAGAAAAAGGCATACAAGAAACGAAAAGCGAATCCACAAACCGTTGCATCAATGTTACATATTGCCTCATCCCAGCAAAATGCTGGTATGTTAATGCAGTCACAATCAAACTTTGCCCAGCAAAACTTTCAGACTCAGAGCATAGGTGGACCCATGCTCCAGGCGCTAACTATCGTACCTGGTAAAGGCGGGGCACCGGCGCAGCTTGTGATGAACGGTCAAACTGGCGCAACATCTGCGCAGTTTAATACTCAGCAAATAATCACAAATCCTCAGCCAGCTCAACAGATAAATCTCCTTCAACCAGTGAACTTATTGAACGGTGCAGCCGGGATGGTTCAGAATTTCCCTACTATCCAGCAATTTATCGTGCCTGGTTTGGGTAGCATGGTAATGTCTGCAGACGGAACGGCTACGTTATTGCAGGACACGGGTAACATCGGAATGCAACTTCAGATACAGAATGTCAATGGTCAGAACGTATTGACGCCGGTACAAAGCCATGGCGGCATATTCAATCCAAGTCAAAGCATATTGGCCGCCGGTCCAGCTGGCATGGTCATAAGGGCGCCGCAAGCCACCGGTGGAAAGATAATTCAACAGCATAGTCCGGGAACGCAATTTCTTTCACCGAATAGCGGCCAGTTCCTAGTGAATGGTACAACATCCTTCGGGAATCAACTGAGTCCGATAGTGGCCAATGTCAGTCCCAATCAGCAAGTGACATTCAATACCTCGCAAGTGAGACCGTCAAACATGCAAGGTCAACAGGAATTCATACAGATGAATGGACAAACACTTATGGTACCTTGCGCAACCGCACAGAACATTGCCGTCTCTTCAGCGTCGAATCAACAGAACACAACTTTTGTCCAGCAGAACACGACGATCGTACAGCAGCAGACGACTATGGTTTCGAACAATCAGATACCAAATTTTCAAAGCGCAGCTTCTAACGGCGGACAAACTGTCGATCCTTCTTTAAATCTCGATCATAATCAATCGTATATTCTGAGTTCCGGTATGATTCAGGGTAAAACGGCGTCATCCTCTCCGAAGAGCGGCGTAAATTCGCCGTCGTCCGATCAGAATGTCGAACAACAGCAATACGTGCTCGCTAGTAGTAGCACGACCGTTGTGGAAAAAACAGGTCAACAAAATGAACAGCACAGCCCGTTGATGGCAAGGCATTCTGTATCGACGCAAACTGCAGGGAACCAAACGAACGTTGCGCAATCGACGATGATGCGGCAAGGATCTCCTCCCGACACGACCACCCATAGTCCGGGAAATAGTCAGAGATCCAACAGCCCGGCCGTGGATACTACTACACATGGTGCAGCCTCGCCAGCGCCTCCGATCACCGCTAGACATCACTCATCGTCCACGGTAAAAAATAATTTAGTAAATTATTTGAAACACATCTCCTATTAAGAAAAAACGATATGATTTTTTTAATATTTTTAATTTTATTTTATTGCAGCTTATAAAATGTAAGATTTCTTTTTCCAATAAAAGAATAGTCACATTTATTAATTTCTACATCGTGTAATTTTCAGCCTATGGTTCATTGCGTGTCGAGCAGCGAACCGGATTCGGGCGACACGCAGGTGGCGTCGGAGGATTGGAGAATGCAGGGTATCGCCACCAAGGAGATCACGTTGAATCAATCGAGTCTGCACGGAAAGACCTATGTAGAATCAACAGTGACAACTGGGATCCAGGTTGGTACCCACGTAGAGCAGGTCAACCGTCATCTAACTGTAATAGACATGCACCAGCCGGCTGATACGACACACCCAGAAAACACATACGCTGACTCACAGGAGCATATGGACACATCATCACCAAATCATTCCATTAATTTAGACACAATGGACCACTCTACCGTGGAAGATCAACTAAGCGTCAGTAAAGAAATGACGGACGTTTCCTATTCGGAGATGGAGGTCAATCCGTTGCCAATCATAGGTCATGGTCATTACCAGCCAATCCTTTATCACGGCCAGCACTATGTCCCTAATGCGAATGTTTATCGACAGCAAGCCTTAGTGCCAGATCATGCTCATTACACCATGTTGCCGCAAATTAATGGCAAATTCAACGACAAATCGTGCGTTGATAGCAGTCGCGTTGGTACTCAAGTCGTGCAGCATGTCATGGAGCAAGACGAGATGGAGCAAAATTCCGAAGAAAAGTCATTGGAACGACCGAATACCGGTGTTTCTTATTGTCCGCAAAATGTTGGCTATCCACAAAAATTGGTTGGCGTCGGGCCATCCGGCTTGTATCCACATTTGTATAATTATAGGTCCGACCCTAATGGTATTGCTGTTGTTAATTACACACCTAATAAGCAAGCCTACATTAATCCGTATGTTTACAATCCATTCATATATGCGCAAGACGATGGCGATGACGCTGAGGAGACTGACTCGTCGTCGGATGAGTAGTCGCACCTTTCTTTTCGCGCGGGTTATAAAATTTATTGATTTTGTAAATTGAATTGAAGCCGATACCAGTGGCATTATTAGGTTGCGATCGGTTTATACTCGGTAATATTAAGTTTGTAATTAGTTTGTATTTAATAATTTTTACATCCGCGCTGTGGCGTGAGAGCGCATACGTTGGTTTATTTGCAACATTATTTAAATCGTACATTATTGCAATAATGTAATTGTATTATTAATCGTGTGTTGATCGGATAATCAGGAAATTACTCCTTTTTATATAACAACGAAAAAATAAAATTTTACTGAGAACAGTATCTTCTGATAAAAGTTATATGATTCTAAACATATACCTGATGAAAAATTACCTTGCAACATAAGCATGCGTAAACAGAGTTTGAGTTTGTCTCTTTTGGTATTATTATTATCGTTTGCATGTATCGATAAGTTTAAATTTGTCGCGTGAGTCCTGCATTAAAAGCATCGGAGACAAAAGATATTATAATTTTCGAATTTTCCAATTTCCGAGTGATCTTTTCTTTCAATGTTATTTGTCCTTTTTTCGTTTTTTCTACTTTTCTATAAATGAGACTTTTGCGAAAAGTCTCTTGTCTCCTATGCTCGGTCGGGAGAAAAGTTCCTGTGGCCTATGAAACGGAATTTAAGTGAAAAACAGAGGAAAAATAATACATTGGCACTGAATGATACACTGAAATGATATTAGCATGCGACTGGTAGGTTTGTGCCTGAGTTGATCGAGTTGTATTTGACAGATCTATACGTCAGAGACGTTGAAGCAAGCCGAAGGTGTGGTGAGCACGGTGAGGTGCGAGGGCAGGGAACATGCCCTCGGCCGCGGAATCAAGCGAAAGCTGGACTCCATCCATTCCATGCATTCTACTCTGCATGAAGACCAAGATGGTCAGTATTGTATGGTACTCTCTTAGATGTTAATTGTGTACACACACGAGTAGTTTCGCTTAGTAGTAAACATATTCTACGAAGAAACTTTGATAACAACCGGCGAGAAATGACCAGCATAAATTTACGAACAGTATGCAGGCTTTTAAAATTTTTAATAAAATAGTATACTAGAAATAGTATTTGCATATATATTTTGAAAAAAATAAATATTCACTTTTAAATTTCACTTCGTGATTTGATGGCAAACATTAAATGATCAAGTATGTTATTTATTTTAGTCAAGTATTTAAGATTATATATAATTAAATTTAATATTTTATATAATTGAAATACTTAATATTTTATTTCAATCAATTCGTAAGAAAGTTTCTTTGGCAGGATATCTTTTAGTTGCTATTTGTGACAGCGAGAAACGTGAAGCATCGATCGTTGTTTTGCCAATTTCTTTTTACTGATTTTTGGCTTCATCTACAAGAGAAAAATTCCCGAGACGATGATTGCCGTTGCTCTTTGTCATTAAATAATTATTGTATGAATGTTATTGTTAAGAGTACTTCAATTACAACTTTGCTTTCAGTAGAATCTGTAATTTAGAGATATGCTTATAAATTATCGAATCATCAGCGTTATTTAACTTGGTGTTTGGATCGAAAACCATGCTATCATTTTGCTTGCTATAGTAGCTTACTTATTAACTTATTATACGGCATGCTTGGTAACATCATTGCATGAAATATACGCTTACTGCATTGCAATTGCTTTGGTAATAGCTTTTCTCGTAATAGTCGGGATCTTGCGCGCGAATTAGACGCAAGAGTGGGCTGAGAAAAATCGCTTCCCTCTTCATATCGAGATTTCAAGCCGGAAGAATGCACCATTTTTTTTTTTGTGCGAATCGAACAGTCGAAGCTGAATTCTTCGGATTAGTCTATGACATCGAGACTTATTCGTTGTAACGTCGCATTATTAACCACGTTAACGAGAAGGCGAGGAAAGCAGGTAAGTGGCGTCAGTACTAAATGGAAAGGAGACCTTTCGTTCATTATGTACGAGTCTCCAATGAGTCGGTTGCGGAAATAAGAAGACATAACTATTCTGACATTTGTACATAATGTTTTCGATGGTTCCTTTTTTTTTGCGTTTACTAATTGGCTGTCAGGTTTGTTAATACCATTACATTCTTCACAATTACATTCTCATCCGAGTGGCCAAGGGGCTTGAATCATACGTTCATTTCGGAAGGGGTGTGGCTCACTACCGTGTGTTATTTCGTCGTACCTTGTACATATACACCCTCATGTTTTGCGTACAGCATGTGCATAATCCCGAGGATGCAGGTTTTTTTCCGAATTATCCCGCAGCGATTGGGATTGTTTATAATTAAAATAATGAAATATAAATGTGAGATGAGTCAGGTATTAATAATGAAACACAAAGTTGGATTGCGTATCCGCAACAGCGCAAAAAATCCAATTATTCCATTATTGAAAAATCATATTCAAAATTGAATTACCATAAAATGTAAAATCTTTTATCTCTAACGGAATTAAGAAACATATATTGGCAAAGTTTATAATCTATTATAACTTGAAAATCTGGTTTCTATAAATATCTATTCGATCGAACGATACAGACATAAAAAAGATCTCGTGAACAAATTATGGAGAAAGAAATTATAGAAATGAGTAATATTTATTCGACAAAAAAAAAATCATTGCATGTGCTCGAACCATCTGATATTTCATTCTGCCTCTGATCTCGCCTATCATCATTGAATGAAGCTACTAATCATTGTTAACGAGCACACACATGCGAGTAAAAAGCACATTGTTGCGATACTACTGGACAAATAATTGAACCATCAGTTTCGATCATCCCTCTGCGATACGCACCATAAGCATATCGGAACGTTTTGCTGTTATGCGTTGCACATTTTAATCGAGATCGATACAGATGTATGAGATGGAAATTACGCGGTGTCGTGTCACCTGTATTTATATTATTTATGTTTTAGTCGATAAAGTCGAGTCATTTCTAAGTGACAAAAATTCTATCGACCGTTTCGATGGTAAACCTTTTAATAATTGATAATTATGCCAAGTACATTCATAATGCTGTAAATTGCATTAAATTATTCTTAGAATGTAAGACGAGCCATATAAAATTAAAAAGTGAGTTTGATGCCCGATAATGCATACTAGATTCACCAGAAATAGACTTTCTTGTTATCCTGTAAGTTAATGAAAATTGCTTGCTTCAAGAAGAGAAACAGTTTATTTTTTAATAAGAGATATAACAAGAGATTGATATTACATTTTTAAATTTGAGATTTTAATCTTGCAATCTTTACCTTTTTCAAAATTACACGACTCCATGATTGTTTCCTATCTAATATGTCTGTACAAATGGTTTTTTTTTTTTCGGAGATGGGCTTTCTTTATGTTATCTTCTTTTCAATTCTCGCGAAAAATCAGCTGAGATCACAAAAGTCTGAAAAATACCGTACCTTCTTTGGAACCTTCAGTAGCAGAGACAAAGGACGTAGACGATGGAAACCAATGGAAACTGATGGTCGGTGACCTAGTGTGGGGCGCAGCAAGAGGAAGTCCGGCCTGGCCGGGAAAAGTCGAGTCTTTGGGCCCCCCGGGTACTATGACGGTTTGGGTTCGGTGGTACGGGGGCGGGGGCGGTCGCACCCAAGTCGATGTCAAGGCTCTCAAGTCCCTCTCCGAAGGCCTCGAGGCGCATCACCGCGCCCGTAAAAAGTTTAGGAAGTGAGTCAGCCACCCCGACAGGGATGAACTATCGAAAGATGAGAGCCTCTTAGAGACATCTCGTTGCCTTAATTTAATAGATATTCGCGTTAACGCAAAAATGTAAACGAGGGGAAAATAGAACGGGAGATGCTTGAGTATGTTTTTTCTTATATTACATTATTTTATTTCTTTTCTACGTCCGGCATTCGATCCTAGAACTGTGACACAGGCACGTTAACTTATCCTCTTATTCAGCGTTATTAAATGTTATAAAGTTGCACAATGTCGCTTTCCTGGGGCTGCGTAAGATGCACGTAATTGTTATATGAATTTCAGTATTTAATACGATTTAAATACGATTATGCATTTTTTAAAAGAGAAATAAATAAAAAGCGATAAGTGCTATACGAAGTAAATTTTCGCGAATTTAATATAAGCTATCCACTTTTCTGTTGCAATATGCAGTGGAAGTAAAAAATAAACCTACAAACGTATTTCACAAAATTTCTCAATAATGAAATTACTTCTAATGGCATTAAATCTTTTTCTTCAGAAGAGTGTTTAATAATGATCGTATAGCATTTATTAGCAAGCCAACAGCCAATTAAATCTATCCCGCATAGCTTATTGCATAGCTGCGGTTCAATATTCTTCCTGTTAACTTGCCAAAGAATACTGATACTATTATGTGCTGGACATTACTATGTTAAGTGGTTTTACTCCAATCTCAGCCATCTTTCTTCTCATTCCCCTTTCTCTGTATCTGTATTAAATATGTAGTTCTTTTGTAACACGTGATGACAGGTGATCGCGCAGACAAGTGTTGAAAATATTTAATCCGTAAAATTCTTCAAAAAAAATATGTATATTTTTCTATATGCAATTGGTTTACGCGGTTTTTTTCGTCAAGAAAGTATTACACACGTCGATTATTGTCAAGTTATTTAGCATCTGATAATTGATTTGTTAATACTTGACAAAATCAATTAGTCGTGATTTGTTCAGATTTTTAGATTTTTCTTGCTCTGATCGGGATCAAATCGCACGCGCGGTCGCTGATAATCATCTGTACTAACTGTACGATTTTCTCGTTCCTCCCCTATTTTTCTAGAAGTCGTAAATTGAATATGCAATTGGAAAACGCAATACAAGAGGCGATGGCGGAACTGGACAAGATGACAGAAGCCTCCAGCGGCCAGAAAGATATGAAAAAGTCGCCGAAGGTGACATCGTTGCCGGCAACCAGCTCAAAGGGTATCAATGGCGCCGGCAGATCGGAGGCCAAGAGATCGTCGAAGAGGGCCGTGGCCGCTGCGGACCATGCCAAAGCTGAACAAAAACAATGTCGGTGATCCGTGCCGAACACGATTGTTTAGCGAACATCCGCGACTCTCTCGTGAATCGCCAAGTTGCGATGATCTTCGCGCAGAAATGTAATTAGCCAGCACTTTCAGTTTAATAAATTATTAATAACAAATTACACACCCCAACAAATTTTACCGATCCGTTCGCTTCGATCGACAACTATTAATCGCGACCATACAGTGCGGACAACAATTTAGTGCAGCTGTGACGCGGATTCTATTACTTGTAACGAATCCAACGCGACAGATGAGGTCGAATCTATTGGTGCAGAAATACGTGATGCTACGATGCTATGTTAATACGAATACGAATGTTATAAAAGAGAATCACATCTTATTCGGGAATCACCTTAAATATAATACGCTGTATCTCGCTGTGATCTGCTGCATCCAAATAGTCAGGATTCTTTGGAATCGTAAAATCCCGTCGAGGGGTTTGATCTTGGAGCAAAATGTACAATTTTACCCATACACGTTAATATACTCTCATATTACAAAATTCTCTCTCAAAGCTTAATCAATACGCTTTGGGACGTTCTGATAATTGAGCGTCTCTGAGAATAATCAAAAGACTCGTCTACGATTTTATTAAATCGAGGAAAGAATTTTCGATTTCTTGGATGCAGAAGCGACGGCTATGGAGAATAAATATAGTGGCGTTAAATATAGAGCCATATTACGATACTGGCAAGCGTTTTTTCTTTCATGTAAATTTATCGATACGAAGCCTAAGCAACCGTAGCATCTGCCGCAACATCCTTAGCATATTCCATTTGTAACGAACGACATCCGTTTTTAACGGTCAGGCATGTAAAATTGCAATTGCAAATAATCAATAGTAACGTACAGGAAGCACTACGGCCGATTCATCAAAAAATAGGCCTACGGCATGCGTTCTTAGATTATTTACCCTAACACACGTGTATGTAACCACAGAAAGTAAGTAGAAAGACGGTAGCTTCTCACAGGCGTTTCTGAAATTCGTAGAGGGAGAGATTACGCTGAGAGGTCACCCAGGTGAATGATTTCTTACACGATTATTTGGCTCGACGAAACGATTCCTTTAATGAGATACAGCAAAGGACGGCGTTTGGAGCGCAAAACTTTCTACGATAATGTATATTAATATGATCTCCCGGGGTTACTGCGCGCGGTTTTTACAATTTACACGTGCACGTGGGAGGCATGGATGTTTCCTGGAAATATGTACTCGGCCCGCGTATTCGGGCGATCAGCGTAAACATGTATAGTTTTAAAAAAATATTTTTGCGAACGAACCTTCATTACACTATCCGTAGAGAATAATGCATTTTTTTAGAAGGCTATACACAGTGTATGGATCATTGTTTTACTGTGACGACGTCGTGCTACAGGCTCGTTGAACCATTTTAAACTTACACGCGTCCATGGGACGCTCTCGATCGGCGCGATCATTTTCTTAAACGACGTTCTTCGAATGATGTAAACCTCAAACACGCTGCGACTGAATAATACGCGATTTAATGTACAGATAGCGAAGCGATCGGAAACCGTTGCAAAGTTCGGCATTCGGTGTTTTTAACAACCAACGAGCGGTTCTTTAATGGTGTTTTAAATTAATCCAGACTTTTTCAGAACATACAACAAACTCTGAGAAATTTCTAGATCGTTCTGAAAAATTATACTAATTAGGAGAATTCAAACAAAATGAAATTTCGGGGTAAGGGTTAAAATAGATTATTGCTTTAGAATTCCTTGGAAAGAATGGTTCTACATTCGTTTATGTTTCGTCTGTAAGAAGTCTTGTAATTATATATACTTTAATTGCGACTTGATGCCGCATCGATTTGGCGACTATATTTCTCTAAGGCGCACTTGCGTACGCAGAATTTAATCGTAATTTCAAGAATAAGAACGATCGTTTACGACGAACAATTAAAAGTCTCGAAATTGCATTTACATCATTGAGATAACTTCGGCGCGTTCGGAAACATATGATAGACAATAAAAAAGATGCAAGTATCAAAAAAAAAAAAAAGATCGCGCGATTCTTGATTTACGTTTTCCGCGACTAATGATTTGGATTTTTTTGTGAAACGCATTGATTATCGTGTACATCCCAATCGGTGTTGAGAAATTTCGCTATAAATGCACCGGCTGCGTAATACTTAACTATACGGGTCCGCGTACAGATTTTTTAGTGTTATATTATGGCTGTAAATATGTCAACTATGACGCGAACACCGTCATACTAACGAATATAACTCAGTTGTAAGGAAGGCCAACATAAAGCAACTAGTTTACGTACGAAATAAATTATCGTTCGCAGAAGCGCGACGATCTGTCTGTAAGCGAATGTTTGCTTCTGAGATTTAAAACGGAGCTACACTTATATCAAAAGATAATTGCTTGATGTCACCGTATATTTGCGGGAAATCACAGACCATTCACGAAGACGGGTTTTTCTGCAAGCCGAAATCTTGTCTAGCTGTATTGTTCTCTGTCTTTTCGTGAAGCAGGAAGTTGCCTGAGTCATATCTTTTACTTTGTAACGCATATATAAAAAAAATCTTCGGATGGAGACTACGAGAAAATATTTTTCAACATATTTACGAAGCTTAAATATAGAATATTTACCTTTGCTATTATATCTTTTCTGTGATTTAACGGTACGTTCTACGCGACGTTATAAAACGAGGAGCACAATTAGTTGAATTTTTCCATGTGATCGTGACTTGGGCCACTTTCATCATCACAAATATCGTAGGCGATGTAAAAGCTCGTGAAGATTTTATGAGTGGTTTTTCCCCTCCCCAGTACGCGTCTCTACTTAAGGACAATTATATCAAAGTAAATCAAAAGTTCGCGATATCACATATTACACGCTAAGTTTCACAAAAAAAAAAAGAAATCTTCGACAGAGGAGAATCGCTTCCCGTGACACGGTTCGTAGCATTTCATCATGACCAAGCGCGTTGCGACGCAACGTTTCATTCGATGAATGGCGAAAGACATATCACCGGCCGCGAATGACAATTCTTCGAGAGCTGCACGTTTTTGGTGAAGCGTACTGCGCGAAAATGAAAATGAGAGAAAAAGATAATAGGGAGAATTTAAGAATGTAGCGAATGGCTGTACACATACACTCTTATACACACACACATATACGCACACATTCATATACAATACATTACGGGACCGTTTAAAGTTAAGGCATTTCTAATTTAACTCGATTTCCTTCGTCTCGAATGTAACTCGTGCTTGAGTGGTCGAGGGCCCCTTTTACAAAACTCAACAATTGCAAGAATTTTTTATTTCCCAGATAGGAACGCATGCAGAAAAATTTTAGCATCATTTTAATTTTAAAATATACAGTATTGTGTGATAAGTCTACATCAAACTTTAAAATCATTAATTCGAAATTCAATTAGTGTAACGTGTAGCAATCTTTAAAAAATTGATGCCTAAAATAAATTTTTAAATAATTGTATAATTAGAGCGAATCATCTTAGCACACGTATTACTGAATACATTTCAGAAATTAATTTTGTAATTATTGTAAAAATCGTTGCAGCACAAAATTGTACATTTATTACAAAAGTTTCCTATCTGGGTTGTTCTCCGATCGACATAACATAATTAAATTATCCCTCGCAACAAACAATTTTCAATTTCTCAGCAACACGTATGCCTACAATGCGCACGAGATAACGCGTTTCGATTATTGTTACATGAAAAAGTTTTCTACAATCATTTCTTCCAGTGCACACTCGCGGAAGTAAGCCGGCACGATGTACTATCCGAAAGTTTGTAGCGTCGTGGATGTTGACTTTTGCAGAAACGGTCCTCACAATTCGGCGCGTGGGTCTTCGCTAGTTCTTTCTCCTCTGGGATCGACGTGAACCAGTTTTTGCCGAGAGTATTTTCTCCTCGCTCTCTCGGGTGTGCGACGCGAGAGTGATCGTAGTTTAAAAAAAAGAAGGGAAAACCAGTGAAAACTTACCTCAGTGACATATACGCAAGAATCAAACGTCTTAAAGAGAATCGAGAATATATACTGTAGTGCCGATGTCCTTTGTATATTTTCCATGATATTGTAAATAGATATATACATATATATATATATACACGCCTTATCGATAATCACGCCGTGCGATAAACGGTCGACGGGCACGATTGTTTAATGCTAAACGCGAACGGTCGGCGGACGGTCGTAATCAATTAGGTACACGAGAGCCGTCGAGCGAACGATGTCGGGCGTGCGTGTAACAATGACATCTCCATCAACAGCGAAAATTGTGGCTTCTAATTATTTGTGACACGTCGTAACGGAAAGTGAGAAGAGATACTTATAGGGCTATTTTATAAGGACATTCTTTACGGGTCGTTACATGACGTAAGTAGAGTTTAATACACACGCCACACAACACGTTTTTATACAACATGAAAGTAAAAATGGGAGAAGTAGTTGTTAAACTACGGTATGTATATGTTCTACGCAATTAGTGTCCTATCTTTAACGCGCTGTTTTACTTTTTACCCCCATTCACTTCCTCCGTGTCGCGAAGAGATTTCATTTAATCTCCTTCTTCGGGTCGGAGGTGATTAGGATCTTTTACGGGCGTACTTCTTCCTCGATGGCTCAGTCAGCTCGACACTCGTAAGTTTAACGAAAGGCCTACATCGTCGGAAAACCCGTGTGTGTTGCGCCGCGTCGACTGGACGGGACGATTTCGTTTTAGAGTAACGTGAAATTACGACGTAGCGTAAGGAGTACAGTTGACGGTTTAATCGGACCGGATGGCTACTTGGGCGCGCGCGGCGAATCTTTTGGAGAATTATATATACTGAGAGTTATTGGAGAGCGTGAGTGAGATTCACGAGATTTTCGGCAGATATTTATTGCTCTATTATTATTTATCAAAAGTAGAGTATTTACGGAGCGGTTTCGTTCGCTTGTTGTGTTTTGAGAGAGATATAATGAGGAAGCGCGAGCGCGTGGGCCATTTTTTGTCCCCCCTAACGGAGTGTACAGTGTGCATGTGCGCGCAAAGAGTATATATGGATATGGAAGAATGTGCGTGCGCGAAAGAATCGTGATGAGAAACGAAGGAGCAAGTGAGAAACGGGATCCTTTTAGCGAACGAATGCAATTGCAAGCGGCACCAAAAAGGGGAAAAATGAAATAGGACAGTTTTCGTTGGTAGGGAAAAACGACTTATCGTGATCGTATTACAAATTTACGAGAAACACGACCGAATGCACTTTCGATGTATAATATAAATATTATTGCAGATAACATAGCTATATACGTATTATATCAATTATCAGTGGTATTACACAATAAGAGATGATAATTTTATATTTACGAGAGAAAGAGAGAAATGAATGAATGAATCGATTAAGAGAGAAAGAGAGAGAGAGAAAGAGAGAGGGGGAGAGAGATCGTTAAATTAAATGAGTGTAATATACAATGTATGATGAAACTCCTTCTCCTGCCCGATTTTTCCTCCCCCAAGCTCCGCACCCGAATTCCATGCTAGGACGAATTAGCTAAAGGCTACCCTATTTAACATTTGGCATAATATTTATATATAAATATAAATATATAAATATGAATATATATAAATATATAAATATAAATATAAATATAAATACATATATATACATATATGAGAGATAGAGAACATAAAGTAAAAAAATTGGATAGTCTGGGGAAGGGCAATATTTGCCGGACCCGAGGAAAAGTATGAAGCTATGTGATCCACTACTACTAGTAGCTTTTAGCTGTAAAGACTTATACTTTATTTTGTAAATTTTGTTTATACAATGTTTGATCGTTCACGCATAATACTATTGTATGTGAAACTAAGTTAATAAATCATTAACATGTGAAGTGTTGAATCTTGTGTAGTCCATTTTCTCGACAACTTATAGATAAGTGAGCTTGTTCTCCTGTTTTTTTTTTTATTAAAAGACAATATTATATTATCGTATATTATCGTATAATTTTGTAAATTGTTGATTATTCATATCTTATTTTCTGATAAAAGCTTTCAATGCAATCAATTCAATGATATCTTTTCTTTCTGATAAAATTTACAATTTAATAATTTTTCTCTATATTAAATTTTTGATATTAATATTTTGTACATTTTGGTTTCATATAGTTATTAATTTTATAAATACAGTTAGTTCTGTAATAAACAGGAAAAGGTATCGCCATCTAGTGAAGGGTAGTTAAACTCACAGGGGGTTGATCGGATGATCAATTTATAAGTCTCGAATTACTACTGCGATAGATTATAATTTGATATTATTTAAATGGAATATAAAATATCCTGTGAATAAAAATACTTAAAAAAATATATGTTTTCAATATTTTTTATTGATTTTAGATGGAAAAGTGAAAGGAAAGTTGCCGACGCAGCGTTTCTCTGGAACAGTAATCTTTTGGCAAAGATAGATGTCGGGTCTATTTGATAAAGGGATGGTAAAATTTTTAGAAACTTTAATTTTGATAATAAAATTACACTTTTATAGACATATAGAAAATTCTTGTATTAAAAAAGATCAGAAAATATTTCTTTTATTTTTGTTTATTATTACTACTAATTTCAAAGTTACGAATAAATAAGTTTATTATTACTACTAATTTCAAAATTACGAATAAATAAGTAAATTAAATTTTAGCATTGTTTTGTGACACGGAGAAAAAAATATTCCATTCTTTTGACGAATAAAAAAGGTGCGTAGTTAAATAAAACGGACCAGTTTTTTTTATCAGCCTTATTTTTTTACGAGCTGCACAGGGAAAGAACGAGAATAGAATTACGGTACAATTTTACAGTTCACTGAAACAAAAAAGGCGCCTACGTCGAATTAAGGGACGCTTAAGAAAGTTATGAACGCCAGAAATGGCGCGGTTCTACCGTCACTCTCGATAGGAAGGTAGCTTCAATTGGCAAATAATACACACGCACATTGATTCTCAATTGAATGGTATCGGGAATTTACGATCCGTCTCCTGTGAAATTTCTCTCGCATCTGGTTATCGTTCTCGCGCGCCCGTAGTATCGGCAGCTCTTAAATCGCACGGCGTCGAGGATATAAGGGTAAATCGCTCGCGCATTCAGAAAAGAAAAACGCGCCGGGCCCGAGATTGTCTGCGTGAACCTGACGGGTATATGGATCGGCATTGAAACGGCGTCGCATCGCGTCGCCTCGCCCTCGTCTCCTCCTCGTCCCGCCTCGCAGAGACGGTAGCGTCGCGACGCAGAAACTGGTTCTGAGGTACGCGAAACGAGACGCGTTCCGTCGCTTATTTCTCTCTCGAGAACGTGCCCGAGCGTGTATTCGTATATTACGAATACGTTGATATGCGCGGACGTGCCCCGGATCGGTCTTATACTGATTTCATCGACTTTTCAGAGGTAGAAGAACTGGAGTAATTACGTTATATAGGCTTTATCTCCGCGGACACAGCAAAAAGGATCAATCAACAGTATCAATATCGGATGACCGGTTCAACAATAATCAATTTTGATCCCTTTCGATTTGACCCAACGTAGTTCTGTACTTAAAAATCTCTGCTTCGCCCAAAGTGCAATCTCGAAAGTCTTCAGAGAGTCACGTTATTTAGGATTTTTTGCTATAATTACAGTGTTCATCCGTCCTACATTACAAAGGACAATCCTTTATTTTAGATCTGTGTCCCTTAGATTTATTTTTTTCTTGAAAACTCACTTTTGTCTTTTATTTCTGATAAAGTCCTATAAAATGTTCTATATTTCACCCTTTATTATCTTTGTATATTTTGTATAATGTTTAAATGAAGATGTGTTTCTTTTTTGTATATAATTGTTTTAGTTTGCAAAATTTTACTTTTTTTTCATATAAATATATATTCAGGGTAAAAATATTAATAATAATAATAAATTTACATTGTATTTGTTTGTGGACGAAGGGTAGGTGGCGATGTCCTTAATTTTTTCTCAAAGAAAGAGAAATATGGTCACCATAGCTATGATATTAACTTGCAACCTGCCCTTTTGGGTCCCAAAAACTCCGCTGGAATGGGGTCCAAATTGGGTCCCGTGCCATGTTAAGGTCGGCCCTGCGTACACCCATAGCGTATGGTACGTACGATCGATGGCTCACTCATCCGGCGCTAAAAGGGTTAATGATGCCTGCCATGCGTAAATGGCGCTCATGGCACCGGACAAATGAAACGTAATGAGCGAATCGCACACGGCGATACGTACCGCACGATCGTGAGATTCGTAATAATGCCCTATCGGGGACCGGCACTATTGTACTGATACGCCATGCCGAGGGCGTGAAATCGTACAATACGATTAGCGGCCGCGTTGTATCCCACTCGTGTACACGCATGGTGCCCTGGGCTAGTAATAGGGAGTTTTTGCGAGGCTCTGTGCACTTGGAGCACTTTGATAAAACCTCATTTAAATATAATACGTCTATCTTGATAATTTTATTACTTTCCATACGCGTCTGATTTTTAACCCTTAGATAAAAAGATCCTTTCGACATGCCGATATCTGCCAGTTTCAATCTATTACAGCTTATGTAATTACCTTATGTGATAACAATAAAAATCTCATTGATGTATGCTTAATTTGAATAAGCAGTTAAAATTGCTGATTAATCGACTTTCAATTAAAGGCAGAAGAGCGAGAAGAAGAGAGCAATCTCTTTCCGTTCGAGTTAATCTTAATCTTATGTTAATATTAGCAGCACATGTGGCTTGATGTTCCGTTAGCGTTTATCGCATCCGATACATGCTGCCGCATGTAAAGTGTCTATTTCCGCGCGAAACCGACGCGGAATAATTCGCATGTACGTTATCGAGGAGTATCGATTCACCAGCTTGTTTCTGTAGATATATATCGCGCGGCAAAGACGCGAAGCAGGTAAAAAACGCGCTATTTTAATATGAATGACATAGAAAGTCTCTTTATTTAGAAATGTACAGGGGCGTTTCGCCCCTGTAAATCGCCATTCCATTAAAGCGATCGTATGATTAGATAAAGTATTCACGAAGAAGGAAATCGATGAGAGCTTCAGTCCGCGGGAATTGAAATATTCTGGCCTAATATAACTCCCACGAGCTCTTGAATTCTTGCCGTATGATTGGTTGAAATATGAATGAAGCTCATACGGTATTCCTCGTGTAGATCGGGGAATCTTTCCCTTCGCAATCATAATGGTCTGAAAGCGTCGGAATATGAGATTAATTAGTAAAGTTAATTCAAATTCTCAAAATTTTTTATACCTCTTGAATAATTGTCTCTTTTTACAATATAATGACGTAAATTAATATTAAATATTCTAAATCAAATTATTAAATAATAGCATTCTCACGTTATCAATCTTATTTCAGTGTTTTCAGCATTTACGCGATATAATAAAACAAATTTTGTTTAAAAACATCAAGGTCTTTTATTAAATGAATATTATAAAATGTTTAAAAATTTATTGTTTTATTACAATGTTGCTAAAATTCCGAAACGTTTCGACTTAACTTAACCTTTCTCAGTCAATATATGTATAAAAAGTAATAATGATATAATTTACGTCTATATCGAATAGTTTAGATAGTTATAAGGTATAACTAAACGCTATTAATGTACGTTGGATTTTTTGCTTTTATGTATCTCTGTAAAGGCACAATCCAATCTAAATTGACTTTATCATAATTATAGATAAAATTCCTCTGTATTTTGCTTACTTCTTGAGAATTATTTTCAGATTTATATGACTGAGAATTAAGGCAATATGTCTTTTGTACTGATTAGCAGTTTTACATTATCAGATTGTCGTACAATTTGCACGATAATTAATATTCCATTTACTCTATAATTAACGTTCCATTATTAAACACACTGGCTAGAATTATATTAAATTATCTGTTCCATTCGTGCTAACACCAAACGATTTGCTACTGCCTGCACAGGACGAAAACGAACATTGCAGATACACGGCGAAAGTAATGCATGCATCATGTCCGCACAGATTCACGACGTGGATAGTGCAGGTATGCTTTCGTATTGTTATTTGTTGGTTCCATATCGACAAATATAACATACCTGTTACATGCGTACCGTATTTGATGGGTAATCAGTGGCTAACCAGATCGTATTAAATTAAAGTATATGCACCTCTGCTTCAATGGATGCGCAATTTAAAAAAAAGGATTAATCGCGCGTCGTGTTGCGTATCGTATTCGGAGGAAAAACTCCGATCGAGACAATCTGATAAATGCGAAACGTATTTGCAAGGTCGGTACGCGATTACTTCTCGCGCTCCTCACGCTCGTAAAGTCAGTACGACCGTTTGTTTCCGTGTATCGTGAAAAGCAATCGATGTAACTGGGCGGCCACAAGACGCGGGTCATCTCAGAAAAATTTGGTATTCAAAGTAAAATCGTATTTTACGAAAGCGAGTGCCGCATTCTAATGTTTTATACATTCTGCTACGAAGTTCGTTAACCGAAACGATAGTGTTTCCATCGAACAAATATTGACCCCACATAGATACGTGTCTGCGTTTAAACGGTTTCGTAATTCCATTATAACGCGTACGACGATCGATGGAACAATGACCAATGTAAATTACACGCCTTTTTCGCCTCGCGCTATGCTTAATAAGCCGGAATCGCGCGAGGCGGAACATACCGACGGCATGAATGCGCGACAACCGTGAAACGACGTTAACGTGATCAATATTACGTTTCGGGACTGGCGTTGTATTGACGAGCCGGCGTTCAGACCCTCCCTCCCCAAGCCCCGCCGTCCCCGCCGTACGTGTACGAGTTGCAAGGTAGTCACATGTGTTAACTGCATGAATGTATTACGTGGACCCCCTTCGGAGCTGTCCGGCATGGTCCGTCCTGTTCCAGCGCAGTTTGCTATTCCCGAAGGGACCACTGATCTGATAAAGTCACACGGAAGTGGCCCGACGCCAATTCACAGCCGGTGTCTGTTTAATTGTCCACAATGAAAGAAGGACAGTCCCTTTGTCCCCTCTTCCTCTCCCCTCTGGCAATTCGTGATTCGATTTCAATGCCTCGCGTGCGAGCATTCGCGGTAAAAGGAACCGATCCGTTTGCTTCGAATCAGATCTTCTGTTTCGCAGCAGCACCAACCGACGGTGTATCTACAGAGTAATTTGCAAGTAACATCCACTAACTCGTAATTACTGAACGCATACAAATGATTTGTATTTTCGCCGTTGCTGCATACCCACATAGATTCTGTGTTCACATTGTCAAACCGAGTAGTAAAATCCTGAAGCGAATTAAATGCAACTTCTCGTAGAAAGAGAAAGAGAGAGAGAGAGAGAGAGAGAGAGAGAGAGAGAGAGAGAGAGAGAGACAATTAGGAAGTTGCGCGAAATTAAATAGCTGTTATTTTGTAATGAAAGAGTGGACAGAATGAAATGAATTAAACACTACTCTGCAGAAGAAACCCGTCATTCTCATTAGCAGACAGTGCAAAAAGAATATACATTTGTAATCTTGTATAAATAAACGTTATAAAAAAATCTGGCTGTTTGTGAATGTATATCAATAATCTTTGTTCAGAAAATCTCAACATGAGTGAACATGAAAGAAAGTTGTCTGGAAGAAAGTCACCTCGAAGATACTGTTATTAATGTTGGAAAATGTATTTAATAATTTTTAAAAATGCCTCGATTATTGCGCGAGCAATTATTTAAAAAAATATACATTGCTAAATTATATAATTGTTGTATGTGCACATTTCTTTTGCACTACGTATTAATTAAAATGATGTTTTCTCTACAATAAAATATTTAATTCATTTCATTCTATTCATATACAAGACAATACAAGATAATAAGTATTTAGTTGTTAGACTGTCAGTCTATAGATTATCAGCAAATGTTTGATATTCAGGACCCTTGTGGCTGACTTTCGTTTACTTGACGTAATCTTGCCCAAAAAGTTGTGACTTATATTCCTGAAATCTTAGCATAGTAATCCCTCATGTTTGCTTTAGTCTCAGCGGTTTTCCGCGGTTCTCACGCATCGTCGGCAAGGAGGTATAAGGGCGCCGATTCGTTGTCGATTTTCGTTGCGCGGCAACGACGCGACTGTAAGCTTATTACTACCTGCAGAACTTTGCTCTTTCAGGGAAGCAAATTACTTCATAAACGAGAGGGCTTGGGCGTATCTCGGCAGGGCGTACACTGCGGCCGCGACGCTGGTACAAGGTATCTAATGAATGTCGGAGAAGAGAGGCGTCGGCGCTGCATCGCTGTAGGGGGTGGGTTTCTTTTGCTCGCACCTTTCCCAATTTATGCGTCTAGAGTGGTAACGAGGCCAGCCAGCTCGATGGGGGGAGGTAGCCTCGACTGCGAGTCAACGCGAACGGTGGGGAGAAAGAGAGGAGAGAGAGAAAGAAAGAGAGAGAGAGAGAGAGAAAGAGAGAGAACGCGAAAGGGAGAGCGGAAAAGATGGCACTGAAAAGAAGGTTGGAAGGGACGAGAGACGAGACGAAGCTTTCAAAATGGCCGATAGGGAGGCAGCATCTTCAAAGATGCTTTCGGACGGTTCGTACCTGGAGTGCTGATTCAACGAGGAAGCTGTCGCGTACGAAATATTTCTCGGTGCTGGTCGAGAAAGTGACTTTCGCCGGAGAAGCTGTATAAAGCGATACGTTTAAATCTTCAATTTTACTTCATTAACGTTCAAACGGCGGAAGTATTTTCGACTACTTTTTTACTTTACTTCCATCCACTTCTATCTTCTACTTTTAATTTCTGTTTTTAATTTTTTATTTACTTCTCAGCATTTCTCTACAACACTTAAAGATGACAAGATAAGATATATAAAACAGAATTAAACGTAAGTAAATAATGTTTATTTTTCTGCTATCTGAGGTACTTGAAGATTTAATCGCTGATTGTGAATTAATGTTATTCTATTTAGACGTCATTTGGGCTTCACCTGTAATAAGGTGGTTGGCACCTACGCGCAATAAATTTGGATTACGTTGAATTTGAGCGCAATCGGATCGGAATGGGATTGTGGAGCTCGGTAATCGAATTAAGTCGGAAGTATTTTGCCGGTGAGCGCAAGAGGACCCGGAAATTTCGCGCGGTGGGCTCTAAAATTGCTTAATCCGGCGTTGCGCACGATTGCCGTTTCGTCGATGCTAAATGCGAACGCAGCATTCGGAAGTTTGGCCCTCGAATTGTGCGAGTCAATTCCCCTTTACCTTTCTTCTCTTCCCACGACCCGCACGAGTTTCAATGGTAAACGGAAGTTGAACCGCCTGGTACGCTTAATACGGAAATTTCCGCCTGCGAGCGTACAAATCGAGAACATGCCGACAATATATTTAAAGTGTCTACCTTCTGAGAGTTCTTGACTCGCGTAAGAGTACAATCCTTTCTGGATTCAGAATCCGTTAGCCTGTTCAGCTGTTTAATATGCAGAGCGGGTCTCGAATGAGTGGGAGCTTCGACAAATCTCTCACGGAACGCAAAATCTATTATTGATAATGTTTTCTCCTTCCGAAAAATGCTAAGCTCATTTGGAAATGAAAACATTTATTTTCCTCATTCGGTATAATTAGGCTACGTAAGCGCGCTTGCGAATTTAGTAATAGGGTAGTTGGGATTCAGATGATTATTATACGCGGCTCGATTCATGTAAAAACAAAGGGATGTCCTGTGCAATTTGCAGAGAATTATTTGTTTCAATTTCGCAAATGCTCCATCGTCCTGAATAGATTCCAATACTACGCGACGCGGGTGGTTGTCGGGAATAATCCGGAAAATTCCGCATGGAAATCACGATCGTGGTGATGCTTTCAAAGAACATGGTTTTGCAAAACCCTTTGACTTATACGCAGTAATATTCCCGGTACGCGTGCACGACATGATTTGAAATCTGGATGCATATCCGTTTCTAGCGATATAGTAAATTATGAAAATTAATAATTTTAGGAACAATGAAAGAGAAATTAATATAAATCAGAGATATTAATTTTCTATGATTTGTCTACGAGGAATATAAGTTAGAATATAAAGTAGAAAATTATCACGTGATTGTACATTTTTTATACATATTATATAAAATATAATATTATTTTTATAAATATTATATATTGTATACATATTATGCATATAAAGAGAGATTCCATATAAAATTCCAGGATATTTTCGATGATGAAAAAAATATATTCCAAATATGAGAAATTTAATTATTTAACAAAATGTAAAATAGTTATCATAAGTATGCAGAGTAAATATAGAATGTTTTATACATATAAATATATATTAGTAATTAAGTAGCAAAGGGAAATGAAAATTACTTAAGAAACGTTTCGCAAGAACAAATCTTCAATCTCTTCGCGAAGCGGTTTTCTTATTCGGCAATATATCAAGTTTGTAATGCTAGCAATTTTCTCAAAAGTTCGGACCTGCAAGTAGAAACTCACGGAGGTGAAGCACTTTGATTTCAGTCGATTTGAAGGTACGGAGGTTCCAGTCACGAAGATGTGTACGCGGACGCTATATACGCGAATGCTCCTTGATGTTAAGTGCAAACGCAGCGTTCGGAACTTTGGCCCTCGAACTACAGGAATCCTACCGTCTACCGTTATCTCCTGTAGTTTGAATACGCCGAGAGGAACAAGGGATCGAGTCGCGCCCTTACGGTCTTCTAATTTAGAAAATTTGAACCTGGCGAAGCCAAAATCACGCCCAGAGAGTCTTCAAAGGAGTTGATATTGCTCGAGAGGATCGGTGTCACTTGCGTGAATCGTTGTGGCGCCGAAATGAATCTCGAGTGCCAGAGCGGTATAGAATATAGTTTTGACACAATGACACAATGACATAAAAATTCAATAGCGCCGCGCGCTATTGAATTTTATTGCAAGTCAATTGTACTTCATTTTCGATATCAATTTATTTCACAAATCCTGCTTTAATGCTATTTATGCATTTTGCAGTAGGGTTATAGGTGAATTTTATGGGTTATATACTCTGCTATTGCAATATGCAGCCGACGAGCGGAATTGCAAATTAAAATTGGAAGAGCTATTCAATCTGGCTGTCCATTAACTGCTGATTTACTGACAAGTCGACCGTTGCAGCGTGTTATTATGCATTGATTGATTTATTTTTTAATTCAATTCGCTGTTTCACTGCCTTGCGTTAATTACAACATTTTTGTCGATTCAATTATTTACATTTTACTTAATAATTATAAAAATCGCTAATAATATCACCATTAGTGATAAATCATCCGATTAATCACTAAGATTAATCACTAAGCAGAACATTCTCTTCGCCAAAAAGTTTTTCGCTCATTGTTTGTGAAACATGATAAGTATAATAACAAATTTTTATTCTTAAATTATAATAATTCGTTCATTTTCTTATTAAAAAAGATTACATTAAGATATAAGTTCTCTATTTTATCAGCGGTGTTTTAAAAACGGTTCAATATTTTTCAGTATACATTTTTTCTTGAAACATTTTAATAAATCAAAGCTCCCTTTTACGTATAAGTCGCCGAGTTGCGCAGTTCACTTGATCTGGCATTACATCTGCGAAAGTAGATCATCTCGACACGATTAATAAATTATGCATACATCCGTATATTCTTTCCCGTGCGGCTCACCGAATGTGTATAACCAATATTTAACGGCTATTATTGTCAAAGAGAATTTATCTTATCGCGCCATGGGGGTTGCCGGTCCCCTCAGGGGCGACAGGGTGTAGTACACCGTACATGCACCACCACTCGCACAAATTACGCGACAGCGGGTATCTGCTATTGATTTACTGGTAGCAGGTGCATGCAGACGGAATGAATTCACGTCCGCCATATTATCAGGACGAGAATTCGCCTGTCCACGTGGCCGCGTCGTTCAGACATTAGACTATCTTGCGAAGTGCATCTATCGGCCACCGTGTGTTTACCATCTAGTTTACCATCTTGTGGAACGCAGATAATCTCAAGCTAACTTAGTTTTAGATGTTAAAAGTAAGTTGCTAAAAAGTACGAAATGCGTTCGAAGCGTTTTTATCAACAAAAGTAATTTAAAAACGTCCAACATTCTATCAAATAACTTTCGCGACATTTTACAGTGTAAGAAATTATTCTTTTATTCTACAGCAACATTGTACACTGAGAGAAAAATATAGTTATTTTTGGACCCAACCATTTTATAATATTTTGTAATATTTTTAACACGAAACGTGATTAACTTAATTATGTGCATCATTGTGTTGATCATAATTATCATTAGAAATACTATAAAATTGTGGTTGAGTCCAAAAGTAACTATATTTTTCTTTCAGTGTACAATGAAATTGATTAAAGAATGTTTTTTCGTTTAAATGCTGTATTATTTAAAGCACGCGCATTAGTATTACACGTCTCGTTAACATTTAGATATTGTGACTGCTGTTGAATTAAAGATGAGGCAGTGATCGCGACACGTTCCCATCGATTTACACGAATTTGATTATTAGGTGCGTACATGATGCCTTCGATTACTACTACGTGACAATGACAATGCTACGAAATGCAGGAGCATGACACAACCGTCACAGTAATTGCGGCTATTGTTCCGAAATCCAAACATCATTTGTCATCTCTGTCGGAATGCTATCGTAGAGGCAATTACCAGTTCCGCAATATTATCGTGAGATAATAAGTAACAATAAAATGACGACACGTGACGCAACAGATATATTGGTTTTAAATTAGAAAACGCAGAAAAGCTGGAAGTGGAGAATCGGCTATGATTCTCTCGCGCAGTGCTGCATACTAATGATCTGGCATTTTCGAAACTCACGAGAAAGAATGTTATTATGCAGTGCAATAAGTGTGACACATATTATATTCAATACCTTCCAGCCATAAGATTGATAACTTAATTTTCCCTCCTTACAACACTCGTTTATCATCGCCAACAGTTCATCGCGTGTCCGACAATTCTGTCTCGCATTCCTCCTTCCGAAACTCGCGTTATCGAGTAATGAGAAAAAGGAGCCCGTTATAAATATATGTACACGCGGCCACGCGTACAAGTGGGCAGAATGTTGCTGGCTGACATAGTGCATCTGTTTGACGGAGAATGCACATAGTGCAGATATGCATGTATACGGGAAGGAAGAGAGCAGAAGGAGGGTATGTACACGCCGAAACGACATTTGTATTTATATACGTCTCTGAATCCTCGCTTTTCCGGATGCTGAGAGAAAACCAGTCGACGCCCGCGCGCGCTGCCTGTTCAATGCCCGCCATCCGGCAGACACACGCCAAGCAGATTTCACTTTATTGAGATTGCCGCATGACTGTTCTGCCCTCGCACCCGGTCGCGCGTTCGCCAGATCTACGTATTCATTTATACGCTGAGAGTCCGCCTTTTATCTGGATCCAATGGCACAAAGTGTCGCGCTATTCATCAGCGTCGTATTCCACGGCATTCTTTTCCTTAACTTTCCCGTGTTAATTAGAGCACGATCGTTTGTAACGTTTCGTCTATAAACGAACAGAACAGATCAATCGCGTTGGAAAAGGATGTAATGACGAAAACCAAGAAGCTACAATTGCTTATTGTTAAATTCTCTCGTTTGTTCAGGAAATTACTAAAAGTAAAATTGATAGAGATTCTAATACAAGGGCGCCCGTAGGATTTTTTTTAGGAGTGGGGTATAACATAAAATGTCACTGCCACATTGAGTGTAATGTATTCTAAAAAAAAGTTCTGATTAAAAACGGACGAATCAGAAAATCGTGTAAGATTGATCAAATATTCTGATTATTATAATAGAAATTTTGGTTATTATGAGTTATAAAGTATGGAGTTCTATTACAATAATCAGAATATGTGATCAATTTTACAAGATTTTTCTGATTCGTCCGTTTTTAACCAGAATTTTTTTTCAGTGTATAATTTGATAATTATACACCTTTTAGTATTAAAACTTTTTCATCGCAGGGGGGGGGCAAACCCCTTCTTGCTCCTCCTGCGGACGCTCATGTTCAAATGGTATAAAATATTTTTTAATGCTGTTTAATTGTGACTGTTAAACAGATGAATCTGTTTTATTAAAGTAGCTCGATGGGATAGAAAGTTATTGCGCGAAAACACGATTTAGCTTTAAGCTAAGCCATGATAGTATGACGTAGAAGCGAGAAACATTCAAGGTTCTTATAAGCTCATGAGTCCTTTTTGCGCTTCCCGCCCTTCCTCGCTCCTCGCTGTTTCACCCGGGGATCCTCCCCCGAGTATACTGGCTGATGATAACGCATTGGTGGAAGAAGCATCAGAGCCGCCGTCATGCACGTCGTCTGGGATGGAAAAACTGATTTATTGCTTCGTAACGTCAGAGTGCCGACTACTATAAGAAATATACGAGTAGCCGGGAGGCTGCCGTAACTGGGAAAACGCACGGAGATGTTCGGCACGGAGATGCCGAACGCTTGAGGAATTTGTGCGAGCCGCGCAAACTTTAACAAGGCGTCGCGATAACTCACGATTTCCGTGAAGAGCTCAAAGATATTCTTCGGGGCCAATGAAAATCGGCAACCCTATCGCGATGCCGCAAAAACCGCGCGCGCGCAAGACGGATTCTTCTCGTCCAATCCGACGAGAACGATAAGGAACCGCGCCGATAAGAACGACGGGCCGGACGTTTTATTTTCGGAATTACGGCTCCGGTCACTCGTGAATCTCGTGACTCTATTGATTTACGTCGAACCATTCTCGTCCATCATTCTCATCCGTGCGTGATATCTTTGAGATGAAGCTGTCCCAGGGCAAGATATGTTGTCAAAAGTATACTGCCTTAATGTATGAACTCCGACCTCTGTTATCTCACTCACGTCACCGGAACATCCGTCTTGTCATGCAAACAAAGGTACTCGATTTCATTCTTGTCGTATATGTAACTCAGGCTATCAAGTCGGGCCGATAGATAAGCGACGTGGTTTCTTGATCGATAAATAAAAAGTAATATGTAGGTACATTATTGAGAAATAATGATAAGAATATTAAAGTTTTACATTCCAAAGCAAGCATAAGTATGCGCATATACGCTTTACCTGTCACTTTCGAGTTCTTCATTCATAAGCTTTTTTCTGCACGGGGTTTATAATAAATTACGGGAGGGAAAAAAGCGAGATGAAAAGCGTTTAACCTTGAATTATACGTGCTGGGATGTTTTCTACCCTCGGGACCTTTTTACTGTTTCTGAGTGTATTAGCAAGTAAATGAATTAGTATTCTCGTTACGAGATCGCGTTAACAACAGGCAATTTTTGTTCCCGCGAAAACGACCGGTGAAAGAAAGTCAACAAAGATTCTGCTCGCATCCTGGCTGGATGCCAGAGTGATCGATGAAGGACATTTATTAATTGCATCGACGAAGGGATAAAGATTAGCTGTTCAACTATATAAAAACTAAGGGTTTCGCAAAACCGTTAGATGGAATGAGATTACAGTTAAACAGACTAAGTTACAGATCGGGGCGAACTTATTATCAGTTATAAACTTTGCAGTAGTGAAATGTGTTAAAAGTCAGAGTGAGCTTTAAATCTAAACGCTAGTAGAGATATTTTTGAAAAAAGAATTTAAATTTTGAAATTAGATACAATATTACATAGTAATACAATTATAAACGACATATATTAAACTCGTTATCAAAGCAATAGTCAATAAAAATGAAAAGAAAATAAAATCACTAATAATTAATGATAATAATTAAATTTGACCGTTATATGAATAAATCAAATTAATAATACGATCAATGCTGCATCTCTTTTGTATAATAAAAGTTTCGTCGAAGGAATTAAAAATAACTAATAACTTGTCTTTACCTATCGTAAACCTAATAAGTAACTCATAAATTTGTCATAAACTTGGGAACATGATCAAATACTAATTTAATAGAGACCGAGCTATTAGCAAGTAATGACCATCAATTTTATCATTTGAGAATATCAATCAAATCGGTCAATCAATCAATAGCCAATTAAAGCGCGCGATAGTTTATGAAAATTGATGGCTGTCAATGAGAAAGGGAGAAATTTAAAGCTTAGCTTTGATTTATAACTTCAAAGCAATACGGCACAATATCATCAGCCTACAAAAAGTAAAACTGGAACGACTCGTTACGTCACACACATCGCGAACGTGGAAACGTATTATCGCTATGTCATATGTATCTACGTCAACACGTCATTTTATGCAACATAAAGAAACTGTGGCATAGTTCGTATAACCATTCTTGTGTCATACTCTATGACTGACATTTGCACATATACGATGTTGCATCGCGAAAATTATAATGCCACCGGAATTGTTATGATTTAACTGCTTTATATTTTTGGATATCTTTTTATTTGATTGATTATATAAGATGATTCAATGATAAACGTTTCAAATATGAAAGCGTTTCGATAAATACAATGACAATTCCTGTTAAAAAGAATTTTTTTTCTACTGCTAAATTGTGAGGATTTTTTCCAGCTAATAAATAAATCAATTTGAATTTACATTGTTTGCCTGAAATTAACTAATGGACAAGAGATTACGTTATTTCCTTTATTCCTCTCAACCCAAAATCCCTTTTTTAATGAATGTTAGTTTGTTGAATTCTATTTTGGCAAATATTTCGTAAGGGGAATTATCGCTGTGTGCAGCAAGTGCGTCTATTACCAACCAAACACAACGTAATTAGATACGAACCGAGGGATTCATGAAGTGATCTCGAGAGATAGTAACACTGTAACACACAGCTCATTCATAACCGACTTTTAAACGTAATGGGGTATTTAAGACCACTTAAAAGTCATTTGCAGTAAAAAAGAGACGCTGTTAAAGAAGGTTAAGCCCTACGGTATACTCAGAGGGAGGACGGGAGCAAGCTCGGCGGTAGGTAGCTCGTGGCAAGCAGAGGGTGTCAAGAAACAGTGGCCGAGTGTGATTGCACGGAGGGTGGAACGGACGCAACTAGGCACATAATGGCGCTGCAAAGGCAAAGAAAGCGCGTGCCCGAGCGTGAAGAGCGCTCTTTTTATTTTACACCGTCGGCAAGATTAAAGGTAGGATTTACTTGTAAAAATGGAGAACGTTCCTTGGAAGGTTCGTTTCCTATTCCCGGCTCAAAGCCGATAGGTGCATGTAAATTGTTCGTTAAATCGCGGAAATCGGAGGTGAGTATCCGATTACCTTTTGGAGCCTTTGTCTAGCGGAAAGGAGGAAAATCGCAAGAGAATAAGAATAATCTACGTTCCTGTTCGATATTCGATCGCAGATAGAAATGAAAACGGGAGCATGACGAAGACTAATTGGTTATTCGAGAAACCAAGATCAGATAAAATCTTTCGGATGAAAGCAAGTGTATTGAGATGTAGATCCGGTGTATCCGCTGTACCTTGGACAGTTTTCGTTCGTGTCTTACTTTTAAAGTTCGTATTTAAGTCAGTAATAATGATAGACAATAGTTGAGCTCCTCACAGCAACGTAATTATTATTTTGAACTAAACAAAGACTGAGTAAGCGCGTTTGAAAATTAAAACTATTTTTAACTCCTTTGTGAAGCGTATGAATTGATGCTGTAAATTTTTTTTAGATATTAAAAAAATAATGACATTCAGTGTTATTTTAATCCATCTACCGGCATTTTACGACGAGATGCACGTCTGGAGAGATAGCTCGGCATTTCCGATGCTTGAAAGTATCCGGGAACCCAATCTCTTTTTCCTTGCGCTTTATTCGCTCAGTCTGACGAAGCGTAGAAAATCTTGGCAGTCCTTTCTCGACAAGCGTCCAGGATTAGATTGCGAGAATTATGGCGCGTTTAGATGGTATTCGCTGTTCAATCGGTCGCTAAATAATTTAATTGCGGCAGGAGGCGCGAGGCGCTCCCTCTTGATAAAATCGACAGTGACTGATCTAAATACGGGCAGCGCCCGGCCAAATCCCGAGACACAACCCTTCGGCCGAGAGCACGGTACGGGGTGATTAGAGTTCGCCGTAACGCGCGCCTCGGTGAACGATCTTTCCGAGCGAACGCTCCCGCGATCCCACGGCGCTGGGAGAAGGCGAGAAGGTAAATCGTCCATTAAAGCGCAGGGCCTCTCGAGTGTCACGTTTCGAAACCGGCGCGGCGGCGAAGAGGTCGGCAGGCAGGGCGCAAGTTCGGCTAATCAAGGGAAACGACTGGGTGATTACTAAATGGACGTGGAACTAATTTTGCAGGCAGGGGGATTTACGAGCGGGTCTCCTCTTAGTCACGCGCGCGCCGGGATCCGATAACGAGTCGATACCTGGTCGCGCCCTTGTTTAACTTTGTCTTTTGATCGGCAAACGACCGGCGGAAGCGGGCAATTAATGAAAAACATCGCAATCCAGCGCGAGCCCTTCTTCCTTGGCGCGCGCTCTTCTTTGTGTGTACACCGGAGTGTCGCGAGCGACCAATCGTGTGATTGATCGCGCAGCGCTACGCTCCTTTCTTAAAGGGTCTGTTAATTAAAGGACGATTCCTTTTTACGCTAGAAAGATAACGATGAGCGTGCAGACAGACAGACAGATCTTTATTGGAGCATGAGAAATCGATGCTGCATAAGATGGAGTGGCACGTGGTGCGGAAGGAAGAAAGTGACGCGAGTGGTAGTAAATGCTAAAATATCTGGAGTGAGTGCTTCGTAATGAAAAAAAAAAAGTTAATTGATCAGCCACTTCAGGTTCTCGGGAAATACTTGAAACATCTTTCATCTAAACCAACACCCTTTTAAATGAAAAAGATTTCGAAAGGGTTATAAATAAAAATGATTTCTCGTTATCACAATTTATAGTAGCAGACTTTCGCAGGCATTAAAAAAGACATTAAAAATATATTAATCAAGTAATGTTTTTTCGATTGTTTTATACGACCGGATAGAGCATTGTTAATCTGTGCCACTGAAAATAAAGAGTTTTTTTTTTCAGGCATACAACATGTTCGTTTTACTATGAGCAATATCGCGATGAAACGACGAAAATTTTTTAGTAAAATCTTGTTTTTATAGCTATATCTCGGTATTCAGCGGCGCAGAGCAATCAGAACACGCATGGCAAATGCCGTAGCATAAAGTTTTGATGAGCTTAATTATGATCTTGTCATGTAAATTTGAATGACAGTTGGATTACATAACTTCTGATGATACCAACACGCTTAAAATACATTACATCCTCTTCCCTCGCGTACTGATTTATAGAGTCATTTATGTTTCGAGGAGCTCTATAACGTTTTACGCATGAAAGAAATTTTAATTTGAGAACGTTTGAATTTAACTCGATCCTTATTTCCGAGGGTGGAGTTTAATAACCAGATATAATTTCTCGTTATCGCGGTTAGTAGCACGTACGATTCCCAATTAGTTCGCTCATGCTCGAAATTAGTTGCCTTTATGGCTAATTATCTCGTCTAAATGTACAAATAGATACACGCGCTTTTGCAATGACCGTACAAAGTGGGCGGATAAAATGGTGCGGCAATTGTGATAATTTATTCGCAACATTGCATTTTCTTTTTATTACATAATTATCCAGGAGAAATATTCAAATTTCTGTTTTAAAAAAAAAGAGTTTTTTGTGTGATATTACGTGATATAGAATAGATGATTTATGGCGAATGATAGACGATATATAACGTAATAATTGTAATCGTTAACCCAAGTCACGTCGTAAGGGTCAGAGCAGTTTATATCCAGTCGTCGTGTCACTGATGAGATCGATCGATTTGACCATAAATGTCATAAGTCATAAGTCATAACTAAACCTCTGCCGAATTCAATTTTTACAATAGACTAGTCAAAATATATAAAATTATTTAGATAAAATATAAAGATGGATATCTAGTCGGTTTCAAATTACAAATGAAGAAATTTCATTAAAATTAAATTATATATAATAGTCAGTATAATTAGCACAATTTTTTTTCTTTTTATTTATGATTAATCATCATTAATTTGTAAGGATTAATTTATATAGTAATTAAAACAGAAATTACTGTTGTAAGGCACTGTTGTAAGGATTATATATCTCCTGTACTTTACATTAATTTTATCTAAGTTATAAGTATAATTCGTGTATCTCTTGTTACGCGTGTTCATATACTTTACAATTATAGATAATCGCGAATTCTCGACCATACCGTATTTCAGGACTTCTATATAAACTGGGTAAATTAATATTTATAGAGAAACTTGAACGTTAGTACGTTTGCGAAACAGCGGTAATGTGGGAGGAATGTTATATAGACGAGTAAGTAGCTTAATAAAACTCTCTTCCAAATGCGAGTGAAGAGACATTTAGATACGTACCTATTGATAGCATGCATTGCACTTTAACTACAATTGCTTCCGACAACTTTAAATGTCATATTACAACTTTTAATATATATATTTAAATTTTTCATTAAATTTTTATTTACAAAAAGACCTTACATGCAATAATTATTTATATTTTTAGCTTATTTCACTATTGTAAAGAAAAATTAAAATATTTTAAAATAATTATATAATTAAATTGAAAAAAATTACTTCTTGTTAATTTACACATCAACTGTTTCGTATTATTTAGCAATTTAAAATTCTACTATACTTTAACTACAATTGCTTCCGACAACTTTAAATATCATATTACACTTTTAATATATATGTTTAAATTTTTCATTAAATTTTTATTTACAAAAAGACCTTACATGCAATAATTATTTTTATACTTTTAGCTTATTTCACTATTGTAAAGAAAAATGAAATATTTTAAAATAATTATATAATTAAATTGCAAAAATTACTTCTTGTTAATTTACACATCAACTGTTTCGTATTATTTAGCAATTTAAAATTCTATTATACTTTAATTACGACTGCTTCCGACAACTTTAAATATCATATTACAACTTTTAATTTATTTTAGTATATATATATGTATATACATATTTAAATTTTTCTTTAAATTTTTATGTACAAAAATGCCTCACATACAATAATTATTTTTATACTTTTAGCTTATTTCACTGTTGTAAAGAAAAATTCAAATATTTTAAAATAAAACTGCAAAAATAACTTTTTATTAATTTACACATCAATTGTTTGTCGCATTATTTAGTAATTTAAAGTTATATGGTTAATATTTCAACAATATTGTATTAATTTTAGTCCGCTTGCGACATCATCAGAAGGGTATTGGCACGTCGCTCGTAATAAAAATTAATCTAGCGCAAGTTTATTGATGCAACCTCTCACCGTAGTAGTTAAGTTTCGTGGTTATTTTATTATAAACCTGTTTATACTTCGTTGGTTGATTAGTGTAATAGAGCGAAGTTAATTTACGTTGAATCAATATAATTATACCTCGAGTCTTGTCAAGAGTACCTTTTTTATTTCGCCGCAATTAATTATGACGCTCCTTTATGCAGCACATTTATCATGGATAATACAATTTATAAGGATATCTCTTATGCAACGATTTCTAGCGAGTTTCTTGACTTGCAATGAGAGAAAGAGAAAAGATCAATTTATAATAATAATAATAAAAAAAAGATAACTCTGCAATCTTATTATTGTATTCTTTCCTGTTAATTATTTTATTATCTTATAAGTGTTATAAATACTATACTTGGTTTTTCTATTCTTAAAAAATTACGTCTGTAATAACTTCCATGTGTTATTATACACGCAAAATTATATCGTAAAATACTTTTGTTTAGCATATTTCACGCGCGAGCATTCAGAGCTTTAAATATTTTATAGGTATATTTAGCGCATTTAATTAAGATAGTAATGTGGTTAATAACATATGTAACACCCGCGACAGCATATGGAATATCCGCAAATGTTATCATCGTCACCATTGGGAGTAATTTGCGGAGTGGAGAACTATCCTATATAGGGTGTGTAGAAACTTGAACCAGATCCTATCAAATGATAGTGCAAACGCCGACGAAAGCCAAATTCGAAATAGCATAGCTATACTGAATGGTCAACAGTCAAATTGTCATAAAATACAATTTTAATGTATTTTATTATTTAATTTTATTACTTCTCATTCTATATTCTGATAATAATTTAACGGTAACGGTTTATTGTACGTAAACCACGTTATATTTAATAGCGAAATTAACCGCAATTAATTTGCAACAAATTGTTTATTTTTTACATAAAGATAGAGAGAGAGAGAGAGAGAGAGAGAGAGAGAGAGAGAGAGAGAGAGAGAGAGAGAGAGAGAGAGAGAGAGAGAGAGTAATATTTGCTCTGTTTACATTATTCACGTCGATCTAGATTTTATTTTAGCTTTTATTGCAATTTATAATCGGCATCCCCTCAAATTTCACTTTTTATAAAAATTTTTCGTACGTGTAAATGTGTAAATCGACCATGAGTTTTAATATGATAAAATATTTCATTTTCGGAGAGAAGAATTAAATGTAATTAATTAAAAAAAAAACATTTAAACATTAAAATTACAAAAATACATATATTTAGTTTGTTATTTCGATAAATAAATGATAGAATTTTGTCTGTTAACAATAATTTTGCAGACTCAATTAAATTTGCTTTTTTCAAAATTGATTTTTTTAGATATACAGCGCTCCCTTCTCTTTCTGGACTCCGGTAGCGGAAAAATTCGAATAGAGGATTTTATCCCGTTGGTAACAAACGAATCACCGTGGTTGCACCAACTGACGTTTTATATGTATGACGTAAGCCGTGTATTCGTCTAACTGCAGCGATTCCTAGCAGACTGCTCATGCAAATCCACTAGCTGACGAGGCAGCTATGGTTACCGCAAACTGACGCATATGTGCCTCAAACAATAAAGCAAAAGAACAAATAGCGACTCAAAGATTTCACGCGGAAATTCGTAAAAAAGAAATCCTGTCCTTCATATATAAAATATATGATAATAAAATGCATTTTTAATAGAACAGGATAACACAGCATATTTTATAATATTTCGCAGGAACTCGTGACATAGCACTTTTCTTTGAATAAGGGAAATCTCTTGTGAAAAATTTATATAAAAGCATCACAGTGTCTTCGTTGAAAATTGAAGAATGCTCCGCAATATTGTCATGGTTTTTTAATTTCTTCTAGATTGCATAAATCTATCTTTTCTCGTGCTTTTTTTTTTCACGGAGTACGTGCCTCGCGACGGTGACATCTCTTTTAGCCCGGTATTACGGGAACGCTTTCCGTAACGTGTCCATAGCAACGAAAGTTCCAAAAGTTACAGGAACGTCGTTACGCAGCCGCGACGCTCCACCGCCGTATCCATTTAATTGCATTACGTCCCCGACATCCCGCGGCGTGCATACAATCCACGGTCGTCTGTTAGGCTTACTTCGGCGACTCGTCACAGATTATTCATGCAAATCCCACAACGGATGCGGCTGCATATGGCGCGGCGCGTGCGACCGCAGCGGAAATGTGCGACGCCTAACTTCGCATCCTTTAATTAAATCCACGATCGATGGGAGCGTAATGTGCTAATTCGCACGCTCCTGTCATTATCCCTTTTGATCACAAGACACACGCCGACGACCGCTAATGTCATTCTAATAATGGCACACACGCCGCGGCCGTAATTGCGCGAACTCCTGAAACCGAATCGAGATACGTACGCGAATCCGTCCGCGTTTGCGTGCAGCACGTGCCCGATATATCCACTTTTGCCGAACACGCTTCGAATCCGGCACGTTTGTTGCGCATATGTGTGTACCTACGTATGTATATACGTATGTAACAGCACGATCGATTTTAGATAATTCAAGTTTTCACAGACAACCAACTCGAATTCCTTTGGGGAAGTAATGGCAATAGCTAATAGTTATTAAAGCGTTATCCTATTTCGAAATTATATAAAAATACTCGGCTTGCGTAAAAAAAAAAGATATGATTCACAATATAATCGAATATTGGAAGTTTTCCATCTCGAGGGAGAGAGAGCGAGAGCGAGAGAGAGAGAGAGAGAGAGAGAGAGAGAGAGAGAGAGAGAGAGAGAGAGAGCCGAATAGTGCAATCCACGAAATTTAATATTTGAAACTTGGGCGATTTGAATGTACGAATACTCTGCAACAGAAAATTCGTATATTTCACTTTGCATTTTGTTTAACTCGTATTTCATTAGAATGATATGATTATACGAATATTCGCAGTCCAATAAAAAAAATCATCATATATAACTCTATTTATATTTATCCATTTATTTTCAGCCGAAAGAGAGCGTTTTTCTCATGGTTGTTCCTACAGTCCTATAGTCACCGATGGCGAAGCAGCGGTTAAACTGCACTCGTGTAACGTAAACACGATCTGCACTCCGCGCCGTGTTGATCTTGCTTGAGTTCAAACTCCCATGTGTAAAATTTAGATTGCTAGCAAGTTCCAGCCTAATTATTGCTTCAGCGATTGGCACAAGAATTTATGACGGTGTTGTGTTGTACTTTCATTAGTCCGGTGATGAAAATTTCACGAGATCGTACGCGTCGCGCGTAACATTGCGGGCTCGTGATAAAACTTGCGAGTGTGCGCCGCTTTTTATATGCGCGCATTAGTATATCTCGCCGGGGCCACCGCCGATCGAGAATAATTGCATGCGAGGTGAATATTCAGCGGCGGATAAGAGTACCTAATCTCATCAGCTAAGAATAGCTAAGGCGTTCGGGGCTGATGTGGATCGCGCTCATAATTTATGAGATCCACTTTGAACGTGATTTCTCGTTCTAAAGCAGATTTTCAACTCAATTTTCCCATATTCCCAGTGATTTAAGCTGCTTTCATAGTCAATTGTGTAACGCGGAACGAGGTCGAGCGCTACATCGCGCAGCAGCGGCAGCTATCTTTTCCGAAAAACAGGCCGGCGTTTGTTAAAGCATCGGCACGGAAATACCGCAGCGCCGGATTGGAATCATAATGCGCTTTTCGACGGATGCAAATGATGTATCCGACCGGTCTCCGGACTCTCCGGGCCGGTCTCCGGCGATCCCGCTTCCACCGTTCAATCTGTTCCACGGTTTGGTTGCGCCATTGTGCCGGGTACCGGAAGTCGCTTAGTATGGTAATTTCGTAATTTGTTTCCCATTGTGCAGCGGCGTATGATGTCGCAGCGACCGATCGATTTCTCGTTGGATGCAAGCGCGTGAAATTGCCGTGTTGATGGATACTGTTCGCCTAAGTCGAATATACGCGAATTTGCATGACGCGATTTTTTTTCATACCTTCCTGTCATCGTTTTTGTTACAATGAACAAGATTTTGCGTGTCTGCAAACGAGTAGATATTTTTGGGATTTACTTTCAAGTTGTGCGAATCAAAGCGTGTAGAAGCAGAGTATCGCGAGATATTGCTAGTACACTGAAAAAAAATTCTGGTTAAAAACCGACGAATCAGTAAAATCTTGTAGAATTCATCAAATATTCTGGTTAATATAATGGAACTTAATAATACTTTATAACTTATAAGAACCAGAATTTCTGTTATGATATAATAACCAGAATATTTGATCGATCCAACAAAATTTTCTGATTCGTCCGTTTTTAACCAGAATTTTTTTCAGTGTAGTATCTGACAAATAAATAAAAATTTAATCCAATAAAAACAGCAAGTATAGTGGATGTGTCGAAATTTGTTTTAAATTTTTAGTCTATTCGGCGCATATTTGATTTATAACAATTCATTTCCTCGTTCGATTTCTAGCGCTTGCAAAAGGTCGATTTATAGCCCAAGATGAGAAGAACGTGAGATTGAAAGAAACATAGCCAGCAATCCGAGCTATTGATCTCGGGGAACGCGACGGGAGGGACTGGTGTGTAGTAAATCCTAACTAATTAGTCTGAGCGACGATAACATCCCCCTTCAGTCGCGCGGCCTGTCTCCCTAAACTTCTGTCTTCTCCACTCTCTTCTCGACGTGCAATGTCTCTGCTTCACAATCTCTTCTACGGGGGAACGCAGCTTTCTCCTCGCGACAATCCCCAAAACTGTCTGCACGTCCCATTGATTAAACCAAATGTCGGCTAGCTTCCCCTTAGCTATCCGCCGCTGTTTCACGTATCTAACGTTTTCTCCGCCGATCCTAACGAGGTTGCAAGTGGAAACTTTACTCGCAAAGATCGTGCGGATTACCAGGAAAGTTCTCGGCGTTTACAGGTTCATTAATAAAAAGCGCGACTACCGTAAGTGGGGATCGTTGATGAAACGATGAGCGCCCACCGTGATTTTCGTCCGATGAATTTAACTGTGAAATTAAAGTGTCAGTAATCAGGATGCAAACTAATTATCATTAGAGCCAAATCAAATAAGAGAAATAATTTTATCTTTTACTTTTCATTTTGTGCTCGCTCCTCATTAGATTTATCGCATAATATGTTAATTGACATACCTACACATATATTAATTAAAATATTTAATGATCTATATATGGAATATGTACGCTTTTGATTTTGACTTATACTGATGTTATTATATTCATGGAAATATTGGTAATAATAATAATATTAACAGAACTATACATATTTATTTAATAGAAAATTTGTTTCATTTTTAGTGTGCATAAACATGGAATATTGAATACATGTTGGAAGAAATATACCTTAAATAAATAATCATTATAATAATTAATTACGTGACATTAAAGTTTGTATCATATGCTACGCGCGGAAATTTCTAACAATTCCTAAAATGTCTGCAGATTAAAATAAATATTGACTTTACTACAATTACCCGTTTCATACGTTTAACATTTCTAAAGAATTAATTAGTTTGCAAACCACAACTTTATTTGCAAAAGAAAAAAATAGCAGCGATACGATCAATATGAAAAATTTGCTTGATTGGAAATCTAATGAAAGAAAAAAGAATAAATAACTTGTCACATAATTTATTAACTTTTAATTAATGATGTAGTCGATAAAAATTCCTTTTCCTTTTATTATATTAAGTTTCCGCGAAATTTTGTTCATCACTTTTCTCCATTCACGATCAAATAATTTACGAAGACGGTATATATCCCCTCGTGATTTACGCGATCGTTTTATGAATGTTTTGCGGCCAATAACATTCAAATAATTTAATGAGGTCGAAATTGAGCGTTCTTATGCGAAAAGTTGCAGACCTTCATAATCTTCATAAAAATCGAGGGAAAAGTTCTGTTTTATGAATCGCGGGAATGTCTTTGTGTAAGTAGGGCAAAAGAAAGTAAAGTTTTAAACCTATTGGGTAGGAAAATCAGGGCCCTCAGCTTTAGCAAATTTATGAACAAAATAAGAATACTTTGTAAAAAGCTTGAATGCAAACAAGAAAATCTCTAATCTTTTTTTTTTCCCTCTCAATTTTCCACTCTCATTGACATAGTTATATAATCGCTAATCGATATATAATGCATGTATTGAGAGCGTAGGGAATATTCATGCGAAGAGTTTTTCATGCCGTTAAGATTCTCAGCGAATGTTCATATACAATTCATCATAAAAAAACGACACGTGCATCGAAATATTTTCTTGATTGTATAAAGCGGTAGATAACATATTAAACCAATTTCGAGATTTTTTTTGCATGATGTAGTTGGCGCGCATCTCTCTCTCCCTCTCCCCCTCTCTCATTCGTACCAAATGTCATAGACCATATCGAGTGTGGCAATAGCGACAATTTACTGGTAGAAACTAAATTGCGCAGCTACCCCGATGAGATAAATCTCTCGTACCAACATGTCAAATGGCTGATAAAAGCAGTTGGATACAGGAAACGCTCGGTATCGCGCATTGTCCTGCGATCGTCCGTTTAGCCCGATTGTTTTATCGGAATGAGCGCAACGTTCTGTGAGATCTGCACACTCTAAACGTCATAAATGCCTCCACGTTATGGACATTTTCCAAGAGAACGCGTAATTCCTAACCGTTCAAAAGAGTTGATGTGTTAAACAAACAGCCAGCATCGTGCAAGAATCGATAGATTATGCGTGTATCATTTATATAAAGTTGAGCTTCTAAACACGAATTCTTGGTCAAATAAATTTGGTCAAATAAAAAGAGAATTATTAGAAATTTTTTTGTACACTGAAAAAAAATTCTAATTAAAAACGGACGAATTAGAAAAAATCTTGTAGGATTGATTTACTATTCTGGTTATTATAATAGGAATTCTGATTATTATAAGTTATAAAGTATTGAGTTCTATTATAATAACCAGAATTTTTGTTCAGTGTAGTAGCCGTGTTTGTTCATTGCCCATCTTTTAAAAAGGGAAATAAATATTTAGACAATGCGAATGTAAATCAACAAGTTAAATTGTTGATTCGAAAATTACTCGACGGACGACACACGCAGCTGTCCATCTGGCTGGCGGAAAATTAATTGGTGTAATTAAAAGAAAATTAAAAGTGCTTTTCCATTTCGTCTGGCTTTTCGCAACGTCGTAAGAAGGATCGCAAAGGTAAAGTCGATTTAAATCCTGTTGTCAGCCAGAAAGACTTCTCGCGGGGCAATCTACCATCGTGCATCACGCCACTGCGAACTAATTTTAAGGACGGCATCAGGTTTGTCGGGGCGGGAGGAGCGGAAGGAAACAAAAAGGGCAAGGTAAACTCTGGGAGGAAAGAAACTTTTCGTGAGAGAGGCACCCTCTTTCTTCGAAACAATACTAATTGAATTCAATTGTGGAGCGGTTGAAGGGGATGTGAAACGTATTTCTAAATGACGAACATCGCGAAGGCAACTGTTCCCTCTTGAGGCGAGTGACTTGTGGAAACTCAACTGAGATTATAATAGACGAAAAGCTGTCGGCTGACTTCACCATGACTTGAAATTTCTCTCAAGACTCATGCACGTACAGCCGACGTAGCTGCGCACGGATCAAAGCACGCGAGATCGCTAATTATAGTTTAGGCTGCATTCAGACTTGTTTCGAAGTCAACCTAAGTGCCATCCTAAATCACAATGCGATTTCCATTGATATGTGTGCGAATTAATTAATTAGATTTCCGTTTTCCGTTTCAATGTCAGAATAATGTCACAAAGCAAGATGCAAATTCGGGGTTTCGTGTGTCTTGTTTGAATATATACTATTAAAAACTCCGTTTTACGCTCAGTTTCTATTGAAGGAAGTCTAAATTCGTAGAGATTATTAGTCTGTGTTATTTTAGCACCGAGTATCGCACGTTGAATAACAAAATTTTAAATAGCACATGTTTAAATGTAACATTGTCAAGTTAAGAGTATAATATTTAAACTTTCTTATATTTTCGTATAATATTAATGTATGGATTTGGCTCTTATCTCGTGTAATGCGATTTAAACAATTACTTTGGCCGGAGATCTCGCCGTCCACCTATGGAATATTAAAGCCACAAGCGTCGCGTTTTCCGCTGACGCGGTTCAAAAATTTCATTCTACCATCGCAATAAATTCGCGAATTTTCATTTCGACGGCAACGAAAACAATGAGACTGCCGCGCGATTCGACGTGCAAGTGTGGAACGGCGGTGGAAAAATTTTTATCTCACCATGACGAGTTGTGCATACACAACACACGGATACGTATTAATGTCATTACGCGTTACGTTGAAATTCATCAAGTTATCCTAGCGTCTCGGTTGTTTACTCTATGCACGTAAATTTAATACTTCGTATTCTACATTCCACGACGCTATCGATCGCCTCTGCTACACAAATTTCTTCGCGCAGAATCCTTCCGTTAGGATAATCTTGTAAAAGCTGCAAAGTCTTTGATAGGTTTCCCTTTGCGCGAGAGCAGCCCTCTACTTCGGTCGTATTTCAAACTCGAAGGTGGATGACCTCTCTTTTTGGAAAGCACACTTTTTTTTTTCGCCCTCTTTGAGTTCCATCGTCCAAGGAGGTTGTTCCCGTCGGTCCCAAAGGGACGCGAAATCGGCTATTATTTCTCGTTTAGCCGAGTGAAATATTTTTGTCGGTTAGGGAGTCGTTGGCAGATGCGCGGATATCGATATTTCGTCGTTGGCTTCGAGCCGACGATAGTTATCGCTGTCGTTAAAAGTTATCTCAAGTCCACAGGCGTGAGCGGAATATGAATATTCGGTTCATAACTCTGCACGTGTGGATTTGCATTTTTAGCCTCAAGTTTGAAAAAAAGGTGTTAGTAACCGTTAGATTTCTCTTCGGACCTGTGTATCTCTAATTTTAAAATAATTTTTGCTACTGAATAAGTAAAAATAATAGCGCGAATAATATTGCGATAACCGCTTTATGGAAAAAATTGAAGGAAAAGCATTTTCTTTGATAATTAAATTGTTTGAAAAATAACTTGATACATAAAATATGAATCATTAGTGATTATGATTAAAATGATTAAAATAATTTAGACTTCAGAAACAATATTTATACTTCAGTACTTAAGAAAGTGATTTTTGCATTTCTGCATTATATGTATAATATATACGTTATGTTATGTATGTATAATGATAAATAAAATTGTATGCAAAAGTCTCTAGTATATAACCAACACAGAATTATGAAGAGATACAAAATTTTTCCGTGTGTAAAAAATTCGTTTCGTTCATTTCTATGTACATTAATATTATACAAAAGATTTCCCGAGGAAAGCAGGAAGCGGATTATGTAATGCGAATATTCCATATAGTCACAATACATGTATACAGCATATACAAGGCAAACCCTCTTTCCGGCAAGTTATTAAAGAGAGATTGCTTTTACCGTCGCCTGTAAGGAGAACGGGTGGTGTTCTGGAAGGAACCCGAATTCAGCAATTAATTCCCGCTTAGTTCAGCGAAATATCTTCATCAGCCAGGAAGTTTTTGGTCGGCATTTCGACGCCAGACCGGAGTGTGATTAACCTTTATTTAATAACGGCGTTTTGCAAGTAATTAATAGCGAAATCTATAGAGTTCGATCTTCAATTGTCTGAAGCATGAATATTTAATTTTAAAAGAAAAATAATTGCATACATTAAAAAGTTTCTTATAAGAAGGAATGCTATATAAAGAGTGTTTTCGGTATTTTTAAACGATAGAAAGAAATCATATTATTCATACGATAATTCCTTTAAACAACCGGGCTCATTGAGCTAAATGTGTTCTGAGCGTAATCATCGATATTCCGATAGAATCGCACGGCTGGGACTGCATCATTAAGGTTTTAACAAGGGTTGCTTAACCAGGGTTATCTGGAATGAGCACACGTGGAATTACGGGGAAACGGCGCCGACCGAAAATTTGCCCTCGCCCGGCTTCTCTCTTTTCGATTCCTCGCTAACCACTCACCCCGTTCTTCTTTTCAGCGATACGGACTTCACCCTCGTTCGGCGAGTTATCTCGAGCTACCCTTTATCCCCGGCCTTTTGCCTCGTCCGGTGAATCAAAGGGACCTCCCTTCCCGACATGGTCGCTCGTCCGGCCAATTTCATTATGTACGTCCTGCCGACGACATCTATGTCCGAAAAAAATGGTTGGACTCGCAGGACATTCGAGTGGCCGAAGAATGCGAGCGAAAGTGATCGCCGCTGATAATTGTGCGTTCCCTGCTCTCAATGGTGGTAGTTATACATCTACTTTGTAAGCCTGAGGTTGTGTAAAGCTGTCGAGACTACAACGAGCTGTCGAGCTGTCAAGTAAAAATGACGGCAAAAAGGTTTCTCTAACGCGCCAAGAGAAGTATTAAATTAAACCTTATTGTTAGTTACAATTTGCTATCTTTCCAATTTGGAAAAAAAAACTCAAATTCTTATTTAAAGATAAGACATTTATAAAATCAAAATGTCATTCTTCATATAGTCTAACAAAAAATCTTTAGCATTATATCCTTCAATTTTTTTCATCGTATACCTATGTTTCTTATTGACATGTAAAACACGTGATCATTCCTTTGTACATATAGCGTTGTATAATCTATTTTTCGAAAGTCCTGTCCGAAATTTATACGCCAACGTTACGTGCTAGCCGTAATTAAGGGAACATCCATCGCCACCCTTGCGCGCAGATTCACCCTCGTTTACCACGCTACCACGAGCCCTTCGCTCAGCAATTCGCTCGTTGCCTCCTCTCAAATCAAAGGAACGTCCCTCGTTGCCCGGTATATCATGGTCAATTTCATTACATGTGCAATGTCTGTCGCTGGGTAGACACCTTTGAATTTACCATTAGTGCTTAACAAATTGCAGGCTGTGATTTGCAATGAGTTCTTGTTCAATTCTTTATACGAGAAGTATTATATTTCAACAACTTGTGGACAATGTCCACTCCAGAAGAACCGATAATTCTTACAATGATGAACATAGAACAGAGTCTGAAAAGTTTACAGACTGTATCAAGAAAAGGTTTCAGAAGTTTACAGACCAAAATAAAAAGTTTCTCTCGAGTTGAATCTTGAAGAAAAAAATATAAATAAAATATTCGTCATTTAATTTCAAATAAATTTTGCTTTAATAGAATTTTAATTTAAGGTTTATTAAAGTATATAACATAATAAAAATTAACAATTTTATGAAACAAATTATAAAATTACTTACGTAAATATAATTTAAATTTTTGTAAAGTAAAATCGATTCTAAATTGACAACGTCCTTAACTATTTTAGATAAAATATATAAAATGTTATATTTTATAAAAGCAGAAAATTTTATTTTCTTATATTGTCGTCTTAATGTTACTCTTATAAAATTTTCCACATATGTTACAACAAGAATATTTTTATTTTAAACTTTGAAGTACAATTTATTTGAAAAAAGATAGAAATAAATCGTAAAACTATCGAGACCATCGATAGCCTCTTGTGGTACTTTTATTTGGATTCGATCATGGTTTATTTAGCTCGGTGCAATCGACAGGATAACTGTATAAAACTCTTTCAGTAACCATGATTTCACCCTTCCAAGGAGCAGGTGCTTCGTTTAATTATACCTTGCAATCCTTGTTCATTTCGCATTCTCTGTCTTCCGAAACTGTCTGCAAACTTGGATGAGTCGCAAAACAAATTCGCGATGATTAATTAGGATTAATTACAGCTTGGAAGCTCTCACGAATGTTGTGTTCCATAAAGATTAATTGACAAAGGCGTAAAACTTATTTTAAAAAAAGACAATAATTGACATATACTCAAAATTAATATACTTCTTATATTTGCTGATTATGTACAAAAATGTAGTAAAATTATAATGATTACATTCGATGTTAAAACAGTCTCGAAAGTCAAGTTGAAAACAGAGAATTTTGAGAAGGAAGCTAAAAGTAGGAAGTTGTAAAAACACATTGTTGTATTTTAGTTAATTAAGAAGCGGATAATTTGGAAGACGTACAGCAACGAGTAAAGAAGAAAATAAAAAGGAAACATACAATTACTTTATTAATTTCGTAAATTGCTTATTACGATGTTTCGGTCTCGGTGCAATATCACACGAAATGCAAATCCACTAATAAGTCGCAGAATTATTAATTTAAAATAAATGACGCGAAACGCGGAAGCTGCGTCCACAATGAGGGGCTATGATTTTTAAAACTTTTTAAATTATTTCTTGGCTCGTTAACTTTAATCACCCGGCCTCGACGAGCGTAACTTTAGATCTTGTGCGGATGTATCTCGTCGCGGAAGCGTTGGCACGCAAAAGCGCGACCACGGTGTATGTATGGGGAAAAGTCGAGAATAAATCCGACGGCCGCTGCAGCTTCTGGCACCGGTGAGATGTCGCGGTCTTTTCCAATTAACTGACCGCGATGGTTGGGAAGTAACGAGTCACTTTCCGCGCGACACTTTCTTTCGAAGAATTAAACAGCAAACTAACGACTCCTATTTGAGTCACTCGGTGAAATATATATTGCTACCACCGCAACAAGACCTCGATGCACGCGAAGAAAAAAGATTCGATAAATTTAAAGTTTAAACCGTTCGGCCATTAAAAGAATTTGCTAAAAGAAATAAAATTTTTGTTTATATCAAGTCATACTTGGTAATTATCTACACATTTGCATGTAAAATAAATGGCTTTATATAAAGTCATTTATTTTATACATATACATATATTTTAATGTTTATCGTTAAGTGATGTCGTAAACTCTTAATTTTGTTTTGTTATTGGCTACAGTGCGTCTACGACTATTTATGATTAAAGCGTTACGATAAATGTAAAATAAATCTTTAAATTAAATTGCATTATTATTATAATTAAGTCTTTTCGATACTTGATAAAAATAATAAGATACCTGCCAAGCTAAATTAACAAGATTATTACGTTGCTTGGCTACATTGCGTTTGTAATTCAAATGAGCGGAAATTAACAATTTTTGTTTCAAGTGTTTCAACGCGATGCTTCATTACTGAACATTATTAAACGAAACCCTGTAATGTAGGTAGGGGTGGGTAGTTAAATTCTGCATATCGCTATCATTCTGTTAATTATAACGTCGCACAGCGACTAATTACAGCATTAATTATAGAAGCAATATATTCGCAAAGATATTGTGGATTGCAAAATAGGTCATCGACCATCATGTTAATCGGTATTTCCAATATTTCCGGCTTCCTTATTATCAAACAAAACCACTCAAAGAATTGTATACTTGCGATAATTATTCGAGATGTTTTATTATCATTTTCACGATTTAGATCATACATATATTCATTCTTATAAGATAGAATAATAGATAATTAAAAATAGAATCAAGTCGTGTTTTATTGCACAGACTAACATTTTCAGAAAAAAAAAGACTTTCGATATAATAACGCTGCCGAAAGGAGTGAGAAAACGAAAGAAAGAAGGAGATTACGAGCGGGTATTCATTTCTTTCAGGCACATTTAATCAATCTTGATGTCTGGCGTTTACCTTTTCCGAATACCTCGCGCTGGAAACTACGGTCCGGTACTTTTCTATCGTCGCACGTACACCACGCCGAGCTCGCACAAAGGCGGCGAGGTAGTAAAGTACTCGTATTTTTAGACGTCCCCTACGAGAGAGTACTCGTCGTGAGTAGAAGTGGGGTCGCCTTTTGTCCGTCGCTGGTAATGAGCGACGCACGACACTCGGAGCGGGATGAAACCAACCTGGTATGGTTGGGTCGGTTAGTCGCGGAAATGGACAGATCGGACACTTCTGGACGCCCGACGCCATATACCGGGAATACTGGGGAGAAAAACGAGACCGTCTTTCCCCCTCGGACTCCCTTCGGCCAGCGCTATCCACCGGCGGGGGGATACATAACGAGCGGCGAACGAAACTCTAACGAGGCTTGCGCATGGCTACCGTTTCATCACGAATATAATCGTTGAATATCCTCCGCTCGGCTGATCCCCGTTTACGGGCTAATTTGCCACGGCAGGTCAAACCGCGCGTTCCTTCGCTCAGCGAATGTGAACAGAGTTTTTACAAATATTTTCGACGCGTTGCGTCGCTGATTTGTAATAATTACCTTGATTTTGGATTTTTTCGAGGATAATTCATTAGATCCGCAAGTGCTTACATACTTTCGAGTCTCAGTAAAGTTTTGAAATAGTCAAAATCATGACTTTTACAGTCGAATCATGATCCAACTGGTTATAATCTCTTTTCTTATTTTTTGTATTAATTGACATTTAATTCCTATTAAAATAAATAATATTTAAAAATTACTTTCACGATTGGTTTTCTATAATTATCTGAATGTCATACAGCTTCCAGAAAGCCGTGATTTCTCTGATACACGCCATTTCGATATCCTATGTTATTCCTTGCGATGTTTCTTGAAGAAAGTTGAACCTTAGTGCATAAATAATTTATTGACTTTAAACGAGTGTGTCAGATTATTTGTCGGGCAGTGTTTCATCAGTGTTTAGTAGAAAGTCAACGACGCACTCGGTAAAGTCAGGACGAAGTTCGACCGATGGAGAGTCACGCGATGCTTGTTCTTGTAAGCGAAGACAAAGCCATAGAAGAAGAAGAAGAAGAACAAGAAGTAGAAGAAGAAGAAGTGGTCGGGGGATCTGAGAGAGAGTAGAGAAGAGACGAGAGTGAAGGCTTTCTTATCTGAATTTCAAGTACCATGCCGTGAGAGGAACATTCGCGTCTTCTCAGAGATTTGTGGTACAGCCTGTAAAACTTTTGTGACGCCATCGAGATTAATTAATGCAGCGACTTTGAGCGCGCTGTTATCTTCGAGAGATATAAGCTATGTATGTTAACAGACATACACGATGACCGTGATGACGAGAAAATAATATGTCACAAAAAGAATCATTTTCCAACAAATATCGGATGATTTTGCTCAAATCTCTCTCTCCGATAATCCGATACATATCGTATAATATGTACTGATTCTTGAATGTCTAAATACCATGTACACATCACATTTTGCAACATCAAAGCAACTGCTACCAATATTTCGAACGCTGACGTATTTGATGCCACTGAATGATTACTAAATAGTGAAATCGCATCAGGATCAGTCCCGTCACTCTATTTGTGGTGTTCAATAGCTTTTATTCTCGCCAATGATTCGCGATCATTTAGCTGGCGGTGCACGTTCCCCTAAGGCGATCAACTATTCCACGTCGTGCGGGCGCAACGTTATAGTCTCTTATCTCAATTTCTAGCGGACTACAGAATGTAAGAAGTATGTTTCCTAGCGGTGGTGGTGGTAAGCCAGTTGTAGGAAACTTTCACGATATCGTCGAGAGCTAATTAATGCGCGATGTAAGAGGGAGCAATTACCGAGTTGGCCCCATTTAATTTCGGAGGCAGAATAATTTCGAGGCTCGCTTAAGGTGGAAGTGGGTCGCGGAATGGGACATTAGCATACGATCGTGTATGCGACATCGCGTTGCTTTTTTATCTCGCTCTCTTGAGAAGAAGTCACGTCTCGTTCTACCCGGCTTTCTGCCCGGGTGTTTCCGCACGATTGCACCGCACAAACGCTTCTCTACGTTATAAATGTTGCTGTTGCATAATGTAATTTACCATTGACATCGCTTAGGACGAGTTTATGAAAGACCTTTGCTTTGACGATGATATTGCTAATGGTGCTTCACATTTTACTCATTGCCGCATCGCGGATTCACGTTTAGTTGCATATATTATTAAAGCACAATCGACCTTTAGTAGAATGGTAAATTAATTAACATGAAATCCAAGTATAACGCTGTAATACGCTGTGATAGCTTGTCTCCTTCATATATGTATAATTGCGATATTAATATTTTAAAAATAAATTCATTTACAATTTCTACAATTAATTTTAATTAATTAAAATTGTAAAAAAAAAACGTTATTCAAAAGAATAATTAATTCCTTTCTTGATATTTTTGTTCAGAGAAATTAATTTTGACCTTTTTATTAGTGATTTTTATGTATAGAAAGAAGAATGTCTAAAAAGAAGTATAAATCTATTTTTCATTGAAAAAGCTTCTTAAAACAATTTAACATGTTAAAAAGCTTTTGTATTTTGTTGAGATCTTACTTTCGTCCGTGTTGCTTGAGTTCGAATTTTCGGAAAATCCGCAGCAAGCGGCTTAGCGATCCTTTGCATAGGAACTTGAATGAACACGTAGGATTTTCGAACACGGATCGTAATCTGCGGGTAGTAGGTTTCAGTAGTATGGCCGTAGTTAGTATACAGACAGAGAAAGAAAAACAAAGAAAGAGAAAAAGAGAGAAAGAAGGGAGAGGGAAAGAGAGAGAATATACGCGAACACGTTGGAAGCAAATAAAGACGAACATCGAGGCTAGATACACCTGTACTGGTGTTACAAGGAGCTAAGTTATATCATTTCGCAAAGTTGAACGCGCCAGCGTGGCTTTACTTAAGCCCTCCTCTGGTTGCAATAACGAGTTTAACGCGCGGCTGTTGTACCAGCATGATTATCTGTCTTACGATCGGATCGAATAATCAACTCTATATAGCTATTTAATCCAAATCCTTCCCCCCGACTTTTAAATATTTAGAAAAATATAAAAATTAAAGTGCGTTCCCTATACGTAATGAATAAAAGTTTTTCTTCCATACTGTTTGAAAACATTTCAAAAATATATTGTATTAAGAATAAAATATGCGTACATAAAATTAATGGAAAAAGAAGTAAAGTGAAATAAGAAATTTATATTATCCTACAAGTATAATAATCCTATGTGTATAATAATCTCTTTAAATTCCTTACCTAAAATTATTAATTTTGAAATTTACTTTAATATGTATAATATGTATAAAATAAAAGCAATCTCTTTTATGGATAAAAATTGGTGAAAGTAAATGAAAAGATAATATTATTTAAGATAATTCTAAAAATTATTAAAAAGGATGGAATAATTTGAATTATAAAATAAAAAAAAATTAATTTTTTTTATTTATAGATAAATTTAATAAGCAAATATATAAAAAATTAGTAATTTCTATAAAAAATCATAGAATTATTAGGTCAGAGAAAAAAATTGAAAATATTTAAGACATAATTAAAATTCGAAATGACATGTTTCAGTCATAAAACATTGAATTAAATTTGTTCTTGAAATTATTTCAAATAATGTGTTTAGTTCTCAATTGCAACTATTGTGTACTTAAAGCAATAATTATTCAAATAGCTGATGCAGACTGATGCATGTCGCGATGTAAGTAAAATAAATTTGTGCATTACTTTAGGACATACTTTGTCGCAAAACTTCAATCAGAAAGGAATTTCCGTCAGATCGTTTTTATTACTTTCCGCACTTTAACTTTGTGCAATTTTTAAAATTATGCATTGATGGACTTCGTGGTATTTCTGACATTTTTTAATATTTCACATCGCAATGCACGGGAACAATGAGAGTGCCAGTACAATGCGAAAAATTGCGTGTATAAATGAAATTCAGTAAAATACCATTCCACTTTATGCGTTATAGTCGTGATTACTCTGTGTTCGGTACTGGCTCTTTTATAACATAAAATACCTTTGCAATAAACGCATATTAATATACATTGTGTATATTCTAAAATAAGCTGATTAAATTAAATCATATAGTAGAAAAGAAAAATATTATATTGCACCTAATGATTTCCGCTATTAATCTCCAAACTATTTTTTATTATTTACTTAATTCATATTTTATAATTTTTCATTTAATATATAAAGGAATGAAATTAGTTCTCGTAAATGTTACCGGTATATCTTCGATTTTTAAAAATTAACTTCCAATTTTGTCCATGTATAGCAAATTTATCTTATGTTAAACAATATCTCAAGAAAATGAAGATTTTGCTAAAAAAAAATAACGCTAATATTTAATACTCATGATTTTAAATCGACAAATATTTCAGAAAAATTACATACATATATTTCAAAAATATGTAATTTTTTAAAAATATTAATGAGTTAAAAATGTATTATTTTACATACAGATTTTTTTTATCTTTGATATGTAACATTCTTTTTTCTTTTTATTTTAATGTAAATAAGAAAGTTATTTTTATTTTTATTTTAATTATTACAACAATAAATAAAACTATTAAGAAATATGTAATTCTTCTTTCTTTTATGAAAATAATGTTTGAAATTAGTAATTATAAAGAATTATACATATATAATTCGGAATAATTAGATATTATGAAAACAACATTCAATTATCGTTTAGAAACGTTTACTAAATAAAAAGTGAATGAAATCGTATGAAATTAGTGAAAGCAATCGCTTTGTATACATAAATCAACGCGAATATTCGTAATTTCGCTAACATTTCATTTGGGACACGTTACATTCAATTTTGTGCGGTTTGAATCGTCGAAAAATGCGCGTGTCTATTTCGTCATTGTTCACCCTTTCAAAAAACGTTCTAAATAATTCGATAAATAAAGGAAATAGCATCTTCGATAGATTGATATAAACGATAATATATGCGATTTTAAATCAACAGATTTTCCAACCGGATTAAGAGCGAAAATACACTTGGAACTTTTTGGATGGATGAACGATATAAATGCTGAAATCTTTTCTTTTCGATTCGCCTTTTATTTTGTCTGTTTCGACCTTCTATATTGTACTCGTTCTCTTTGTGACGCATTTCTTAATAAATGAACCACTTTAATCTTGCGCTTGAAGCGTGTAACTCACCTTTTCAATTTCACTGGTGGAACAAGACAATAATCAATTTCATACAAATTAATTAAAAGTCATTTAAAAAGTTTACTATTAACATTATTAGCGTTCTTTGTAACTGTGAAAATATATTACGAACAATTCTCAATATTCCAAAATTATGCAAAATATAAAATCACTTAAAAACATTTAAAGTTTATTTTTAGAATAAAGAGAACATAAGTAAATTATGGGAGTAAGTAAATTACAATAAGTAAATTACAATTATGGGAAAGTTATCGCTGTACAAAATCGTATTACGTAGTTAATATATAATAAGTTAATAAAAAACAATGGAGAAGAACCAATAGTGCAATTTTACATAACCTTCGTTTTTTTATCTTTTTCCTAATTCACGGTTTGATAAAGGAATAAATGATGTTATTATATTCAGGCAAGAGCGCAATTATCACTTCAGTCATGTGACTTTTGTCAAGACAACTGCGTGTATCAAAATGAAAAATTTGAATCAGTCATCGTGAAAAAAATATTTAAAAAAAAGCAGAAAAGAGAGAAAAATTAAAAAGTTCTATGGCCATACAAAAAATATTGGTAATATTATCAATGTATGTTCGTCTCACGTTCTTTCTACAAATCGATTCAACCTGACATTATAAAGATATATATGTTCAATTAATAATTCATACACAAAAAAAAATTAATTATCCAAAGTTGATATATGCCCTCGACATACGATGAAGATCACAGTGACGTCATTGATCGTGATCGTCTGTTTGCTCATTGCGGTCGATGGGACTAGGATACTGGCGATATTTCCTTTCCACGTGAAGAGTCACTACAGCGTGTACGAGCGTGAAGAGACTCTCTGCGAGAGGTCACGAGATTGTCGCGGTAACGCACTTCCCTCAGAGAATTTGTCTGGCCAACTTCACCGACCTGGACATTTCGTCCACTTTACAGGGTCGAATCAACACTCTATCGATCCACGATATCACGATTTAGCAAAAAATTCTACACTTTTTTTCTTCCGCGAAAATTTACGAGCGTATATTGGACTATCCAGAAATGAAGAAGATTATCAATGCAAAAGAATACGTTGGCTTACTCGTTTTTCTTGGATGTCGCCCATGCTTTAAACATATCCAAAATAATCCGTGCTATCAGCACCATCGGATTATCGTGGTCGTGATTTTAAGTAATCCTGAGAATCCGAGTTACATTATCCTAATTTCTTCATACTGGGCGAATAAATTTACTTGAAAGATCGATTAATATGATACTTCTACTGATCATTAACTTAGCTCATAGGTAGGTAAGATCCCCAAAATTGTTGTTAATTAAATTAATGAAATTAATTATCATTTTTAATGTGAGTATAGAATGTGTCACATAAATGTTCGAATTTCCAATTATTGTTAGTTGCTACTTGAATAATAAGATTAATAATTACTTTGCGAATAAATGCGTTATCTAAGTATTTTTTGGGGAGTTTTTATAATAATCTGTTTATGTCTTCAATATAATTTGATTTTTAATTTCATCCCTAAATATATTTATATGTAAAAAAAGATAAAAAAAACTAAACGTGTTACATTGATTATCGTCATAAAATATGCGTCGAATTCTAAAGGATTTAGTTATTAAATAAATCAATTGACATTATATTAATAATGTCAAATATTATTATTAGCTGAAATATTATTATTAACCGCAGATAACCCAATTCGCAGGACACTTTCGGACGGATCGAATTATGAGACGTGAAAAAGTACTTCAGGCACGATTTGCCCTGATACTCTTCAAGGATATCGTTGAGCCTGACGAACGGTCATCCAGCCGCGAGCACGGTACATCCTCTGATGTTAGGAGTTAAGGAAATCGGAGGTATTCATATTCCGATATCGGGCCCGAAGCCACTGCCCGTGCATCTCCAGGATTATCTGGACTCTCAGAGCAGAAACGGCGTTATTTACTTTAGTCTGGAATCGCAAATAGACACGTCCACTATACCGAACCAGGTGTTTGCTGCCCTTTACCGGGCATTCGAGCAAGTACCGCAGCAAATACTGTGGACGTGCGCCAAAGAGAGAATGCCTCTGCTGCCGGGAAACGTTAAGTGCATCGGATGGGCGCCACAGCTCTCCGTATTGTGTACGTATAGCTTTTTTGTTTCTACGCGGGATTAAACGTCGAAAGAAGCTTATCCGCGAAGGTCACGAAAAGAGCACCCGCCCTCCCTCCGTACTATATACCAGGGAAGTTCTTGGTAATGGAGTGGATATCGATTGCTAGAAAGACGACTAGAAAGAGTTTTCAAGCGTTCTGATTTCGTTCTCCTTTCTTATCGCGCATATTCCTTTGAAATCTGTGCGAAAAACGAAGAATTTTATCAATTAATTTGATCTTTGACCATTTTGATGGAATCAAATTAAACTTCAGCGTAGACATCGTGCAAGATATCACAAAAGATATGCAATTTGATTTAGTTTAGTCTTTCATTGATATCTTTAAAATTGTGTATAAAAGTATCTTCTCATATTTATTATAAAAATATGAGATATCATTTTCTATAATACTATTAATTTTTCTTATTCAAATTATCATAAATTTAGCCATAGCGATTAATAATTATCAAATGACAAAATAAAAACACTCAGATCTTGCAATATTTTGATAATCATAAATATTTAAATTCAATCGAGTTTAGAATAGATTGATTAGAAATCGCACAATGTGCTTAGAAGCAATAGAGCAATATTCTAATTTGCGCAGACAAAGCTTCCTTTATTCTATAATATATTCAAAATTTTCAGTAAGCTTTCCAATCCCTCGTCGATCGCGTTATTGCCAGCGTGGTATTTGGTAGCGAATCCCTACATCCACATGTATGCAAAGAGAATAATGCGTATTGCTGTGCCGCGTCGGGCTAATCATTTATTTATTACGATATCATTATCCGGCGATCGCACAAAACCCATTCGAACTTTACATTATCGTTAAATAATCCGCGGGTCAATTTGCACGAATATTGAACGGCTTTTAATGTCTATTACAAATTTACCGTTTGTTCTTATTAAAGTAGCACGTCGCGTCCATCAGAATATGCAAAGTAAATTCTCTACTACGAAGGCGGGTCGAAATCAGAAAAAGAGAACAATCGGCTTTAAACTAATATAATCGAAGAATACATTAAAGCACAATGCTCATATTTCGGAATCATCCCATATGAAATATTCTGTACCTATAAATATATAAATATATACATATATATATACATATATATGTGTACACACACACACACACACACATACTCATATTCTCTCTCGAATATGGAGAAAACGTTTAATGATTGCGTGATTTTTAAGTGGCAATTGTATGATTTTATTTCTCATACGCCCTTTTATACACCAACGTTTTATGCTTTGGTAGATAATCAATTGCTTTAGAAATGTAACGGGTAAAAATAATTGCATCTATATCTGCAGCATATACATATCGTCTGCACAATTCATACAATCTATATTCATGCGCAGAAACACGTGATTTGCTTTGCTTTTTTCATTTTTTTTTTGTGAGGGTGCCGTTCGCATATACACCTGAACAAATTATTTTCAGATATTCACCCGTTTTTCCTCTAAACCACTGCCGCGTGACCAACGCTTTTCATGGAATTCCATTTTCGCTATATTATGCAATCAACCTCGTTATCCTTATTATGTCGTTTTATCCGTTATTACGGCTTCATTTTTGCGCTTAAATTTTAAATGTGCTATCCAAGAGTCATTGCCACTTGCAATATTTTCTGCTTTGAGATAAAGAAGTAAAGAATATATACTATTAAAATTTTTAATTAGTTATAAACTGACATTAAGCCTGAAGTTTTATTTAAGGAAGGCGAAAATAGATATAAACAAAATTTTAATAAAGTATTAAAAGGTATAATTAAAAAAACTAAAAACAAGTGTAAGTAATTCACATTTCCGAAAGTTAAAAGTTAAGTTCCATTCAGTCTCTATTTGTGACTTTTTCGTAATACGATGTAAATATATACCGCGACAAAGATAACAAGTAACCTTTTATCGTAAATATATCCAGATTGTCTGAATACGCGGCTATTAATCAATAACGGAGAACTGCTCGGATTACAAGAAGTGATTTACTGTGGGGTGCCGATCTTAGGAATTCTCCTCTTCTCGGAGATACCTACTTATTATTAAACACGTCGTGGAGAAGAGACTGCTATTGCAATTGGATTTACAGTTTTCGTATAAACATTTCTCGAATAATTTAAACAAAGTATTATCGAATAAGAGGTAAAGTTCGATATCTATAAAGAATCAAGATCTTTATATTACAGATTATTTATCGCACAGAACGATATTCCTTGTTAAAAATCGAAATGAAATGTTACATATCAAAATTTTAATGATTGCCATATTTTCGTGCATTTTTCAAGATATTAGTATTACGTATATTTTGTAATTATTTTTTAAAACATGATTCTATTAAAAGAAGATTTAACTCTAGCAGGAGATTTAACTCAGCAGGAAATTTCGTTTATTGTTGTGTATATTTCGTGTATTATTGTGTACATTATTTGTTATAATAATTGCGTGTAACAAAGAACATATTTCTATTTATATTTGTTATTAATATTATTTGGTTTGCGTATTTTGCAGTTATATATGCAGTTATATAGAAATGGCATAAAACGCTATCAATTCAGAGATTCGATGCCGAGAGGAAGAAACTGTATATTGGATAGAACATACAATTCGTCATAAACAGGATTTTTTAAAGCCAGCTGCTTCAGAATTAATGTGATATTAATATTTGTTATTAGACATTGTTTTAACGATAATATCATTTATATACTTTGATTAATTTGTAAGTATACTTGGTCTATTGTTCTCTGAGAAAAAAGCATTACTATCGATAAAAAAAATTGAGAAGTAAACAGAATAATTTTCCGTATAAAATAACGTAAAACATTTACTTTTACAAAAATAAGTTGTTAAATAAACTATTGTGAAATATGTAATATTATATACAAATTAATTAAAATATTATTATTGTAAAAAAATTTAATTTCAAAATGACCTTTGTTAAAAATTTCTATACATAATGAATATTTTATAATAAATAATTAAAATTTGTATAAATCCGTAAAAATTATTCTAATTTTATATTATGTTTATCGTATGTTCCGTGCATATCGATTAACTCGAGTGAAGTGTTAAAAATCCTAATAATCTACAAAAGAGGAAAAAAGTTATCGACACCGCAGACACCTATCGAAACCATCTGCTTCAATGAATATGACCTATCAAGCATCTGTTGCAACAAGTTATTGGAAGTCTGTCGGTAATTGTCAGGTGAACGACCGTAATCTCAGATTAATTGAACTTCTCCCTCGTTACTAGAAATCCTGATATAGCTTAACATAGCTTGACAAAGGCTAAAGACAGCTGGAACGTGGCTTTTTACACAGTAGAAAGACGATGACGATGAAATTAAATTTCTACAAATTTAAAGTACAAAGGATTTCAATCTATTTCATCTCTGTGTAAAATGCAATTATAATGAAATTTTATATTTACTTGCAATCATTGCGAATGATTTCCTTTTTTGAAAAACCATGATTTGAACTTATTGCATCCGCACAGGAAAAGAACAGGATATTTTATATTATTAAAAAAGTAATATGTTTATTTCAAATCATCAGTGGAGTTTTTCCGAGCCAATCTATGCATTCGTGATGTATCCATCGTTTTTAGCTTTTATCCTGTATATATAACTACGCCTCGAGTGAAGCGGAATAGTGCAACTGACAAAAATATCAGAATGCGATTTATTCATTCTTTTGCACACGAATATTATTAAACGAACCGTTGTACTGGTTGTATTGTATACTGGTTGTGCTGGGTGTAACTACGCAACTGTATAACGTGAGGTTTTAGACAGTTGTGTTTAGCACGATAATTAAATAAATTTCCACAATAACATTTATTTTTGTATAAAAACGCGGACTTGTCAAAATAGGATACATAGATCCATGAAAAGAATCCATCGCTTTCCTTTCTTTTTTTTTAAAGCGGCCGATTCAATTGAGATAAATTGCATCGTTATTTTAACATTTACAACAAGCCTTTGTTTTATCTCTGTATGAATTATTCTCCAAAACACACGGCAAACGGCTCGAGCATAACCGAGTGTATACACTCACACGTACTCGGTTTCAGCAACACAATGGCGGCACGCCGTTACATTAATTGTAAGAGTCATCTTATACTACGGAAAGAAGCTTTTGCATATTCTAGCCTTATATCACTCACGCGCTTTATTATAAATGTGCAGGCGGCACAGAGAGCCAAAACAGGAAACCGGAAAAGCCAAGCGAGCGCGCTTGGCTCTCGTAGGGAGAATAAAAGCGCAGTATAAATTGGGGTAAAGCCGTTGGCTCCTTTGTGCCCTCTGTGAATGCAATTCAATAAAGTGTTTAGAGCGAAAGCAGCACAAAAGAAGTCTGGCGATAAATGACAATTTGCTGAAGTTGGCAATTACGGTAAAGTACGCTGCTGCTGAAAGGTGGGCTTAATGGAAAGTTGTTAGGAAGTAGGCAACAATAGGAGATCGACTGATAGAGAGACGTCAGCGTGAGCCCCTCTATGATTTTTTTTCCCCAGAGAAATTTGCGCGGTCAAGCACTCGGCTAGAGTGCTAACTTCTACAATTTGACGTTAAAATAGCAAATCCCTTGTAAAGCCAATTTATTATAATTCTCATTACGCTATTCGAACCCTGTCCGACCCAGTTGATTTATCGTTTTTGCGAACTAGTTGTGTATATCTGATAAGCTAGATTTATAAAGCTAAGGTTTCTTCTTGATGCTAAAATACCAGCTATAATTTCCAGCCACTAGTACGAAAAGTGCACGTGTCTGACGCAGCGCTATTTTTGAACTTGAATGACTTAAATCTCTCTCTTAAAACCTTAATCATATCTAACATGAAGAATTTTTAATTGAGTAATTTGAATGAGTAATTATTTTAATGTGCTTAGTAGCACATATAATACAAGTTTGGTTAAAACTTGACAAAGGATACTCGACGAACACTGGAAAACTCAAAATTATCGGCATGCTTCCGGTCATTATAATACATTTTAATGATGTATGTATTGCGTGCATGTTTTAAACACAGGGAGCGTACCAATATTGTACAATAATAGTATCGGCTCCTGTATAGTTGCGAATTGTATGTTGTACAATAACAGTATAATCCGTGAATTATCTGTAACGAGTATTTCGAGAGAAATAGTTTTCACATTGTTCTCTATGTTTGAGTATTTTCGCGCGAAACTGATAACAACTGTGAGAGTTCTTGTGATTGCTCATAGTAAATCTAATGAACTGACGTTGCTGGTTCGCGACACGTCATTGAATTTTCATTATCCGTAAACTGACAATAATATCGAATAAGTGTCGATATAATATCGTACATTGAATGACAGCACATCCGTTTGCCGAGAGATTTCCTTCCGTACTCGTTACATTGCATTTCTCTTTTTTTTATCGTCTCGTCGCGGGGAAAAATAGGGCGAAACGACAGAACGGATGCTCTAATGAGCCTCTCGTTGCTATCAGATGAGTGCGGATGAGTATACCTGTTCAGTCTCACATCATCGTCGAGCAGCGACATTCTTGAGTGCGCACTCTTCTTGTTAAGAGAAGCCGACGACTGTTTATCATTTTTTTTCCCCCATAAAGAAAGATATGTTACATATTGTTGCATGTATGTCGCCGGTATTTCTTATATTACAATTTTACAATTACAAGTGAAGATTGATTTGCAAATGTTTCTGGAATTATTAGATTTGATTAAGTCAGTCTTAATTAGTGCTCCTGTACTTAAGATTGCCCTTTGCATTGCCGTACGAACAAAAGCAGGAAGAGCAATATCTTAAATTAATGTAGTGATCATTGCATTTCCTTGCATTGATCAATACAGAGAGAGCGTTTCATTTCGCGCATATGTGTGCGTGTGGGTGTATGTGTGTGTGTGTGTGTGTGTGTGTGTGTGTGTGTGTGTGTGTGTCATTGTTACGAATTCTCTTTATATGTGCTTCATATTGAATTTACGTTTCAAACTGCGCGTATAGTATGCGCTACGTATGTGACAGCTTTCTGTCTATATCGCTTGAAGTTTCGCTCGCTTCTGCTTGAATAGGCAACGATCGAGCGGATCCGTGAAAGGCAAATACACAAAATATAGGTTACATATCGCTCCGTTGCGCTTTTATGCTCTTCGAACATGAGGTCGCAAATATCGAGCTTTTTTTTAAGACACGGGCATCTGCCCATACGGGAGGTGAATTGTTATCGACGTCTCTTCCAGTTTGCGTTTTCGTCGAGCTCCTCGTCGAATCTTTTTTTCAGGATGATTGCTCATACGTTTGGCAAGTTTCCGCCGCAGAACGTTGCGAGTGGGTGAGGAATACCGAAGACTGCTATTCAGACTCGGTGATTCAGTACACAGTACTGTTATTCTGCTACTTTAGATCTGACGACATGGTGCTGTTTGCTGGCGGTTTGGCCCTCGTACTCTTTTGGCTACTCTATTTATTCTTGATTTTGGGCACCACAGCGGATAATTTGTAAGTTAATTTACGCTGGTAATCATCGTCGGATATATTTGTAGATCGTTAATTGACAGAAATTATCGTATATTACTTGTTGCATTGCGTTTTGTGAGAAATAAAATTAATGAAACAAAGTGTAAATAATATAAAATATATTTAAATATGTTTGTTAAATTGTTTTTTTTTATCCGTCAGATCAATTGTGAATGCAAATTATGAGAACACGACATAAGCGCGAGTAACAATGAAACTGCATCTTTTCTTGGTACCAAAAATGAACTTTGGCTAAGTTCAATCCCGATGAAAACGTGTTACCATCTACAGAATATAGACGATTACATAACTACAACGAATTTTGACTTCTGGCAACTAACCAAGCCAATAACCGAAAGATTCATGCTTTCCCGTATTTCAACCGTCTACGTTCTATGGAGCGGTTTCTTTCAAAGTGATAAACGAAGGTTTCTGTATTCTTTCGAGTTATACAAATATCAAGGGGAAATGGCAGATTGCCATGTTTGTAGAAGCGCATCCAATAACAAAGTTTCGAAATCTCCAAAATTTCAAACCGGCGTTTTCTACCTGTATTTAAATATTTTAGTATTTAAGTATCAATGTTATCATAAATCAGAATTGTTTTGATATATCTTTTAATTCGGTGAAACATATGAAGTTGTAAGAATTCATCGTAATAATATGTTATATTATTGGTGAGATTAACAGTAATATGCACTGTGTAACATAAAGTGCAAGTTTTGAATTCATAACGCAATTTATCAAATTGTAAAACATAGATATATTCAATATTTCCCTCGTTTTTACGCTGACAATTATTTTCTAAATCTCTGAAATTTTTGAGGATCGCTAAGGATTTAGTTTGCTGTGTTTAATGGTAGAAATATGACGATGCTTATGTTACCAAGTTTGTTGGAGTTTAGCTTTGATGTGTAACCAGTATAATAGTTAAAATTCAGTTAAGAGGGTAAATTTACTTTCTTGTAAATAACGTACTCTTTGCGTGCAGTGAAATAGCGAATGCTAAATGTATACGAAGTTAGTTGAATAATGTGCATTTTAAACGAGCCTTATCCAAAAGTCACTTCCTTTCAAAGCCAACTGCTTTACGTATCTTACGTTCCATTAATAAAATAATTATACATGTAATTATCATTATATTAAACATGAAAATCGTTATAAATATTATGAAATTATGATGAAAATATAATTTTGTAATTATATTTTCGCAAAAAAATTTTTTTAAATATAGAAAAGGAATACAAAAAGAAAAGCGATATATACATATAATTAATATTTCATTAAATTTATTCTATATATATATATACATATATATAACAAAACAGTAATAAAGAACAAAAAAAATAGAAAATAAGAATTTTTATTTTTTTCTAATTCATAAATTAAATAATATATATACAATGATAATGTTTATGCACATACATATATGTATAAAATTTTACAAACCAATAAATCATATATTAAAAAAGTTATATAAAAAAAGATAAGTTACGAAAATAAGAAGAAAAGAAATTTCATTTTAATATTTAAATCGAGAATCTAATTTGAGTTTTTCAAAACCACTTTTGGTCAATAAATTCTTTATTACTGCACAAGTACTGAAATACTTTAGATATAGATAGTTGCTATAAATAATTCATCACGACATTTTCATTCCAGTTTTTGTCCAGCATTGGCGGTAATAGCCAGTGTAATGCATCTATCGGATAGCATAGCAGGAGTGACGATATTGGCATTCGGAAACGGCGCGCCTGACATCTTCACGTCCCTCGTGTCGAGTGGCGACGAACCGATAATAATGTTCACCGAATTAATCGGCGCAGGTGTCTTCGTGACCTCGATGATTGCCGGTTCCGTCGCGATAACTAAGCCCTTTAAAGTTTCGCTCAGATCCCTCATGAGAGACGCCTGTTTTTATATCGTTTCCGTATGCTGGATAAACTACGTGGTGTGGGACGAGATGGTTTACCTCTGGGAGGCTATAAGTACGTCTACTATCTTTATTTGAATCCGATAAGCTAATATTGGTCGACTCTTTCCCGTTCGTCGCCATATGCTACGATTCTATATTTGCCCTTTAGATGCTAATCGATTATATTGTACATATACATTCTTGAATAAGATAGAAATAGATGTAAATTATTTCTTCCTTCTTCGATTTTTATTTTCATTCATTGTTATAATTATTGGCTATAACAATTAATGGAAGATTACAATAAGCACAAACATTGCGGAAAAATCACGTGAAAAAATATCGTAAGAGAAAGAAAATTGCAATTTCTGCTTTCTGTTCATACCGTTATTATGTTTTGAAATATTGAAAATCGATTATAATTCTCATGTAAGAGAAGATATGGAGAAACACGATTAATTATTATTCGTACTCAAATGCTAATGTCACAATGATTTATGCATGAATACTCAAATAGAATAAATATGTGATCTCGACCGTTCTATCCTATGTCAACTGAACAGATGATTGACTCGTGTTGGTAATAACTTCCACAAACTCTACTTAAGCTAATATCAGCAAACTATTGATAGACGATTGAAAAAGTTATGCATGCATCATAACATTATATATTAAATTATTAAACGTTTGATATATTAAGCATTAAAATGCATAATTAAATGCTAAGCAAAGCGGTTAAACTGCGATATTGATTTTGCTATGACAGGCATTGAATAATTATAGTATGGTATTTACAATAGTATTTGACAAAATTTATGGATATTTCGCACACCGAATCGATTACGATTACGTCACGAGCGTAAAAGTTTATCTGCGGGAAGCCATAAGTGGTTTCATTCCGGAATAACGATAATTCTTCGACGAATTTAATTAAGCTACGCCGCAGCTTCTCTCTCTCCACCATCTGCCTGACTGGGCTTGCAATCTGACTGTCGATGAATTTTTGCGGGATTCCACAGCAAGGAATTCGTTTCACCGGGAAAACAGGGATTATTGTTGCAATGGATAAAGTCCATGGAAATAATCTTGCGCCTGAACAAAGCGGTATAGACGGAAGCTATTATTAAGCCACGCATAAAGCCGTTGAATATCAGAATTCATCTTTTTCATATCGCGCGCGACGCGATAGTAAATAGACAAACAGAAATTCAATTTTTATTCATATAAAACAGCGTTTCTCAATCTTTTTCAGGTTATTGTCTTCGTAGTTTTTACTTGTATTAAATTATTTCTTAGTTTCGTTAATTTTTATTTAAGAAAAATATTAAACAAAAATATTCAAGTATGTATATGTACATAATATCAACCATCTATTTATTATTTTTATTTACTTCATTAAGAATACTTAAAATGGATTCCACTCCCAGCATTATCTTTCTTTTGTTCGTATATTAAAAAGGGTGGGATAATTAAGATCTTTTTTCTCTAATTAAGAAAAAACGAGGATATCAAATTTTTTTCAAGTTTTCGCGTAATATTATGTACGTAGAACATTTGTTATTTCAGCGGTACGTATGGAGAAATAACCCTGCGAGCCAAGCGACATTAATACTTCCTTAATGCTGATACATTTTAATTGCAGGCTTTATTCTGGTCTATATACTGTTCATTGTGGCGGTTGTGATAACGCAGGTGTACGACACCCGAGAGGAGACTCTGAAAAGTACGTTCCGGACTCTTCGATTCACGAATCACGTGGGAGACTTTTAGTATTTATCTTAGACAATGACAGTAGAACTTGGAAAACTCATAACTTTCAACAAGTTTGGATTAACAATGTCTTTCTCGAATGTAAATAAAATTATACTCGTTTCCGCGGAAGTCTAATTCATTCGAGGAAAGATATATCTCCGAGATATCTCTATGTCCGAAATTTTATGATCAGTGTGCATTCGAGAACTATTTCTATTCTCAAAAATATCTCTCTTCATAACCCATGAATTCGCTGCAATGTGAAAAAGATGGCTAGCTCCTTCCTTATCGCCTACAGAAAATTTTCACCGTACTAAGTATCGATCCCCTTTCCCGAGAACATTCTTATGTACTTTTAGCTAGGATCCCAAGTGTGCCCGATCCAGACGTCTTGCATACTTACTTGGCGAACAGAGACACAGGCACCATTCCCAAGATTCCTAGAAGCCGACCTTTTGGCTTACATGCCAAGCTAGGTACCAAGCGTCGTTTTTACGACTCATCGCACATATCCATGTCTTTAATTCTTTTGAATTTTTCAATGGATCGAATTTTTTTCCGGAACGATGTATTTTTTTCACTGTGCAAAAATATTATTTTCGCTACGCAAACTTGTAAAATATTCGTTGGATATGTGTCAATTATTTAATAATCACTTTCATGATAGATGTTTATTTAGTTAATAATTTGCAATCAAATACGCGTAAATAAATATTTTTAATATACGAAAATGGAATAAATCTCTAATATTTATTTTATATTTTTACATTTAAATATTGTGGTTTTAGTTTATTCTTGCTGAAATTTTCACATATAACTCATTCCTACGTATTTATATACGTTGAGGCAGACATCGCAATCGCCACGGAACTGCAGAGAGCCAAGATTCGAGGTGATTCTGTCCAGTTACGCTCGGAAATTAGTGAGTACGTTTCCGACCGTCCGAAAGGTCTTTTCAAAGAATTTTTCTACGATGTCAATCCGATCAGCGAAGAAGATTGGATGAAATCAAATAAATTGTTTAAAATCGTCTTGCTTATACGATCACCCGCCATGTTACTACTGCAGCTGTTTATACCGGTTGTAAATCCTACTGTCGAGAAAAGAGGCTGGTCAAAGCTATTAAATTGCTTCCAATTATGCGTGACACCTACGATAGCACTATTTCTATTAAATGGTTAGTTTTATTCATCTACATTGCTTATAAATAATATACTATATGTATAATTATAAATCGCGTATATCAATATATAACAAAAACTATTCGATATAAATTTATTCATTATTGAATTTAAAAAATTTTGAACTTGACAGTTATAAACGTCTTAAAAGTTATTTAAAAGAGAAGATAATATATATACAGACTTAATTTTTTTCAATATTAAAGGCAATTGTTTATTACTTTTTAATATTTCTTCCCTGCATTTTTTTTCTTGTGAATAATTTCCCATGACATTACAAAAGTAGTCTTTATAATGTCCTTCATTGCAAAACAGTAGACTCCAAATTTAAACAAGAATCGACATTTGATGGCACAACAGTCGATGTCACTCAACTTCACTTTTAATTGTTTTATTACAGTTTGGCAAACGACTTTTGTCAATTTGCCGGTGATGCCGATATTCCTCGTTGCCGGTACCGTAATTGGTATAATTGTATTTCTAACGACGCACGTGGATCGTATACCAAAGTTCCATAATGTGAGTACGTTTCTTTCCTCTTTCCTTGTGCGGATGGTCGGATTTTTTAGTTGGTTTATTGTAACATTAAAAAATATAAAAAAATCATATTCAGCAGTTTATCAATACACAAACACGCAGCTTTAACAATATTCCAGGTTTTTGCATTTTTGGGATTTCTGGCTGCTATGTTGACGGTTTATCTGGTGGCCGGGGAGGTCATGGCGGTACTCCAATGCATAGGATATGCATGCAGTATATCTGATGCTATGTTAGGCATCACTTTTCTGGCGTGGGGAAACAGCATCGGAGGTGAACCGTGTGAAAAATGTTTTGTTTAAAGTTGAACATAATATATGTGACATAGTATAATCAAAAGTACAGTCGACAATATCATACTTTTTCAAATTTTTAAACTTTTCAATTTTTTCAACTTTTCAAATGCGAAAGAAACGATACAACATAAATCGCCATAATCGTGGCATTACGATATTTTTGGTAATTGTATCTCTTTAAAATTTCAAATTAATGCTTCGCTTTATTTATTATATAATATAATGTAATAATATAATATAAACTCTGCGTTAAAATATTTATATAAGTTAATTCATTATTTAGATCTCATATCGAACGTTGCTATCGCCAGACGAGGATTTCCACGCATGGGATATGCAGCTTGTTTCGGCGGGCCAATGTTTAACACTCTACTGGGACTTGGGCTGACTTATGGCATCGCCGCCGCTACTGATCCTGAACAACAGACCAAGATCAGGATTAGCGATATGGCACCCGGCTGCCTAGCTTTTCTCCTGTGCTCACTAGTATCCACTATAATTTATCTGAACATCACGGGAGCTACTGCACGCCGTTCTTATGGCGGTCTCTTATATTCAATCTACTTTGCCTTCATTCTCATACAATTTTTAAGCGAATTGCATATTATACATCCCCTCGGCACTGATTTCAGACCTGACATGTAATATTATCTATGGTATTCGACGTATTGCTCTTTCTTGTTATACCATTGTACATAAATCCAAAATAATCAAATATCTATTTGAATTATTTGAGAATCATCCTCTACTTTCTCCTCTATTTTCGCAACGTTAGTGTGGCAAGATAAGGTGAAGGAGTAAAGAGTAAAAAAAATATGGAAGAGCGTTTCTCTCTCATGAATTATGTTAAATGAGTCAAGATTATACGAATACAGGCAGAGATGCATTTTTAACATGGGGCGGAAGGCGAGCTTCGTAGGAAAACGTTTGGGTACCGGATATATACGCGAAGGAAAAGACGGGCAGGCGAGCGACGTCAGGTCGTTTTTAGACATTTCCCCGGAGAGAACGAGGTGTCCCGTTTCCGACCGAAACCGGTTAGTATGGCCACCATAACGCCGAAACGGAAACCACAAGTCATGAGGCGGTTAGAGTCTTGGTATGTGTCAGTTTTAAATTTTACATCACGCCGTACATCATGGTAACCTCGAGTGCTACACAGACCTGCGTAATTGAATCCGTTATTAGGCGAGGGACATGGTTTCTACGTGCAAACATTTCTTACACAACATTTCTCATTTTCTTTCAAATGCAATAAAAGAAGTAAACATTAAATTACTTTTATCTTTTTATATCTGTTTTCTTTTATTCGCGCATACCGTTTAATCGATCATAGGGTGTCCTATTTCTGCATTATCTTGAAATAACTTCTCTTTGACAAATTTATAGTTGATTATTCTTCAACAGAAATATCGAGTAATCCATAGTTTATTTCAGAATAATTAATAATTTAATCTGAAAAGCTTGTAGCTAACTAACCTTCTCAAAACAGAAAATAAATGATGAAATTATTATTTTTCAGATTTCTATTTCATATAAAATTTATTTTAATAAAATTTCGATTTTTAAAGCATGATTATGAAAAAAAAGGATAAAAAAATATGTTAAATTTTAAAAAATCTAAAACAATAAAAAATTATATAAGACCATAATCTAAATTTAATAAAAAAAATAATTTTTAACAAAAAATGATTTACTATTCGTAAAATATGTTTATCGCCAAATATCCTTTATAGGAAATGGAAGGAAGTCAAGAGTAACAGATGTAACATTGACGTTATTCGACCTTTTCCACACCTTTTCCACTTTCTGTCTCCTTTGCTACAGATATTGCCGGAGAATTGCTCCTGCTAGTCTCTTTCAACGTGTATACCAAGATAGGTCTCCATTGTCTTCACGCGAAAGTTTAATTCCGAACCGCCTCTACCTTCCGTTCCCCTTTTGCCCTATCAAAGTACCGATAGAACGATGAACAAGGACGGAGATAGACACCAAAGTTTTGCCATTGCAAAATTTGGATCTCCTCTGTGTTAGTAGCGTACATAGAGAGAAGCTATTTTGAGAAGAAGCTGCAGTGAAGACTATTCATGAAATAATTTTCTTCATGTATATTGGAAGAATATGATATAAATAGTATATAAAGAGATTTATCCTCATCATTTAAGTCAATTTTCCGAATTCGATGCGTTATAGGTTATAACAATATGTTATTTGTTTCTGAACGTTGGGTTTTGATATTACAGCATGTTCGACATGTGACAAAATGTGTGCATCCGACAAGGTAATTCATTATTCTCAATTAATTTGTCGCACAGAATGTATAGGCGCGACACCTGTTGTTCTCGATATACATAAATATCATTTAATTGTGTGCAATTAATGTTCATCAATATAAAATATACACCCCATTTAACATTTGCCGGAAGTGCGTATTATCGAACGTTGTAGAGAACCAGCAAAACCCATATAAAAATTTAGTTAAATATTTACCTTTATGTTTTTAAATTCATTATTATTAGTTGAAATAAAAAAATGTAGCTATTAGCAATGTGAAAGTAGAATATTTATAAATAAAAATATTTTATAAAATATACAATAATAGAAAATGTCAGATCGTGGCTAATGACACAACGTTCCGTCTGCTTGTATTCTACGCTCCTTTGTGAATCATTTTTAAGTATTCAAAAGTCAGTGAACAAGTATTTAGGAACCAACGTCATTAAAAAATTAAATTAACGAACAATTAAATTAACGAACAATTAGCTATTAAAGATAAAATTCTTTATCTGTTTAGCATATTATTTTTTATCGAATTTGATTCAATTATTTAATTTTTAAATGCGCTTTATATCACAGTCATAATATCAATATTATACCGAAAATAAATCTAGTAGTAAGTACTCTAGTTTTTAATGAAACGAAAATGTTGCTGACGAATATTGAATAAGTTCGTGGAAGTAAAGAAAACTTTATCGAACCATATATTAGGGTCGACCCCTCGTCTAGACGAAAGACTGGATCGGTGCCCAGCATCCGTAGATAAGATTCCTGTCTAGCCTCTTCCGTGCCAACGCGAGCTAACGACCCTCTCATCCGGATCGCTCGTTCAAGGGTAGCAAACGTAGAAAATATTCAACATTACCAAATCGGGCAACGCAAAGAAAGGACATTATCGTCTTTTTTATAACGCTATATAGATACGTTGCTATTTATAGCGCTTTAAAATGTTAATAAATTCTACTTCGACAAAAAGAGATAATGAGATAGAAAAAGAGAGAGAGAGAGAGAGAGAGAGAGAGAGAGAGAGAGAGAGAGAGAGAGGGCGAGAGAGCGAGAGAAAGAGAAGATGTATTAATAGACGCATATGCACAAGCATAGATTGCAGAAAATTAAATTATTAAATTTAAATTTGTATTAATGAAATAAATTTATAAACTAATTCTCTCTTGAGTTATCAGTTTTTAAAAACATATCTTCAATACTGATGTACTAAAACATCATATTGAAATAATGCTAGCGACGATGAACTCTGCAGTTTAATATTAAAGGTTTACTCAAAGTACACTTCGCAACGTATCAATTATCTACTTTAGTGTGACATTTATGATACATATTACTCTCTGGCGGAGCAGATATCATTTATAATTACGGATGAATGTGAAATTAACGGCTAACAGACGATTAATTAATGAAAGTTAAATATGTGTTCGTGCAATGTAACATGTAATATTTCTTACAGAAAAATGCATATATGTATGTATGTATATACACACACATATACATGCGATTAAATCGCATACGATAAGTCTTGATATAATCTTGGTTTATCATAAATTATCTACTTATTCTGAATGTTTTAAAACGCTCAGAAACTCAATAAAGCTCGAATGTCCGACTATAATGTATAACATTACTCTTATTTTGATAGCATCGAGGTCCATGGAACATCGAATCGATGCTCGATATCAAGACTAAATAAAGTACCCGTGCTACCGTTATTACTTCCGGCAAACTTCTGTCATTAATTCGACTGGAGGACTTTAAAGGGAAACGGCGCTGTAATATCTGTCTCGTGTTTGCCGTCGTTCAAGTTTTTATTCTTACCGCAAAATAACTTTCGAAAGATATGTTACGATTGCAGTTCCACTTACAGCACTTTATAACGCGTCAGACTCGTACAAAAAGTCCTATTTTTAAAAGAGACACTTTATGACATGTCACTTTGATCTAAATTACACGTATTTCACAGAATTTCTCAAGAAGTTTTAAACGAGTTAACGGAAAACAAGTTCCAATTCATTTCTTATTTTAACGAGATTAATTAACAAATTAATTGTCATTTAATTAATTTAAGATATAAGAGAGCAGTATAAATGAAATATGAGTACAAATAAATTATTAAGCTGTAAAATTTTGTGAAATAAATAGCAAAATTAATTTCTTTTAATAAATAAAAAGTTAGAATTAGAATTATTGATAGAAATACAATGGCATAGTTTATTTATATGAGATAATTTAATTCTACGATATTGTGTGCAATACAAGTCGAATTTTATTGAGTTTACAAAAATTATTATGCACTATACAGCACTTTCGCGTATATGTTTGTATGAAGCTAAAAATAACGACAATAATGGCGATGTCGCATATGCTTCGCTCGATTTAACTCCCGTGTTAATGCACGCTGCGAGCGATAACGTTTTACAGCATTGCAGACATTTGTTACGTACACATTTCAATGATTTGCACAAATGCGCGCTTCGATCCAAAAATTAAATAAAATGCACAAATTGTACGCACATTGCCGGGATGTATTTATTCACGTGTTTATACAACACCGTAGAGCAATGCGCGATGTTTGAAGAATTTTCCGCCGCGCGAAGGCAACGAGATTTAACTGATATGTCGATGTGATACATACGCACATTGCAACGGTCTCATCTCTCATTTGCCTCCGCCATCGAGCGGCCTCAGCCTCCACTTCGCGAAGTTTGATATTCTGTCGGGAAATGTATTGTAGTCAGATAGAATATATTACACTTGTGAGATATTATGCCCATATTACTTGCGCCGGCAAAATAGGAAATAGCGGTGATAAACTGCGCGCTTATACGTAATTCGAATGAGATAGACCGATACCGCTAGGTTTTTACGGTTTACATCAGTTTACGCCGATGATTTATGACGACGGCGCATTGCTGCTCATACGCCACAAACTTCTATACACGTTGACGGAATTCATAATTCAGGCATTACAAGAAATTTAGCTTCGATGTATGTACACGAAGGTCATGTATGCGGTACGTGTGAGACGGTAGTTCGGATTTCGCTGAATCACGATTCTATGAATTATTGACGATAGCTGAACTGGAAATTGATTTTCTGATGTTAGCAGCGGTATCGTATTCGGGCCAAACATTTTTTATTTCCGAGCGTTACCTATGTATCGAATGTTTTGTGTTGATGACACAGCTCGACCATCCGATATCCGGAAAAATTAATCTCTTTGCTGAAAGATCAATACACTACACAATATCGCTATCAATGAATAAGTATAGATATAAAGGATGTAACACAAAAATTGCCGGATATAGGTAGATATGCTGTCCTGACTAAAAAAGCTAAAAAAAAGTTTGCGAGCATACAGATTGATTCTGAAATGTATAACTATTCTGAAATGTTAAACTTTGTAGGTGTATTATCTTTTTAAACCACTTTTTGAGATTAATTTTTCTGGTATCATTTATTAATTTAACAGAGTTTCTCTGTGTTAAACAAAACGTATAAAACGGATTAGTAAATAAATAATGGGAGGATTTTTTAATGTAAAAATTATTTTATAAGGATTTTTATCCGTTCACATGAACTGCAATATAAAAGTCGCATTGCGCAAAATGCGAACATGGAGAAAAATAGCGTTAAACGATATCGAGCTCAAGGGAACAAGGCATTTAAGGTCATAGTAACAAATACTGCTTTAGAGAGAAATGGAGAAATCGAGAAACACTTAGGTGGTCGTTAGGTCTGATCGCAAAGATCGACGAAATTACGCTTGTTGTCACAGAAACGAGTTAAAATGCTCAATAGATACAGATAAGAAGATAAATGATAAAAAAAAATAAATTTTTTGTGATTTATTAAGTAAAATAATTTCTCATTTTGTGCAAATTTGTTTGATCTAAATTAAATCTAAAATTTACAATTTTTTTGAATAGAAGAAAGTGAAGAAAACACGCGTGCTCAAGTAAAGTTCTTGAAAGATTTATAAAAAATATATTTGCAATTTTTATGTGCATATATAGATTATATCTATACGCCAAGCTAGAGATTTAATGCAATCGCAGCTAATTTTGAACAGAATTGCAATCCCAGCAACAATAACAAATATCAGGATAGCGTGAAACAATTGGGTATTGGGTGCGATGACGCATATAGAAATCGATAATCGTTCGTATTGCTGTTAAACAAAAACAAATCGACCGAACAGTACTTGAAATAGTAGAAATAAATTCTTGTGACTTGCACGAGTAGAATTTAATGGAGGAACGAGATGGCTTATCGCTCTGATGGCTCGATACCGTTAACTGTCCAAAAAACATTGCTATTTCCTGATTTTATGATCCTGTCGTTTCTGCATTCCGAAAAATCTTGTATGTCGTTGTATATAACAAGTGAATACATTTTAATTTTCGCCCACATACGCTTCATGAAAAATAACACAATAATAGCCGCTGTTAACGCAGCAGCAAATATATATCGATAATCAATAACGATGTTTTATAACTTAAAATTTTGCATTGGCAATAATGTACATACGTATATAAATTACAATTCCTGCTTCCTGAATTTTGTTTATTTATCATAAATAATAAAGAATATAAAATAATTTACAATAAAGTTATTTAATTCTGACGAAGGCAATGTGAAATTACAATACACGGTATAAATGCTGTGTTCAGTATTAATTAATACGAAACTCGAGCGTACAAGAATATTCTTCAATGACGTAATTTTAATTTTCCGTCTGCGATAAACTGTTTACGTTGAACGATATAACAATAAACTGCACAATTTATAGTCATATGCAAGAAGATGGATATTTAAAACGTTCAATCTACATATATAAATTAAGTAAATTGAGAAATACGTGTAAACCATTGGCAGAAAGTAGCAATGCTCTTTGAAAAATGTAATCAATTCTTTTTTTTAACACAAATACGGGAAATTGCCGATGAAATGAACGCCGCTTCTCGCTGATAAAAATGCACTTCAAATTTCACGAGGAATAACGTTACGCGTTTCACTTTCCGCCAATTCTGAGACGCTTTAGATCAAGCGGGTAAATTGGGAAATATATTTACGAGCTGGCGGGGAGGTAATAACTTTGGAGAAGGAGTTCCAAGATTTGCTGAGATTACGTGTTACGTGTACGTTATAGGTACTTGACGCACATGCTTCGGTTTGATGCATGTGCGCTTTTGATTACGTTTATATATCAATGTCTTGCAAGTTATCGATGATATTTTTACGGGGCAACCTCGGAAGAATAATTTCTATCGAGGAATCGTAGATTATGTGAACGTCAGTTTTAATTCTAAATCCGCGCGGGGGGAGCGCGATTCGTCAATGAGTACATCACGGCGTTGCAGCGTCAGCTAAGAACGCTCATGTTTTCCACCGGGAAATAGAATTTTCACTGCTCTCTCCCTCTCTCTCTCTCTCTCTCTCTCTCTCTCTCTCTCTCTCTCTGCCGTGGGGACCATAGTTTATAGTTTCATGACGGAGATAAACGAGGAAAGTCGATACGACGCTGGTGAAAGTCGACAGTTGGGAACCGAGGATGTATTAATTACCTCGAATAAAGGGGAAGACCATAAATAAGAGATAGAAGAAACCATGGTCTTATAGAAAGAGTAACCATAATGTCCTAAGGAGTTCCAAATTCAGTGAAGAACATTGTATTAACATTGTATTAACAATCAGATTAATTATGATATTTGTAAGTCTATCCTCAATCATTTTATAATTGCTATTATTTCTTGTAAAAAAATGTGATTAAAATATATAGATTATTATTAATATAGTTGTTAAATTACTATATTAATATAGTAATTTATTAATGACAATTAAATTCTTACTTTAAAATATTATATTTTTTCTAAAATATTTTGTTATTCCAGATATATTTTTCATTAGAGAATGGATCTAACACACGATCTTAATGAAACTATAATATTCTATCAATACTTGATGTCAGAAGTATTTTTCGACATCAGCAATCAAATTTCGCGGTGAGATTTTTCGATAATTTCTCCTTCGCCCGTATCTCGGAAGTCATCGTCGAGAGAATTTGGAATTGGAACGGTGCTGGAGGTCGTCCGCTCGTAAAAGCTACGGGAATCGAATCGGGAGACGCTTTACGAAGCTGACTGCTATCAGATTCGCTAACTTTTACGACTAGCCGACGCCACTGGTAAACGGAGACGTCGATGTGTTCGCATTTCCCAAGTCGGTGGAATACGACTTTGCAAATTTTACGGAACGCTGCGATACGCCAAATGTTTAACAACCACAAGACAGTGGTCAAAAGCTAATTAATGTTGCAAACTAGTTATAGGAAGAGGCGATGCATTTACGTTTCCCTCTCTGTGTTTCTCTCTATATATGTATATATACGTATAAACTAAAACATATACATATAATCTAAAATTCGCGCAAAGTCATCTTGTTTCGAATGCGTATCCATTGTTTTAACTTTACTTTTTGTCATTTTTAAATAATAATAACGTTATCATTAACAAGAAATTCCATGTGTCCTCGAAGTCCTGTGATACTTAAAAATCGTTGAAAATATGATGGCATATATGGAGAGTTAAAAGGACAACGTGAGTGGAAAAACGAAAATGCGGTATTCTTGCGGAAAGTGACGAGAATGCTCACGGGAACGGCGAAAATTTTTCGTCGCACGAGATTATTATACGTATGTATAGGTCTGAAACGCGGAGGATGGAACCGAGCCGGGAAGGTTTTGTGCACCACGCTCGAGCGTAAGATTTATCTCTACGAAACTGTGGCGGCTCTCTCGCCCGCATACGATTCGAGGGAATATCGTTTCCGCGCTGAGCGCGCTGCTTTTAATTAAATTGTATATTCGTGCGGACGTCGACGAATAAATTCTCTGCAACTGACGCGTGATCGTTACCCAGCAAGGATCGTTCTGGCGCACGTCGTCGTCTTGGTGTAATCCGCGCGTATCGCAGCAGCCGCCTCTAAGGAGCGAACCACATCGAATTCTTTTGTCGACGGCCGCGCGACGCTCTATAGGGGTCTAAGAGGCTCCGTGGGAAAGGACCGGTAATGAATTTTTAATTGGCCGCCCGTTCTCTTCGATCCGCGTAGAAATATGAATTGTCCGAGTCGCGTTAATTGCTAATTTATACAGCACTTGAGATGCTAGTTGAATTCCGACGTGATTCCGCGCGCGCACTCGGCTCCCCTTCTTATATTCCGAACGAAGCTCTGCTCACTCAACGGTATTTTACGGGCAACGTAATTTTCGCTGGTGTAATATCGATTTCCGTGAAATTATGATTACTCGGTAAGTACACCGGCTTTAATAACGATCCGCTCTCACCGACATTGTACCTAGTACAGCAAACATTTCGGGAATATAAACATTTCGATTGCTGAAGAGGATATCTATGCGGCAGTATTATCGTCACCGGTGGTTTTAACGCGACGACTTAAGACAAAGAATATGCATAATATCTCCATTAAAGTCTGCAATTTTATTTAAATTGGAATATATTATAATGTTAATTAATTCGCGTTACTTTCAGCTGTTCTCAACTGTAATCTCAAAACTTGGTTACGTATTAATGTCACTTACGGCTAACGCTACTTCCTCCCGTCTAATTATGTCACATTCAGCGCTATGCAAAGTCTGTTCTTAATTAGCATTAATTAAGGGCAATCGCGCTGACGTGACACAAATTATTCGCTTCTTACGTGGCCGCCGCAAAATTGGATTAAGATATTTAATAATATATCACGACACTTTCTCAAGTTATTTTTTAACGTCATATGACGGTAAAAGTTTAATTAATGTTCTTTTTGAAAGTCAAGAATGACGGACGGGGAAATACTTTTGTGATATATGCGTAAAAGAGAAGAAATTTTCCGTAGAGAATATGTGTGCCAAGTTTTGTCATTTAAAATTAAATGACAATTCATAGACTTCCTCTCTCTTATTCCCTCTTATTTTCACTCAAGTGAATTAAATAAAAATGAGATGCAAAATTGGAGCAACGTAATATAGAAATCAAAACTGAGTATCAATTGCATATCACAACTCAATTCAAAAATGTGCTTCTGAATATCTTTTTCTGAGGCTGCAGAAATATTATATTATCGTATAAGTTCTTGATAAAAAGGCTCGTACCTCCTTCTCTAATCTTTCATTTATGAAAGATTATATGAAAGATTATGAAAGATTATGAAAATATGAAAATTGAGAAATTTCGCAAATGGCTAAACAATTATTTGATAGCTATTAAAGGCTGACTATATCCGTGATAATTATAGTCAGCGTATCAGAATATCAGAATTGCGGTGCAATCTCTCAAGTGTTGTAAACTCGCTCAATTCGCCATCGTATCCATTATTGGCTTAATATTGCCTAAACGATACCGCAGATTAAACAGACGCTTTTTGACGTGTGCCGGTTACGTTAATACGCCACATAAATGTAAGATGTAATATGCTTAATGAATACGTTTGCAATTATGCGCGAGCTTGTGAAAGTTAGTCCTTACATTCGGAGCGAGATGAATTGTATGAGAAGAAAATGCGATAAAAATTTCCAGAATATTGATTATACACTAATTATAAAAATTTTTAAGTATCAATTGCATTTTTATCGCATTTTCCTCTCATACAATTCATCTCGATCCGAATGTAAGGACTAACTTTCACAAGCTCGTATATAATTGCAAACGTATTCATTAAGCATATTACATCTTAAATTTATAAAAATTTAGAATATAAGAGTCATGGATTCGAGTAAAAAATTATCATTAATATTTTATACGGTGGCTATTTATAAATTGCTCTATATACATGCACGCTATTTATTTTGTTAAGCTAAATCGCCGATTAAAATAATTTACCCTTTAATAACGGAGGATACTCATCGTTCAAGTCTCAATTTTAATCCGGTGATTTTTCTCTCCCGTAATGCCCATCGTAATAGGCGAAAGCACGGGTTGCTATCGAGAGGGCTATTTTGCGAGTGGATACCTAGCATTCCCTCGGGCTACCATAGAGCGTCCGCATATACGCAATCTGCAGCGCGTTAATACGCGCGCGATTGTCTCCATGTGTGTGCATAAGACCGATGTATATACATACATATGTGGGCGTAGGCGCTAAAGCAGGATTTCTCAACTTATAATTTGTCCGTTTATCATAAACGGATTGGAATAAATTTAAGTAATAGCGCGATTAAATGCTGACTTTGCCGTACTTTATTAAGACAGTCTTTTAAAGCTTTGACAGTCTCTCAAATGCAGTTTTTTTTTTCATATAATTCATATTCCTTAATACTGTTAATTACGTTATATTCGTTTCGTGTAATTCGCTCTGGGTCAAGTACGATAAAGGGTGACTTTCATAGCGTATAATTACAACGCATTCGTCAAGCATTTTGCGCTCTTCACTTTACATTTAACTTTTGGATTCTAATTCGGAATCCGTTTCGATTGAAATGCGATCCGCTGAAAATCGTACTTAATTGCACTCGGAACTATCCGGATCATATAAATCGAAATGAATCTGTTACTGATCGTTAGCCTGAAACGTTGAATATTAGACCTACATATTGTACAGAGAGATCATTAAAGAGATATGTACGTGAGACGAGTACACTTTTAACGGAAGTTATTTAAATCTGAAGAGTATAATTATTTTGAAATGTAAAATTTGTTTGTTAATGATGTAACAATTGTAAAATATGAGCATTTAAAATAAAAACCACATTAAAATATGATGTTTTTATGATGGAAAATAATTATTTTTGTATTGATTTCAAAGACACGTGGTATATAAAAATTTTATTAATCGTTTACAATGTATTGTAATCAATTTTAAATCCGCATATATTGTTAAATATGCGATTAAATACACTTTTATTAAAAAATACAAAAATATTTTATTTTAGAGTTAAAAATGCTGTTTTTTTTTTAACTCGGATTAATTATGTCGTGTAATATCGAATAATTGGAAAATGTTGAGGATTCCTGCGATAAAGGGAGGACCGATGACCAGCGTTTGTTGTAGTACATACAGATTCGTGTCCTGGATGCTCGTATTCTCGATCATATCTCACCCGTACAATGGTCGTGCCAGGCAGTCTCTACTAATTAACAGTCGCTATTAGCCGACCTGGTCAATTATACCTGAATTATTCTGGCGATGATGCCACGCCGATGATGACTATGCCCGACCACTGATCACGGTACGTACGGACGTACAGCATGACAAATCGCCACGTCCCAACGTTTGTCGTATGATGTCTCCGAGCGTAGAGATAACTAGAGCGGCAGTTAACGGACGGACGAACGTGCGTCCTCGATTTTGCATCGCGTGGCGTGTTGATTTTGGCGCGGGACGTACCGAAGCGGCAAGTTAATAATGATGGCGCGGTTTAGTAGCGAAGTAGATTTGCCTCATGTATTATCATAATGATCAGCGAACGGAATACAATGTACAGACGAGAAATCCGGATTGGACGTGACGGATCGGAGAAACGTTTCATCACTCGTGAATTTCGTTAAACTACGAGTCTCATTAAACGAGCAATATTATTAATAGCATATATTATCTGGGTTCTTTAAAGGATTTCATGAAAGTGTTATAAATAATTAAATAAAATAATAGAATACATTATATGAAAAAGTTATAAATAATTCAAGAATTAATTAATATGTGTTAATTTCAAAATTATAACTTACAGTAGAACATTTTAACGAATTTATTAGTAATATTATTATAAAAATTAAAATGGTATCTGTAATTTATTTTAAAAACTCTGAAAAAATATGGCATAATACAAAAGTATAAAGTTTTAATATTATTTTTCGAATATGAATTTTTTAAACTAATTTTAATGATTAATATTCTATTGATAGCAATATAAGAAATTCAATACACAATCACATACTATCACTTGAAATTATTATATAAAATATACATATTTAAATTAGATTGAAATTTGATAAAGTGACCCAAGAATTTTCCTATTCAATGGTTCATTGATCAAACATATGAAATCCGAGATGTATATTATTCAATTTAAATATAAAATTGTATTTATAATGGAAACTTTTATTGGAAGAGCTATTGACTTTTACTCACGCACACGTTCGCTTATCACATATGTGTATTATATTATATGTATATTATAATAAATATATATATATATATATATATATATATATATATATGAAGAAAAGAGAATTTTCTCTGGGAAATGTTAAACAAAGGCAGAAATATCCGGATAAATATGATTAAAGATGATTAATCCGTACGATGAGCTACTCGAAAGGGAAGCAAAAGATATTTATCTTAGCAGGGTTTCCCCTCATCGTAACTTTGACCTCTCGAGATATCAACTCGTTGGCGCACGTTATCAGTAGCGACGCGATACAAGCTCGTGGAGACTGGGAGATAAGAGTGAAAGTACCTTCGGGATTCTGTTCTCGAGTTTCAAAGAACTTGGCCCGGACAGACTGATGTATCTTGTCTTTGATTCGGTGATTTTCTGTGAAGTATTTTTATGAGTCTTATCGAGATAAGGAAAGGTTTTAAGATTGCGATTATAATTAACTTTATAGAAAAACACAATTTAAATGCGTGCTTTTATATAAAATATCATAGGACTCTAAAAATATTATTGGAAAATTATCGAATAAAATAAAAACATAAAAATTTGGATTTTATATTGTATAATATAAATTGTGATATACTATACACATAATTTCGCATATTTCTCTTCTATCTCGTAATAATAATTATAACAATTTGAAATTTATAGCATACCGCTTAACGGATCTCTCTCTTTATTGGTTTATTATGATAAACTAAACCATCTGTATTGTATAATATGTTGAGGTAATGAATTATGTACATATAATTTTCTGCTCTCCCTTAACGCATATTCAATATCTATCGACACGATGTCTAAAACGACCAGCACGTTTCTGCAATAAAACGCGGTACTTTAAAGGAAAGCGCGATACGCTATTACGATCCGGTTGTTCGTTTACACGTAAGCGACGCGAGATATATGTAACGTAAGCGCGAGATGCAGCTGCAAGAAGGTGAGTGCCAGGGAGATGGATAGGAGAAAATGGATGAGAAAAGATATGGATATATTGCAAAAGAGACGACACATGTATATTACCAATACCTAGTAGAAGCTATACGGCAGGCGTGTATCAGATAGGCTTTTCCGCATGCCTGTATTATCCTTTATGCTCAAAAGGAATCCTGTGACTGAAAGCCCTAAATATCAGGTCGCACAAATTGCATTCAGTGTTCAATGGGATTTAGTGCGATGCGCATCGAGTATTCAACAGTGCTGAAAGAGAGAGAGAGAGAGAGAGAGAGAGAGAGAGAGAGAGAGAGAGAAAGAGGAAGAGGGAGTGAGTATGACTCCTTACGGGTAATACGAGAAATATATCTATGCATTCCGTGCTGCTCGCTACAGTTTGTTGGATGCCAGTAGAATTTTGTTTCGTGCCTGGGGTCGCATCAAGAATCTTGATTCCGCTGAAGTATTCTGCGGTTTTCAGTGAATATATAACACGTAAAGAAAACTTAGTGACTTGAAAGAGCAGGAGAGACTACATACAATTTACGTATACTCTAGGAATAAAATTTTAAAGAATTTCTTCTTATAAGAAAGAGATGTGATAATATTCGGTTTACTTTATCCTTATAGCAAAAATATTTCGTTATCAGCGACAGAAAATGTTGCTATTTGTACATCAACTATACTTCTGTTTGTAAATAAAAGAGATATAAATTTAGTTTAATATTGACGTTACTTTGAGGATATTAATATATAGTATTATAACTAGTGAGAGAAATGATTAGTCGGAGAGATCTCGAATCGATGTCTATTTGACGTTGAGTCTATTCGATTTAACATTAATTCGATGTCTTTTCAACGATTACTTCTCGTTGAGTGATTTTATAATTCAACGCGATTCATAAAATATGATCTTTCATTATTAATATTACGCATTCGTTATTCATATATTAAAAAAGGTGTAATAAACAATATTTCATTAATAAAAAATAACTTGTACTTAAATTCTTTATCTGAAAGTAATATAAGGTACTATAAAAATTAAGAAAAGAAAGAGAGGATTTTGATTTTGGAATATCATGAAATAAAGTGTTGTCTGTAAATTTTACAGACAATCTTCAAATAGAATAAATGTAATAAAGTTTCGCGCATAATGAAATTTTTATGCTATACGAAAATTTATCGCAAACATTTCCATTAAAAAATTATTAAATCCTACAACATTTAATAATCATATTTTTATATTTGTGCAAAAAAATATACATATATAAATATTTAAATATTTCAATATTCTGTTGTGCTGACAATAAGTTATCAACCAAAAGTAGTTTGTATGTATATATTTATACCAAAACTGGATTTTAATTCAATTTTCATGGTGAATTCAAATGCAGGCAACGTCATCGCGTGGAATTTCGAAGCTTCGCTTTACTATCATTGAATCATTCGATCCCCGTCAATCGCATATTAAATCAGTGTCCATCACTTTGGTGCATTTAGCGCGCGCAGCCGTTAATAGTCAGGCAATCTCTTGGTACGTGTACGGAACAATAAGTACGTCATGTCAACACGTACCACAATTTCACGCTACTTATCACTATTAAATCATTTAATATTGATTAACGCAACAATAAAAATTTTTAGCAAATTTTCTTAGTAAAATAGGAGATAACGATAACAGCACAAAAAAGTAAAAATATAGAAAATTATAAAAAAGATAATAGATTATACTTTCTTAAATAATAGATTTATAATAAAGAAAGCAAGAAAGAAAAATATAATTGTACAAAATTGTACAAAAATAACAATTATGAAAACATTTTTAATGTATTAATTATACATTTTTAATGTATTAATTTGTTCTCCATTACAAGAATATTTCATGCGGATAACTGATGCGTGAGACGTCTTCCTTCCGTAACTATAACGTATATCTACAGATACGGTGTGCAGCGTTGAGACACGGAGTTATGAAATATTTCGACCGGTAACGATTAATCGCGGCTTCACGTCGCTCGTGCAGAAATAACCGTCTTATAACCACAAAATAATTTATCGCGCTCATTCACCACTTGTTAATTTATTTCGCGTTTACGGCAGAGAAGGCGCTTCTTCCGAACTTCTATTGCATTATACTTGTATCAATGAGTTATAATTTTTTTGATAAAAAAAAATAGTATCTTATTTTTACAAACGGTAATAAATTAAAAAATTCCTTATCTCTTCGCGATCACTTTCTCTCAATTTACTCATTTGACCATCAACTTTTTTCAAAATGTTATATATACCAAAATGCAAAAATTTTATGTTAATTTTAGATGCAAAAATATCTAGCCAACTTTTTAAAAAAGTGTTGGAAAACTATTATTAATATGTAACAAATCAAATTTTATGAAATTACAAACTAAATTAATATTTTTTTATTATGTAGAAAGAGAAGAAAATAAATTATAAAATTAAATATTTTCTCTAGTTAAAAAATTGATTTAAAAAAATTATATTAACTACTGTTGCATTGTATTTAACTACCATTACTACTGAAAATTCTTTAATCAATATTTGCAATATGTATATGTAATATTATATTCAGTTGCAAATATTGCATAGCAAATTATATAACAACATAATTTCCAAGTTTAACACCGTACCTTTGATACAATCAATTATCGATTGGTACAACGATATATTAAGTAAACAAATAGCCGATGGCATAGTTATAGGCACGTAGTATGAGCAGTACATTATACATTATATATTCTGCAATTAATCTTTTCTAAATCTTTTTCAATGTAATATTTTCTTAATTTTTTATTATTATTTATTAAAAAACAATTTTGTAAAGGTTACTTTTATAAAAGAGACATAATATTATAACGTCACGCGACAGTTTTTGAAATTTATGCTACTTTTATATTACTATTTATGTTACGAATATAATCCTGTGAGCGTTGCATAAAGCTAAAAACTTTATCTAGAGAAGAGACAATTTAGCACAGCAACAACAATTAATTATTTTCCATTATTCTTGACATAGAAACTGCAAATGACTCTGACTAAGGTGCGCTCGACCTCTCTCTCTCTCTCTCTCTCTCTCTCTCTCTCTCTCTCTCGTAAAAACAAAGAAGAATTATGAGTATTTTTTGCGATTTACAGTCGTTCTTATAGTAACCCGTGCTTCAAAATTCCTAACAGAAGTTTCTCTGCTAGTACAAGCTCGCGAATAGTTTCATCTTACATGTGTTAGAACTTGCGGACAAATTCTCTAGGAAGTCAATTCTAAATTAATTGAGAGAGTATGCCACTGAATTTCTCAATTCTTTTTTTAAACAATCTACTTACATGTTCTATTAATATTTATAAACTTTACAAATCTATCAAAAAATTTCAGATAATTTAATAATTTTACGTTGTAATAATTTCATCATTTTATCAATATCTTGTCTTAATTTAATTTTTCCGAGTGTGAAAGTGTCTCACGTAACCTATAGCGTTCATTATGTTAGCGACTGTAATAACCATAACGTAAACTTCTAATTTTCTTCGTATAAAGTTGTTAAGTAGAACATGCAAGTACAATTATCAACTATAATTAAAGATTATGCTCACAGACTGTTATCTTGAATTTACAATTGCTTATAAATGCTTCCCTAGAGCAAAAAAGCACGCGTTTATGTACAAAAGAGTAGCAATGAAAACAAGAAAGCTTGTATTAGCTTGTATTAGCGTGTCATGACAATATTGTGAAAATGCGAAAAAATACGTTTCCTTAAACGAATCGCGGTTTATTTGTACGTAAATAAAGCTGCCCCGGAATTGCAATGGCACGTAAACAAGTGCTTAACGAGGGTTTTTATTATGTACGAACGCAACAGCATAAAAGTTTCTTGCAGGTTGTAACGTTCATGCATTGCCTCCAAAGTGATACTAGCACCAGCGGTGGACCATGTTACACAAAGTAAAATATAATTTTTATTGCTTATCCGGTTGTTAATAAATGCGGTATACCAACATCGCAGTATTAAAAGAAATCCTAACGTTGGCATTTAACATTTATTTTCGCTTTCATTGTGATTGCAATTTCGAGAATAAACGTTTTCAAAAATGCAGAAATGTGCTCTCTACAATCTCGAGAAAAATTGAAAAGTTTTTTATTGCATCATTTGTAAATCTTTCCCGACTGTATGTGACGAGAGAAGTAAAAAGTTCGTGTACCGCGGAGTTAGATATTCCACCTGGAAATTACTGAACTTTGACTCGTGATGGTTTCTCCCTTCCTACGATATTATGGTTTTGTATCATAATGAAATTGCTCCTAAAACATGGATTTCCGTTCTACTGTGACGTTTACCATGATCGATACTATTGTAATACGGGTCTACTATGCCGAGCTCAACAGCCACTGTTATTGTAATACCTTGTATGCTACGTCCTTCCCTAGTCCCCTCACCTTCCTCTCTCTAGAGTATTAGACATCGCCTGGGTGGTCTTACACGTTCAAGTCTGATAGCAGCGACATGCCGTGCGAAAGTAGATTATACTTACACACCCGAAGGAGCGTACAAGTTTCGCAAACTTTAACCGACCGCGATTATAAATCGTTGTCCCTCTCTTCCGGCTGGCTAGGTTTCATGGAAAAAGAGCGGTTTTATCGAGTTTCGGGATTTTAATTATTTATGCGTCCTATGTGTAGACAATAAATCATCTTGCATTGATTTCTCTTCTTGCCTGCCTTTTGTTTGGGCATGAAACGTTTTACGCAGGTAGCGTAATATCGTGCAGTTTCTGATAATGCAAAATGTACAATAGAAAATTTACAGAGTAGATTATGAGATACGCCGTTTTTAAAAATTCAATAAACCATGATCATGAATTATCGTTCTTTCGGAATTAAACCGCGAGCTTTAAGGTGGAAAGGTATGGGTACATTCTACGAATTAGGTCTGCCTGAGTGAAACTTTCAAAGGAATACAATTTATAATCACGGCGCGACATCGGGTAATAGTTACGCTTCATTTAATGGTTATAAAGCGGTTCTAAGAATCCTTCTATCGCCTTCGATACAAGAACGCTCTTAGGAATTTTTCTTTTCAAACGCGATTTTCTCGACTAATCTGACGGACAAGATGGGCACATGAAGCTGACATATAGGCTGTCACTGATGGCTTTCGTAAGTTTAACCGTGACAAATTACAATTGAAATAAGAATCCAAGATTATTTGTAAGTTTAATTAATATCGAATATCAATTTACATCATTTGTTTGTAATCTAATACACGTTTCTTGCAGTTTAAATCTATTAATTTTAAGAAGCAGAAGCAGTAATATCATGTATTCAAGCTTTTATTCAAATTATCTCAATTATCACAAGTATTCAAGTATTTGCGGCTCTAATTTGTGACTTTATGAAACAAAAGAAATAAGAAAAAGTCATAATACATGATATGCGTGTGGCCCACTGAGGCCGATATTATTTTCTCGTTTCACATTCGCGGTATCATTATTGACGTTGTCGGACACAGGTCGTCTCTTTTTCTCTCCCCGTCGAAAGAAATCCGATTCGCGGTGAAAGAGGAAACGTGTATTAAAGTTGCACGGTTGGTGTCGGTACTGTTGCAGATTCCGCGGTTCGCTGTTTAACGAAAGGAACGTTCCAGGCAACGAAAGTTCACGCATCGTTGGGCCGGATCAAAAGATACCTTAATGCAATTACATAGCGTTTGCGCGCTATCATAATATTTGCGAACCATCCTTTCCGCCATTCCGTTCGATTTCGGTTTTCAGCGAGGCACGAGAACGACGTCGTCGTCATCCCGGGGAGAGATCGGAGTGGGATTCGCGACGTAAGAAACGACGGCAAAGTCATTCGATGCGGCTCGACATGCTGGAATCGACAAGAAACCCGACAGCAAAGACAGAATTCGTGGGAATCCGAGCGTAGCTGTGTCGTCAATAGGGGGAAACCACCCGTTGCTCTCTCGTGCTTTAGTGCTCTTGTGCCAAATTAGCTTTCAGACCGAGCAATTAACATCACGCCAGGCACGACGAGCTTGACAGACGAGGAGCTGGGATTTATCGAGCGACAATCTATTTCGCGAATCTCTTTCTGACATGCGCGACGCAAAGCGGAATTGTTTCGCGGTGTTGCTGAAATTATTTCTTCGCATCGAGATATTTCAATTTGCTCCGGAGCGAATTTCTACATCATTGTGCTAATGACAAAATTCACTCGTAGTAATTATACTTTACGTATTATTATATTTTCCAAAAATGGAGATGAAGATTTTAATTCTGTTAAATACAAAATTCGTCGTCTGATGAAATCTGTGAGCTGCTCCATAAGAAATGAATATCTCTAGAAATTTGTAGACACACATGAATAGGAATTTAACAATGGAATAAATTTGCTAGTACATATGGCAAAGATATAATTGAAAATCATGAAACTGAGCGCGAATGAATAAGCGGATGGCTAATTCGAGAGGGTAAGAGCCCCTTTGTCGTCATCCATGCGCGGTATTTGTTTATCGTGTTTTGCTTCCGTCTGGGTTGGATCTGTTTTCACCCTGATATGAGCAAGCAATGGTCGAGGGTTGCAAATTCGTACAGGCTACATTCGCCACCCTCAAAGCCGCCCTCGATGACGGATTGCCCGAAACATTAACAGAAGTTTTTATCTAGTGCGTCGTTATTTTTTGTTAATTACGCGTTTGAAAATATCCGAAATTGCACGCTGTAAATTATTTCTGGATATATGTGTATGTACATACGTGAACACTTGAAATGTATTTGCACATTGTTCGATCGAGAGAAATCGGCTTACGTCATACTGTATAAATAACGAAGACTCGTGTATTTACATTGTTTCGATAATGCGGATAGAAAATATTTATTACAATAATAAATTAAGGCGCAATAATGCGATATGTAATTTCATTTTAAATATTACAATTTATCAACTTTAATCAATTGGATGTTTATCGACGGATTTGATAAATCATGTTGTCATAGGATGATTGGGTCATGTTTAAAATGCAGATATTCGAATGGGCAAATATACCATTACAATTGCTTCAGCATTAAATATTTAGATAATCGAGTGACGGGACATGATAATATCATGTCGGCCTTGTAGTCGTAAAGCATATAAAATCCGTCGTTTTGTATAGAGGCTTGTCTTAATGATTTAAACTTTTAACAATCCGGAAAGCGTATAGACGTGCGCGTAATACCAGCCTTTCTTTGCGACTGCTCGAGAGAAGCCTCGAGTTTCTCGAGCGCAGTCGCACGTTTGACGACGTTTGAATTCAAGTTTAATGTAGAATTCGCTAAGAGAGCGAGCGCCGGTCATTCAGGCGGCTGCGAGCCATTGAAAATCAGTCACCTCATTCAGTCGGGAACATCGTGACGAAACTCGAGGAAAATCAATAGAGCCGGGCACCGACAAAATACAACGTTGACCGCGCGCGATGCAGTCTGCGGTGGTGTCGCGCGCGCGCGCGATATATAGATGAGAACATAAATAAAAACGGCTCTCGATGCACGTACCTCCGCTGCTAGTAGTTCAGCGAGATCGCGCAGTTTTTTAATAAGCGTAAGCGCGAGAGTGCTCGTGGAGATTTGTCGCCTGCGTGATTCCGCATGAAAATTAAAACGTATGGCTTTGCGGCCGATCGTCTCGTGCCGCATAACTCGCAAACTGACTCGAACATTGCGAACTTATTGAAGGAAAAAAATCAACTGTGCCCCTCTCGTGCGATTTTTCTCTATCAATAAACTAATGATATAAACAAGTCCAAAAAAGAATAAATTCTGGGAGAAGAACAGTTTTTCGTAGTATTCAAAGTGATAAAACAAACAGAATAAATCTAAATGTGATATGGAATGTCTTGTAAATTAGGAGTCTTGTACCGTGCTGTAAATTATGCAGCAATTATACTTGTCACATATTTTGCTAAAGAACAATGTCACATGATAGTTTTGTATGCATGCATTGGCATCGTATACTACTTTTAAGCTTTTAAGAAATCATTGATAAATGATGCTTCTGCTTCGTGCAGAAAGTAGAAAAATCGAATAATCAAGAATTTAATTTCTATCGCTTAATCCGTTTGTCCGCAACGATTTGATTCACACACCCGACTGCTTTTAAGCCGATTTCCAGAATAAATCCCTTTAATTAAAAGTCTCATTAATAATTGGAAACGTTAATTGAAAATCCTATTAGTATGATATAAGTGTCGAATAGCACTAAATTGAGATTGGTAGGCAAATAAGATTCTCCGCCATACAATTTCCAAATAATTCCAAATAATTCAGCGTAATAGACACGTCTATGTATCTATTTCTCGTCACAAATTTGTGGCAATATAAGTTTAAATAAAAACTGAGAAATGTAATTATTTTTATATTTTAAATTATTTTAAAGGCTGAATTTAACAATTTAATACATTATTTAAAATATAATATGTCTAATTTCTCTCTCTCTCTTTCTTTGTGAAAAGTGATAAGAATAAGGCAATATTTCTGTTGAAATTCAATGAGAATTCATATCTTGCACAAGAAGGTCGACAGTGTAAATGCGCTTTCGCTGGAATTTCTACGGAGTGACCCATTGTATCAGGAACTTGTTTTAAAGACGACCGGCGCAACAAACTTCCAAGTTTGCCTTCTAGGAAATCGCAAAGAGTATTCGAGATCGTAATTTATAGCGCGGAACGCAATCGCTTTATTTCGGCTTGACTAAATTTGCCGCTTCCAACTCGCCTCGTCCGCCAGTTATGTTTACGCGCGGCGGAACTTACAAAACTTAACTGAATTAACTAGTTAACAAGTAGATTATGCACACGACATTTAGCTGCCAACTTCGTGGGCCCGACAGACTTACAGTTTTCCGTATTAAAGTACGAAGTAACCCGTGGAATTTGCCGTAAATTAGAAGCAAAACTACGTCCCCGTTATGCCGGTCTAAAGAGCATAGGGATGTCTGATTAATTTTGCATTAACATCTGCCGTTAGTACGTTCCAATTGAATCTACAGCGGAACAGGCTATATTCCGCCACATATGTTGTTGTTAAGCCTGAAGCACGCACGCCGACGTATTCTTCCATCCCGGAGAAGATTGCGCGTATATTTTATTTCGCATCTCGTTTCGCTTTAGAAAGATTGAAAAATTTTACCGTTTCCTCTCTACGCGTTGCACTGGACTTGTTTGAAAAACAATATATCTAAATGAAATTATTTATTAAATAAAAAAATATCCCGGAAACATATGAAATTCCTAACTATTGAACGAGAGATACTTTCGTCTCGCGCGGCAATCAATACATATGTACCCCGCACACCGACGCGGTTGCAGAAAATATAATTTATTTTACGATTTTATTTAATTATTACCATAGCCGTACCGTGTTTTATAATATAGGCAGTAGTATAAATCACCAACAATTTCACAATTGCCAACATGCGACGAATTATTATTGGTACGCACGGTGCCGGTATAAAAGCCATTCCTTTATAATATTTTCACGTTACATATTTTTCATGAAATATCGAGAATAATTTTCTAAAAATATTCCATAAAAGGGAAATTTACTATCATCGCAACACGTAAACAATTACGACAAAAGAAAGTGTTTTAATTAAATCTACTCGCAAATTGATTTTTTATCCACTGTTAATATACGTTTTCCATTCCATTTGGCATAATGGTTGAATAACGATTAAATAATGGCTCTGGTATAAATAATATTAATAAAATATAACTTGAATTTTTTTTATGCTAACGCGAGAGGGGATTTGTATCAAATTTTTTTCAGGAATAACAGTCTTCCATATAAAGTTTGAATTTTTTTTCGTTGCATCTAGCGTTGTTTTAATTGTGTGATAATATTAAATCGAAATCCATAATGCGATATTGTTGTTTCATTTAATGAGAAATCATTCGCTAGTATAGATGAAATAGCAATTGTGTTTACCGTTGAAACAATGCTCTTGACAAACAATAAATGGCTCGATTTTGTGTTTCATTCATAAACCACCGCGCTATCGCCGCGTTATTGCTCATTAGCGTGACGCATAAAAGCGGTTTGTCCGCTGTTGGCGCGCACGTAATTTTCGCGATAAATATATCCGACTTGAAATTTTTGAATGCACCGAGCATTAATACAATTCCATCAAAAATCGAAAGGGCCTGCGACCAAACATCCCTGTTTATACGACGAACCGCAAAACATGTCAGTTATTCTCGATTGTATTTTCCAACTTCAAAGAGAGCTGATTACCCTCCCGCAAAATCACGTCACATTATATTTATTCTCTTGCCGTTTCAATATATTTTGTTAATTTTTGGGTTCTTTCAGCCTCAGCAGAGAGATCGGAAGAGCGAAGATACAAACAAATAATAAATAATGAATCTCAATATTATTTAATTTTCGGTTTAATTAATTTAATAATGACCGCACAGAGGGTTTTACAAATATAAATAATCCCATGTGCACATAATTACGAGCGTTCAAACAAAAGCGATCGGGTATCGGGTATCTTTTTTTTTTACGCGCGAGCAAAATACACATGCGTCGCGGACACATTTTGTATAACGATTCACCTACGATTCAGCTTTTTCGCTGATTATACATATATTACGCGCGAATTAGAGATATCGCTTAGCTCCGCGCGTCGATCGAGAGCGAGAGAGGAAAAATATCAAAAATCGTGCAGCGTGTCGGCGCGCGTGCACGCGGGGCGAATCGATTCGAAAAGAGCAGCGGCCGAGTGCGCTCGGGCAATTTTCCGGGCGATCCCGGGCGCAAAAACCGCCGGCGTGCGCGTCACAAAGCGCAAAATGTATAGGGAGCGCGTGGTGCTGTCATAGAACACTGACGCGACGCTGACGAAATAAGCGGACAGGTGCGGACGACTGGCCGATAACCCGATGACCCGGATACCTTCGATGATATCGATTAGCCGTCCGAATGTCCGTGCAGCCCGCGACCATCAAAACGCGTCGGCACCTCCGCGTGACAACTGACATCCCCCTTACCCTCCGTCGAGTCGTCATTTTCCGCCCTTTCGGGACAGAGTCATCCGTCCCCTCGATTTCTGTATTACTCCATCTTTTGTACTTACCCGACCTCGTCGCTTCCTTGCTCCGACCGCCTGTGCGTGTGCGCGCGCGCGCGTGAATATGTGTCCGTCCGTCCGTCCGTCCGTTCCTCGGTGTCCCTTCTCGTCCCTGCCGCGCGACGAAATTGGATTTATGGCTTTATTTTCCTCCTTTGCGGACGACGTCTATCAGCAGATTGCTCGCCGAAAGCGCTGCTTCGTATTACGGCGACATAATGGACGTCCCGGGATGGCGACCTTCCACGCGAACGCCGCGTAATCGAAAAGCCCTAAACACAAACATGCGATTACAGACGCTTCGTATTTCTCCTTTCCTCCCCCGAACCTTTTTTTCTTTCGCGAGATGAGTTACGTTCGAAAGTCGAAGTGGCTTTTTCGAAATGTGAACGTTTTATCTCGTCAGTTTCACTGTAACCGAGATCTAAGATTAAAAAGAAAGCTCATTGCGGAGTGGCTCATCGATTAAATGAGTTTTTACTTTTTACTGGCGCTCGTAAAACGCAATTCACCAATATCCCAGATAGGAACGCATGCAGAAAAATGTTAGCATCGTTTCAATTTTCAAATATAATATATTGTTTAATAAGTCTAAATTTAATTTTTAAATCTTCAATTCCTAAATTTAATTATCGCAACATAGCAATCTTTAAAAAATTGATGCCTAAAATAAATTTTTATATAATTGTAATATTAGTGCAAATCATTTTAGCACAATTATTACTAAATCCATTTCAGAAATTAATATTGAAATTATTATAAAAACTATTACAGTACATAAAATGTACAATTATTATTCAACAGTAGGTAATTATTTATTTTTTAAGTGATTTCCCTTCACAATTTCCTCAATATATTTACAACTTATAATTACAAAATTCTTTTTCAACGAAAAGTATGCAGAATTACTTTATGACAATTATTGCGAGATGTGAATGGAAAGAAGCAATTGTGCGTTTATACAAAAATTTCCTATCTGGGTATCTTCATCGGCCGCGCGAGAGCGCGAGATCAATCGATATCCCCGATCGTTTATGAGAAATAACGCACGTCAAGCGCGCCGTATTCCGCGATGTTGCGCGAGACAGTTATTAGTCCTGGCGCGCGAACGGAAATGTTCGGCGATCAGATCCGGCGCGCCATTTTGCGACATGCTGAATAAAACGTATCGCGCCGCGTACATACATACCATGCAGCGCATCGCGCACGCTTCACGCATTTTCGTGCATCTCCTCCGTTTCTCTCCTCTTACCCCCGGGCGGCAATCGTGCATCACGCCAGCCTCGCTTCGAGCGCGAAAAGCGCGGCGAAGCGACATACCGAACGACGAGACGAACGATAATTCAGCCCGCCGTGACCGGTCTGTGGACTCGAGGGCGGACGGACGGAGCCGAGCGCGGCCGAGCGCGGCCGACCGACCGACCGACGCCGGTCACGTGACCGGCCGAGGTCCGCTCGGTTCGCGCGCTTTTCTCACCTGTTGCGTTCGGCCGTACGCGCGATTGTTTCGCTTTTCTCGGAGAAGCGCGAAAGTCAGTGACAGCTTAACGCTTTTCCCGACGTGTTACGTGTCGGCCGTTCCGAGGAGGAGCGTAGGTGTGTGCGTTCTCACCGCGAGAAGTGCGGAGTGGCTTGATTTACGCGCGCGTGACATAACCTAGTCGTGGCGACGTCGTGCGGGATCGTCGGCCGGCGTTGGATATTTCGGCGAGGTGGATGTGTCGTCGTTGCGAGCTGACTTCCCGGTGAGTCTTTGAAGTAGAAATCATCTCTCTAATTCTGGGAGAGAGAAACTTGGCCGGGTTAATTTCTTTTGGTCGAATAACATTTTTAAATTCGTGTGCTTTTCAGAATAAAATTGCGATTTTTGCCCAGTAAACACAAAGCAACAGTATTAACGTCAATGTTAAAATTTTCCACTCAACAATATAAATGTTATATTGAGTGGGAAATTATAACGTTGACGTTACATTATTGTTACTTTGTGTTTTCTGGATGTATTGTTTTTAATTCTATGAAACAAATGATCGATTTAATGTAATTTTTAAAAAATCTTTTTTTATATTTCTAATTATTTATTGGATTTAAATTATTTAAATTATTTTTAACAGCGGACTAACACGAAATTAAAAGCGAAATCGATGCGCATCGTTATTCAGTAGTTCCTGCACGATATAAAAATCATCGACAGTCCAAGGGATAAATATTGCACGCAGAAAATTTTCTAGTGCAAATTGTTAAAGCATGGCAGATTATCTTGCTGCCGAACTCACTGCCACTTGCGCGGTGATTGGTTATTTCGATGGCACTACCTATCACTTAGACAAAAATTGCTTAGGTGATTAATTTTGATTTTATTTTGAAATAACATATTTGAGCGGGTTAGAATAACGTTTGACAGTATAATCAATTTTTCTTGACAGAAGTCGTAAAGGATCTCATTAGATATCTTAAGAGAGACGACGATACACACACTATAAGACGCTTTCTGGGACAAATGAGATTACTCCAGACGGATCTTGTAAAAATTCTTATACATCACATTGAGAACATCGAACTTTGGGACGTCTTGTTGCGGTAGGTGTTACTGTGCAAATAGAGTTGAATATATTAAATCCTGTGAAACGTTATGATTACATTCACATACATGTAAAGATACAACTATATATTGTTTATTTATTTCCCTTAAACAGATTACTTATTAATTTGACAAGCTCCGCGTTTGTAATTTACAATGAACAGATACCAACTGAGAAAACGACGTACAGTTTGTATCAACAAATTGTTTCGTACTTACAAGAGTATAAGGCAGCGTTAACCGATGAGAATGTGTGGGTAGCAGTGGCTGGTCGTTTGGGGAAGCTACTTAACATTGTGAGTGGGAAAGTTTTTTATGCCCCTGCTGGATAGATAGTTTATCGATTGTAAGATGTTATTTTTATTTTATAGGATAGTGCAGAAAGAGGGGAGGAAGATGAGTTGACAATTGAAAGAATACTCATTTTCATTAGAAATGTACTGCAAGTGCCGCCTAATGACAATGATAAAAGAGCTGATAACGATGCTACTATTCACGATGAGGTGAATTGCTAAGTTTACATTAAGACAAATTTTCTTTTTTCTTTTTAAGTTTTAATGTCTAATATTATTTTGAGTGACGTACGGAATTCGTTTTTATAGGTATTATTCGCATTTCACGCTTCAGGCATAGTGGACATTTTGTTGTTTATTGTTAGTAACAATAAGGAACAACAATACCATATGCAAATTTTAGAGGTATGTGCACAGTCTACTAGTTAGTTATTTACCTTATTTTTTTATATTTTTACATTTAAAATAAATCTACGAAAATAATATTGTCACTAAGAACTTATTGTTTGTTACTCGTTAACGTGTTACTCGTAAATAACTGTATTATTTTCGTACTTGGCTAGATTATATCTTTAATGTTACGTGAGCAAAATGCAAGCCTGTTGGCTGCATCTGGGTTGCAACGTAGTACCGCTGAAAGGGAAAATGACGAGGCTAGCCTCGTAGCTTTGCGACAAAAAGAGCTACGCGAGAAAATAGACAAAGTAAAAAAATACGCTGGATCAAGGTAAGTCCACACGTATTATTATTAATCAATAAGAAAGGTTTATTAATTTATTAACAAGATAATACAAATAATTAGACGTCCCGAAATTCACGCACATGATATGTGTATGTGTGTACATTGCGATTTTTTGTGTGCCGGAAGGAACACTTTTTTCCACTGGCAAAATTGCGTCCGAGCAGAATTTTTAAATGAGAGCAATTTAAAACTAACTGTGGTTTAAGTTTCACATGATTCAGGACCGGTGCGCGCATGTGAACTCTTTTACTATTTCTCTGAAAATTTTAGAATAACTGTGCATGATATCTGGCACAGAAAATCATATTGTACATTCCGAGTGCGCGCGAATTCCGGGATACTCTGTGTACTATCTATAAAATAACGATAAAGACAAATTGCATTCATTTATCTCATGCCATAGCTGATGCAGCTATATAAATTTCAAAAAAAACCGAGAGAGGAAAAACATATTGTGTAAATTAATTTTTCCAACGAGTTTAAAACAATATCTCCGTGTGATATAAAACTTAGAATACGATCGTTTAAAATAAATAGCATTTATAAGAAACGCATGTTTGCATGAAAATTTAATTGCTTGAGAAAGGTGCCCGAAATAAATCCTTGATTTAAAACCAATATTTTTTAAGTATGTGCTTAATTTGTCGACTTATTTAATATAACGAAACATCGTGTCGCAATATCTGTGACCTTAATTTCGTTTTATTCGTACATACTGTTAGCTGTATTATCCGTACGTTTTTACCGTGATATACGGGTGAATGCATTTAATGCGGGTAGCTATCGCGTAATTACCGTTTTAATGAGCGGCCACAGCTAAAAGCCCGTGATCGTAAAAATGGGTTGACTAAAAGGTGCCGATTGCTACTTGACGGATGCTTTTGGGAGTCACCGCGACGTGTTCGCGATGCGATATGCGTATAATGAATATGACCCAGTTTTTAAGGTAGGACCACCCGTAGTATGAATAGAAGCTTTTATCCCACTTGTTGGAGAGAAGCGAGCCGTGTTCTTGTAACGAGCGCGTTCCAGAAGCCCGTGGATGCGCGCATCCACGTCTTAGCGAAAGGCTTTTTACGAGTTGAAAGGGACTGGATGGTACGGTGAAAAGATCCGTCCGCCTTCCGCGTGTTCTCTATCGATCGATGGAAACATAATTTGATCGGAAAACGATAAAGCAGCGCCTAGCTGTGTCACGAACACAGATCTCTTTTTGATAGCAATAGTAAACATAGGAACAAAATTGGATAGCTGCGTCGTGTACGTGTTCGCCGCATCGTTTTTATTATTTTATTTATTTCCATTTATTGTTTCCACGTTTCGTATAGGAATTATAAGAATTCTACTATTTCAAATTACTTTGTTTAAAAGTTGTAATGTTTTTAAATAGCTGAACGCAAATTAAAAATTATTTGAATTTTCATTTGTGCTAAAGCTTCTCATACGCTTTGATAAATAAACTTTTGGAGAAATTAGTTATTTGTTTAAAAATATTTTGAGAGGAAACTGATAAAAGCAGGCTTCTCTCACGAGAAAGAAAATAAAAGAAAGCTCACGGGTAGAGGGTGCGCGTCTTTATCATTTAGGAAACTATCTGCTGTTGACAGCTGCCTCCTACTCCATTGATTGAATCTTCGGGACTCATGGCTGAAATTGAATTTGAATAATCAATTCTCTTTTTAGTATCGAAGGATCACGTTATTTTCACTTCTCAATTCACGCGTAGACATGGAAGGGAAAGGAAACGCCAAAACTAAATAAGAAATTCAATCTTTGCTTGAAACGTATATGCACATATCTTTCTCCCAACTTTCTCTTTGTACATACTAAAATTGTGGGATACTCGTACGATTTTGCATCTTTACGCGAGGACCATGTTAATATCTTCTCTGTATCATTTCAATTTTCCCAACATTGTATATTGTATTAATAACTAAGATACACTGCATTTTGCACCCTTGAAAATTTAAAGAATTACATTTTACAAATAAGTTTAATTTCTGATATTTTCATTCGATCAATTAGACATTCACGATTCGGCGGTACCTACGTTGTCCAGAATATGAAAGCTATTGGAGAAAATCAAATGATATGTCATAAGCCATACCAAAAGATCGAAGCACTGGAATTCGGTAACAGTAAGGTATATTTTGCAAGTTGATTACTAATTGTAACCTTATCTTTTTATTGTTTTCAATGTAGGCTATATTCTATAAATTATAAAAAAGAAATTGACAAATATAATATAATAGAAAGCACGTGTGTTTTGTAACAGAAAAGAATGAAGCGACGCAAGGATAAAATGGGCCTGCAAGACACCAAAGAAGAGCGTACATCTGCGCTCAGCGTGCGGCTCTTTCTAAAAGAATTTTGCGTAGAATTTTTAAGTGCGGCTTACAATCCCGTGATGGAATTTACTAGATCTTGCTTCATCAACGACACTCACGGTCAAGCAGTAGAAACGGCTGTTTATCTATGGGCCTTGCGTTTCTTCATGGAGTTCAGTCGACATTACAAGCTTCCAATAAAATATGTGAGGTAAATCTTCAACACGCCTCAACTTTCTCATAGCATCTACATTGTCGCATACCTTGGCTAAAGAGGCAGAAAGCGAGACAGTTTACGAACTCGTTTTACGCATCGTCGCTTTCTTTCGGATCTTGTCTAGAGAGAAAATTCTCCAGCGTCCGTGCATACAAGTTGAATCAGCTAACTTTACGTCGTGAAATAATTTTTTACGACAATTGCAAATACAGAAATTATTAAATTGCCATCGTTTCACAGGATATCTATATCAATATTATTTTTTTGAAATAAATAATTTTTTTAAAATTTACTTTTGTTTAAAAAATTAGATAACTGATTTTGTACATTCACACATTCTCGTTTAAACAATGTATATTATATAGTTTGAATTTTGTTTACGATTTGTTACCTGCACCATGTGGTAAATTCATACAATTCTCTATTTCTGTTCAAATTTTAGACAGATTGTTTAATCAATATTGATTTTTTTTACAATTGTAAACATATAAAAAATTTAATTTTTATTTTATGCACTTCTATTTTTTACATTTTGCACAAATTAAAAATTTGAATGTTAGTAAGTATAAATCAAAACGTATTATTTTATTTTTTTTGTCATCTAGCGAAACTATAGCCACAGAAGTATTTTATTTAGTTCAAAGACAAATGGAACAATATTATGAGATGATGATAGTTGACAAAAAAAGGATACCACTTTGGTCTCGCAGATTGCATTTGGCATTAAAAGCATATCAGGTAGGAAATTGTACAAAATAATTAATACTGCGTGTGAGTGTTTAGAGAAATTTACGAAAATCTATCTTGCGTTTTAAGGAGCTTCTCAACACTCTTATGGAAATGACTAGGAGCACAGATGATGGTGTTAGGGAAGCCAGCAATGTAATTAAAAGTAATATCTTTTATGTTCCGGAATATCGGGAAACGATACTCTCTCAGTTTTTGCTCTTCGATGAAGTTAAAATGTCACGGTGAGTGAATAGAATTTTATTATCATAATTATAAAATAAATCATGTAACTTTATCTTTATATTTATCATCTTGATTATCTATATATGTAAAAAAATTTGAAGCGATTTTTAAAATGTTGAAAGAAAATGGCTAGTAAAAATTATCAAATAAAAAATTAGATTTTATAATTGAGTTTTTTAATATTTCCATAAATCAATCGTTTGTTTTTGATAAGTTAGTTGTTCGTTTCGTCAATTATTCCCCTTTTAATCAATAAAATAAGAGGTCTGTTAAGTTGGCACCCCGAAATAGGACTTTTACAAAATTGATGTGGCATTTGATTGTCAACAATTTATCCATAAATAATCTTTTGTCTATTTTGAAATTGTTTTGTTTATTTTTTATTTTTTGTAAAATGAACACAATCTATTATTTATGGACAAATATAGATAAATTGTTAACAATCAAATGCTATATCAATTTTGCAAAAACTTGCATTTCGGGGTGCAACTTCACAGATCTTAGAATAAGTCGCTAATCTTCGCGATTCCCTTGTGAATCCCTCGCGAATTTTTAACAGGCTGTAGTAACGTAGTGTAGATATCGCGAAAAGTTATGCGACGCGTCGTCCTACGCCGAACAATTCACGTCTCTACCCGATCGTAGAGAGAGGAGAAAAAGAGAGAGAGAGAGAGAGAACTCTTTACCGAAAGTTTTATCTACCGCAGACAGATTGATTCACTTTCGGATCAATCGGTTCGACCAGCCAGGAAGCCACTCCGGCTCCCTTCGATGCCGTTCCCTCTCGACTATTTCTCTTCTTCGGCGGCTGGTCTCGGTAGCTCGCACCCACCCGGTTTCTTCCTCCCTTCTACGGTTCCTCGGCGGAATAAACAACTTTTATCGACCTTCCGGCCGGTGAAATGGGAAAAGGCAGTGGGCGTTCAACTTGCTACGAGTTTGACGGGTTTTGCGCGGATTTCCACGACGGAAATGTAAGGGCGGCGCGACGTACCGCAATGCCACGTTGCTACTACTTTGACGTTACGGGGACGCTGACGAAAACAGGACGACGGTTCCGTCAAACTTTGGCTTTGATGGCGGTAGCGCACGTTGCCGGAACTAAATTGACAAATTAATGCGCGAGTAGCAGGATTGAATTAATTTCTTGTCACAAGGAAGGAAGGAAGGAAGGAAGGAAGGAAGGCGGTTTAAGTTCGCTGTCCGCTTAAAACAATGTAATTACATAAATACGCTCTATCTTTCAGGCAGTACTTAATGGATCTTCTAACGACTGTTCATATATTTTTAAAAATGCTGGAACACTTTTGTCAGAAAGGCGAGCGGAATCTTGTTGTTCAAAAAATAAAGACAAAGAGAAGAAAGACTAAAAAGGGAAAAAGTAAGATTTATTTGTGTATTGACTGCGTTGAAGAATTTAAAGTAATGTGAAATTAAATTTGATATGTACAAAATCGTTCAATTTTTGTTAACCAGAACCTACTCAGGAGAACGTAACTACAGCTCCTTCTTTGGAGGAACGTTGGGACATTATCGGTCCCGAATTGTCTGCTGTTATGCGCGATGCTGTTATACCTGTAGTGATGCCGTTTGACGCAACCTTAGACACGCCTATTGACGATCAAAAGTACGTGTTAACATTGTAACAATTAAACAGAATAGTATTATATTATTCGTTATCGATGTTGAAATGATTGAAAGTACATCTATACGTTTCACGGTTTTTTTGTTCTGATTTGTAGAGCTGATGCCATGAAGAGAATCCAGAAATTAATGCGACAGAGAAATTTGGAACAGGCAGTTGGTCTCCTGCGTGCAGCAAGGTAAGCGATTTGTTTATTTTGAGAAGCGATAGGAAAGGAACTCGTTACCATGAAACTAGTTGTGCAGAACTGACGGCAATGTTGTTTATTGTTGTTTATTTTGAGAATCAATTTTGCACCTAAACCGTCGTCGTACATTGCGACGAATGAGTGATTTTAACTTCTATTACTTCTCTGTTTCTAACTGAAATATGCAAGAGATTATTGCTTGTAATAAAAATTTTTGCATAATTTCTCGCTCATAATGTTATATTGATATATAATTTAATGATTAATATGAAAATTTTCATAGAAATCGTTTCAATCGCGGTAAAAGAACATTTATGTTTCTTATATCCAATGGTTTCAACTCTCGTATTTAATTTTTAATTCATGCTATTTTTTGACATAAAATTAATAAAAAGACATCTCTGCCTTTTTATTCTTTTATGTATTTGGAACGCCTATATTTTTACATTGGAATTTAATATTTTTTAATAACAAAGACAATTTTGAAGTAAGTCAGTTAATTACGAAGTTGTGCGGGCTTTGTTTTGTCAAACAAAAGCGTTCATTATGTTAGGGTTGGAGGGTCGATAAGAACATGGGATTTATTCACGTAAATTTCATGAATTTTTCACCCTTTGTTCTAAAGCGTGGTATATGAAATAATATAAATTAAAGTAATATAAATAGTAATTTATATTACTACAAATAATTATATAATTCCGCCCTTTGCCCCCATGTATATTATTCATAATAACCATCATTATTCATATTAATATATTTTCTACTTACAAAGTTATCGTTTAGATCATTCTCTATTCTATTCATATATAGTACGTATTTTATATATATATATATATATATATATATATATATATATACATATACATACAATTACATTCAATTATTATACGTAAAATATATGATATTTATCAGACAGAAATTCGTGACTTTATTTTCGTTTAAAAAGTTAATTCTTCAAAAACATCAGCAAAGAAACAATTATTAATTACCACCTCGTGATTTTCGTTAAGCTTGATCGCAATTCCTATAATATATTAATTACGCTTATTGAGCTGTTTGAGATTTTTTCGGCTTTGAGCATCGACCAGTCACACGGCCAATTAACTGGCGAAAAGCCAAGCGTTTGCACTGCCGCAGATATTTACATTACATTAAATCTGAAAGGGATCTGCCGCGCTCTTGTAACGCGTCGGTGTACACCGGTTCATCGGGGTTGAACCGGTACCCAACCAACTCTTTGAAGTGTTCCAGCTCTAAATGTGCCTATGAGTCATGTCCTTCCGTCAACTTGTTTCTGCGTTCCACCTCGCCAACCCTTCTTGCTCTAAGGCTTAATCGCCGCCTCGATGCTTTCCGCGAGATTCGATATACCCCTTGCTGATAAACTCCGTCGACGTGTAAATAGATTCTTTACGCGGTTCGTCTCAAAGCATTTTCATCTTTATGCTAAACGTCAAACGCATACACAGATCGCAAACGTCTTAAGTTAATTTCCTTACACAGAATGATTCGGCAAATACCGGAACGGAGAGTTACGTTTATCACCTAAATTTCGTAATTAAAAAAATTGAAACTATCTTATCGAACTCGGTGACATTTAAAAATAACACCGTTGTACTAGGACGTTAGTTTCAACTGGGCACCGGATATGAGACGTTGTACTATTAATCTTTAACTTTATTAGTTCTATCAGATTGGAGTGCCGTGATATAACCGCGGGGATAAAAGTCGGTTTTACCGTCGCCGCTTTTCTCTATCATAAAGCTATGAAATTATAGTCCCTTCCACGATTTTTCTTTACGCGGTATCATCGCTGCGAACTACTTCGTGAGATTGTACGTAATATTCCACCGTCCATTTTATGGGGGGTAATGTTTACTATGGCCGGTACACAATGGAAGTCTGCAGGACCATACCGATCTTGTGCACACAAGGGGATAAAAGTACCAGACTGTTGACTACGCCGTATATAGACTACATCTAGGCGCAGACAATATTGTTAATAAGGCATTTACGGTAATACGTAGGTACGTAAAACAAACAGTGTAATACCCCCTATTCTCTTCGCGTACATGTCTTCGTTTCTCGGTTACGGGTAGTGCTTCTGGTAATCGTGTTTCGTTTGCTTAGCAAATACTCCGTCTGGCTACCGGTTTTAGCCCTCTAATTTTCCATTTGCACCGTCTGCGACTCTCCTACCAGTACAGTGATTTTAACTTAAGAATTGCGTAAGATGATTATGAGGAAGAAAAATCTGCGTCGACTTATCATTTTCTTCTCTTTATTTCTAAATAATTCGCAGTGCAGTAATGATTTCATTGTTTGCGAAGCGTCTGTTTAAAATTTCTTTTCTCTTCTCTATGTATTTTCAGATATTCTGAAGGAAAATCTAGTTTATTCAAAAATGTTGAAAGTATTTATTTCTAATATATACCCTTATTTTCTTACGTACAACATGGAATTGTATAATAAGAAAGGAAGATAAAGATATTTGCAACCTTTAGAAAGAGAAATTGCTAAAGAGAAGGATGACAGAGTAAATATGTTTAAGAGTCTTTCTGTGACAATTTAATACCCAAGTCCGAAGGCTGATTCATCATTTTGAGTCTTTGCCAAGCATGAAAATGGACGTGTCGAAATTATCTATTTCATGTCTGGCAAAGCGGTATCGGCTTGTATGTCGGAACGCTGAGTCGAGGAACGACGACGACGACGACGGGCACGGCGCGTCTGAGAGATTCCATTGTCGCGGAACTTCAAATCGAGGGATAATGGGGATTGTATGCTGCTGAATTTCTATTCAGGCAGCCAGCAGCCAGCAGCAGCGTCGTACGAGCCACTTCTTCCGCTTCGGGGACAGTACCCTTCCTCTTCTTTTGCGTTCTCTCCCTTCCATCGGCTTATTGGATTCATCTCCAGTGGAGAAAATTTCGGAAAGCTTTCGACAGTGGACCAGACTCTCTTGACCTGCAACTTGAAACGTGCTATACAGCGCGAATCGCGACTAGCGTACAAAATAATAAGACTAGATTCTTATCCAAGTGACAGATATAAGAATATCGAGATTAAGAATGAACATATTTTTATAAATTAAACTTTGCAAATCAGCAACGAAAACATAATTTTTCTAATTTCAAGTGGATTAACCAAGGATTATGAAGCTTTAAATATTATACATGGACTTAGTCTAATTTAATAATATATTCAATAGAACTGTGCAATGAGAAAAAGTTTGCAGCTACACATTCGACATTTTTATAATGATTCTTGTCCCAGATTTTAACTTGGTTTTTAATGTTTTATACACGCTAGCTGAAACTCATCTAACGTACACTGCACGGATTACGCGTCTGCTCGCGTGTAAACGTGGATGGATCATGTCCGGACTTGATTTCAGCTCGAGTCGTGATATTGTAGAACGTACGATGTGTGTCGCGTGTATACGCATAAAACGAAACACACGTTCTATGTGCATACGTACCCGCGTTAGAATCGTCCATACGCTTCGCTTTTATATAGTACAGTTGCAACTAAGTGCGATTTCATGTCAAGTGACCAAATCCAATTCTCCGGATTTTAATGCGACTCCGGCGCTATTAGGACGGAGTAAAGTAGGAACGATTTTCATTATCAATCGCGCGGTGCTGTGACAATGGAAGGAAGAAGAAAAGATTTTTATCGCCATTGTTATTTTTACGGCTGAAAGCTATGATTACATTGCAAAGTATTGATAAAGTCCATCATTGTAATATTATAATTTTTATTATATCCTTTATACTTTGCGATTCCTTCTTTCCTTTTGGTTTTAACGTTATGCTCGATCATTTATAAAATCAGAAATCTTATATAATTTAATTTCTATAGATTTTCTATAGACGATTATGAATTGAAGATTATCTCCTTTCAAAATATGACAAGTAGAAAATTTCAAAATTTATACGTGACTTGGTATATTTAAAATTGAAATTGAATATTTATGATAACTTATCAAAAGAAATCTGACAAGAAAACAATTTTAAATTTAAATAAAATTTTATACAAAAAATAAGTTTGAATTTACTTTGCAACGCAAAATTTTTTTGTATGAATATTTCTTTAAAGCTGTTTATCTTTTTCTAAATGATTAAAACTGTAATAGATATTTTTAGGACATTAAAAAAATAAAGTAATGTTTGAGACTCATCCCGTCGTGTAATGTAAGGTTAAAAGTGTTCCACTATTAGCTACACCTTTCTTTTAGGACGTTCCTGAAGACGTGACTTTACTTTTGTTTTCTAGTCACGTTCGCACATGACCATCTGTTCTCTTTTTCTGAATTCTTATAAAGTATATAGGGTGTCTCAGACTCAACTAAGCTAGCTTTCATCTATCTTGAATGCAATTTTTTTCAACAAAAATGTGTCGAGGGGTCAATAACTGTAAATTATGAGGGAATTGGAAATAAGACAGTTATACAAAGTAAAACCAAAAAAATTTTATACAAAAAATAAAATTCTTCATGAATTATTAATTTTTTTAAAAATATATAAAGTCATATAATTCAATTTTACAAATTTTGTAGTTGCTAATTTTTACAAAAATGTTTGAATCACGAACGCACATTCTAATAAATTTTAATGACAAATTTGACAAGATTTAAATATCTAGATTGAAGCTTGCTTCTTTGTTATTTCCATCTTCGAGTCTTTCTTCTCTCTTACGGTGGCTCTTCCTTACTTCTTCGTTCAACGGTAGCAGTGGCACTTTCCGCTTTGTGGCCCTAAGATACACAGATACTTTGTAAAGGAGATGCATGTGTGTCAGTATCAACCGTAGCGTAGGTAGGTGGGTCGACGAAGAATGAGGGTTGGGTGTGAGCACTTGACGCAAGGAGTCCGATGTTGGTGTAGATCGTGGTGAGGCTCTCATGCTCAAAGGAACCTTCTACTAGACTCATTGAGTTTGCCACTCGGACTTCTCATCGCGACGCTGCACACATACACACTTTACTGAATCTTCCTTAGTATAACTTGAGAGATAAACTTACTTTATTTAATCACATCGACCTTATTAGCAATGCATGAATTTATTATTTATTGTACGTTATTTAGATCAGAAATCTTTTACATAATCTATTAGAATTCTTGATGATATCGCAATTTAGGAAGAATTACGCCTGATTTTGCAGAGTTAAAAATTGCAATCTAGTTTTTAAAAATTAATGTCTTTTTCTAAATTCTTTTTGAGTATGATATTACAAAATAACTAATTTTTTATCTCGCGCAGTCCATGACAAAGAAATTTAACTATAAATAATATAATGTTCATTATATGATAGATCAAACTTTCCAGACTTATGAAATCTAAAGTTTGTGCAGTTTCTAATAAGTTATACATATGAGAACGTTGTTATGTTGATGTATATCATAGCTGCTGCTTGCTTACGATGTCGTAACCTTATCATGCTATTAAGTTGTTGCTTGGCTTCTCTTATGCTGTTATTAATATATTATATATGTATACAATATTATTAATATAATTATACTTCACGGATATTAAAAATAGAACTTTAAATATGTTACAGAGAAATTTGGCCTCAAAATGATTGCTTCGGAAAAGTGGACATACCTCCCGAGGAGGAGTTTCTGGCTCTTCGCGAGATCTTTTTTGCAGAACTGGGCGGTGAGTGAGACTTTAATTTTAACTTTATATCCTTGATAAACGAGAAACATTGAGTATGCTTCTCAATGCTGTTCTTAAGATCATTTAAATAAAATTCGCAATATGCGGATTAACCGGATTGAAAACGAGGAGACGCTTATGTATTGACAATTACCAGCGACTCGTCCGAAATGGATTTAAAACTTAATACTTTGAAAGCATGGGTTGTTAGCACTTTTTGCTCTCCTGAGGATTGCCAGTACAACTTCAGTCTATCGAGAAACTTATATCCTCTCTGCATACATAACCCTGTGAGAAAAGAGTAGCTGCTGCTTTGCGTCCGCCTAATTATAAAGAGCAAAGTCTGTTATTAAGTTAAAGCATGGAAGTAATGAGCTGTTTTCCTTCCTTTACGAAGTAGCGTTCGTTATGACTGCTGATTTATTGAATTATAAAGTTTACTCAACATTTTGGAAGAAAAACGTGAACGTACATTAATAATATTCATACATTTTTTTTTCGTACATTTTTTGTTAAGAAATCATCAGAAAGGAAGAAAGATATATTAAATACATGAATTCATTTGAGGCGCGTTACCCTTGCAGGGACGATTTGTAATAACTGGCGCATATATCACGACACAAATTTAATTAAACGCGCCGTTGGTATTCATTTCACGCGCCTAATTTATGTGTGAATAACTACGCTATTCAGTGCCGAGATTTCGCGACGATCCGCGCTCGCCACGTATTTATCTCTGTTCATTACCACCACAATAATAGCTGCACAATAATAGACATTTTAATTCTTTTAATTTTAATGTTACGCTTCTACAAACAAGAGCTTACTTTAATGAAAAAAAATATAATTGTGTTTTAAAATTTCTTTTTGTTGGTCTACAACGTAATCAATTTTTTCTAGAAATGTTACCGTTGCTATAAAACATTATATATGCTAATTGAAATACGCGAAGCACGACAAATCTCTTTTTACAATGAAAATTGTAGGCGAAAGTAATTTAAGTAAAAATTATAGAATATATAAATAATGAAATTTACAATCAAGATTGAAACGGATATTTTTTAAACATTTCTTTTAAGATTATGAAATTTCCCTTTTGAGATATTTGTTTAGCTTGTGTAGAGTTATCGATTAGACATTTATCCGTTACAAACGTACTAGTAACGGCTTGTTACGCCGGCAACGCGTTCGACTTCCTTCCGTCATACGTTTATCCCTCACCACGAATGTCAGTGTAATAAACGTTTACGATCGCATGAATTACGATCTGTTGCATTGAATTCCGCAACTTACGACATGACAATACTGTCACGTGCACCTCATACTGTAGATGGCAACGGGCTGACAAAGTCGTTAAATGTTAATCCTTCTCTTTATATCCTGCCAACGTACCGTAGTCGTCGTACAGTATTCACCCAGAGGGTGTTTTATATAAAACATCAGTGCCGACATCCAGACTGTTTTATTTTACGACGTGAGTACGTCTGAAGCACTCCTCCATTATCTCCACCACGCGTCAGAATCTCGCGCGCAATCTTTACGCGTTAACCGGTTACTCTTGCTCTTCCCTTTCTGCAAAGATATGATTTTCAAGAAGGGCGAGATTTTATTCTTTATTCATTTTTATCAAGTGCACTTTTGTGTACTGCGACAAAGTTTCCAGAATCACCCACGTAAATAGCTAATGTTAAAAATTGAGCATTTACAAGTTATGACGACCATTTCAGAGATTAAATGTGCCAAAGAATAATTTATGTTAAAATTGTCAAAGCACTTGTGGAGACAAAACTTTGCCGAGTCTCATCGAAAGTCTTGTATTTTCACTTAATTGCTTCTATTCTGTGTGGTACATTTAAAAATATCGTGTTTCGTACTATAATGATAATCGCATTTGCCGGCATGAGCGATTCGACATAATTCGACAAAAGGAGTTATCTGTAAATGGAGAAAAGTATATTTTGGTGTCTGATGCATTGTCGGATGGATTTTGTCGCGAGGAAGTGAAATCAGTCGATCCGAAGCGTCAGCTTCGTCGATTGAAGTTGTTTTTCCGCTTCGGCTACGTCGCGGCACACACTTTATGCGTCTGGATGGCAGTACGTCGCGACTCAGTCATATCCCGATGGTTTTGCATGCGCTGTTGATAATAAGGTATCTGTTTCGCGTTGATAAAGCACACCCGCGGAAATTGGCGGGTGATTCGCAAGACAAGCTTTTCCTAGCTTACACTTTGCAGGGAAATACGAGATCGAGCCAGAATATACGCTTAATCTGCATAATACATGTACGCGCAATTGTCTATTGTTGTTATCGTAATTTCTTTTCACCGATTTCACAGTTTAAAATGATCATTCGCCAAATCTTGCCATGAAAGTTTTATTCTTTATTTCTAAACTGCGCGCGATATTGATGAAATGTCGGAAGATTTTGTTCATAGTGTCTTTATATGTTCAAGTGACAACTTGGACATGAAGATGCTTTTCGAGCAAACTGTCTCCTAGACTTATTAATGATTCGAGAAGAAAATAGCTTTACGATAACTTCGCGGAAAGGAGGTCAGAGAGGTCAGATCGAGAAAGGAACAAACGATTATTTGTCATCCGTGACAGGGATACTTCATCAACAGCATTTATAAATAATCGCGATCAATATCGGAGGGGTTTTGTAGCATACCGGAAGGCTTTATTTATTCATGTCTGTCTGCGAGTAGAACGGCACTGCCTGCCATGTATAAAGTATACGTTTCATCGACTTGCTTACGAAGTATGAGAATGGGGAGTAGAGGAAGATGTGCTGTACTTTAGCACGATTTTTCTCTTCTCTTCGCTCGATTCCTACTTGTTAGACCGAATGGGTGATGGATGCTCGCGTGTAGTCAGCTCATGTGTTCTTTTCTCCTCCAAGTCGAAGGTTTGATGAATGAAGGCCGAATTGAAAAGTCTTGGCGGAACGTTTGAAGCGCAGCGACGAAATTTGCATGCTACGCTTGTACGAGCGATCCTTCCTTTACGTCTACTCCATTTATATACGTATATATTAACTAACGCATTTTACTAATGCATTTCACTGATGCATTTCCAAGGATTTCGGATTATCTTATAAAGTTCAGTATTTGCGAATTCTCTCGATGTTATCGTAATGAAATTAATTTTTAATATAAAATATCGCATGAAATAAACTCAAATATTGCCGTTTTATTTACACTTCTATGATGAAATGTTATATTATTGTAAAATCTTTTTCCACTCAAAAGTGCACACGAGTAGGATAAGGATGTTTACGTGAGCTCCCATATTTCACAAGTATACCGAACACGGATAGCTTCATAGATCTTTTCACTGTCCCCACTCATCGAGTTTATACTGCCATAATAACTTTCCTTATTTACCGTAATGCGGCAGAAAGTCATCTCTAACATTTCCTAGAAAAGTACCGTGTACCTAAAATACGTAGATTGGAGGCGCCGGATCTCGGCTGTATGTCGAGGAAGAGGAGAAGTGGCTTCGAGAGGTATGAAAGAACTTTTATCGGTGTGGAAACTTCGTCTTCCTTCCGAGCGGCGTGAAGCCATAGGAACGAACGAGAATTATTTAGTACAAGACGCAAGATAAACAACAGATATACTACCAACATTTGTTCCAAGTTTTATTCTTTTTCGCACAACTTCTGAAGCGACTCCTCCTGACGATTCTCCTCTTCTGCGTTTGATAGAATGAAGATATTATCGGAAAATATGCATTATTCGCAATCAGTCTGCACTTTGCGTTGTGTTGCGTACCGATTGTTGGAATTGAAGTTAACGAGCAACAGCAGAATTGGCATTTAGAGCACAAGCATTACAGCTCCGAACCCTTTACAGTACACTAAGCTCGATTGATTATTTTACATCTTTTTTTTCGTATCGCGGTATTATTCTTTTTATTTTGCTTTAGCGACGCGAGCGAACGGTAATCAGATTGAAACGACGTTTCGGGAGGGATTTGAAGCAAAGCGAGAGCTGAAATTTACATCCTATGCTTGCCCGAGCGATCGCTACCATATGTTTGCATTCTCGTAACGTCCTACCTTGTCCCCGGACATCGGTCCTTGAGGTAATTCCGGCAGAATTGCTCACCACGTCCGCTTTCCTCAATCAAATTGCAATGCATTGTATTATCCTGCGATTTCGGCACAAGCCAACATAATGTCTTTTATTAAATTTACACAAGTTGTTTATGTTTCTAACATAGAATTTTTGAAATCGGTAGGGTAGAATTTGCAACTCGTCTTTTAAAAGAAGGGTTGCATAAAATAAACTATTTTTATAAATTATTTGTGCATTTGTCGAGCAATTTTTAATGTGTTTAAATATGTAGCTGTTTGAGAAAAATCTTGGATGTAATCGTAAATCGATCGTATTGTTAAATATTTATTGTATTTATATTTTCATTGAGCAGTCTCTCTCTTATTTTTTTATCACTTTGTATAACATAAATATCGTGTAACATAAAATAAATATTTTATACGCGAATGTTTAAGAACCTTTTGAATGATTTTCTTATGAAGAAATACCAACGTTTGTATTCGAGTGTCACCCCGGTATCGAGTAGAGCGTTCGGAGGGTGCTTCAGCCCGACATTTAGCGGTGTTTTAGTATCGGAGAGACAACCGCGGCGCGTTAATGTTTCTTTTTTGTCGTTTCCCCCGGTGTCGACGATATGATAGCCTCTTCCCTAACGACGTATAACCATTAATATGCAAAAGCGTAAACTCAACGAGTTCATTCATTTCATCATGCCTTCCCCTGTCGCTCGTTTTCCCTTTCCCTTTCTTCATTGGCGGTAGATATTTTATCTTTAACATTCTTGTTCGAGTATACTTTGGGAGATATTCATGTGAAATATATCCGCTGGCTTTTCTCTTTCTTCCGGCCTCTAAACCCATCGTGGGGAAAATCAGCAGTTAAAAAGAAAGAAAGATAACCAAGAGGGTGAATGTTACTCTCGACGCTATCTGAAGCTGTTATAGCTATACAAATGATATGCAGGGGGGGGGGGATACATCGAGGGCACTTTAGCCCCACGTAAGCTCCCACGGTAGCTTTCCCTCGGCGACAGTTAATGAAGTTATGATTGAAGGTTAAATTCCATGAAATTATCTCGGTTAACGGCTATGTTTTCACCATGAATGCAAATCAATGTTAAAAATTCGACACGAGAACGATGGACCGTAGTCGAGAGTTTTGTGAAATTTTTACGTCTCGTCATGGCGACTATAGAAAATGTACATATTGAGATTATATGATTTTGAAAATATTTGAATATTTGTATTAATACTAGCAGTGGAATTTAAAATTTATTAGACAAACATAAAAGCGCGTGTAACAGATTAAAAAATGTAAAAGATTTAATAAACATAAAACCGAGTGATAAAAACGATATCAACTGTGTTATTTGAAAATATAAACTTTGCGTTAATAATTTTTACATAGAAACAGAAGTGGCGAAGTCATTATATGAATTTCTTGAAACGTAACCATCATCGTGACACGACTGGATCTTTAAATGGATCTGGAATACGATATTTCTCCACAACTGATACGCAGAAAGGTTTGTGATTTGCATTAATAATTGTTATCGTCGTAGACGACGAATTACCGGAGATTGCATGGATAGATCGCTGAGTGACATTTTGTTTCTGTGTCTCTTTGTTGCTGTCTCACGCACCCTTTGTGCGCAGTAAACGCCAGTGCGGCACGTCGCACGACGAGTCCTGCCCGGCGGCGTGCGACTCGATTAAATAATAATGCATTTACGAGTTGCGTAGAAATTGAATAACAGTCGTGCTTGAATAATACAGATATGTAAATGGGCCGGGATGGAGGCTGGTCTGGGATCCAGCTCTCTCGACCGGGACTGGAGGGCGCGGGTGCAGACGGGATCATTTATATTGTAACTCCGGTACGCTCTGAATCTCTCTCTCTCTCTCTCTCTCTCTCTCTTTCGCTCCGCGACGCGCCAGGTGCGCGTCTCACTTTCTCCGCCGCGTTTCTTCTTTCGTATTCCATTTATCGGCTTTCACCTGCACCTATTCTTACGACCAGCCCTCCTCATCTTTGCTTTACCCTCCACCTTCACCTCCACCGTCTCCTTGCACTGTTTGCCTTTCATGTTCGTCTACGACGAAGGTTCCCGTTTTATGCGCTCGTTAAGTATTTTCCATGATTCTATGTTTTATTGTTTGTACGAATCCTTTTATCCGGCTTTTCTTCTTGCCAGAGACATTTCCTTGCGCTCCGTTACATTTTACGCATAGTATCTTTTATCACTGGGATTTCAGATTTTTCTCCTGTATTCCCTATCACTCGCTTCTTTTCTCCGTTTGTGAATGTCTTGGTACTTATCAAAAAAATTGCTCGGATATTCGAGTTTGGCATCTAGCGCTACGTAAATTCGTAATATCGAATATCTCGAATAGTTGGGACAAAACTGGGAACGTATTTCGGGTTGGGAATCTTACATCAGTGTTTATTCAGCATATCCGAATAGCATGATCCTTGGAGTATCCCATAATTTCATTGCAAATCTCATAAATTACGCATATTCGGTTATTCTCGTACGCCGCGCCGTATCCTCCCTCAATCGGCATCCTGCAACCACAAGCCGAATATGTTTCTTCGGGCTAATGCGTACGTAATGTTCCGCGAAACAGAATTACCGCGGCCGCGCTACGACGAATGGGATCACCGACGTTCCGTCGTGTACGCGCTTTTAACTTGGCGCATCATCCGATATGGCCATTCTAGGCGTTCCTAGCAGGATATTCAAATCGGATTTGTGTCCTACTAGAAATAACTGAAATTTCTGCAGGGCACGCGGAAGCCACCTGCGAGACGAGCAAGTTCTCCGGGGCTTTAATAACTGCTTAACGGATTTCGCGGTGGGTTATTCGATTGCCACGAAATTCGAGAGACCGTGCCAGGCCGCGAAGGTTTCATCGCCCGGTCTTCCCGCCCTAGCTCGCATGTGCCTCGCTCGCAACGAACGCATACTAAAGCCCATTGCGTTGAGTCTTTGTGGTCTACAACATATTGTAAAATTGGAAAATTGGGAAATGTCTGCCCTCAATTCTAGACCATGCGGCACGGAACAATGTTTACCACGATATTTCGATTAATGTATATATCTACGCGTCTCTGCGATCTCACATTTTATTTATTTATTTTTTTTTTTCATTGAATTTATTCGTGACATATATTTTTGTTATTGCTGTCTTAGCTGAAATCTCATATCTTAAGAGCAATATTAGTGCATGATAAATTGTTTAGTTTAAAGAATGATATAAAAATTGCAAACTTCGTATCACGTATCTTTTTCTAGATGAATTTTCTGCAAGGATGTACGCGTGCATGTTCTCCGTAGGATAGAACTATCGCTGCCACCAAAGCCATTCCTCTTAGCATTTTGCAGCACCCCTACGGGCACTCCTTCCCTCGCGAGATCTCGCTAGAAAATTGAATTTAGATTGACGCTATGTACTAAATGCGCGTCGGATTTATTTATTTCATGATGAGGTGTACGCATTGGGATGAAAAAAAAAAAAACGTGACAGGCAGGGGAGTCGCGTAGATAGGCGATTCCGCGTTCTCGAAAATCAATGAACTCGATAACCAATTATCGTTCTTTTTTTACGGCATGCAACTGAAACGTTTTATCGCGACATTCTAAGTGATCGACTATATGTATGCAAATTGCGCAAAGCTTAATCCTCCTTCGAATTGGCAAACCGTAAACTACGCCTGGAACGATTTGGTGACGATTTTTCGTTATCGGCACTGTCCATTGATGCACTTCGGCAGGCTATCGAGATTATTCCAGTTATTTCCGAAACATAGAGAAATTTTATTCAAAAAGATGGATTGGACAGTGTTGTGTGAAAATGAGTTAATTCAAAAAAAAAGGAAAAAATTTTTTGAGTGAATCTAGTTTAAAGCTCAACAAACTGTCAGAAATCAATAACATGTGGTCAGTTATTTTTTATACGCTTTTCTGTCTTTTTGAAAAATTCGCAGTTCGTAGCTCATGCATCTCTCTTTTAAATGCATCATTTCGTTTTCTGATAGAGTATCTTGCATTTATCATATATTTTAATATTTTCAATGTGTAAATTAAAATTTATTATAAAAATTTAATTAATTTGAATAATTAATAATAATTATATTTATTTAATACAGAATCATATAGAATTATATAGAATTTAAAAAATATGGCAAGAATAAGAAAGATAAAATCTCTTTATGACACGTACATATGTCTTAATTTCTTGAGCAATGTGGATTAACTTGTTGAAATAAAACATTTGAGAATGCGAGGAGAATACGTTTTATGTAGATTATAGTATTAGAGCCGTTTGTTGAGTACATTACACTTTTAATTGAAACCGTTAGAATGTCACGAGATATTATTTAATCGTGTTTATCATTAGCTGCTGCACCTCAAAAGGAAGCGGTCGCGGCAAGCACGTCTTAATGACTTCTCGACGATACAATTATGTTCTCGTTCTCGCGAAATGACGTGAGATAAATTTAAATATGTATCTGCTCAGCACGATGCTACTCTGGTAAATGCGAGAGAGTTGCCGGCGAGAGGATGAAGTTCTGATACGAGAGTGAAACAGCTCCGTTCTTTTTTTATCACGATTCACCGTTTTGTAATAAAAGCAAAGAGTAGATAGGTAAACGGCAGTATGAGCACCGTCCTTGATGATCTATATTGGAACGGAATTGCATCGCAAAAAGATAATATACTCCTTTCAAGCGTGGTTGCCACTAACATCACTTTCGAAAGACATTTGCGCAGTTAATGATATCCCGGAGGAATATCGTTCGAATCGATACGAGATGAGAGTTTGGTTTCCTTTTTATTAGACAAACGCGCTCGATTTTTCCCTTCAAGTATCTTCGTCATGAAATACTGATGTACAGACTACTCAACTCATTTGACGTAAAAAAATGACGCTAAATAGCAGTAATGAAAAAATAGGATTTTTATTACTTCTTTAAGGTAGTTTTTATATCTGAGAATTTGATTAATTTACATTATATTTATATTATTTTGTTTACACATGCAAACAAAATTCGACATATGCAAGGCGGTATTGTCGATATATCAACGTTGGATATATAAATGTGATGTAAGAAGCTGACGTTGCACCGGAAAGCTTTATCATTAACTATCGGATAATGTGATCATATATTTTCATAAGCAGGGCAGTATCATTGCCTTAGCTGCCGAGAATTTCTTCGAGAAGCACGATGCATCGCATGTAAGTGACCGCCGATGTTAATTTATGGGCTGAATAACGACTTTCCGATCTTGGATACTTGCCATCGCAGCGGCGGGACTTTAGCGAGGGCGGTTTTACTGCGTGGAATAAATTTCCGGAAAGTACGCGACCTGATCCATAAAGTAAGAAATCTCCGATAGGCGCATCCCTGGCACAGTAATTTCACTTTCTTTACGTGTTCCTCCTTCTCCTCTCTCTCTCTTTCTCTCTCTCTCTCTCTCTCTCATTTCTCACGGGAATAATTTCATTATACCGGAAGATTGTAAGCCGATGCGCTCTTGTACGATCTATTCCTATTCCAATTCAACGATAATTAAAATCGTATAATGATTAATACGGCACGGAAAGTATATTAAGAGAAATTGATAGGATTTAGGGAAACTGATTTTCTTTCTGTGAAAAGATGTTGGTCATGTTCACCTCTTTGGCAGTATAATTTTATTTCGATTATTTTTCTCAAATCGTTTTCCATTATCTGCCTTGTAAAGGATCAAAATAATGGCGATTTTCGCAAACGGCACTAAAAGAAGGAAAATGACGCTTTTGTGAACCGTGAAGAGATGTCAGCGAAAGTCACCGGGGCAGCTCGTTAAGCCGACGAACGGTGATTCGTCCGATTTGGCAGAAAATCAATGACGACCTGTCAATAAGCAGACGTCTGCTTTCCGCTTCTATCCTCCATAATCTTCGTGCGGCGGGTCGAATAAAGCGTGGCTCCCTTTTTGTAGAATATAGAGAGAAAGAGAGAATCTGATGAAATCTGGCACAGACGCACGGTTGTCTCTCCTAAAATTTCATCCCGCGCTCCGTTTGCGACGGGATCACGGAGTATTCTGTGATATTGCGTTTGATGCATCGAAAATATTATTATTTGCATAGTAAGCGTATCGATGTATCATTCGAAGGGGGTTTTTTTCTCCTCGAATTTTTTTCGTGTCTAAAATTTCAGGTATAACTATATCCTTTTCCATTAAATGTTTATAGGATTTACAAATGCTCGAAAGGTACTTTTCCAAGGCAGACTTTCTGCGCCGTTCTGCATCTGACAAGCTGTTAAATGTTAATATTTCTTCTATATAATGGATAAATCTTTTTATTCCCGAAGAAATATTTCTTATTACAATTTGACGAGTTATTTATTCAAGCAAACATTTAAGAAAGAGAATGATACGAAGAAGTATTAAATATACCCAGGAACGTATGGCAAGTGTCTTATTACGTTTTCTCTCCTCTTTGCTTCCATCAGAGAAAATCACCCTAGCGAACGTTAAAGCCAAATACTCTTTTCGGCGTTACTTATCGGGATCCTTGATTACGTCCGGGTCTAAAAGAAGTTATACAAAGCACGACAAGTCCACTGCGAAATTGTATGTAAATTAAAAGGAAGAGGGGGGAAAGCAGAGAGGGACGTAAAAAATGTTATTGCGGTTTTTGGGGGACAGGCGAGTTGGATTGGCGCCCGAGGTTCCGAGATTGAACGAGCGACTTAGGGAGTTCTGTTAGAAGTCAAGTCTAGCGGGATGGTAACGCAGTTGACGAGAGGGGAAAAGGAGAAAAAGAAATTCGTTTCGCGTAGATTTGGTATTTGGTAGATTAGATAATCCTCTATCGAGCGCGAGAGGAAGCAGCTTCCGCGATAGAAATGGTAAAATACGAACGAAGAATATTAATTTTATGCTTGTAATTGTATTTCAAATGGGTTTCCTTGCTCACATCATAAAAATCTGCGATCCGAATTGGATTCAAAATTGAGTTTTTATTTTAAATAATTGTTCAATGCTATCCGGTATCGCGCGCTAATTACGAAATTTGGACTTTTCATATAACTTACCGATTTATTTATTGAATATCCGCATTTTTCGAAGGGTTGGTATACTTCGGCGCTTCAATAGCTAAGGTAAAAAAGTTTAATTGATGACGTGACTTCGAAAAAGAACTTGCGAGGAAAACTTCCGTTATCGACTTTGTCGATTTATTCGCTGAAAAGACGCGGTAATTAATATGATAATGCTCGAGTGATCGGAGAAATTGATTTTTGTCGTCGGTTATCCTTTGTAATCGCACCGTCGCTATTCGGAATCCGGCCGGATCAGATACTTGGCGTCAGTTAAGAGCAACATCCTATAAATAAACACACGTACACGATACCGGCAGTTTCCAGAGCGAAATTTCTCCTTCGTGATTGCGTTTGTGGGCTGCACCTACGTAATCCCGCAATCTTCACCTGTCGCACCGTGCCGCTTTGGCAGAGCTCGAACCAATTATCTGTGTTGCCTTTGATGTCTCCCACCTTTCGCGGATGTTTGCACCAAACAGTGCCGGGGTCTCCTTGACAAAGGATCTTTCTGAAAATTCTGCGAGTATATGCCATTCATCCGCCATTTTCTTCAATAGCTGTTTGTGCAGTCCGCGTACCCCCGGCTTCGTTCTCTAAAGGTTTTCCGTAATCGAATGCAGAATCAAAGAGCCGCTTTCAAATTGAAATTTGTCACTCTACAGCGCGCAAAATATTAATTAAATTTTTACAGCCGCGTCGTCCTGTCCGTACGCGTCAAAAAATCGAATCGTCGCAGCGGGCTAAATGCCAGCAACGAGATCTACTAAAATTGATGGAACTTCCGTAACGATGTGGTCTTATGATTTGCATAATCCTTTATACGACCGGATCGAATAAGTGCTCGACGGCAAGATCGCATGCGCCAGACGAAGAAACGGTTGAGAATGAAGAAGAAGCTGCAAAACTGTTGCAGAGCTTTACTTTCATCTGATCCACGGTTCGAGAAATCGTAAAGACCGTCCGCCATGGAGATGGCTTAATATAGAGACGTGAGAGAGTTACGAAGTCTCGGATGAAGGTGCGCGCGGCGCTTTCCGTTAGTGCGACCGTTACGGAAAATTTTTCTTGACAAGATTCTATCCCGTATTTCTTCATTGCCACGGCTATTCTTCGTGGCTTAGAAACTATAAACTTCCATGGCACATGTGGCGCCAATCCGGATAATTGTGACACGGAAATAAATGTAGAATATCTTTCAGTGGCGAATTTAATCAAAATTCAGAAAAAAATTCAATTCTGAATTTATCATTATTTCTGCCAAGTGGAAATAAAATGTTATCTATTTTCTTTATATTACAGTTGTCGCTGTAATAAATGAACAGAGTGAAATAGACATTTCGTCTACTTACGTATCTGATTTCAAAATTGTGAGCTAAGAGCTTTGTTTCAGAGCGCGCAGTAAAAAGGACAGTGCGAGATACAGTTTGAAGAGAATTTATTTTAAAAAATGAACACAACAGATAGCAACGTGATTTTTATACAATCGAAAAAAATAAATGAACATCTCTTCACAATTGTACTGTAGATAAAGTATAGTTTAACAAAACAAAAACGCTACATAGAAAAAAAGGAACGGGAAATAAATAAAATTATTGCATGTGAAAACTTAAGTTTAAATAAAAATTAATATTTCATTTCCAAATCAATTAAGGGAATATGAGATATATTAGTATTTTTTTTAAATATATAACGTTTGCTATTTCTGCAAATATCGAATGAAATATCTATCAAAAATATTGTATTTTACTAATATTGTATTTTACTCTCAATTACCATCTCGAAACGATATTTTCATTAAAATTATTTCCTTTTTTCCTCGTAGTTGACTCACAAAGCTATTGAGTTGCAAAAAACCTCGCATTATTCGACACTTCGGCGCTTTATTTTTCCACGATGATTTATAGGAAATACGTTTGTATCTCCCAGAGCTTATACCTAATGTACCATGGATGTCGTATTTATATCGTATATACGAATATTTTACTTCGTGGCCCGTTTTCGCGGCGTCTGCGTCGAATTTATACTCGTCCTCGGCAGACTCGTTTTTGTCGCGAGGACGAGTAATATCTTCACACAATATAGATTCCAGTAACAAATAACATTTCCTACTTTTCTTCAGTCCAGAAACGAACGCAAATCCTTTCACGTCAAAGAATGATCAGATAAGAAGATTTAATATTGCGTTTCTCTCATCTTCATAATACCATACCAAACCCCTCGTCAAAGAAGGGCGAATTATTTTCATCTGCTAAATCTCTTCTTTTTTTTAATTATTTAACACAGAAATTGTTTATAAGCTGCAATTATCTTTCTTTGGCAGCAGCTTCGTAATAATGACGAAAATTCTAACAAAGAATAATCAGAGTCTGTTGTATGTTACTAAGGATAAATATGGTGAAAAATATGTGAATACTATATTTTTTGCATATAAATGTGGCAGATGTATTATACTTATAACAGACTGATTATTCTTTTATTTAGTTATATTTTATAAATGTTTATTTCTATGATTTTTCCCGCTTCCTTTGGTAACTATAACCAATTAATTTTCAGCACATCCCCATTTTTCCCCTTTGCGTAGTTACGCGAGAAACCGTTTGCTGACGAAAATTAGTATCCTTCACCAACTCTACCCCTCCATCCTCCGATAATTTTTATTTTGTTTTGCCGCTCTGCAAATGGCGCGGTAGAGTAATTAATAATCAACTTCAATCGTGCGGCAGGACCAACGTCAATTAAATTCGCGCTAAAAGCGATCTGTGAAATTTCCGACCAATCTTGAGTTTTTAATATTCTCTTTGCGGAATATTTGTCATTTTCATTTAGCAACTGTCGGAAAAAAAATAAACATAATTCTGTTCAATAGAAAGTATTCGATAGAAAGAGGTATAAAATGGGATAAATTAGGCGTAAAAGTATCTGAGGAATACTAATAGATAAATATAATCTAATATTTCCTTAATTGAATTATGTATAATTAATTAAGAGTTAATGTATCGATTATTTCTACAAATATCTTTTTGTATTTTCTGCGATTTCGAATTTTCTTTCTTCATGTTTTAGTCTGAAATATAAGGTTATAGCTGCAGTAAAACCATTCACATAATCCTGAGTACTTAAATCGGGTACTTCGGACGTACGAGAATAGTCATTTCGAGAATTCCGCGATTAAGGCAATAATCACAAGTTCTCTGCAAATATTATAAGCCCGAAATGGAAATACTGTGATCATCATATTTACATTCTTATTATTTTCCGCAAAACACTGCATATTTTTTATAAAGAGCTATGTACATGTCTATATATTTTTCCATATTTCTCTCTTATGAAGGGAATTAAATTTTACAAGCATTATATATTAATTAATAAATTTCTATACACATTCGCTATGCACATTCGCTGGTATAGTAATAATTAAAGCATCAATAGAAGTGCAAATTGAAATATGCCTTAATAAAAAATTTTATGTAAAATTTCGCATTAACGTATCCTTCATATGCAAACGAATATATTGAACATACATATACATATATATTTTTTTTTACTTTATTGTCGATTTTGCTTCATATATGCAAGTACGTATGTCACGTGCATCATTTCGGGATTTGGTGCAATCTTTATTTGTGTTACTCTTCGGTGCTCGATATTAAAAAAAAAAGTCGATTCGCTTGGTTTTATCACTTGATGTATCGTTGGGCAGGTCAGGTCGTAAATATTCCTGGAGATTCCGACCTCGGACTTTCGTAATCCTGAAATATATGAGGGAATAAATCGATTGACCGTGCGTATTTTTCGTGGCTCGCCGCAATTTAACAGACGGCAGCAGTTGCATTTGTTGCAGAAAAAAAACGCCGGATCAAATCTCAGCTTGAAGGCGTGAAATTATCCTGATAGTGCTGGCAACGTTTATTTATATCAGGAAATTTTTCTTACTCTCTCTCTCTCTCTCTCTCTTTTCATCTTTAAATCTGGAGGGATATATATATTTTAACAAAATTGTGATAAAGCGTGCACGATATTTGTTTCAACATCATATACAGTTACTAATATTCAGAAATTGTTCAGCTTAAACCGCAATTTGTAACATACGTGACACTTTATTATCTTGATGCTGACGATATCTGTTTGGATCGAACAATAGTGATTATTCTCTTGTGATTATTTCCTTGCGAGTTTCAAATATTATTTGCCTTAATAATATGTACAACGCCGTAATTAATATTTCAGAACAGCGATATCTAATCTGTAGTAATAATTGATGCTGTATTTTAAAAATATAATAAAAAAACATGAATGTATCGGTGGATATTACAACAAAGGTCAAAAGCATAAAGTGTATCGACCACTCTCTATCCGATAAAACCATGTACGTGACAGTAAATCTGTGGTTAGCGGGATCACCGTTGTAAACGTGGTCGCCATTTGAATTACTGGCATGTGTGGAATTGTTGAAACGGTCGTTACGTCGTACTCTCTTTTACAGTAATGGTAATCCATTAATAGAGTGCGGGAAATCGTGCTACTTGTTCAGGCATAATGAATGTTCTTGCAGAAAAGTGCAGTTTATTTGATTTTAGCAGAGTGTATTAGTTTAACTAAATGTCGTGTATAAACTATTTCATTTAAATATTATCGTTAATATTTAAAGAGTTTTAACTCTATTATTGTATTGTACATTGATACATTATAATACTGTTAATATATATTATACATATATTGCTAAACAATTAACTGTGGTAACGTTGAAGTAAATAAAACATAGCGGAAAAGCTTGCTAAGATAAATAAACATTTTAACAGCACCATTAGTGTGAGGCCACGCGCATTAATCAAACGCTTTAAACCTTTTAAAAATTAGCAGAGCGTTATTTATATACCTATAGAGTTCTCGGACGCGTTAGTTAAAAGGACTGCGGAGAACGGACGAAACGGAAGGATATAGAAGAGGCATTTCCACAACGATCAATTTCAATTATTCCAGCAGTCGAGCAACCTTAGCAACCACCACCGCGTACGAGAATGTGTGTGCGAACGTCTACGCTTATGTGATATTCCCGCTTTCGAGGCCGTCATTGTAATTCGAATTTTTACGTCGGGGGCGGCTAGGTTATTTCCACGTAAATAATGAAGTCAATTAGAGCAGCTAATTATTTTTCAGAGTCCCGCCGCTTAAACTCGTCAATCATTCCCAAAAAGTATGGTAGAAAATAACGGTTGTTGGCGTGAGCGGGCTTTTGAAACATTGCATATTCAGGAAGGAAGAATTTACATTTATCTGCCACATGCAAGCTCGATATATACAATTAAAATATGCATACAAAAAGTTATACACTATCACATGTACATTCATTTAATTAATAGGATTCTTTGCAGAATGCTTTAATGCGAAAGTCCGGCGACGCGCGGACGCATGGCAATATCAGAAATCCGATTTCTTCCCGAATAATTTTGCCGCGATAAGACGTCGCGATTATTTATAACTTATTCATTAGAATTTCCACAATTTTACTACACATTAATAAAAGCGTATCGCTATCGTTGGCGGATATTTCCATCTTTAAATTTATTAGCGCGACTTTAATCGCGTATTTCTTTTCGCGGCCGACTCTCTAGAGGGGACAAAAGTTATTTCAATAATTCCCCAAGGTATACCATTGGTGCGCAAACCAGGCTTGCAAATTTTTGTAATATTTTATAAAGTACTAGCGAAACCGTAAAAAAAACTTTATGTCTGTGAAACTGGTAAAAACTAGCGTGAAGTTCCAGTGTATCGCGGCAGAAATTTCTTATACGGCCAGCAGAAAAATCCGCGTTGCTCTTTTCTTCTCCGATTGTCTCAGTTGTACTTTATTTGAAATACACGTATCCATAAGTTCTTGGAAACACTCGAAGTATTGTTCTATAAAGTATACTCCGTTTGTTATAAAGATTTTTCTAATCCACTTCAAAAAACTTTCCTCTTCTTTTATCGTTCTTTCTTTAATTCCGTTTATTTGATATAAAATTTCTGTAAATATTTGTAGTATATTGCGTTTCTTTTATGACTGAAAGAAAATTTCAGAAATTTACAAAAATTTGGAAATTGTTCATATAAATTATGCACGCGGGCTGTTTAGGTTGTAACTACATTTTTCATTAAGTTTGAAATATTTTTAATTAGTTGGCTAGCTGATGTTAGTTGGTTCGTATTAAATCGGCGTTAGAATTCCGTGGTAGATAACATGATGGGAACCGCGTGGGTAAAAATAAAAAGACTGCAAAGCTTGCGGAGCGTGCGATCGGAAAGAGCGCAACGAATAGAACGGCGGTTTGCGATGGTCGCGAACACGATGAAGAGGAGCTCTACTCCTCTGCCATGAAGATCTAGTTTACCTTGGCGTCGCCAGTGCTCTCTCCTTTGTACAGAAAGTGTCATAGCGACCCTCGATCAATGCTACTGTGTTCGGAGAGTTACGTTTCTCTTACTATCTAGCTGAAACAGCAAACATCCGTGCTTCTGTGCCGGCTGTGGAGATTAGTTCAGCTAACTCTATCTCTAATAACGGGTAATTGGCTTGAGTCAAGTACTTTTTATTGTATTTATACGTACAGGATGTTTCACGACTTAATTGAATATGACATGAATATGACAAAAAATACGCGTATCGTAAGATGTATATTATATATTAGTAATAGCGAAAAAATGCAATATTTTGAATAGAACTTCTGAGACTTCTCTCGTTTGCCAAGAAAGCTTTCTCATTTTCTTTCCACTTTTATTTTCATAAGTTTTTAGTATTTAATTTTTATTTAATAATCATAGAATTGAAATTAGGAGACACGGAAATTTGATTTCTGTGGATGTTTCGTTCTGTCAAGTTTCATGTTTAGAGGAATTAGTGTATAAAAAGTTAGTTCACAACATTAAGTTAATTTTGATTTGGGTTATATTTGTATGTCAGTCAATGAAATACCAATTTGCTTGCTAGAAATAGCTGTACGAATATTTGAGATGTGTTGCACGGAGACATTGCGAACATAGCGACATTGCGCGCATAAATTTGGAAAATACGAATTTAGGTAGTTTTGTTGACTTTATGAATAATAAATTTGGTATGACGTTAGAACGGTAAGTAGGTTGATTGAATTCGCCGTTTGCCAAACAATTCCACAAGTGAATTCGTAGGCCAATTTGCGTAACAAAATGTCTCTTATTTGTTACATCATCACAGCGACCATAACTACGTACATTTAATCAAGAATGTTGTGCGCAAAATGCATTGTGTGCCGTGTGTATATATATGAATTTTTAGAAATACAGATATATAATTTATTTATGTATAGATACGCCACTTTCAAAGGTAATAATTGAGAAGGATAAAGTATTTACGTTATTAAGCAATTTGAGCAATTCTTTACTTGAATAACGTACGAGATAGTAAGTGAAATAATTATGCGACTTTTTGCAAAAGTTTCTGGCAGCGTGACGCAATTCAGATTTACGTCTCAATAATCGAAATATTTTTTATTTTCCTGCAAAATGGTTTTGCTCTCATTACGTATTTCATATCTGTGTGATTGCTCTTAAAATATGAATACCGGCCTTTTCAGACGCGTTTCCATTCTATAATGATTGGCGTGTATCGTACTGTAACAATCCAGCTTGCAATCTCCCTTTGGGAAAAGAGTAATTGTGTTGGGATCGATGTGCAATTGAGTTCGAAATTGCAATATGCTTTTTATTGCATGTGTTAATACAAATTGGTACGAATATAATTACAACTCTAATTAAGTTTAAAATTTAAAATTTGGAGGAATAATATTAGCTCAATCTAACAATTTATGCACATTAAATGATATATCTTAATCATATCATTATGGGATTTCTTTACATTCTAGTATTAATTTTCTTTCTTTTTTTTAAATATTTTAATTATACATTTATTTTGCATATTTAATTCTCTTAATAAGTAACTGCAGCAGTTCATGTTGTTAGCAACGCTCTCTTTCTCTCTATATATATGCAATGTATTCAAAATTCCTCGTCGCTTTTTATTTTCGATGATTTTCCTGCTGGACCATTCGCCATGCTGTTTGAGTGCAATAACACACTCTATACAATATTCGCGCGTGAAGAGAGTAATTGCGCTGGGATCGGTATGCAGATGAGTTCCAAACTGGATTCTGTTTTTCATCGATGAAGTCAATATTACGGAATAGTATGGGCGTCTTGGTAAACCGACGGTGGTACAAGGCAGAGTAGGGATAACGAACTTCTGCAAGATGTTACTGAATTCACCAGTTCCGTAGGTTCCTGGGGTGAACCGAGAACCGCTATACGGTGATTAAATTTCCTAGTTATACTCCTTACGAGTTATTTTATAGGAAATTTAAACTGTAGTTCAAGGTTGCCCGCCTTCCAGAATCGCTATATTTAATATGCTTCTTAGGTATCGTTTTTCGTTATTGCCGGCTTGACTCATTATTATCGTTGTTCGGAAACTCCCCCCGGCAGGCATATATATAACAAAACGGCAACGCTTTGGATTATCTATAAAATTACATTTGCGTCATTTCGAGATCCTGCAATTTAGCAGCGAAGCCTCGGTATCTTTAGATAATCTTGTAGTCTTGTAGAATCCATTAATATTTCGAAGTGACTGTTACTTATGCACGCTTATTCTACATTTATTCTATAAGAAATTATAAAGTATTAAAATAAATTTTATTTATATTCACGATTAATTAATAATTCTGAATACATTTGAATTATAATCTTGTGGGATTTGCAAGGATATTTTTGTGGTTATTGCTGGAGAGTTAATGAGATTATAATTAATGTGATAAATATTTGTCTTGTTCTGTATTGCCTTAATTATTAATGTGTGGCAAATTGTGAGGGCACTGATATGAATCTTATAATTGAAATCTTGCAAGAACAAAGATAAATACGCAATTCACGCAAATGAGTTTGTTTATCTTTGCAAGATAAAAGTAAATACTTAATATTTTCTGACAGGAGAAATAATATTCTTATCATTAGGGCTTTTTTATTAATTTACGATTAATCAATGTATTGGATATCACAGTCAGCGATATATAAAATGTTATTTTAAAAAATTATTTTTATTGTAACGAAATGTCACAATTTAAAAATGTCAGGCACGATAATAATATCTCTGACATTAAAATTTAGAGAAGCACTTTTAAAAACTAATTAACATAAATCGCGACATGTTTCAACATTATAGTAATATGTACATGTATCTATAAATATTTAAAACAATTAATACATATATATATTTTTTAAACAATATCAATTTTACTTACCTCAGTATTGTTATTGATACTTGCTGATGAATATAAATCTCTTTAATATCCATTTTTGATGATTAAACTACATATAAATTATAGCCAAATTAATATAAAAAACACAAATTTAACACAAATTTATATAATATAAAATTATTTTTTAAGATTATGTCTATTTTATTTTGAATAAAAGGGAAATTATATGTATGTTTATTTTTTCAATATGCACGCGCATATTAATAATTCTTTAAAGTATATTTTTTAATGTATATTTTTAAAAAATAATTTTATAAAAACATTTACGTATATGAATATTCCATCATTTGATATGAAACAATACATGTATATGTATTGTTGTAATATACATATATATTTTTATGCGAATAAGGAAAACATTAATATGACGAAGGCAAAGAGAAAAGATCGACGAACATGCATCTTTGTACATCGGTTTATTATTATAGCGGTACTTTGACACTGGTTATTTTAAGAAAGATAATATTTAGCCTCTTCGCTATTTTTGTCTAGTTGCTCTCTCGTTCTCTCTCTCTCTCTCTCTCTCTCTCTCGCACGCATTCTTTCTTTCATTTTTGTATTTGTTGAGAAGTCTTGACAGCTCATCAAGCTTAATGGAATTAAATACGGAAGCAATATTTCTGTACATCCTGCATTCGAGAATGATTTCTCGAATTAATCTCCCTTCTTTCTCTTACGCTCGATCTTTCGCACACGCACACGCCGTTCGATAAAAATTCTTCCGTCTAGCACTCTCTCTCTGGCTTCCCGTCTGGTTTTATCATTCAAGCATACTATTTGCCACCGCGAATTTTTCATCTCCTACATTCTGCATTTTGGCGTTGCCCTACCTGCTTCTCTACCACGTCCATGTTTTTCTACCTTTCGCTAGCCTTATGCTCTCTCCCTACTTTTATTACACTCGCACTTTATTTCAGTCACAATATAGTTTCCTCAGGAATTGAGCGTACCGCGAAGAGTCAAGCTCTTGAGACGCGGCGTGTAACCATTATTATTATTGTCACTGTGTCCAATTTATCGGTCTGACTCCAAGCCAATCAGCTAAATCGTTAAACCCGCTTATTGTGGTTATTGCCACTTGATTATGATGACGTCTGCGATGACTGTGCGTATACGCGATACCGAAATCAGAAGACATTAAACACTAACGAAAGTTTTGACGGATTTAGAGTTTTCTCATGCAAATAACTCGGTATATAGTTTTCTTTCCTTTCGTACCTTTCCTTTTACAATTACCATTTATTACGAAGGAGATTGAGGTTTCGCGCGATTCCGATTCACCGCGATGTGTTATTATCGAAGTAGTGCCGAATTTTTCGCCCGCAGCTCTTCGCCCGACTTTTTCGTCCGTCGTGCGCGGCCTGTATTTCCCGACGGAGGACACGTACAGCACCGGATGTGTTTGTATATGTCAGAATTTATACGAAATAACGCGGTGATTCTCGCTCGTGCTTTTAACGTCTTGGTTACAGTACTTGACGTCTGCATCTCCACCGTTGATAGAGTTTGAACAGTGTCGACGTCGGATATTCTTTCCATCGAGTAGGTACTATACCGATATCGACATCTGGATGACTTTACATACTGAGCCACACGCGATTTTCCAAGAACTCGATAAGCCAGATACGTGATTACAGAGATTGGTTTTTATAAGTAACACTTGTTTATGTTCTGTTAGACTTGAGATCTGTTAGAATTTATGTGAACTCTGTCCCTAATTACTGCACTGTAGATTTCCGGTAGTCACGAGGCTCTCACGACGAGTTGTCCGCCGTCCCTTCGATTTCCTTTTCCGATTGCAGAGGTTTCAAGTCACATCCGAATAATTTCTTATTTCCTCCGATATTGCTCTTTGCGCAATCCGCGGCGTATTGACGGTTCCCGAAGCGATACGGATTAGCTCGGAGTATCTCGTTCCCAACTTGGACGTTTAGTCGCTCGTCCTCTCCCGTGGTTTCCTCCAGTCAAGAGAATCCTTCCAACTTTCTGATTAACACTCCAGTTATCGTACCTCGCCCCGACAGATCCATTTAGATCACGTCGTAATAATAGGATGCACGCTTGCGATCGTCGATACTGCGCGTTACTTGAGGATCTTCCTCAAACACACATCGATCAGCCGCGGGCTCGTCGATCGTTGAGGCAGCGTCGACGCTTCTCGCTCGTGATTCTCGATGTCCAGCCGCCTGTCTCTCTCGAACAGACAGGCATGTTCCGACTCTGGTCACCAAAGCTCCGCCGTAGGCGTGAGAGTGTGCACTTCGATGTTCTCGTGACGATGATACCTGTCCGTCCGATGCACCGTCGCTCTTCGCGACAGCACGACGGTCAGAGCCGCGACGGCGCCGAGGGCCGCGCCGACCAGCACCAACATTCCGGGATGAGCACCGGCGGACAGGGCCTCGGACACCCTGGCGCCGGAATCGGTCGCCCGGCTGTTCAATTCCTCCGCTATCGTCTTCGAGTCACGCTCGTCCAGCACCGCGTTCTCCTTGGTCGCATTCCTCATGCTGCCCGAGTGCTTCTCGATCGTTTTCCCTCCCACGTTCGGGGACCTCGACGAGAAGATCTCGCCGACGCCTAACGCGGCAACTTTGCTCATCCTGCCGTTTTTTTGCGCCCCACCGTCGGACCGGTTATCGAAAGTTTTCGAGCGCGACTTCGCGTCCTCCATTCCGGTAATGGATAGCTTGGGGTCGCTCAGTGTTCGAGAGGTCGGGACGACGATGTGCTTGATTAAATTCTGATCCATCGAGATACGATTTGTTTTATCGCTCTTTCGATTCCCGCTCGTTCGCGTCGTGATTGACGACGTTACGTTACGAAAGGACGTCGGCGCCTTGTAGACTCGCAGTGCTTTTTTCGGTGCTGCCGCTGTCGCGGCGACGGCCTCCCCGGCGGTGAGAAAATCCACGTCAGCTACTATTTTCGATTCGGTTTTCGCGTTTATAGAAGATAGCGTAAGAAGATCCGTGACGTTGCCGTCGGAATTCGCATCTCCGATATTGGAAGACACCGTGACATTCGGCTGATCAGTATTCGACGTATGCTCGAGCGTGATGGCGACAGATAGGGTAACCGAAGTGCTTGTCGTCGCTGCCGCGACGATTCCCGCGGTTGTGGAAACGAAATTTGCCGGCGGCGGCAGCTCGTGCAAAAATCGTCCCGCCAGTTCTCGCGGATTGGAGCATCGCGCTGTTTGGTACTGCTGATTCGATTCGCGATGCTGCCTGATCCATTCGCCCAGCCAGTAAAGATCCTCCGTGCAGTTCCAGTCGTTCCTCTCGAGCCTAAGAACGCGCAGCTGCGGCAGCATATACGCCACGTCGGATCTGATAGTGCTGACGTTGGTCGCCGAGAGGTTCAGCTCTATCAGGCTCTTACAGGCGGATAGTGCAGCGTCATCCGCCAGTAACTGTCCCGCGAGGACCGGACTTTGCGACACATCTAACATTACCAAGTGTTCCGGGGTCGGCACCGGAAACGCCATATCGCTTTGTTCTTCCTGATGTTGTTGAAGCGACGTTAGACCTGACATTCGGAGCTTCGTCAAATTACTCGGTCCACTTAGAGTATTAGTTGATAATGCTTTAATAGGATTATCGGATAGATCCAGCTCGGCGAGCAAAGGCAGTTGACCGAGTGCGCCCACGTCGATCTCGCTGATGGCATTATCGTTCAATATTAACGATCGCAGATTGTACAAACCATTGAGATCATCCAGTTTCAGAGCGGTTATTGCATTTCGCTGCAATTTAAGCATTACGAGACTGCTCGGCAAACTGCCCGGTACCTTTGAAAGTACATTTCCGGATAGATCGAGCTCTTCCAAAACCTCCAGTCGTCCCAGAGCGTCGTTCTCGATATCCGTTAAACGGTTATCGGCAATGTCCAACATACGCAGCAGAGGATAGCTGTCCAAGTCGCCGCTACGGATTGTAGTCAATCTGTTGCCAGCGAGTCTGAGCGCCCTGACCGATCTCGTCAGAGCGGCTGGAACTCGCGCCAGCCCGATGCGGGACGCATCCACCGTCTCCAATCTTCTTCCGGTGCCCAGTAATAGAGATACGTCTCTCTCTTTTAGCGGATTTTCCGCTAGCCTGAGAATAGATAGCCCCGGCAACGGTTGCAGAGTTCCCGAGGCCGCTCTGGCCAATCCATTTCGCGAAACGTCGAGCTCCCTCAATCTGTCGAGACTTTCGAACCACCTGGCGCCTAGGACCTGCAGCTGGTTACCGCTGAGATCGAGTTTCTGCAAGGAATACAGCGGCGTGAGCGCGCTATCCGGCAAGTCCGCCAACCTGTTGTCCGACAGATCGAGAAATTCCAGTCGATCGAGACCGCGAAACGCGCCCTCGTCCACCGTGCCGATCACGTTCTTACGTAAACTCAGTCGCACGAGCCCGACGAGCGTCCTGAAAGAACCGACACTGATGTCCGATAACGAATTGTCCGACAGATCTAGGCACGCCAGCTCGCTTAGATTCATCGCGTGGATCACCAGCACGTTTCTTACTCGCGGCAAGTTGTTGCACGACAGATTTAACGACTTCAAGCGCTCGAGACCGTGCCACGACGCGTTCAGCGACGTCAACGAACAATTTGTCACCGCGAACTCGACCAGATACGGCAGAAGCTCCGTTGTACCCATCGGCTCTTCCGATGATGTGTCGTTCGTCTCCGACGTACCGTTCGTCTTGAGATTATCCGCGGCACTGTTCATCGCGAGCTCGTTCACCAAGTCGACGGCCTCCAACTCGTACAGAAGGACATCAACGTCCGGTCCCTCGGCGCTGTTTACCGACAGACTCCTCACTGCCGCGGTTAACTCCGATAAACCGGGCACACGTCCGCGACACGTCACGTCCAGCAAGGCCAACGCGTTTTTCTCCGCGTCATTCTGATGACACTCGCAGAGATCCGGACAGGCGGAACCGCTCGCCATTAAGGCGAGCAACACTAACGGAAGCCACATCGCTTCCAAGGCGATGTCTTCACATCTCGTCCACCGTCCGTGAGGATCTCGCGGCGCAGTTCGTCCGCTCGTGGACAGAGTGACGAGACGCGCAAGACGACGGGGCCGGGGATCGCGGGGGCGCGTGCCGCGATCGCGGGTTCATCTACGGGATGGAATTGACGCGCGATCGACGTCGGCGGCTATCGACGATGATGGATGCCGCCAAAAAGCGTTATACGGCTTATATACGGATGCCAATACCGGCGGGTACTATCAGTCTCGTCGAACGTGATGTCCATACGAAGGACTGACAAACACTGCGGCGCCCGACTCGTAGCTGCACCCGCCACCCTCCACGTCGCTCCTCTTCTCTTCCCTCCTCCACCCCGTGTTTCGTCTTCCTACCCTTCCGTTGGCTTCTCTCCCTCGCGCTCTCACCCTCAACGCCGATCCCCCTCTGTCTCCGGACTCGGCTGTGTGCCGCCACCTACAACCATTTCCCCCTTCTCCCCCCTCCCCCGTGTCTTCCCCCCTATATACCGGTCCATGTACAGCACCAGCACCACTACTACAACCACCACCATCGCCACCACTACCGGCAGCCGTCGCTTTTGCTCTCGAACTCGATAAGGGGCGCGAGCGCGCTTGCGTCCTCTGACAACATAGTGACGCGAAGAGCCGGTATCCTACGATTTCACCAACTACCCTTGCTACCGGCCGACTAGCTGCTGCTGCTGCTGCTGCTGCTGCTGCTGCTGCTGCCTCACGAACTTTCCTCATCTTCCTTTACACTATTCCGTTCCATTCGGCTCCATTTTGGCCTCCTGTCGCTTTTTAAATTGCAACAATCTTACAAGTTTCACTTCTAACATCGTTAATGATAAATACTGATAAACATAATAGAGCACATTAATATTATATTTTGTTAAAAAGAAGCATAAAAAAGTTCTTTTTATTTATTTTATAAATTTTTTGAACAGTAAAAAATATTCTATCTGTGTCTGTTTTATTGTTATTCGTTAGGTATACGATATCGGAAAGTAATATGTTGAATCATTACATAAATTAGTCGTCATGTTGTATCTGTTTGCTTGAATATTTAATGCAACACAATTAGCCAAGTGGCTAGCGCATGTGGTTTACCCTCATCCTTGGAACAACCGCGAAGATCACGTTCCCGGAAATATTATAGATACTCGTTAAGACAATAAGCACGCACTAAGTTACTAATCCAACTAAAACTTCGCCGGCAGTTTCATGAGTTTCAGCCGCTAGTGGGCTTTCTTAGATTCGATTCGCGTGCCGAGGTTACGGGGGTGCAAAGATGCAGTTCTCACGGAATAAGGTGAAAGGTCAGATAATATCTCCTGCCACATATCCTGTATACGGTTTAGCGCTTCATTATTATTGTACCATGTAATGTAATATCTATCTGTTATTTTTTTTCCCACTTAAATTTTCATCCGTCAGATTATTTTGTAACATCGTTCTCAAGGATAGAAGTTGAAGCTTTTTTCTCTGGCATTGTTGCATAATGCACAGTCGTTACATTATGACGCATGAAACATGTTTGTCTTTTTTTTGCTAACAAGATCAATTTTAATACCGGCGCATATTTCGCTGAACATTTCTGACATTTTCTCTGGGTATTGATACGGTCATAGTGATTTGATTATGTATCCGATATTTCTAATGAAAGAGGACCAGTATATACATTTATATGTACATGTATTTTATATATATATATATATATATATATATATATATGTATATATATATATATATATATATGTATATGTATTTGATGTGCAACATGCGTACAAGTATCCAGCGTCTAGTTCGCTGAGAACATGAACGTTTTCGGGTTCCATAAATTCGTATCTCTCTGTCCGTAATCCCTGCGGCACCACCGTATTACTTGCTGGACCCAGCCGAGCAATCGAACCGCAATGATCTCGGTGTAGCCTCGGCGTTTTCGATATACTATATCGATTCACCGATCACTGACACCGCTACCATTACCGCGGGGTTAAATGCCTGAGCCGCCGGACTTAAAGAGAGATTTTCACGGTGTCCGATGAAACGGCGGCCGTGACTATCGTGGGATATCGGCGCGAAAGAAGCACAAAAGCTGAAGCTGTTATCTGCTTGACCTCGCGAGAACCCCGCAGATAAATCATCGATTAAAGGAGATCTTCTGGGACGGAATAACAATCGTCGCCTGTCCCTGGAAAAACCTCGAGATTCGTTTTATAGATGGATTTGGAATAAACGTGTTTGGCATACAGAAATACGACGCAGATTTCAGTCCGCGGCATTTCGTATTAAAGATATAAATATTATATACTGCAGAAATATAAAATCTATTATACCGCATCTATATAGGTGCATCATGATGGAAAAGAGTATAAAGAATGAATCAGCTATTTTTATAATGATATTGTAAGAATCATAGATGAGATGGATATTGGAAGGGTATAAATAAAATTAAATATTTTATTTTTTAATTAGTCATCGATAATTAATAGCATTCTCCATTAGAAAGTTTTACGTTTGGCAAAGTATTTTCATAGCATGTAAACGATTCATTACACGCGCCAACATTGACTCTACACATGCTCATCTCCGATTAAGTGCTCTGTAAATTGACCTGAAAAATCCACGTCACTTCGGTGCCGGGTAGTTGCACGCGATGATTTAATCGCTCTAAGCGGCCATAGAATATCGATGGGTCGACATTTGCGACGCGACAATTTCACCGAATACCAGAAATTTCCGACTTTCAGAGTGGTTGATACGTCACATTCGAGAGGTACGAGTAAACATTGCGCGATCATGCAGCCATTCCAATACTTTTTGAACGATTTCACGAAGCACTCTATCTGATGCGCGCCGGGACGTACAAACTTCTTCGCTCATTTAAGTATTACCGTATCTCTGCAATTTTTTTACTGCAAAAGCTCCCAATATTTCAAAATATTCACGGCATTTTGAGCATATCGAAAACCGATTTGGTCATTCTGGTTAAAAATTTCAGATAGGAATCAAAGTAACAAGTCGCATAATGAAATGTAATTTTGTGATAAATGATTATGAATTTATGCACGAGGTACTAATCTTACGAGCGGCGGTTTTGAGTTGCGTCCCCCTGTCCCCCTGGTTTTTGCCTAGAAAACAACTCCTCCTTGGAAACAATGACGCTGGGCGGTCGTATCTCGCCGCGACTTATATTCGGCGGAGGGCTGGGCTAGTACGGTGATTTTTAATCATAAATATTTCGTTAACTATTGGGAAAATTGCAAAATGGTAAAGGACTTTTCGACTCAGTTTCATCCGCCCTATCTGCTCAAGAAAATGTGTTCCACAATTCTGGGACACCCTGTATATATATACATATATAACGCTTCATTGTGTTGCTTGAATTTTTGGTGTCAGTCCACATTTTTCATTTTTATCCGACACTTTCATAAAGATCATTAACTTGGTGAGACATAGAATTAACAATACGTCTCTAAAACGCGTGTGTTCCTTGTGTGCGTGTCATTTTACGTGAAAGGGGTTGATTGCTGGGTGTAAGTGGACATCCAGTATGCGGTAGAGGACGGTCGGGATGGTAGAAGGAAGTGGCGCGCTTGATAAGGGAAATCTTCTTTCGAGCCTGCGGTGCCGACCGACATGTAATTTCCCCGGAATAGAGGACGGAATCCTGGCTCGGATACTACTGCCCGCACGGGTTACAAAGTTACTTTTACGAGAGTAGCGGGCAAATGTAAATGGGGCCGGTGAGCGAGCGAGAGAAACGAGTGAGGGATCGAAAAGGGAAAATGAGAGAAAGAGTGCAAGGAACGCGGGGGCGATGTGGAAACGAGCGGTGAAAGGAGGACGAAGGAGCGCGGGATGGAATAAAGGGGATGAGACTGTCGGAGTTTGTAATTGCAGCGGCTTTAACGCGCTGCTGATGGCCGATGGCACCCAGGACTGGGGTAATGGTCTGCACCAAATGTCTCTTCTTGTGAGAGGAGAGAGGGAGGGAGAGAGAAAGAGAAACGAGACGCGGGAAAGAGTATTCGAAGGGACACCGGAGACACGTGGAGTCGCATCGTTTTCTCCACCACCGATTTTGTGTGCTCATTCCTTTTCTGTTGACATTTCTTTCTCATAAAATGTTGTAAAATCTCGGAGAATTAATCCATTTTTTTAAATAGGCGTACAAGGTTTAATTTCAAAATTCTCGTTTTCAGAAGTTTTTATTAATGACAGATGACTCTAAAGTAATACAATTTAATATAAAAAAAATTAATGTATGTTTTCCTTTAGAATTTTATTTTCTTTTCTAATTTATTTTCTAATTTCTTTCTAATTTCTTTTCTAATTTATTATAACTTATTTTATTTTCTAATTTAAATTGCATGGATAATTGAATCCACATATCATATTTTTACAAATATCTATTCCAATTTATTCTACATCTTTGTTAAGTTGCACTATTTTCATCAATATGCATCACATTGAAATTTGATTATACAGTTATGTTGGTTATACAGCTTGGTTATGCTGGGATTGTTATTTCCCCCAAAATTTTGTTTGTCATCGATGTCTAAATTTTGTTCTCATTCAGCTGATGTGTCATAACGAAGCAGTAAAGTTTTATTAATTTTGAGTTATTTGTACAATAAAACTTTTTAATGAAGGGAAGTTATTAAAACGAGATGATGCAAAACATGATTTTTCATTCCATTACTGAGATGATTTTTGTAAGTCAGTTGCATAATTGGATTATTTTAATTAATTTCTTTTTAAGAGAAAATGAAGGATAATCTTTTCTAAATCTCTTGAAAATTGCATGTCAAAAAACATTATAGTTTATTAATAATCAAAATAATCAAATTATGCATCTGTCTTGTAATTTTTCCAAGAGCTTTAGTAGACTTTTATTTTTATTTCTATGACAAAATTGAATAAAATACAAAATTTTGCTTACATATTTTTATGGTTGCAAGAGAGAAAATTTGTTTTCTCAGTGCAATCGCAAATACATTCAATCTTTTTTCCGTATATTCACAGATATATTCTTAACCGAAGACCACTTTTCTATAAATATTTAAAGTTCGACAGTGTTTAAAAGAAAAAAAAAGTTTTCAAGTTATCTCCGGGATATTTACGTACAATTCATTACCCGAGAAGAAGTCTTTCTCTTTTGCGCGAGCACTTAATCCGCCATTAGTTCAAAGAAGCACTTGTACTATAAGCACCTAATTGTACCGGGTAGTGTGTACACCCCCGAGAAGTTGGAAATGAGAATAATTCTCAGTGCTCCGTGTTTCAATTCAATGCACGTTTTCGTGCAACGCCGTTGACTGTTGTTTCGATATCAATTTCTCACGCGCCTCACCTACTGAAGGATTGATAAAGACAATTTAAAAGTCGGGGACACCCTTTCCCGGCATCAATTCCAAGAATTCGCGTTGATCTTGCGATACCCAAGGAAATAGAAAATTCCTGGTCTCAAAGTAGGACGCGGTCGGACGGGAACGAAAGGAACGAGGACGTGGTGGCGAACACGTCGAAGTCTTTTTTTTTTTTGGACGGAGGTTTACGTGGCGGCAGAGGAAGTCACGACGAAGGACGATAACGGGTGAACTCGTAAACGTTGACTCCCGGTGCAACGTATTCTTTGTACCTGCTACCATAGTTGCTCGCTCGTGTAATTTCTGACGTCCTCGTTCGAAACGAATTGCTTAACCATTGTTAAGGACCGAATGCGAATGACTCTGCTGCTATCGTAAAAGTAGATACGCTCGTGTATCCTTCTTTAAAGCAGCCTCGATTTTGTTCAAATGAAATACGGCGCTCGCAGATCCTGTGTCGTAACCGAGATGGAGCTTTAATGCGTACATTCTGTAGGGCAAGAAGTCGCCACCGCTATCTCGATGCACGAAGTCGAGCGGAGAAGAACGCGAAGCGCTAAGCAACGAATAGCATGTCGCAGTTTTGCGAGTACAAGCTAGCTTCGCAAAGTCGTAAATGTGTGTAGCGGTATTGGTGCAACGACGATCGTTGTTTCGTCGTGCAACGCGCATAAAACTCCGGTATCGTCGAATTCTTATTAAGTTGTTAGAGATGCAACAACAAGGCTCCAATGACATGAATAATGAAACAAAGAGATCTTGTTACAGTATCAGATCGGGCTCATATGTACATGTAATAGCATTTTATTATCTTAAAATCTAGTTATCGGTGTAATACTTCATTATACCCCCACGGAAACTAGCATGAAAACTTAATTAAGAAAAAAAACTAATTGAGTCTGAAGAGTATCAGCAACTATGCAGGCTGGTGCTTTAGGGCTTTATAAGATCTTGAATCTCTAATCAGTGTTGCGACGCTCTTCCATCCCGGCGAGCTAGTAGCTAGATCGCAACGTTAATAAATGTAACGCTATTACGCGAGCGCGCGCAGATTTTAGCACGTGTAATACGGACGATCCGGAGCAGCCGGAACGCGAGACAGATATAAATGTGCCCGGAGATGAGTAAGAGAGAACAAAGGTGTCTGGGGGGTCATTTGATATCTCTAGATAAAATAGGAGCGGCGGAATGGCTCGGAGATAAAGGCAAAGGTAGAAGGAAAACTGCGGGTCGCGCAGAGAGATGTGTGTCAGGAGGTATAAGGCTGTTCTTGCAGCTAAACGTGTACGCGCGTACGAGTTGAATCTTCCTCCTCTATGTTCCGCAGGGACGCGCCAAGCCTGGTTGCAAAGGGTGCATATTGTCGCAGAGAACTCGAAAGAGAAAAGATAAAAAATGAAGTTATGTATTTAAAAATAATCTGAATGCATACAGTTGCAGAGAAAAATCGAAAAAAAAAAAATTAAAAAATAAAGTTACGTACGTAAAATGAATAGAGAATAAGGAATATTTTTAATTGGGTCATATATAATAGCTTTTTCTCGCATTTTTTTCGGGACATACAATATAAAACCCCTATGCTGTCATACTGACAGCAACAATGTTAACATATGTATAATATCGCAATTTTCACGTATATTGGAATTATCTTTTACATCATGGCATTATTTACGATATACAATTTTTGAGTCGTCTAAAATTGGCGTCGCAGTGTTTATATATACTTATTTGTATTTATTTTACATTTTTACACCTACTACCTTTTATATAAAGACGTTTTGTTATATTCACATATAATTTTACTCGCGTTCATAATAAACCACTCTTAGCGCATTCCTGCTGTTTTCTGCATCGAGCTTCGTGATCTCCTCTCTTTTCATTCATTCGCAAGCGCATTCGCTGTTTCCGGTATTTTACATTTTTGCGGCTCGCGCAACCGCGCTGAATCTGTAGAATTGAGAGCACCGGGTGAATCATGCTATTGAATGCGGCGCTGCCGCTGGCATCGAATTCTCACGACGGGGTATTATTCCCGTTTCGTATTGCCATGCCCATTTGCCGCGCCGACGCATTTTCTTTTGGCTCTTTACATGGACGAATATTACGTCCAGTAAATCCTGAAATGGATTTTGATAGCGCTATTTTTTCCCCCTGTGTATAAAATGCATTTAACTGCTTTATACTTTCGTCATTTCCAATACTTTTGCATTTGTAATAGAATTTCTGACGTGATGTGCACTTTTATCCAGCATGAATTTCACATTTTTTCTTATTTATTAATCAATATTTAAAAATTTGGCAAGTAATTTGTAATAATAATGGCAGTTATATGATTGTAACAAATATTGTAATTTCTAAATTGTAAGCAATCAAAGAAGAAATTCTTAACATAGTAAGAAAAATCTAATAGTTGAAAATAATTGCTGTATATTGAGTTTCAGTGAAATAGAACTTTTTTAGCGCAAATCGAACATATCATCTTTTTTTTACAATATGAGAACAGCTCGATATCCTCTGAAAAAGAAACTATCCAGTTTTTGTTTTTATTGTAAATCCTGAATTGTTGGGCCAGAAGATATCGCATTTCGATTTTATTTTTAAATTTGGCGGTTTTTTTATAAAAATAGTTTATATAACATTTAAAAAAATACCTTTGCGTGTAGCATTACTAAAAGAACAGTATAACGCATGCGATATATCGGGGAAAAGATTTGGAAAAATGAAATTCTTCGTGATGCGACCGGAAAATTGTAGATACTTGAAGTATTTCATTTTGAAAATAATTACATTTTATTGTTTCCGGAAAAATATTTGGAATAAATTGCTCACATATTTTCGTACTATTGCGTATTTTTATCTTTGCCGCGCACTCAACACATAGTTTGTAAGGGGAAAAAGACAGATTTTACAAATTGCCTTTCACTTGTTGTTTCCTCATTCAAGCATTTCCTGATCTCAGCGGTAGATTGGTCGAGAGCCATTTCGCGGTCGTCGGTTACTTGATGGATCTTTTGGGACGCGTTTCTGGCGGTTTGAGCTTGCACATAAAACAGCAATCTCGCTTGGTCTCTAAATTTCGTGATACCACGCTATAATGTTTGCAATTTTTTAACATTGTGTCTCTACATGGTGATTTATTCTGATTTTTAAACATTAAGTTTACGGGATGATCTGTTAAAATTATTGTCTGCTTTATGTTCCACGCCGGCGAGAAATTAAGCGTGTTTTATGAACGTGAGATTAAAAAATGATTTCACTTAATCTAAATGTGTCTACCGCAATGTTGCGTGCATAGGAGGGAAATTACAATGTAAACATGATGTTTGGCGCTACGTAATTGCTACGTCGAGAACAATTTGGAGAAAGCGTCATTGGTGGTTACCTGGCAGTGCGCAAATATTGCGGCACATGGAAATACGCGTAACGTTGTTCTCACGCATTTACATAGATTGCGCTATTTGCATTGCCTTGTATTTCATAGTTGTAGGCATCAATTTTCAAGACGAAAAACAAATTATCAATGAGCGCGTTGGTCGCGTTCGCTTTTGCATGGAAATCACGTTCTTCCACGTGTACATAATTTGCACATTAACTTTTGTAATTAATTACTCCATTTTTTTTCACATATTAGTACTGAAATTACAGAAATATAATAAATGATAAAGAGAGAGAGAGAGAGAGAGAGAGAGAGAGAGAACAATTTTTTTTACGAATTTTACGCAAGTGTGGTTTACATATAACAGATGAATATTTTTGCCTGAATATTTCCTTTGAGAAATTACCGATTTCTCCATATCTTAACGGCGGTTCTCGATCTAGGATCGTTGTTGATATATAATGCGATAGAAATGGAACACGCCGTGTAATGTAGGAAGTGTGCATTTGCCAAATACACTGCACACTACGTCTAATACATCCCGAGGAAACATTATCGGTAGTCGTTGGGAAATACGCAGATAGCGAAACCGACTCACGTCGGGAATGTTGTAACTAGATGTCGTTGGAACATGCAATTCGCTCGGCAACATTTCTGCATTGTTAGTCCCCGAATAGGCGAACACGAGCGACGGTGTGGGAGAATTGTTCGAACGTCAGATAAATCTTAGCTCTAAGTGACTCGAATGTTTCGAGGTGAGATACAGCGAAACTAGTATTCGAAAACGCGCGGAAAACGATCGATACGAATCAATTTGCCAGAGTTCATTATCACGAACAATTTGTCTTCCCTTTTCCATTTTCAGCAAATCCATTTTTCTTGCGATAGAGAAAATATTGTTATTTGTGATACTGGGAATCTGAGTTCACAATTATATCTTGTTATAATATCAGTGGATTGCCAAGTGCAGCTTCATGCAAATATAGGAAAAACTCAGATAATGCCATTTAACTTGAATTAAGGCTCTTGGACCCTCACCGCAGGTATTGAATTATGATATCAGAGGTGAGAAAAGACACGCTGAATTTGCGCCCATTTACAAATAAATGTAAATTTGGATAAAATAATATATTGCATTATATTATTTTAATACACTTCTAAAATACGGCTATCCTTGATCTTTATTGATCAAGATTAGCATTCGCCGAATTTTAGAAGTGTATTAAAGTAATGTAATGCATTATTTTATCCAAATTTATATTTATTTTTGCAAATGAGACGGGCGCAAATTCAACGTGTTATTTCTCGCCTCTGACGTCATAATTTAATATGGTTGCGGCGAGGATCCAAAAGCCTTAAGTTTTTGAATAGTTATACATTTATTTGAAAGAAAAGGAAAGTAATGTTTTATTGCAAATTTTTCTTGAGGAAATTTTTGATCGTGTGCAACATTTCTTATGTATAAATGGAATTTTCACAAAAATCGATCGATGATATTTCAAATACGAAATGATAAATGCGGGATGACAATAAAATCGAATTAGAATACGATTTTCAATTTTAGATTATACCCTTATTCTACGTTTCGTAGCAATAAAACGTTCGCCGCGTTAATTCGCACAACGACGTCGGCGATTTCTTGTGCAATATCACTTGGACAATATTACACTTGCAGGATAAAATATATCCTCGGACTTACAATTTAATAAATTGCATAGTATCAACGTATAAACTGGCTTCATGCGACGATGAGCAGGGTGTATGTAGCTGCGCTCACGGTTTTGTTACGCATATTTTCCGACAAGTCAGAGGATGAAGTTTGCCGACCATTAATTTTAACGTACTTAGCTCTGCAGCCTCCTTGTTAGACTGCAGCCCATCTTCGCGATACATTATCCTTTCTTTTTTGAACGAGCGACATGCTGACGAACTATCTGATGCGTAAGTTTCTTTTTTTTTTCCGTTAGCTTGTCGGTGCCTGTAATTAATTGACGAAGATGTTTTGTTCATCCATAATCCATCCAAGCGGGTCAAATTTTTAATTAAAATTTTTTTAATATAACGTACTGTTCGTATATAACGAGATTGTAGAGATCGTGGTGCACGCAAAAGAGAGGAAAGAAACGTTAAGCTTTTTTAATTATCTGACCGATCATTGAAAGAACATTGGCGAGTTTAAATTAAAGCGCGTTAAATACGATACCGATATTTTTCACGCCATGCTCTGAAAACTCCAACGCGATTAATTGTACCGAGTATTAGATAGCTCGGAATAAAACCGCAGAAAAAATTGTTAGAATATGAAAATAGTAAAATTTGATGCATCATTTGGAGAGAACTAAAATTTTGTAAAACTTGATATTCACAAAATTAAATTTTTTTAGAAAATACGTTAGTATATCTGGATTAATGTAAATTTTTATTTAAATATTTAATGTAGTAATTTATTCGTCTCATTTTAGATATAACATTAATTTGTAAGATGTGTCTTGTAGATTAATTATAATGCAAAAAGATTATTTAGATTTAATTAACTTTAAAATAATCTGACGATTAACACTGTTTTTTTTTTAAATACACATCTTTACGTTAACATTATAAATTATTAAATGCGTAAGTGGGTTTTATTTCTTCCATCGTAAACTCATGTTATATCAGATGTACTATTCGCTTAATATAGCATGCCATTGGCTTTCGGCCATTGTTACCGCATTGTCTAAGTTATAACAAGCATTTTCCCTCGACAATAATAACAATTTCATATGGTCAGATAGTCGGTGGTGCAGTTTACACAGGTAGACGGCCGTTTATTACCTAGCCTGAATGCCAACCTAGTTTCCAGTGCTTTCAGTAAGTATATTCAAACTTACTCGATCAACATACGTATCCGATATGCCGGCAGGTATTGGAAATCCTACGCGTAATGGAATTGGATACTTGTCTGTTCGTTAGTAGAACGCCAGTCGATATGCTGCGACATACAAATACGTCTCCTAGAATAATTATATATATATATATATATATATATATATATATATATATAAATATATATACACACACACATACAATTTCCTATCATACAAATTTCTATATAGTACATACATACATATATTGCATGTATGTATCTATACGCAAGATTGTTATGCAATGTTAGAAAGAGAGGGGCAATCTAAATACACGACAATACAAATTACATAATTTTAACACAAGGTTTAAGTGTTCAACAATATTGCAGCAATTCTGGCCAAATTAAATAAAACTTTTTTTAGCTCTATATATATATATATATATATATATATATATATATATATGACATTTTCGTGTAATTTTTAACGCAATCGCAATTTTTAGACCGTTTTTTATTCCAACATCTGCAGAACGAATCTAACTTGAGCTTGAAGATTACGCATTTACTCAGATGAACGTACTTAGGAGAATTAAAAATCACTATGTCTTTTCTGGCAGAATCAAATATGTTTAACGCTTGCTTCTGTATGAATATTTATATAGAATACTGCTAGTGAATCCAGGCCTGTAGCTGATCATAATTTCACACGGAGGAAGTTTCTAGGCGAAGTTATAGAATACGTAAACACCCACGATGAAACGAAAATTGTACGGCGCTACATCCACCCTCGCCCTTATGCAAATCCCACCGCCAAACCTCAGGACTCGGCTTAAAGCAAAGACGCGTACCCTCGCGCAATAGGATTTCGTTGCAACGTTATAGCAATTTCCTGTTTCTCAGCGTAACCATTTATAATATAACCCTATCTGTGGGTACGAATGCAGAAACGAAAATTTGCGTAAGGCACTAAACGTCACACGTTTGCCGCGATGCATATTTCAAAATATCTCATTTATTATTTTCTATTTCCTTTAGGAGTCACATTTTAATATTTCTCTTAATTTTAAAATTTAAATTGTGCTTACGATATTTTCCTTACATGTAAAAATGAAATTATTAATTAGTTGATAAACAATTATAATTATTAAGGTTTTAAGAATAATTATGTATATTACATCGTACATTGCGAAAGAATTTTATATCAATCTCTATTTAGTCTCTCGAGCTTGAGATAAAAAAGCGACCATTTACGTGAATGACCGTGAGGATATGCCGGCGCTCAACACGGTAATAGACATAAATAATAAATACGCTTAGATGCGTAAATTTCCCACGGCAGCGTGTAGCGGTGACACCGACTTCCTCCAAGCTTTTCTGGACGCGACGCGTAAAGTTGAAATTAATTCATTCTACGCCCTAGTTACGGCTTTATGATACAGATGATAGTTCTCATTTTCATCATGCTATCCACATGTTCGTCGTGTTGCTTTATCGTCTCGCGAGACTGCGCAACTTTGGATAAAGTGCATTGCCTTATTTAAATTGAATAGGACATGTACCGTGACACATCGAATTAAGTAACATGATGATCTATTAATTAAATTATGTAACATAATAATGATCTTCGTTTATTATTCAAAATTGTAATAACATCAAAATGCTGTTAAAAAGAAACGGTTTTTTTTTTACAAAATGTTAGCTGTAGAAATATGTGATTTTCGAAGATTTATGATATATTTTGTACTCAGCTTTGAATCAATTCTCTTCTTAACGTCTATTACGTATTTTTGCGTTTACGAAGAATTGATGAAATCGATGCAGACTTTGGGATATGGAGACCAACGGTCGCACATTCATTTCGTTGCAGTCGACACACGTACATGCCCTAGGCTTGATTGCGGTCGCGTTGAAGTTCGTCGGAGTGTGCCACAGAACCGCCAATTGGTTCTTCAGGCAGACGCGTCAATTGTTAACGAGGTGCCAGCGTTGCAAGATACTATTACGAAGTCATGCTCGCTTGATTTGCACCTCAAAGTATTTCGAGCGCATCTCGTATGCGACGCGATGTTTTTGCGCTGTTATGGTGCGATGCATTTATTATTGCATTACCGGGCCATGATCCTTGAATCAAAGCGAGGTCCGCGAAATTATATTAGAAACATGTATCTCGAATTCTGGTCTTTTCAAAGCAAATCATCACTGTCATTTACATATGATATTTTTTTAAATAGATATTGTTTAAAGAGCTCATATTTTTTATAAAGTATGTTTTTTAAACATTGATTTTTATAGTAATACAATATTTACATTGGCTTTTGCGAAATTTCAATTATCTGTAAATTTATTGAAACGTTGACGATTTTATAAAATGATTTTTCACAGATTCGCATAATCAGTTGTACATTATTTTAGAAGCGAGAAGCTTCTTATTCTGTCGCTTCTTCTGTCTTTACGCTTCTCTCGAGTTTCTATTTCCGTGAAAAGGTACGAGCGTTTAGTTCTCGGTCTTCTTTGTAAAATTTAATTTATACTCCCCCGACGGGGCTTTTGACGCACGGAAGAACATCGCGACTACGAGTTCAATTCCCTTTTCTAAAGAAGTGTTTAATGGATGGTATTCTTACGTAATATCACAAATATCGTTTTTATCGCTGTTTCAGTAACAATGTGTAGTATCGAGGAGGAGACTACAAATTGAAACCTGGAAACTTTATAACGCGACAATAATTTTTCTTCGCGAACATATGTTCGCAGAGAAACTTCCCTCGCTTATTCGCGTCCGTCAGTACCACACCGTAGATATTTTGATCGCATGCTTTATGAACAGTTTTCTGCGCAATTTCGAGCTGCCAAACCGCATTTTGGTTCGGCACGTCGATGCGGATTGTTACCCGCGTAACAAGATCGCGTAGGGAATGTAAAACAGGCCGACTGTCTACCGCCAGCGTATGCGTGAGCGTGGGTATTTTTCTTTTTTTTTTATATTTTTTTTTATTTTGTTCTGTAACAACAGCGAACAAACGGCGCGCGATACCGAGTTTACACCAGTTTACACATAGTCGTTCGCTGTGTTATGCTGATCGACACCTGATCTGCATACGAGAGCTGCCCCTGGCACGCTACAATTAAATCTTGTGACAAATGAAAACCACCGACGTCCGCCCTTCGGGCGCGTACTTCGTCGCGTATCGCGTTTCGCGTTTCGCGGTGCGCTTTAATTAACGAATTGGGAATTTCATTATGACCATCTCCGGCAGGGGAGATTACGCACGTGGTCGCAGGTGGACAGAACACGTCTCGCTTGTCTCGTGAAGTAAATCTGTTCATGGGCTCATCTACGACCGATCCGTAGCTTAGGGTCACATCTGTCCGTGGATTCATCACGGACTACGTTCGAATATATCTACGTGGATTTAACGACGCCAGTTGAAACCAACTGCGCTGGCTTTTAAGCGCCTTTCTGCCGGACGTTATTTGAGACTTCAAGTGTTTTGTGGCAGAACACGAAATTATTGGAGACAGTTTAATCTGCATATTTTGTTCATATAAATTATAATAGCGGTAATTATATTGAATATTCTGGGAAGACAAAATTTTTTTTCCCCAATTTGTAAAGTTCCGAAATGTGAATTTTTACAAAATTATTAATAATAATAAATAATTATTTTGTGGACAAATGTAGACAAGTAATGGACAATCGGATTATTCATATATGTAATTTAAAATGTAATATAAATAAAAAATATAATTTTTAAAAAATAAAAAAGTAAATCGAACTTAGGGATGTTAATAATAAAATTTTTAATTTTTTTGTGAGGACAAAAATGATTATTTACAGTCAAATATGAACATTTAATTAAGTAACAATTAAATGCCACATCAGTTTTGTAAAAATTCGCATTTTGGAATGTCAGCTTCATTTCTTAATAGGTATATGACAAATTTATCGAACAATCACACTTATTGTTAGATTTCCTTTTTAAGTCCAGTCTGGGAATTTTCAGTAAGTGTATAAACTTTGTTTGTCGCGCGACAAGGGCTGAAGTTAAGTAGTCGGAGTCGACAATGAGGTTTCGAGTGTTTTACGCGACATCGTGACATTTCCCGAGAGTGGGTTTCTTTCCTTCAGAATTTTTTTGCCGGCCCTTCGGAGTCGCCGTTTTAAAATGCCGTAACTTCAGAAAGAGTCACGCGCGCTTTTTGTTGGTATAGTAGATTTTCGTGTACCGTGTCCCCCGACATCTTCCATTTTCCCCTTTTACGCCGGCCTCATCCCTACCCCCGCCTTCCTCCTCTTCCCTGGCCTTTTCCTGGCACAATGAAGCTGTAGGTAGAGCTTAACTTAAAAGGTCCACTGTATCCGAAACGAGCCCATTCGGCCAGGTGTATCCACTTAGTCGGGCGAAAAGGAGATCAGGAGCTTAACAGCTTCCTCGAGGTTTTCACTGGCGGTTTACCAATACATTCTATATATGTATGTACATATGTATGTGCGGTTGTTCATACAGGGTGATTCCAAAGTGGGTCGCCAAACTTTGAGAGCGAACTAGCTAGACCACTTTGGAGTTGATTTCACTCGAACAAGAATGTCGAGACGTCAGTACTTTGAGTTATGAGCAATCGAGAATGCTTTGTGTAATTTTGTGAATTGAACTTTAGAGAAGAGAAATATCTGGTCTTTTATATAATTTTTAGATTATAACTAAAATAGAGTTGCAATTTTTGCTATCCAGTTACCAAAACACTTAACGTTGGAGATTAAAGTTGTCGCGAAAGAAGCTGGAATTCAGCCAAACTTTTGCTAAGGGAAAAAAATCAGTTTGAAAGTGAGAGAACTTATCTGCAAAATTTGGTAACACCATGTATATGCGTGAGACCGTTTATCCGTCGGTCCGTAACTACGTCCGCAAGCAAGCGTCGTTATTTGTTCGGCCACGTATCCTCGAAATACCTCCACCTTCGATAACGCTATTTCATTCCTGTGGAAGTCTCTTCTTCTCCCACGCCAGGAAAACGGCGCCCCGTCTAAAATCTAATTCTGACGGTGCTGCTTTTCCACCTTCCGCCTGCCGATTTCCACGTCCCCAGACCCTCTTTAAGCGAAACTTTTTAAGTGAAAAGCTCACGCTCCCTTTTTGTACTCTCGTTGCACTATTTCTTTCGAATACGACGAAATAGTCTGGCCGTTTGTACGCTCAGTCCGAGGACGGTCTTTTTGTCGGTAAAGAAATGTCTGCGCGAGAAACTTGAAAATGCAAACTTATCTGAATAGAATCATTTTGCGCGCCTTTTTTTTTTCTTTCTTTTTTTCGGAAATTCTGAAATGGAAATATAGATGCCGGGAGAGTGCTTTAAAAATATTTAAAATCACATTATAGAGATACAATAACTTGTAGTTATGCGATAACTTGGGGGGAAAAAACTTATTAAATATTGTTTTTTTTTCTCCTCAACGATTTCCCTTGTGTCGAACGTGCACGTTGAACAATGCTAAATAATATGTTGTATTTAAATCAAGTGTCATGAATATTTGTGCGGCATTTTAATAATTTATGACGAATTATATTCGCTGCTGCGCACGCGGTACCACGCTCGACACCCCGGACGAACGCCACACTGAGGTGGCATCCATGCGAAATAATTGAATGACAGGGCTGAGAGAGCGAGGAATATCGCGCAAAACGCGTATCGCTTTTCTCGCGACGCGGAGCGTTACCTATGAACGAATATACAGGGTATTACTAAAATGCTCGAGATAAACCTTAAGATGAATTTTGCCCCGTAGCAAAACGAAAGAGGAAAGGAGGAAGAAAAAATCGTGTCGATATATGCGTGCAAGCATCTACTTTCAAAATAATTGTCCTTTCTAACCGGGCGTGTTTAATTTACATTATCAGTGGTCAGAAATGAAGGAATTTCAATTGTAAAATGTGTCTGTATTTTTAGTGTTTGCTTGTATTTTGATTAAAAATAAAAGCAAGTTTTCTTTTTACCTTCTTAATCTGCGTAATTTTAAATTACCGTTGGAATATTTTAGCAACGCCCTGTACAGCGGTTTTGCCAAATATAAGGTAGTATGAAGTCGATGGTGCGAAATAATTTAGTGTCGTAGCGCTCCAACGTCAGGATATTATTGGTATCGTTGCGATAACGTTTGCGTATTTCTAAGGTTTATGTGTCTCACAAATAAGAAACGAAAATGTTATTCAACGTGGTTTACGGTATGTTACGGCATGTTACCTGGCAGACCCGAGAAAAGCGCATTACCTTCGCAACTTTATGATGTCGCTGAAAAGTGTCGCGTAACTGTCCTATAAAAGTTACGCGAAACACTTGTCATACATCGTGAAATTGGTGAACTCATGCAAGGGCATTTGCGATATCGTTGAACGTTATCGTCGAACAACGTCGCGCGGTTGGAAATTAAACGCAACGATAAACCTTCTTGCCTAAATTAATCAAAATGCGCATAAAACGTTCCCAAGCTTTTCTATGGGGTCGGATATCCGACGTAGGAATTACATAAAAATGCGGGAAATAAAAGAAAAGTTAATTAGCTCTCAGAAAAAAATGGCTCCCTACCCTTCTTTTATTTTCCTTGCTAAGAGCTGTAATAAAAGAAAGCCTTGCTGGCTTTATTGTGACAAGAATTAAGAAAGTTTTTAGTTGAGAACGAATCTATATGCTTGACGTCAGAATTTAAGCCATATTGATTAAAGTCGAAGGAATTAATACAAATCTATTTTTAATTAATAATTATGTCGTAAGACTTATCTCACCATTTTATCATCGCATTACAAATCAAGAATCTACCTTACAATCGTTTACGTCGTTCACGTAAAGTACAATAGAATTAAATTAATAGAATTAAATTTTGACAAAATTCATTATCTCAGAATTTTTTAACTGAATTAGGCTTTTTCTACAAGTGACGCTCTCCACAAGTCTCTCTTTCTACAAGACTTGGATTTTATAACGCTCGAAATGTATCGCAGAATGTACTATATTATATTGTATGTAAATCAATAAGCCCGTGCTCGTGATATCACCCAAGTTTGTCCTCGATCTTTTTGCATACCTGGCGTAAGCTCTTACGGAAACTGATGCTTTAACTTTTCAAGCTTAACAAAATCTTATTTGTACTTTCGGAAAGCACTCGCCTCGATAACTGTCATGTTGGACTAGTACTAAAGCTGATTGCGTGTCAGTCGCGCTTTGGCGTGCTGACCGTTTCGAATATTTAGGTGAATGCCACCAAGCGATACGGAAAATCTGCGCTGTCAGGGTAGTCTCTTCTCTGTCGAATCTACAAGCGCGCACATATTGCGGAGGGATTACAGGGACGCACTTATCCGGTCGCTAAGAGCAAGTACACCATCTTGTCTGCCAACATTGGCGAGGATACGTTGGAAAGTTGGAAATTTACGAGAGAAACACGTCCCTGCGATAAAATACACTAACTCATAAACGAAAGATAACTCGAGGACACTACGTGGAGCAACGTTGAAAGTACGATAGTGAGATGACGCGTAAGAATGAGGAAGGAAGAGTATGGACAAGTACGATCTCGCGACTCCTCGAGACTCCAAGGCTGCGTTCTACAAACACCTGTGTGCGTTCGCACCACCGACGAGAAGGTGCCGGCGTTATTACGGGGATCATGAAGCTCGCCTAGGCATTGAAACGCGTTCCCGTAACAACGGACGATCTACGATCCATTCCTGAAAAACGGCCTGCCGCACTTTTATTGCGGAGGGAAAAGCTTTTCGATTTATGATCCCCACGGTACTTTCTTTTTAAAGTTGCTCGCTTTCCTATTCCATCACTGAGACCAGTCGATTTGCCATCATGTTCGAAATCCGCGGATGTACATTGTGACGTGAAAGCTATTTTATTTTTAGTAGCTAGGATCAGACAGAAGTAGTTCATCTATATCTTCATGCGGTATATATACATATATACTCACTATTTAAAATATCTAGACATAAATATAAGTTAGATCTAAAAGAGAGGAAAGAAATATATTAACTGTATAAAAAAAATATATACTTAGTTTTTTATAAAATTGATGTGCGGTTATTAAAAATTGTGAATTTGTCGCTAGTATCTAAAGGCGTGTTATTTTTTGTGCTTTGAATTCAGATTTCCGCTATGCTTAAAAATTGTGAAATCTTTTCTTTCCATCTCGCGAGCGCGCGTTTTTGTACGGCGTTTCTTATCCTCCAACCGACGAAAAAGTACCATGGCTATGACAGGGAAAATGAGTTGCTCTAAGTAAGAGGGAGTCGGACGTAACCATTTTTCACAATTAGGTCTGCTTTTTTTCAATTAAAGCTTAAGACGGGGGTATCTTAAATGGGTTTGAACATATAAATATGTATACGTTAAAGCGCGGTATTATTATTCCATATTTTTCTGAGCAGTAACTATCTTAAATTTAATTATAAATCGCTGTATTTTGACGCAAGTTGTAGTGAAATTCACTATAAGTTTAATTGCGACAGTCTTAATAATTAAAATGATCTATTTAGTTGATAATTATCTGCCATGTTTTGTATTTTTAAACTGGCTAATTTAAGTACATGCTCACGGCACACGATCTGCTATCAGCGACTTGTCGGATCGACGCCAATAACACGATCTGTCGAAAGTTTTTGATTATTGACATTCGTAAATAGGCAAAACTCTACGAAACTCGCGTTTTCGTGAAGTATGATTTTGCGAGACGGTACGCGTTACAGCATCCACCGTCTCTGCGTGTGACAAGTTTTGATAACATCTGCGAATGCCCGTCGTATTGTTCGTATTGATAAAACTCCCCTCACTGATCGACGGAAATTGATGAGAGTCTTTTTTAATGAAATATTATGTACTTCCTTGTTTGAGAAAATATCGATTCCGAGTTTTCACAGACACGCGAATATCTCGAGATATTCATGATTTCACTTAAAATCGTACATTACGCAGCTTTTAATACAAATAATTTCAAGATATAATATAAAAGAAATTCAAATATAATATCAATAATATGTATATTTTTCACTAACTATTTGATATGCAGGCTAATGTAAAATTAATTATACTATTAATTCAATTACAGCTTTTTGTAGAACGAGATCAAGAATGTAGGATAAAACTATTTCTTTTATTTTAATCCATGAGCATTTTTATTTCAAGCATTTTTTAGAATCTTCGTTTAAGAAGTTACGATCTTTCGGTGGTCTCGCAAGAGGATATAAATTGCCGAGAATGTGGCATGCCAGAAATGGCGACCATGGCCATTCGGTGTGGGCAGACAATCGTGGTTTCACTATATATAGTACCTGTGGTACTAGTGCTTAAGGGTCAATCCAGAAGGAAATAAGATCGAGCTCGACTCCGTAACTGTTCCTATCGGTGTCATTTCTCGATGACGCGTAATTCCCGCATTCCCGGCGTCCCGATTGAATTATAACCCGTCGAATTCTCCAGGCGCCGCGTCGTCCCGTGTCCCTCGTCAATTTTTTGATCGAAAAATGTCAAAACATGAAAGAATAAGTGCTCCACGAACGGCAAAATAGAGACACCTTCGTTCCTATAAATCATCGAGATTTCCTTCCTGCTGCCCGTACCTGGATACCAACAACTTTGGCTGCACGAGAGAAATGTTGGATGGATTAGCAGCTTAAATAAATAGAAAGCTGATCGAACCATGCCATGATCTTTAATATACATTAATTTGTTTCCGCTTGATAGATTCCCGCTAGATATTTATATTTACCATGAAAGTTATATGTTATCCCAGTTGGCCGAGTCAAGAGAGATATTGTTGATTCACGAAGACAAACTAGCCGGAGCTAGACCGTTTACGAAGTATCGATATCTAACATCTACCAATGAGGAAATGGACGGCTCTATCCCGCTGATAAATAACACAGCGGGGAGCGCAGAGAAAATCGCAGAAGATGTGAACATTGTGTCGGGGCTGCCATCAGACTTGATGGGAAAGTAAAGCCTTCTGCTCAGAGCGAAATCCCGCCGAGATCTTTGTCTTTTACGTTCTGCACTTACGACTAAGTGTCTTCTAAACTAAACTAGATCGCGTGAGAGACAAAGCGAAACGCCGTTAAAAAAAATAACAAGTCTGGTTATTCAAAACATATACGTCGCGAATAATAGAAACGTTACCATACGATTAGAAAATTGTAATAGATGCGCTCAAAAAGAATTAAATTACATTAATATTAGAACTAATAAAACAGTTAAAATGACTGGTTTTGTAATTTTTTTATTAAATTTATGAGATTTTTGAAATTTTTCGTGATTTTTGTTGCAGTATAAAAGTAATGAAATTAATCAGTTTAATTAATTTACTTTTATTTTTTATTCTTTCTCTCTAAAAAAATTTATAGCATGTATAAATAGTAGAAATGAGTATTCGTTAATTTCTCATCGTTAATAGTTTTCGGATTAAAGAATGCTTAAGACTACTTAAAGAATGACGTGACTAGAGGAAAGATACAAAATTTCATAGAATTTGAAAGCTATAAATGTCGATTTTGCGGGACAACACGGCGTCTCGAACTGTCTGCAAAGTCGTTTCCATTGTACAACCTCCAGACGCTCGTTGTTCCCCTTTAGTCACCAACACGCGAGGCATTCAAACGAAGATAAATTACTTCTTGACTCTTGGACCTGCCTATAAAGCGGTGCCCGCCTAATCTTGAAAAACACTTAAAGCCCGGAGAAACGGATTATTCAAATCCGGCCGATGCCCCGGGTGGAAACACGCCGGATGGCAAACTCATTCGAGAGGCGTCGCTACGGGTGGACGGCGACGATGGAGTAAGCGCGAACAGAAGGAAAAGAGAGAGTCAAATGAAATCACACCGGCCAGAGTGCGGCAGCTCGATACCGTGCTCATTCTGTGCCGATTTAAATTCACCTTAAGAGCCGAGTGATCGCATCTCGGATACGTGATACGGGACATTCTCTTATAAATCGCTTCATGTGCTAATTTCAACATCAATTTTTCTATAAATATAAATCTCTGTATCTATATGACTCTCTATATATCTCTATCCATTTATATATTTATAAGTACCAATATTTCCTATCTGCCCGCAGAATTCATAGAATTTGCCAACCCGGCATTTTTGCACCCTCATAGATATTTCTCACAGCTCTACATGATTACGAAACGATTTTTCAAAAAATACGTTTCACGAGTGAATTTGTTTGTAAATTGAAAAACTTTTTGCGAACGCGTTTCTGGTTAAACAATTTCAGATATGCGTGCATTTAACGTTTCTTTTTATTTTAAAGAGATTGAACATCTACCACAATTGTGTATTTGATGGGATAGCGAGAACCATTTCCGCGTGTATTTAATCATGACGATGGTCGCGGCCTCATCTCAACGACGCTATATAAGCGACAGCGCGAATGAAATGCGGGTGACTAAATGCGGTGAAAACTGCCAGACGTTGAATTCATTGTGACAGCGGCAGCTCTGACTAGCGGCGCCTCGACGCAGCCCCAGCAATTTCGCACGATTACGAAACGAAATTGATGCGCTTTGAATCCTTCCGCGACTTTGCCGGGCACAGGGACTAAAAGGACTGTTAATTATCGGGTGCCCCTCTTTTCTGCCTATACGCGCGGCCGCGCGGCAAACGAGTTCTCGCGACAAATAAATTTGCGACAACACAGAAAAATTATCACCGCACTCTCGGCGCGAAACGATCGCGCCGGGGCGTTGACGAATATCCCAAGTTGAAAACCGTTTCGGCCGTGTCGACATTATGAGCTCATTTTTGATAAATCGTTCCCATTCGGCCCAAAGACATAATAGCGTATTCTTCAGGACGAAGGAAATGAATAATATCATGAATGTCGTCATTATTTTCGCGCTATTCGTTAAATCTCATTCATTTACTCTCTCTTCTATGAAATAAGTAGCATTTTTAAATTTCGAAAGTCACTGGCTTCGATGTATCATAGTTATTTCTTTCATTTGACATATCGTCTCTGTTTTGCTCCTTCTCTCACTCTTTCATAATGTCTTGTTTATTTTACGATATTACCGACACGCTGATATTGTGATATTGCAATTGTATATGAGAATGGTATGCGCATGGAGATATCGCGATACGGGGAAGTGGAATAACTTTCCTGGCGTACATATTATGTCTGGCATATTGAAACGAATAAAAGATTCTATTCAGACACGAAGAGATGCATATAAAAATATACGAACTATATGGGATATGATATTTATTCACCGAAAATTTTATCTTTAAACCATTTTTTAAGTTATCTCATATTGATTTAATATTTAATTTACGGATTTACAGATTTACGAATTTAATATTAAAAACAAATCTTTATTATGAAACTCTTATATATTAATGAATAATTAAATTTTCTACACATACATGCATAAATATATTTGTTACGGTAATTATCTTGTCTAACTAATAAATGTTAAACATAAAAAAAATGATAGTTTTTGTTAAAGATCTGCGAAAAAGTTGCACGAAGTGAAAAATCGATAAGTCGAGTTCACATAATTTCACCTCAGCTCTGTATGCAAGTCTTCGTATAGTTATTTAAATTTATCGAGGCACTCATGTGATATGGAGGGTGACTGGCATAATCGAATTAAGTTCGTCCAGCCAACAGGAGAATAAACTCTACTCGCACTTTCATCAAATTCACAAAATACACATCGAATTTTCCAATTTTCCGAAAAACTTATTTTTCCATTATTTATTTTTCGCTCGAATGATTCACGAAACTATTTGTATTTTGGTACTTTCTCGTAGCTTTCATCTCAAATTTACGAAACGTTAGCTGCGAATCACTCTGTATGTGTTGCGGGTATGAGATGGTACCTCGAATGAATTTGCATTTGAAAGCGACGACACCCTTTCGAGCCATCGACCTTCCGGGGAATAAAAGAACGAGCGTGGGGCACCTCCTTTAGTATTTACCCGCCGTAAATACCTGGTTAGTGCGGGGGTTGCTGACTTTTATATTGATTCCTCTCTCTCTTGACCGTATCTTGTCGTGCCGCGTCTCTCACCATCTCCGATGGAGACCTTCCGACGGATGCTCTCTCAGAAAGAGCCGATCCCGACGGTTTTTCGGGGACACAGGGAGCCAGAACTTTCAGATTTATCGTCCGATTTACGGAGCGGTTCTCGAGCAGCTCTCATTGCCTCGGAAAAGTTCAGACCGCGCGATGTCGCTTCTCGTTTTCTCGTCTCGATTCTCAAGCCCGCGCCTGCTGCTGCTGCTGCTGCTGCTGCTTGCCGAGGAGTCATAGACTTAAAGTACGGATTGTAGTTCGACTTGACTTCGCGAGTAAAATATCTCTTCCTCCTTTTTTCTTCCCTCACTTTCCCTCGACTTCTCGCGCGTCGCGCGCGGGATAATGGAAAAGTTGGATAGTAAACTGGCGGGAAAACGGTCGAAGGAAATTTGATAACGGTTAATGGCGCTTGTTTTCGTTCGGCACCATTAAAAATGGTATAATGAAAATTCCTCGCTTTATTTCGAGGCGGTGCTCCTTAACGCGAATATACCAAACTATTTGGATCAATTTCAATGGCGTTACTGGAGTGCGCAGGAGCGGGACGGGGGCTACTTCGGAATCTCTCAAAGCGGGCTTTAAATTTATTCCGCAAGATATAACAGCGCGTAAAACCAATCGTGCCATATTTCATCGTCTGCTCCACATTATGAAGGCTATTTCAAACTTGACAAACCGCCGTTTATCTTCGGTTTTCTTCTACTAATTTGAATTCCGCAGTGGAATGTTTTCAGTCGTTCGTGACCAGTGCGGAATACCGAAACTGACCTGGAAAATTGCGCGAATCGCGCGGAATACGAGTTTAAAATAAAGCTGCCTGCTCAAAATTTTATATGCAGGAGGACACATTCGAGGCAAGTTATCAAATGAACGGTGAGAGCCTCTACTGCCCCGGACTCCATCAACCGCAGATTTTACTCTATTTTGGGGCTTGTATAACTTGCCGAGTGATCAATAACGCGACACGGTATTAAAATAAATTTCCGAAAGTACTTCTCCAAGCTTGGAAACTATCTCATCATTATGGAATCCATAAACGTAAGGCAAGGCTGCATGGTAATTAAATCAAATGATTAAGTTTCTCCTTATCACGCGTCCTTCAATTTCAGTTGACTCGAGCTGCTTTTTCCCTCCTTAATCTTCTCCGTACCGCTCTGACGCTCGTGTAACGTCTCATCCGACAATTTCGTCAAGTATTTATTACACGTCGTAAAGACGCCGTGCGACTGTTATGCTCGTGTTCGGAAGAGAGACAAATGTCCGTCACATATCATGAGGATTAGCTGTTAAGCTCAGGGAATGTACAGATAACGTTCTGAGGATCGATAGCCACACACAAGGAAACCCGCTGGCACGTTGATCATTGCGTTATAACTCACGATGTGGCAATTGCGCTTCAGTCTATTGTAGTTATGTCGGGTAATTTATAAAACAATTTATAAAACAATTCATGAAAGAATAAATATATTTGTATATTAAATATTAGATACCTATGTAATTAAATCTATATATATTTTGTGAACATAGGTATTTTATTATTTGACTTTTTTTTAGCAGATATCTTATTTTTATTCTCGTTATCTTTTTAAATCTTAGTATTAAATATAATTAAACATCATTTAAATATTTTATTAAAAATCGAGAATTTGGCCTAAATTGTTACATTTACTTTAACCGGAATTCGTTATTTCACATTGTACAGAGATTCCTGTAACGCAAAATTGCGTTCACAGAGATTCAAGAATTTGAATTTCAAATTTGCCGATTTTCTAGCTAGTTGCTGCTCACTATCGGTAGAATACGAAGTCATAAACTGTACACATGTGTCTGTAACAATTTCGAAATGATTGGCCTCGATAGATTTTGAAAAAAATCAAGCCATTGTGAGGCTACGTAACAGTCCGATGCGCAGTTTCCAAATGAGAAGAATTAAGTGCGCTTGTTGGTCTACCTAAAAATGCGACAAGTGTGTTTAACGCCTTTGTTTGTAACTCAACTGTCGCGTAACGTTTCATCGTGTACATACATTTTTCCGAGGCTTATATTTTTTTTGAGGAACATTAACGATTTTCAGCTAATTTTGAAGACATAAATTAATTTGTATTTGAAAGGCAGAGATAGATTTCGGAATATTGTTATTAACGTATGTTCTAAACGAACGAGAGCTGTTTCTCATTACAAATGCGTTGAGCGATGGTATCGAGGCGGCAACGTCAGTGCCTTTGTATCACGGCACTGATAGTAACTTAGCGAACATGCATCATCGACCGTCCTTATAATTAAAACGTCACTCTCTCTCTCTTCCTCCTGTCTATTTATTTTATCAGGCGGATCCTGATTAATGTCCCTGTTTTGCCGGAATCGAGGAGCGGACAGAATCTGCTATACCAACGCGCTCATCCCTCTTCCATTTCTATTCGTCCTTTCGCCTTCCTGTCGCGGATCGTGTCTTGTCCTCGGGGATGAAAGAAAATCTAATAACGTTAGCGGATTTTTTTTTGTTTTTCCTCTTCGGATAACTGTAATCCGGTTTTATAAAGTACCATGCAAATATATACAAGGCGTGCAATACACTTGGGTACGTACGTGGATGCGTATTTTTGCGTATTGCTGAAATTTGCGAGAAAAAGACTGTGAGACGTAGCTCCTCAGATTCCTACTTAGGAATCTACTTGAAATATTATATCGAAGTGCGCAATATTCAAGAGAATTATGAAGGAAAATTTAATTCTTTCGGTGAGCTACGAATAAACCGATAATACCGTGCGCAATATGTTATTTTACATCGTTGATTGTCACAACTTGATAGAATTCTTCCGGAAAATAATAATTGTGCAAGTTTCAAACTCTCGAATAATTAAACCCGAAACTCGAGAATAACGCGAAGAGCAGGATCAGGCCGGGCGCAAAATTTTCGCAGATGTCTATCGACTCTGTATCAAAGTAATTACACCTATTATCTCCCTGTAATGTAGTTCGCTTCCCCGGGCCCTGGTGTTCGCAGCATCCTGTTAAAATTCTTCAGCTGCATGCATGCGCGGCCTGTAGTATTTTGCGGTAACGGCCGCCTCCTCGTATAACGCAGCCACGCTATCGTGGTATTACGGCGCTCTATTTCCTTCATTCCGGAATCCCGAATGCAAAGGATGGTCAAAGGGCTTCTCTGCGACGCGAAGGGCCGCGCTTGCCGGTGTTACCGTGCTCGCACCGCACTGAAATCCGCCTATCCTGGTGAACAATGAAAACCATCAATCCGCTCCCGAAACGGAGAGGAGAATTTCGCCCCAGCTCTCGGGGTAAAGGTACAATCCCTACGTCACTATACGACGAGGTCGCCCTGGTGCGAACATTCTGCAACTAATAGTTCGCTCGTGCATGTACAGTGCTTTCCATTGATAACGGCGGAGTGGAGTGTAATAATGGCGTGAGCTGAAAAACGATACCCCGGAGCTGAGGAGCAAGTTGAGAGATTTAAAGGTAGATTATGGGTTTTATCGCATAAATATCGCGGCATCGAAATTTACAAACTTCTACATAGCTACCGCATTGTCTTCCGTATTTTTCCGCAAATATTTCGATGTGTACAACGCAGAATGCAATTCCAGCATTTTAATATAACAATTTCTTATACATATAATCTTTTTATGTTATTAATTTAGGATTTTTTGTTATTTATATAAAAACCATTTTATGCGATTTCTTTCCATATATTATTAACTGATTAGCATATTGTATTGTAGAATTTTACAGGTCTTCGTATGAAACTATAAGCATGTATTATTTCAATAGAAGAATTGCTATTTACTGCGCTCTCTTTCAGTCACTATGAATTCTGAATTTTCAACCGTTAACAGTGTAAATTTCCAATTTCCAGAAAGAAAATTGTCGTTCTTCTTAGCTCGATATCGCATCAAAATTAGATGTGTTTTATCGAAAAACAACAAAGTACGCTTTGCAAAAGCGTCTTGTCAGGAAGAAGATTTATACTTGAAATATGATCGAGAGTATACCTCTTTTTCCTAAACCCTTACGAGATTCGCATAAGATCGAGATAATACTTTCCGTATCGCAGGTTTTTACGACGCGCGCGTTCGTGCGATGATGATATTCAATAAAAGTGAGGTAACTTGAGAATATATTTTTTCGAAGCTTTTAGCAGAGATGTCGCTGCAGAAATGTCGAGTCTCGTTGAAACGTTTCCCAATTCCTTGTACGCTTGACGCCTGCAAATTTCTTCGCTGATCTCATATTTATTTTCTTTGTATAATTAATTGCGCATCGCCCGCGTGTTGCCCGAGTGACTCGCCATGTATGCGGATGCAGTGACCTATTTTCCGCGACTATTCAGTGAATCTTGCCAAGGTAAAGGAGTGCTTCTGTCAGAAGAGTATATAGCGTGCTGCGAATTCTTGCCATATTCCGGTGCAGGATGACTACTGCCATTTCAGCTATCCCTCTTTAATTATTTAATGCTTCGCTGAGATCTTGCTTTAAGTTCTAGATGTTTTCCTCTATTCTACGTTTGTGACATTCTGTGGAAGTTTAGCGATATAAAGTCGCAACTGGGACTAAAAGCCGGCACAAGGATGCGCGAGGTGTGACTGAAATAAGATGACAGCATTTAGCAACGGTTTGCTGTTACACATGTCGATATTCGTTGCACATGGTTTCTGTTTCGTTGCACTTTGCTTGAACTTTTCAAGTGAAACGATATTTTAACGTTCCGACGTAGCAGAAATGACTGATTGCGTATTTTGCAGCAAGTATGTTATTAAACTTTTTTAATAAAAATTTCGAAATATCGTAACACTGATATATGATAGACGTGGCTTTCCCGCTTTTCCGAAAGTTGAATTATTTTACTCAATTGTATCAAAATAATTCACGAAACGACAAGATCTACTGCTTTTGTTTAGGTTTTGTGTGTCGCGAGGGAAATATTATTACATTTAAAAATTATTTTTCGTTCTCTCGTGTCTTGTATATAACTAGTTTATATTTATAACTATTTCACCTAAAAAAAGCGCCTTTTGTGTGACGTAAATGTCTGCGAGAAATACCAATCGAGAACATCCAATTTCGCTTTAGATAAAGATTGATTCATTTGATTCCAATAGTTCCAGCCTTTGTAAAACGAATTGTAAAGTTTTTGCTCTATACGCTGGGACTTTGTACTGGGAATAGGCAAAAATGCACTAGCAATCTTCGGGTATGAAACTCGAACTACGACGCGCAATGTTTCAATATACGTATGTAACCGTGCATGTATTCCCGATAGATAAGCAAGGGCAATTTTCCATTGCTACTTTACTATTCACGTAAGAGCCACCATTTTTCGTTAGTATATTGCACGGGTAGAGCGTATATTTTCACGTCAGCTAAACTGTACACAAAAAAATGATCACGCTATATCCTGCGCGAATCGTGCACTTATCTCTGTCGAGATTGGGGATTCGTACTAGTCATCGTACATAAAATCTAGGTATGTCGAGTGCATCGATTGCAAGAAAATCGTCACAGTTAAAGAAAAATGTTATTTCCTTTTTCAAGAAAAATTCAATTGTAAAATTAAAGATTAAAATCTCAGGTGACAAGCGAAGCATTTCTTTCTACGATGATACAGTTTAGCGTATGATAGTTATTAAAACTCCAAAAGTAAAGTATTATTATAATTTTCAAAAGCTCTTGTTTTGCTTCTTGTCATTGAGAGAAGAATATAGTTATTTTTGGCCTCAACCACAGTTTTATAATATTTTTAACGATAATTATGGTTAACGTAATGATGCATACAGTTAAGTGAATTATTGTTAGAAATATTATATTTCTAACAATAAAAATAATAATTTATTGTTAGAAATATTATAAAATTATGGTCGAGGTCAAAAGTAACTATATTTTTCTCTCAGCGTACTTATAGCTTGAGCGCTTCTTTTCCCACGACGTCACGTGAAACTGCTGAGACCGCGATCTTGAAACGCGAAAATATCTCAGGGATACCATAGATTTTCAGAGTATTCCCGATAGACCGTGTGGATCCTCCGGAAGAGGCCCGTTGTCGATACCTCCTAGAGGGAAGGATTCGGTAAATCGGGCGGATACCCTTCGAGGAAGAGCTTGGCGGTGCTTCTCTCAACCGAGCGATTATATTCCACGCGGGCGATAAAGCGATTAAGATGCTTCAGTATACGCGCAGCTTAGAACCAAGGTGAAGGGAGCGGAGCCACTCTAGGAAGTAGATTACTCTAGGGATCGAAAGAAAGGAAATGCAGTGAGGCAGTGAGGCTCACGCTCCTTATAATACGAGATGCGCCGATTATTCTGGATGTGCCGTTAATACATATTATATTTTGCTTGCATTTTTCACTTTATTTTTACATTTAATGTTATCTTTGCACATAACGCATGATTGCCAGAAAGATCGTCGCAACTTGAAAAGTAAAATTTATCCTTAGAAAGACCTAAAGATCCGAGGCAATAAGAAAAATAGGCGGTAGAAGTAGAACTCACATTCTTCTCGCTTATCAGGACTCATGACAAAGTTGGAAAAATCTATATGTTCAGAGATCATATGTAAGGATGCATTAATTTTTGTTAAAACAATGTCTCAATTTAATATAATTTTTTTTTATTTTTACATAATTTTTACTGATGCACTCATTAAATTTATTAACAAGAGGACCAATTTTCCTATAGATACTAAATCATAATTTTAAAGTATAAAACCCCCTGTTTAATATTGCTCGAAGATCGTCGGAACGATAGAACATTTTCTACTTTGCATGCTATTAAAGTTAGACTACTTCTCGAACGGTTTTAAATTTGTTTTCTCTTCTCTCGAATTGCATGTGATTTCTCTCGTGAAAAAATTCATGACAATCGTTCTGCGCTCTTTCACAATCAAATATTGCTGAAAATGAGAAACTTTTAATCAGCTTCACATCGCGCCATTAAGCTTTGGGAGAATTCACAAATAATTGAAGAGTGAAATTATGAAGGACCGTTTTCACGGAAAACGTTTGCCGGCAACAAAGCTTTTTAAGATCTTATCCTTTGAGACGCCTTTGGAATTTGCTATAAGCGTGTAATTGATTGCACTTTGTTTTATTTGATTGCTTCCGATAAGGAAAGACGCCTCTTAAAACATTATGTAATTTATAAGAATCGGCGCTTTGTCTGCCAGCAATCAGCGTTTTATTTCTTTATGAGACAAGGAAAGAGTAAAGACTAAATATCGTAATTTGACCACTGTTTTTTGCCCATTATACAAACAAGACAGCGAAACCATAACAGTGGCGGATTTCCAATTGATTTAAAAATTGACGATATATATAAATTATTGATTTAAAGATATACAATATTGAAATTTTCTTCTATATAAATTCGTTGTTGAATAATCCAATATTTTTTCGTACCTCTATAATATCGGATAAATTCTTAATATATTTTTCATGTTTACCGCGATAAACTTTAGATCTATTAAGAACCATATTTGCAAACTCGTAAACTACCTCGCGCTACCCCTATTGCGGTGGGCAGCCTTCATCAATATTTCTCTCACCTCGCTTCTTGCAGCGTAAGGCCGCATCTCTTGAAGTCTATCGAATTTTCACGATATTGCTTTTCATTAAACTCTATTCAGACACACGCACCAGTAATTACAGCAACTTTTCGCCATGATCATAATCGATTGCGTTCTCATTAAAAGCTCATTATCGCGGCCGAGTGCGTGAACTATTTCGAACGTTCGATGGCGAAGGTGAAGGAATGTTCTCTTTCACCTTGAGCTTTTATTAAAGCCGAATCTCAATAATGTCTGTGAAGGTGAAAATTCTATAAATTCTCTTCGCTGTCGCTTTCGTTTTAATAGTGATCGTCAATATACTTGAGTTTTCTTCAGCTTTTCTTGATGTAATTCTTTTAGTGTTTCAATGATTCGTAAAAACTTGTAATTTATATAAAATTTAATGACTTTTTAAAACTAATAAGTTTTAAAACTAAATAGCTTTCCTGCAGAAATAAAATATCTTCTGCAAGATTTTTAATTTTCCGACAATGTTCTCCATTCATATAAGAGTTTTATATAGAAAGATCTATTGTGTTGCTTTATACATCTTGGCACCTTTACCTCGTACCCTATTTTTGATGCATGCACGCATGCATGCCCGGGAACTTTTGAGTTACATCGCCTCATGCTTCAAAATGTGATCGCTCGGGCGTGCTTCTTCACGGTTCTTGTATCTTTTTCAAACCCTTTCCGTGCGCCGTTGACGGACCGTAAGAATTCATGTAGAGATCGTGCCAGTTGTATCTTGAAATATTCAACAACGTGGTACTTGGCGCCGTCGCGCCAACAACATCCAGGACCATCCACACCTGGTGGAAACTGACGGTGTATTGTAATTATTTATTTATACCAGAGGAACGTTCACGCGACGCGAAGAGGCGTGCTGATCGCTAACACGCACGTAGAAAGCGCAGCAAACTTTTTATTATACATGGGGTTCTTTTGCTATATTTGCATGCAGTGCGTATCTTTATTTCACGTGGAATATAGATTTATTACGCGTATGACGTCAGAATGAATAAGACAACTGTTTATAGAGCAAACGTGGCGGTCGCTGTTTTCACTTTTGAAATTCTCACTGCTATTCACATGAAGATAAAATCTTGTAACTCCATTCTCTTTACTACTTACTACAGTAGATGCATTTATCATATTTATTAATTGCACATTATAATTGTTATTTAGATATTACTCGGTTTTTTTACGACAACCTGTCAAATTAAATTGGCCGGGAACGTTTCTCGAGCGTACGAGATCACATAATACACATTCTGCCTTTAAACGATCACGAGCCTTCCGGTCGACAGTGCACTGGAAGGTGCATTCTCGTGTCCTTCCAATCTTACATCCTTTCGCTTTTTCTTGGATGCCAATGAACAGCTCAAGTTTCCGAACAGTAGATTTCTTAATTGCGAATAAAATCACGTTCACTTTGCTGCGTAATCTTTCTCCTCTCTGTGAAGATCGATACGAGAAGAGCATTGAACGTGATAGATAAAAAGTGACTTTAATTTTAACATAAAATAGATTCTTACGATTTTATATAACCCTGTTTTTCTTCATAACACTTCTCATTCCTTTGATCAAATACTTTTCTGTTAAATAACCTTTGAATCAATTTGAAATTTTATTTCTTGTGATATCTAATGAGAATTGATGATAATTACTAATTTGTTATTTTACTTTTTGTAAATCTGCATTGCGAATTTATGCAATGTAGAAACAAAGATATCATTGCGGATGGAAAGTAGAGATGAGTTATACCAAGATTTGCAATTTTGTGGCAAAATCACTTTCTCGTTAACGCATTAATGCATTAACTACATCGATAATATTCAACAATATTAATAAACAGAGCACATTAGCTATCAACATTCGATTGACGTTTCAAAATAAACGATTATCGCATCGAATTTATTAATTACGATAATGCTATCCGTTCCTCTGTGCTCCCACGCTTGCTCGCGTTTAAATTTTCAGTTGTTTCTCACACACGTGTTCTCGCTACAAATTGTCATTGCAACATCAGGAAGCAGCTCACACGCACGGGGTATATATGGTAGCTGGTTGCGAGCAACTGTAGTGAGAGGGAGGAAGGGAGAGGGAGTATGGGACAGAATGGTTCATCGTGGTCTGTGGAATAAATGGTCCGATTCACCAGCCGCCATTCTGTTTCGCCTGCACGATAAAGCATTTAAATGAATTAAACCGAGGCGATCTCGCGGAGTCTATGTTGTTTGGTTGGCGACTTGATTTTATAAAATTCGACGTCGTTCGTATTGCTTTCCGCTCGTAAATTAATATTAACTCATTAGCTTTTTAGTTGCAAAACATATTATCGTTATTATTTGGTTATTGACATATTGGAAATCAGGAAGCTTATTAGATAACTTTGAGCAAATTATTCCAGATTTGATAAATAGATATTAACACATCAAATATCACGATGATTTTATTTCATATATTTATGCATCATGAAATATATATATATATATTTTTTTTTTTCCGAAACTTTGGTGATATTCATTGATGTTTATGACTAGAAAACATGTGTCTTTATTAATCTAAAATTTTATTTTTTATTTCTTATAATAACTTTCCCGATTTCGTTATTATAGGAATTTTTTAAACATTTTGAATGAAACGAAATTATATTAAAGCTTTTCTGCAATATTCCAAAAATATGACTGATATTTCAATGATATTGGATAATTAAGTCGATTGAAGTTAATAATATACATTTCAACGTTTTCTGCAGATTCCTTTCTATTTCCATTCGAAGTTGCTTTACTTTTTTTTTTCTTTCTATTTTTCATATTTATAGTCTAGATACGTAAAGAAATTTTATTTTTATTTTCCTGTCCACGTGCGTGTGGTCAGTGCAGTGCATGGATTCACCAATATGTCTGTAGACTAGAAATGAGTGAGGGGGGAGGGGAGAGAATTGAGTTATAAAATAGAATTCTCGAGGCCCTGGCAGTGTCAAAAAGCAGTTTAGTGGCATTGAATACTGATAAGGGATGAAGAGCGGGGTCCTCCTGGGATTAGCCGGATGGGTTTGACTGCCGTTCTCGCTCGAGAGGAAAGGGGGAAAGACAGAGACGAACGGGGAGCAGCAAAGTTGGAGGAACGAAGAGTGAGAAGCGAAATGTGATGGCTTGAGTATGAACTAGAAAATGAGAGAGACAGGGAGAGAGAGAGAGAGAGAGAGAGAGAGCAATGGAACACGGGAACGTTAGATTGAGCCACGAGTGGCCCGACAATCATACTATCATAGAGGCGATGATGTCCCGCATACTGAGCAGAATCCCTGTACCACTCCACGCATATTAATCGCACACGCTCGCACGCACACGCGTAAGCACGGACGAGGACGGCTGCGACGGAACATGTACATACCAGGATCTCCCTCGACTTCGTACTGGACACTTTGCATCACAATATCTCGTGCAAAGGTTGCTACGTAATCTTCAACGCAAATAGCTTCCAGTTGATGGTTATTATTGTTGGGTCACCGATTACCTCGACTACTGATTTGAATATTTCGCAATGTTATCAATGTATAAAAAGTATTGTTTAGCAATCTTTTTTGGTTGCCAAGAAATGCTCAGATGTTCAGTTTATTTCAAATTTTTTAAGTGACAATTTAGAATAATTTCTTCTTTGCCTTGAAATAAAGTTTAAAAAAATTGTGCGAGTAACTTTAATAACATTAGCAAAATCTGTTTGATTATTCATAGTTATTCGATTAAAAAACAATTATTTTCCTGCATACTTTATGTGTGATTTTAATTAACTGAATGGTGAATAGATTTATTGCGAGGTAATGCATTGCATTTAGTTATTTACATCATTTCTCTGCATATACATGATAATAATAATTCAATTATTTACTCAAATTATATATTAGCGGGAATATATATTATTTTATGGTTTAAAAAATTAATTTTATATTGATTTATAGGAAATTAATTTTAAACAAGATTATAGAAAAAAGTTTACGGACATAAATGTAAGAAACACTTGCAGGAAACTTATTTTTATAGGAATTATCCAATTTGATTGAAATTAGTGAAATCAAGCGGCAGAGTGGAAATTGTTCGCCGTGAAAATAGCGTTAGTCAATGCATCGAGTTAACATGCATTTGCAGGAAGAAAATAGGAACGCTGCGTTGCGTCGCGAAAATCACGAATCGATTGAAAATATGAATCACGATAAATAAAGCAGAATTAGCACGTATGATCGTGCGTACTCTATGCAAAAACTTTCGTTTACATCAACGAGCGGTCAATTCACTCATGCTGCTTAAGCGTAAATGTATTCACTGGGAAAAAAGAGAAAACTGATTAAGCGCGGCTGTATAAACGTGCGGCGGATTAAATTCAACGTTCGGCAATGATAGCCGTAATCCGATTTAACGAGAATCAGTAAAAAAAAAAAAAAAAAAGCGGACTGCGCGTGTTGCACAAAAAAAGCGTAATATGGCGGCATTTTTGCCAATAAATAAAATTTTACACAATCGGAAAAAAATCCCGCCGGTTCTGTTAATCAAAGTCGCGAGACGATATCGCAAATAAAGTGTGTTTTAAAATGACTGGCCGAGTGTACGCTTTGCCGTCCGTGATTACGAGCATCGAAGCAGCTGGCTCAAAATGGCGATATCGCGCGTCGGGGAGTTAAATTGCTGCATATGGGATGGTTTCGAAATAAAATTCGTCCCGAGTAGCGAGACGGGTTTAACTTTATCATGAAATGCATCCCGATACTTCGTTATTGTAAACCTCCAGCGGCATCGAGTTGGAAATGATCCATAATCAAGATGCTGTCGAGCGCGCGCGCGAATATACATACACTCTTTTATTTTAATTACATTTCAGTTTGAATCATAAAATAATGACGGACGTAATAAATTATTTAACAACAAATAAATGTACATATCGTGCATTTAATATCAAGAATTAAAATGTACATGGCGTATTTTATGATTCGAAATTCATTAAAACTTAAAATCTCTTTGTAAAAGAAACTTCCCTCGTCTTTCTTTAATGATCTTGTTTCCAACCATTTCTCCTCTCTGCAAATTGAGCATGAGTTATTATTCTTTCTGCAAAGACTGGGAACTCTGAAGCTGTATAGAAGTCTTATTTTACTCCAACTTAAAATCTTTCTGTGTAAATTAATGAGTTTGTCCTAATGACACAGTTTCAACGGCAAAATTCATTTTTAATAAAAAAAATAAATAAAAGTAAAAAAGTGGAATTGTGAAACGAGCAATTCAATAAATGTCTAATTGCAGTTTTCGCTTTGAACTTACAGTCTTATTGCAGGCTATTGGTAACCTAATTTATCAAACTTTTTATAAGGTGCTGTAAACTCTATTTAGACACAGTGGATAATTAGATTGGAATTGACGATATGCCATTCTAGACAAAAATCCATCAGCGTGATATTGGCAATTACATTGAGGGCAGCGGCACGATACTGTCTGGTTATCGCGAAATGTGATTTATGATACCATTATACTAAAATGGATCGGTTCACCAAGATCCGCGCGATGTTATCATAAAATAGCAATAAAAATTTATTGGCACGCTTTCACACCGCGGCGAATTGGGCTGGAATACAAAATAGAAAAATGTAGAATTATTTCGGCGTATATACAACGTAAATCACAAATTGATTTTCCGTCATGTGGGCGTGTTTACCAAACCGAGAAGAGCAGCGTCTCTCATTATAAAGAGAAATGAAAATCATTAAGTCTGGCGAAATGTTTCCGCTTACACGTTCTCTCTCTCTCTCTCTCTCTCTTTTTTTTTTTTTTAAATAAATAACTGTCTAACATTTTTACGATTTACGTTACGATTTAAATGCAACCGCAAACCACAGTGTAATCTAAAACTCCCGGTGTTCATTAGCGGAAATCGATATTTACGGAGGCGTAACGTGCCGGTTGTTGCGGTATTTCGCCGATCAGTCGCAACAATTAATAACGATTCGTTTGCAACGTAACTCATGAAGGGCAAAGCTCCAACTGACGCAGCTAGAAGTCATAGTCGACTGAATTCCAGGCGTACTTATCGTTTCATTAGTCATGCCGCGTGTTCGCTAAAAGCGTCAATAATTAAATGTGTACACCGCGTGCGAAACATCGTGTGCGAAACTGGTACAACTGCGGGGACGAACGTGGCATACGAAACAGTGCGGCGGTATTGTGTGCCGTCAACGGCTCGTTAACTCAATAAAATGATAAATCATTTCATCGATCCATTATCGAAATCACGCCGTAATCATTTCGTGAAACAAACATGATCCCAAAACCACTCCCGAGAGTCACGAGACAGCCAAAGCTCCGGAGGAAATTATTACTTTGAATCGATTTATGTTACTCTAGCGACAATATTGTGTTGAGCGTAAAAACTGTCGTGATACCAGCTGCAATCGCGAGATCTGTAAACATTCTACGGAGCCGGATGTTCATAAAAGATGCATGAATGTAAGTCGCGGAGGTTCAGGGAGCGATGGAAAGTCGTTGAAATCGCTTTTTGTACGTACCCCAGCTTCGCGTTTTCTTTTACCGGTCGCGTTTTCTTTTACGGGATAACCGTGTCCTTAACGGCCTGTTAGGAACCTTTTACCCAAATCTTTCTCCACTCCGAAACGTCTCCTTGATCTACGACGGAGGCCTGAGCAGTCTTATCCATCAGCCATTTACTGGCATGGTAAACCCCGTCCGACTTGGATTCACCGCGATGGGATCGACGTTATTTGTTCTTGTCTGGGAAACCCAACGAAAATCTACGTCGCTTACAATTCGGACTTTCCTCGCATCCTTCACTCCATCCGTGATGTATAACAATTTCACCTGACGTGGACCGCGAATTGTCGCTTTTCTTCGTTATTTACATACCTCGCATATTGATCAGTTGAGAAACGTTAAGCCCGCTTTGTCTGTCTGTATCGTTAATAATATAATTGACAATTGTAACTTTTTAACATTCTGAAAGCGTTCACTGTTATCCGCCCGTGCAGAGCAAATAATTTAAACGGCCGGCAGATAACGACTGTTATTAAAGCGACGTAATTAACAATATTATGCGGTCCAATGTTACGAATGCGTCGGTTACCATAGAAACACCGCTATCGTTTAAAATAATGAGCGAAATAAAGCGGTGCATTGATATTGTATAAGCAATAATTATGCTTACGATTGTTTCGAATTTGTCGATCGACTCGTTCGACATACGATCCGTTACTCGTTCAGCATAATAATATCGCATTTAAATGTCATTATTAAGATTTATTGGTACGAACATAATGAAATTTTGATAATTAGTGCATTTTATGGCACGTATGACACGTACCTCACTCGCGAAACCGTGCTCGTTAAATTTATCTAACATTCGAGTGCATTACATTCCCGATTTAGCCCGAGTTTGCCAACCGTTGCATGCTGTTAGGGTGAATTTGGCCGGTGTAAGTATATGGGATACTTGGAGATCTATGTCGTGTTGGTTAGTAGCTGCTGCAAGCTAGGCACGGATAAGCAGGTAATCTCATCGTAGTACGTCTTGTATGCGAGTGTGTTCTTTGTCTACCACGACTCGTATATCGTGCTGGAGACGCGTCTCCCCTATAAAAGCTAGCCTTCTACCTTCCGCACGATATTACGTTGTTTTATACAAAAAAAGAGGAAGGATGATATTTACGATATCGTAAAGTCTTATTATTAAAGTCATTATGTTGAACATTATTATACACGTCCCTTGAATCTCAGTTTCTAAAAAATGCATTAGAGTAGAATTTTTTCTTCGGGGTAGAATACGTGTTGATAGATTCTTATTGTTTCATTTTTACATAAAAGTTTTTTCCTTAGTATCAAGAGCTTTATTTTATCGCTGTGGGAGAGGACTGTATAATTAAAATTAAATTACAAAAGTATATATTATATCTATCTATATAGTGTTAATGTAATAATAATTTTTGAAGATTGTATCCAAGTAGTGATATTTTTATGTTAAAAATTCTTCTACCGGAAAATTTGTCTTATCAAATTTCTCCCTCGGACCTTTTGTGTATCTTAAGCGAAGCAATTTGTAGATTGAATCGCTCGTCGTGTCGCTCCGTGAAATAGTTGAAACGATAAAAGCACGCAATTTTTGGTGATGACGCAAACGTGTTGCCGGATAACTGTCCGCGCCGGTTGGCGTTCTGGCTAACAATCTGGGAGGATGGGAATTCGCGTGTAGCGCAATGAAAATTTTCCATTTATGCGGGCGCAGATAAAGCAGGTCCGAAGATAATAAGCAGACGAACGAGCACGAGCGCGGTGTCGCTGAGCGCATTGTTAGTTAAGCCAAGAGATAGCTGTGATTTAGAACGTTGAACGTAGGACACGTTGGGATAGCGAGAAAAGGAAGAAGGAAGATCACAGCGAGAGAGGGAGGAAGACGGAGTGAGAGGAAGAGAGAGTGAACATCGGGCCGGGAGGGTGGCGCTGCTGGAACAATGCTGAGGTATGTATATCCATGAGCAGACAACCGGGCAACCAACCAGCAACGGCAACCTGCAGCCAGCAATAGCAATGGGCCGTAGGGATAGCTCGTAATTGCTGGACGGTCCTCAAGTGGCAACGACGCCGGTCAATTTCACCCCTTGCCGGTACCCCGGAACCGCGACACCGCAGAGACCCCTTTTACGTTCGGCATACAGTATCAGGATTTGGAGGGGATTATGCCGGACAAGAGGAATGCCGCCGTAACTCGATAGTCTCTCGAAGCGATCGAGGTTACGCGGCAACTACTTGCACATTCTACGTCCCGGTGGTTTGAGCAAGAAAACTGCTCTTCCCACCCTTAGTCGACCAGTCGGATTTTTTGTTTTATTTCGTCGTGCCTACGTGAGACTGCCGCTAAATCGGGAAAACTTAAAGGAGATGTATTGGAAGACGGTCATTTGTGAAATCATATTCTAAATATATTGCGTATCACATAAAAATTCCATCCCTTGATTAATAAGAAACTCAAAAGAGGATGTGTAAAAGAGTTGTGATTAACAACTCACGTAAAAAAAAGAAAATAAAGATCGCACAGTGCACTGAACTCATGATTTACTTTAGTCGACCCACAGGCATGAAAAAAATAGTCCTTGCCAAGCCTGCCGCTCTTTATTATAGCATTTTGGATTTGGCCCGGAGTTCATTTCTGCGTGCTCACTATAATGGGCGGCTATTTCATGTTACTAAAACGATATTATCGGACTCCCGTTCTCTGGATCGATTCCAAAACTAGCTGGGACGAGTGTCGCCCGACGAAATTACCTCCGTCAACATGAAATGCCATCGCGGAAGGGTAATCAATTCTTACTTCCATTCTTTCGCCTCTTGTGCGCGAGCGAACTCGATATCGATTTATCACAGACTTTGCATATCCATTTCTTGCTCGCGCACAGAAATGCATATGCTGCAAGAAGTTGAGCGGCAACGTTTTAACATTACATAACTTTTTTGCAACTTTTTTTGCAAACTCGTTCTTATATGTATAATTGTTGTCACTTGTCATATATTAAACATGTTTTCGATGTGTGCCATATCGCCTAAAGACTAGAAGATATTGTGTTACGGTGTAATGATTTTTATGAGAAAGATTTTATGAGATGAATATACGAGAAACATAAAGGAAGAATTAAATAACCGTCGACGTTTTTGTAACAAAAGAATGGCGCGTTTTTGCCATTCCTGACAATACAATGCGTCGGCAGATATTCGGACTTTCGCGAAGTTTTTAATTAACGCAAAATTGCACGTTTCATTAGCGATCTCGCCGTGTTATTCAGTTCGTAATAGGCTATGAAAGAAATATGCTTGAATTGACAGAGAAATAAGTTATATTTTTTCGTATGGAGTTTTTGCCATATTTCCTAAAGCTCTGTATTCGAAACAAAATGCGTTATATTAATTACTATCGATCGGCAAGCAAACGCGACAAAACAAGTAAAAGAACATATGAAATTTTGTGAAGGTAAACATTCAGAATGAACGTGCGTCGCTTTTATAGCTCAAATATGTGTCAAGTTTTACAACTAACTGAATAAATAACGTGTGCAATCTCGCTTTCTTTGCTTCTATCACTTTTGAAGCGAGGAATGCAATATACACGACGTATCACGACGTCATCGCGAAATGTGCTTGTAATGTAACGTAATATGAACAGATAAGTATACATACACGTGTATATGTGTACATGTGTGTGTGTACAAGCACTTCATTGACGGCGCGCAAGAACTCTCGTGAATCTCTTCTTAATGGAGAAAAATGACGCATTACGAAAAGTTAATCTACTGTTGCGCAACGACCGCAAACTGCTGTTAATATAGCAGTAAACACACCGAAAGTCGTAAAGAGGCTTTCAGGAAATTCCTACGGCGGACGGCACGACACGCCACAGTCATTATCGAGATGCGAGGCGCTGTACTACTCGCCACATCGAGTATTTCCCTGAGTACTTCTCTCTCTCGCGAGCGTATTTTCCGTTTAGTTTAGTTCACGTCTGTGCCGCTTAACTATCTCAATTAATAGCTGAAAATTGTCGTGTAAATGAATACGTGTCGTAATATGGGTTATTCTAATTTCGACGTTCCGAGTGTAGAAAATGATAAAATGCCCGTAATCTCTTCAAGCTGCTAACTTTTGGCTTGTCACTGGGGATTTAGGAGAGAGAAGCTAGTATTTTTAATTTCGTGTGCGAATGTTGATACGGATGTAAATGTAGACATGTGAAAGAAAGGATACAGATGGATACATTTTCCAAATTCTCATGTCAAAAATTTTTTCGCAAATTACTTGAAGCGTCTCGAGAATTTTATTAAAAGATGTTATAATTTGAATAGATCTAGATGAAAAAAGGAGATATTACCAAGTTTTTGAAACATCAGGAAACGAGATTCTATATATCTATAAAAATCAGATAATCGTAAATATTTAAAATAAAAGTAAATATTTTTATATATTATTTTATATATTGTGTCCGGATAAAATATATAAACACTTTATATTTGTTTTTTAATCATTTTATCTTGACGTTTTTATACGTAAAGAATAATAAAAAATAATCAATTACGAGTAGAATTGATGGTTTGGAATTCCGAATCGACAATGATTGTGTTTAAAAACAAATGAGGAAATTGTCTCTCTGTTCTTTCAGAGAGTCCCGCATCCGGTATCCCATTTGTCCCGTAAAAGGTTCCAATTCTAAAGGAATTTTGTCGCTATTCCAACCACCTAAAACAGTTTGTAACGCTTCATGTTGATTATCCTACATTTATATGAACATAATAGAATAAAAATAATAATATTACTAACAATATATATTGGAGAAAAAGAAATAATTATTCATACTGCATTAATGTACTTCAGCTTAAGACAAGAAAAATGTTTAGCGTAAACTCGCGCAATTTTGTAAAAACAGTGCTGCGTTAGACTCTAAAAAAAGATATGACTTAAACAGAGAAAATATAGGACGAGCGATAACATTGACGTATCAGTTTGGCATGCCGCTTTTCGCTTCGTCTGAAGCGAAGTTTTAATTTGAGATAAAAGCGAAGGGGGAGGGGGGGGGGGTTCACAGTGGCGCGTGATTACTTAGCGGCTATGTATAGTAGCAGAAACGTCCTCGTTAAAATCACTTGCCGTAATCCCGGCTGCTTTTACTAACGCTTTTCATGTAAAAACATTTGGCGATAAAACGCACCTGAAATAACAGAAATGAAAGTCACGATTCGAAATGCGGAGCAAATGCTGTGTGGGAAAATCGACTCCAGATTGGTCAAAGAATACAACTGCAGAAGTTTGACGATCTATTTTAGAATTACCATTCGCATAGCTACTCGTGCTCGAATTCCATTTACCTAACGTAATGAACGTATTCAGTGCTAACGAAAAGCGAAAATGGAATAGCCAGATTACAGATAACATCAACTCGCAACTTCAAAGCATAAAAACTTTATTATCAACTAAGGTAAATATTCTGCAGGGAATATTGATACTTGAAAACCGATTTAAAGTTTCCATTTTCGCTCGGAAATAGATTTACGAATTTGTAAATCGGTTTTAACGGCCGATTATGATCGTTTGCAGTAGCCGTAAAAGAGCCGCCGAGATACCGCGTTTCATTCACGTTTATATTTCGTTTTCTAAAATTTATGTCGTTAGCACCCTATGTATGTTGCCCTGGCTTCTGAGACCGTTATGTTAAATGATCGATAAACTGGGTGTTTACCCAAACAGTTAAGTCGAATTAATAATGGATAACCGTACGCACCGCCAAAGTACTAATACAGGTGGTATATATGTTCGGAGATGCTGGAATAGTACATATGGGGCTTTAGCAGCGGTCAATCCGGTGGAAGGTAGCCAGACGGATCAATATCACATTACTATAAATAATTAATAGGCGGCTCTGTTCCTATGCGTGCCACGTGCCTGCTGGCTATCCCAATTTTCTACCGAGTTTACGATAGAATGAAAGCTTAAACGAGTCAGTGTAATGTAATGTTTCACACGGAAAATTTATTCCTGCACGAATCCCGCACCTCTTTTTTTCCCTATATTCATGCGTTTACCATAATGCATGCATAAGTATTTCTCGCTTGCCTGTGATGCGCGCTTTTCTTGACAAAATATTTTTACTTGAATTCAATATTATGTCACGTATGAAAGATATATTACAATGACGCTTTCAATCGCATTTTCTATAATTTTTAAAACGTCTCTTTATTATCAATTATATTACCAATAATTAATTAGTAATGATTGAAAATTGACATTAGATAGAGATATATCATTGCGTTACAATGAATGATGAGTTAGAAAAATTATACAATAGTAGGCTTTTATTCATGCGGTCTCTCGTTTCCTCTTTTACTTCTCGTTACGAGACGAATGAGTCTCTCGGAATGCAGTGGAGATACGTCGTCCAAAGCTTGTATATTTGCGATCTCGTCCGCTATTCTTCCGGTTCAGGAATTGCTCGGAGTACATCATGCCGCTTCCGGGAGTGCGGCAACGAACCCTAGGGGCACAATAAAACTGCATCTTCTAAACAACGTCAGCGGACGAGGCAGGAGAAGATGCGGAGCGAGAAGGGAACGGCAGAAAGGAAAAGGGCGAAAGGCATGGAAAAGAGGAGAGAGATCCGAGCTGCATCGTTACGGAAAAAGGCTAGGTCAGAATGGGGTAGTGGCGAGGAGATTGAGGCGAGGGACTTGGGCCGGGGAGAACGTGATCGCGTTAACAACAACCGCCGGAGAAAGGTGGGCGTTTCGAACGATCCGGTTTGAATAAGTAGTTACCGGCCTAATAGTAGCGTCGGACTGTGACGATCGTTGAATACCGAAATTCCGACCGGGCTACGAGCAGATTGGTTAAAGAAGGGACGAATTTCGGGAGGGTGGTTGCCGGGGTCCGCGCTGGTTGCGGACTTAGTTTAGGTCTACAACGTCAAACCGCTATAAACACCTCGATCGACCCCACAGACTCCTTGTTACTATCTCGTATGCGGTCGTTGGACATAAAGCCGTTTTTTTCCCCCCTTTGACCGGTCATCGCCCTCATCAATTGTCAGTTTTTTCCCTGTTCGGCACGTATAGAGAGAAATAACTTTCGAAATGTACACCGCAGCTGACCCCAATTCGTATAAAACCTATTAGATAGATCTCCCTTGCAGCTGAATTTCGTTTACGAGAAATGATATTTTGTTTGAAAATCGTATTGTAATTACCGTGATTTTCTATTTAACTAACTTAATCAGAGTTTATTGATAATATGTTCTATTCTTCAACGAAATATTTCATTCGCGATACTTTTAAAACGTATTTATTATAACGCACGGTTATGTATCGCGGAAAAGCGTACATGTACGCAAAAATTCTATTTTAAGAGAAATGTATCTGAAATTTTCATCTCACCGAAGAAATTACCATTTATTCATATTTATTGAGTGAAGTATTAGTAATGTAACTTTAAATGCATTTCTACTCTAGAAAAAAGCGGTTTTTTTCCTCGCATGCTCTTTTTCCAGCCATCGTCTTGAATTTTTTCCGCCCCATCGATCTAAGCAAAGCGAGTAGGAAACAAGAGAAAGCGCAATGCAGGATAAGACGGAGGAAATGTCAGCATCTTTTCTTTTTTCTTCTCTCGAAATTACAGAAAGATGAACGTCGTCCGTGGACGTTTCGTCGCTTCAAAAATATCAGTGGATTTCCGTGCGACGGCGAAACGAGACGCAGGTTATCAAGATTACAATTTCCGCAATTTTCACGGCATCGTAAATCCCAGGGACGTGAAATCTCGCAATAATGAATTTGTCGCGGACGTAGTAAAACATCGGAATGGCTCTTCTTCGATTTTGAGGAGTAAGTTTCTTCTCCGTGGTTAATTCATCCAGTGGGTTACGAGTCTTATCAAACTGCAAGTAAGCAGTGGTTTACGAGACTGCTTTGCGCTCCTTTTAAATTTGAAACTTCCTGCTCTACCGAGAAAGTCGGTTTATACGCCCATCGTTGGGAACTTTATCTTTTAATTTTCCATTTTCTAGTCCACTGTTAACTTTTCATTCGTCATGAAAAAAATTATACATTACGGCAAATATGAATGTCCGTGAGTAAAATATCATTTTATATTAACGGTTGAAAATTATACAAGCAGTAATACCATGAAGATTACAAGAGAGAATTAAAATTGTAATATAAAATGTTATAAAATGGATAAGATTTTTTCTCAATGAAATTGGATTTTCGGTGATTTTAGATGATTGCTGAAGCGCTTATGGATATTGGCGAAATCTGTGATCTCGGCAAAAATCGCTCATGAGTACAAATTTCCGTATCATCGGAAACTTGCATTTTATTAAAAATGCGTACACGATATATTATTATTAAATTGAAAAAGGTCTTTCTTCTCTCTCTCTCTCTTTCTCTCTTCTCTCTCTCTCTCTCTCTCTCTCTCTCTCTCTCTCTCTCTCTCTCTCTCTCTCTCTCTCTCTCTCTCTCTCTCTCTCTCTGTCTCTCTCTAGTATTCAATTTTCGACCGTTTTACGCTTGTAGCGTATCGAATGTGCGGGCTCGGCAAAAATCGCTGAGTAGAGACCTTAATTCCATCGGAGACTGCCTTTTTTAAATGCAATACGTAATATAAATAAAAAAAAATTCTTCAACACCGCGATGGTACTCCCGTGGACGACGGTTATTATCTCTTCACAAATTACATCGAGGTAGCGTACCAGGCTTTTGGTCTCAGCCGTGATAAACCCATCCACTCCTATCCCTCCACCATCCTTCCCTTCCCCCCCTGTCTTCCTGGCCCCTGTCTCTATTATTTTCAACCGCCCAACTTCTGATATACCACCTGCAACCTCATTTACCTAGCTACTCTATGTACGTTAGACAACACTTATTACCGAGGTAATACAATCGCATAATGCGCCCCCTCGTCTTTACCCCCATGATAATGCCTAATTTAATGGCAAGGAGGAGCGTTACAATCTCGAGTCTAACGAGGGATTACTGTCCGGATGTTACGCGCCGCCGATCAAATTAATTTACAATTACGATTATAGCGATATCGCTTGTCCGAGCGTGTCTTTGCCGAGGTAGAGAGAGAGGCGTGTGAATTTATATTATACTATACTATACTATGCTTTAAGAAAACTACGACGAACTTGCGTCGAAATCCGAGTTAAACAACTTACTAACTTTACACTTACTGCTGCACCTACTTTAGACTTTCGTCAAGTTAAAATGGAAAATGTAACGCACTATTTCGAGCTACATATATTTGAGTTACATGTATTCGTAAAAACTTGACTCAACTGGGATATTTTCCTGAATTTTTCTGAAATTTTGCTTAAATTAAAGTTTTTATATACCTATATATCCGCCTGCGCATTTTATCGCACTTGTTATTTCAGTAATACAATATCAACACCGTGGTGTATGGTACTTATTTACTTCAACATAATGAAAATGTTTGGTAGAGTAAAAAGTTGATGACAGAGTGACTAACGAGGAAAGTTCAGCAACCTGCAAATTCGAAAATAAGAGAACTGTGTACAAATGTAGAATAGTTCGACACTGCCGTGCAAATATTTTTCGTTGCGGATAAAAAACGGATTTAAAGCGTGAAAAAATCGACTTCAAATTGGTCGGAGAGCACGACCGCAGAATTTAACGACGTTGTAGAGTCGTTCTGTATTGACAATACTGCATTTGACAGCGGAATCGCAGGCGCAATATTTTTCCTTTGGCGTGATCGCGAATAAGTGGCTAATTAATTCACGAAGTATGCAAGTTGCATGCTCGAAGAGTGTTGAAACGTGAGTATTAACCGCTTAACGAGCTCGTGCGACCATACCACGTGTTGCCGATCTTCTTTGTGTGTACGCCTATGTAGGAGCGCACGTACGTACACACATACACAGCCACATATACATCGTGCGTGGGAATGTATCGCGGAGAAATTGCAGAGGTCGATCGATAGTTGAACGCAACGAGCTGCTGCAAGCTCTTCTTCCCGTTCGGTCGTGCTTGAATCGGCAGCTCTCGCGTTCAACGTACAATCCTTTGGGTATATTTGGTGATTCTGCCAATCTAATATAATCACGGAAGAAGTTATCTCTCCCTTTTTGCCAGATTGCGTTTAAGATGCATAAACGTTAAGATTACTTTCTTCTTCTTACAACAAGGCAATACTTAAAGCAAGCAATGATTTGCGAGCATTTTTAAAACAGTTTTTAACTAGATAGGCGTTATCCAAAATTACAAAATTTTTCAGATTCGCGAAAGAACTATATTTTCTTTTTATAAGAATAAACATACAAATAAAATATAAATATCTCTTAACATTTAGCCATCAGAATCCTCCCCTCTCTCATTCTGTCTAGTTAATCAGAAACGAAAAAATTTTTCTAAGAATGAAAGAAAGTTTTTTAAAGAATCTATCAAAGAACTGGGATCGTACAAGATACTACGTTGGGAGAGCAAAAGTTTTCTTTAATACTTTTAATACATCAACGGGGATGAAGCATTTAAAAATCCGAGATAAAAACACGGCAGGTCGGACGAGCGCTTTATTTTATCTCGAATTACTGTTTCGAGTTGAGCAGACCGCGGAGAAGAGACAATTAAAACTTTAAGCTGAAATAGCACCACCGTCACCGTCACTTGGACAAACTGAATTCTTCGGACGGTGGAAAGCTTTCTTTAGGGCAACAACTCGCTCAGGAGAAACTTTTCGCGATGACTTAAAATGCTTCACTGATGTATTTTTACTGGATAGTTATGTATTCCGATCTATCGAAATTATATTTTCAGAATTTTGATGATAATAATAATAATAATAATAAAGATCATCAATTAAAAAAAAATAAATTAATAAATTAATAAAGAAGTTTAATTTTTCTAAACAAAAGTATATTTTATTTTTAGTGATTGAAGATCAAGTTGTCATTCAGGAAACGATAAACGCGATTGAAGACACAGAAAATTCTGCAAATCACGAAGAAAGTAAATAAATATAAAATTTCTTATAATTAACATTCAATTTACATATTATATATACATATATACATATATACAAATAATATATACATACAAATAATTTTTTTAACATAGATGAGGAAGAAGAGGATGAAGATGAAGAAGAAGAACCAGAAACTATTTTGCAAGAAACTAATTTTAAATTGGATGAATTTCTTCAAAGGTATGACAATGATGTAACAATAGAATATTCTAAATTCGTTAATTCTTTTACTTATAAATTGTTTAATTCAAATCAGTTTTTTTTTATATTTTTGACAATCTCTTCTTAAACATTTATTATATTGATTAGATAAGTTTCAAAATTCAAGTTTTACAGTCTTTTGTCTTTTATTTAAAATTCAACAAAAGTAAGATTTTTATCATTTGTTTGCGTTTTTAAAGCTTTTTTATTATGATCTGCTAAAAAGAAATTTTGTGCGATTCAGTGAATCAAGATATTCTGTATGAAACAAAACATAAAATAATGCCTTTGTAAAAAGTAATATACCATTCAAAGGTTCGCCAACGTGAAGGTGGTCAAGGCTTTAGCACTGCTAATGCAACAATTCGAAAACAACCCAGTCGAAATAAATCATTATGTAACAAAAATGTTACATCGGATTGCTTGGGATTGTAAAATGCCGGGTATGATATTTCAAGCGTCCGTATTTCGGATTTTTCAAAGAATCCTCGAGTCAAAGGATTCTGCTCATAAGGTAATGATAAAACACAGGGAATGAATTACATAGCTAACTGAAATAATTGCACTTTGTTTTACAAGTTTGCAATGTCGTTAATGTTACTCCTTTAGTATTGTCCAGTCCAATATTTTCCTCGACAGATTTTCTTTCTTTCCTTCGCGATGTTACATTTTATCTTTCTTCGCACATAATAAGAACATAGATAAAACTTTGCTGTTTCTTAGATAGCGATAAAAATTCTTTTCCTCTCTTGTATCGCGCGATAAATTTCACCACCAAGCTTTTATTGCATCCTTGTATCGAGCTTAATGGTCCACAGAAGTGGACTCGTCGAGAGCACCAGAAAAATCGATTCCTACTTTAGGAGCTCCAAAAGTTCGCGGTCTTCATAATCCGCCGTTTCATCGAAGTCGCCCAGAAGAACCGGAAGTCGTACATGGAGCTGCTCTTCTGGAAGACTACCCGCGACGCGACAGAAATCGTGGATGGCTACAACGCGGAAACGACTAACAAGAAAGTTTCACGAGTGACCTGGACGGAGGCGGAAGAGGATGAGCTGCGTACCCTCTTCATGGAGCATCAGACTAACAAATATCCTCAAGGTAAGCTCTTTATATCGTTCATTTCTCATGGAGAGAAGTCTTGTGCACACATCGTTGAACTCGATAAATTAGAGCCTTTTTACGAGAACGTGCCCAAAATATAGAGCTTTTTATTACACAATAGACAAAGATGCAAGAAATATGAGTGATTCAGTACGATGTTTAATTTACAATTTTTAAGATTTAACTGTTATCTGAATTTGTAAAAAAATATTTTCAAAAAGTATTTACTCTTATAATCTTAAATATTCAGAAATCCAATCTTAAATATCCAGAAATACATGGCAAATACGAGCTGGATACAGAACTGAATTACTCATGTTACAGTTGTAAATTGTTATAAATTTATAGATTTAATCGATTGGCTATTGGAGCATATCATCAATGAAAATAGAACACGACGCACTATCATCAAGAAACTCAAGGAGATGTGTTTGATTGTCAATTCTAAGGTCAGTTCTACTTTATTCTCACAATTGCAACGTAGTGCTTTAAACGCTAAGAGATACAAACAATCTCAAATCTTTTTCGATAGTAATTAATTTATTTCAATCTAATATTTTTTTTTCGTGAAGAAACAGCCTTAAAAGATTTAGCAAACAAATTTCTGTACCTCTCCGCTAAAAAAGTAACAGTCCACCCATGTGCCTTGCGGCAATCCCCGTTGCGCTCCGTCTGACAAGATCAATGATTTACGAGAATCTTGGAAGGGCGAAGGGGAGGCCCGGCCTCGAAAAATAAGTTTCTAGACTAGCTCTGCTGACGGGGTGAACATATGCAAAAAATGGAGCCGGGAATTGCTGCAGGAACTGTAAATTCTCCAGAGACAATACCTCTCTACGGAGTGAGGCTTTCCACCCTCGCTCCTTCGTTTCTCTTCCCTTTACTGCTGCGTGAGGTTTCCGACGCGAAACTGCGTGTTCCTTCTGCCAACTGGTAGTCTCTTTCCCCGAGCGTAGAAAATATCTGTGTGTGCGCGCGACCCCCTCGTCAACTCTGGCGGTCCTAAAACTGGCGGTTCCTTGAGAAAAGCTATCGTTTTGTTTGCCTTCTGCCTTACGACATACGTATAAACATTTGCATCAGCCCTCGGGGCCACGAAATCGCGAAAGGGACGTGACCCCGAGCGCTTTGTTGTGTTTGTTGAACTGTAAATGCGAGTGTTATGGGCGAGTATTCTATAACTTTCGTTTCGACAGCGAGAACGAATTGAAATACTTCATTTACTTTATAAAATAGTTTAGCTCAAACTCACAGCACAACAGGTTCATACAATCTTAAGGAATATTTGATGTTAATTAACTTTAAAACTAATGCCACGTTACTTTTTTTCTCTCGCATCATTAACATTTCGTAAAGAAACGTCCCGAGAAATATATTAATCTCGCTATGCTTGGGAGCGTCCCTTTTTCCCTTTGTTATAACTCTTTTCTTCTGAAAATACACAGTGCAATACGGTGATAAAGCATGGGAATGCGTTAATCAAGCTTCTTATTGCGGCAGAGGAGTTACTAACTAGTTACCGGCTTATTTAAAACTTGAAATTAATTGAGTTTCTAGGGAAGCTCCTAACAAGGGAAAAAACCGTAGCGGAGGATAAGCGATGCAATACACAATACCGGATCTTATTCCGCTGCGCTTTTTGCAGATGGAACGCGGCATAAAAGATTCAGCAAAAAATTTTTGTTCGCTCGAAAGCCGTCAGCGTTTTTGAACGTCAGTAGTCCACAGTAATTATTTTAAAACAAAACGCAGCTCAACCGTTTGCGATCTTTATGTAAGATACATATTTGACGCGAGTAATTGTTTCGTCGAAAAAGAATCGGGCATGAAGTATGATTAATTTTTCGATAATGCCTCACGACATTAACCGGCCGCGACCTAACTGGGAAAAAAAAATTGTTTCCCCTCCGATCGTAATTCGCTATTAATCACAAGCGTGCAGTCACCGGCGAAAGGAGGGTAGCTACGTCGGCGGAAACGTTTTCTCCGACGTATTATCGATTTCTTCGCGAGGTCTTCCGGTGGAAAGGCTTAGACGCGGAAGCGTTTCATTTAAATAATTTCATGCGTGAGTACGTTTCATCTCTTTGAGCGAAGAGAAAGAGAGAGAGAGAGAGAGAGAGAGAGAGTACGGTCGAAGCAGAGACTACGGCCGAGTATTCATTTGACATTCATTTAGTCCGTGGAAGTCGCGCGATATTGCACTGACGGCCATTTAGGGGTCTCCTCTCGCCGAGGGTGGAGCGTAATCGCTGGAAAACGAGCGCGACCCGGCTTCTTCTTTTTAAATACACCTACTGACTTAGAAGCTTCCCTAGAGATTATACACGGAACGCTTTGTCTCATCAAGCCTGAAGATTATGTGCACGTAAAGTGCTTTCCGAGAAGATTATAGGGGTTGAATAGCTGGGTGCTAATTTATATTTACATATATATTTATAAAGCTATCGATATTCATCGAGCCTTGGTGCTGTTCTGATTATTTAAATACTTGATTATCGTCGAATCAGTGTTAAGTGCAAAATATTAATTTTCTGCATTTTGTAACTTGCTCACGTAACTGATTATCTTAGGAAAGTTGAACAGTGATCATAATCATGCCTAATGTTATGGTAATTTAAAAGTGGATTAAAAATATTTTAATCTTTTTCCATTAAGAACGACGTACGTGGTCTGACCCATTTTCTTAAATCTCGTAATTAATTAGGCCGTTCGAGCTGAGGTACAAAAGAGATTACCTAAGGAGTGGTCTGAGGAAGAAATCGCCCAGCTTACAGAACTTTGGACACAGTTCAAAGATGATGATGGTAATTTCAAAAATTTATTTTCTTCAAGCTAATTTTCGATTATGCGATTTCCCAATTTCTATTTTCTGACTATATATATAAATTTGTTCGGACAATTAACTTCGGGATTTTTTATTTATTAATGTTACTGTCCGTTACTTTTTAGTACTATTGAATTATTAAGAAAATTATAATTATAAATCCCGAGTAAATGAAACGAAGAAATAAAATTTACAACTCGATGGCACAGTAATATAAATTTCTCGAAAATCTGGCAGCATATTGTAGTAATTGCCATTTATCGTAATTTGTAATTTATCTGCGAATCATACGCGCCAAAAATGGCCTTAACCCAATTCCCGATATAAATTTTCGCGATAGAAATTCGCCATAAATTTCAGCGTTAATTCTAGAGCCGGTTATTCGCGTTCCGAAACTGTTGAAATATTTCGCGAATGCGAAATTCGTGCGAGAATTCGTTAACACCGGAACGATTCCTAGGATTTAATTAAGCTCCGAACATCGGACACGCTTGGCTGCTTGTAGTAATAATTTCGAATCCGTTGGGACGAACGAAGAATAATATCCTTCCTGACAGAGACATTTTCAGAAAAGTCTTGTAAAACTTGTTTCATTTTCATACGAATCCGCCGCTCTCCATAACTTTTAATCTCCGAAGTCGCTTCCACAGCCAAGCGTAATTCTCGGATGTCCACGAAATGTCAAGGGCATTTTTCTTCGCCTCCCCTTCGAAAATTTCCGCAAAGTGTTTTATTCCGCCGTGTTCTTACTTCGCGGTTGTTAACCTTAGAACTTCCAACGGGCAGACAAAAGTATCCGGAAAAATGTCACGTTGCAAGGGAGATAATTCCGTTCTAAATTAAATTTGCTCCATAACAAATCTTTCGAATGCGAGTTTACGTTTAATATCGGAATCGCGTTTATACGTAAAGTGCCTTATAATCTTTCGAGAAGTTGAATTATAAGTCCGTAAAGAGCGACTTCCAATTGACTTATAAATACATTTCGCCGACGTGAAATAAAGTCCGCCCCCTTTAGATAAAGTCCGTGTCCCTCCGTAAGCTCTAATTGATTTAACTTTAAATCCCTTCAAAATCTCCGACAGTCGTCGACTGACTTTCCCTCGCGCGCGCGCGCGCGCGCACGCGATTCTCTCTTTCTCTCGCAAAGCCTCCCTATCGTTCCTGTCGTGCAGCTTCCTGACGACGCTATAAAAATCGAAACTGCTCTATGTCCCCGACAGATCCTGTGGATTTGATTTTCACCGGACTTAGAATAAAGCGGCCGAAGCCGAAGATCAAGGAGAAGCTTCTGGAATTAGGATTGGCGCAGGATCGCAAGGAGCTGCGCAAAAAGCGGTCCAGAAAAAGCAACCAGGGTGAGTATACCTATTCGTTCTTCCTCCCTCATCACGATCCAGTCTTGGAGCATCCCTTGTTCCGGCCAATCCCATTTCATTCTATTCGCATCTGTCTTTCTTACTATCCTCCGATTCCGCGACTATTCCCATTCGATCAGTCTTCTAGTAACGTGATTGCCGGCGACTGCATAGAGCGACTCGCTTTCAACGGGGGAAAGCGAAACGACGTTGAGATGGAGAGAGAACGCGAGGAAGGAAGCGAGAGGGAGTAAAAGATCAATTTGTACAGGATTCTTCTCGCTCTCCTATCCCGATTTCTTACGGACCGCGGAGGGGAGAAAAAAAAAAGCTTTTCGTCGATATTACCAGTAGAGACAAGTCCGCTCGTATGTTTGCAAGATCGTTTCCTTCTTTGTTTCTCTCGCGAGTGAAGCGAGTGCGAGTCCGCGAGAATTTTTATCCGTATCCGCGAATTGTTCTACTTTTCGATTCCAATATTACGAAGAAGTAAGGAAACTGCGCGGGTTTAACATTTTCTAAAGTATTGATTTTCGCGCAAAATGTTTGCGACTGTGAACAACGAATGTTAATTTAGAAATTCAAATGTTATGCAGTTTCTAAAATTATGCTATACATTATTATGTATTTTTAGTAAATTATTCAAATATTTAAATTGCTATTTATTTAGCGGGTTATGCAACAATTTGCACAATAGAAATTATTATGGAATATTGGAATATTGCGCTGCTAATTGAATACTATTCTGGGTATTTAAACTTATTGAACTGTTAAACATTTATATCATGTGGTATTCCGCAGCTATGTACGAATAATATAATCAGTCTTCAAAACGTTCGCATAGATTTATTTGCAGTCGAAACAATAATAAATGCCACGTTTCCAATATTTTAGAATTAATAAATAATCTTGAATATTTTTTTCTGAATTCACAATATATTTTCTCTGTCACAAAAAAAAAAAGAGAAAATAGTTGCGATAGATTACAAGATATAAAATTACAAGTAATACATCATAATAAACATTTAATTATACATTTTATTTTTATTAGAAAATACCGGTAAAAAATTAGATATAAAAGTCGAACATGTTTCTACATCTCTCTTTTTTTTCATACAATCGCGATATGTTATCAACTCTTCAAAGCAAATTTGTATTCCAATTCAATTTTTTCAAATACTCGAAATAATATTTACGCTCTTTTTTTATTTTTGTTGTCGATATTTGATGCTTATAACGATATTATCACGGAATATCAATCTTGTTATTTAATATCGGCTGCGAATTCCAGCCGCACTTTCGCCGTTCTTGGACCAATATCACTCGCCTTACCTTCCTATTATAGTGCCGGAAGGAATTTCATATTTATCATGGATATTGTTTTCCTCTCTCGTGCCCCTTATTTGTATTCAATGCATTGAGATAGCTCATATCATAGATATACAGCTGCGAGATGAAGCATTGCCGAGAAGTTTTGATTCACCTTATGTGTCTTTGAAATAACATCTTTCCTCAATGTCGTGTTTTGATGCAATCTCGCTGTCCCATATGGGACCATCCTGTACAAAATGCGATTGTTTTTCGTAATAAATGGAATATACGCAATTAATATTCTGAGAGAGTACACACATTTATATGTATATGTCAAATTTAATTAATATATTATAATCTAATAATATATCTGAAATGGGAAAATACAAAGCGAGACGTCTTATCTGCGTAGAGAGAATACCAGAACATAAATTGTACACATTACCACGCAAAAAAAAATATATATTTCTTTTTCAGTGGATTAAAATTCTTATAGACAAATGTTAAAATTAATATTTTTCCGTAAAAAGAGAATAATACGATGTGTACGATACGAAACGCGAGAAACGCAAAAATTTTAAACAAAATATAAATTTAGATGGTGCGGGATTATATGTAAGATTTATTTCCTGCTTTCCTCCGAAAATTAAGCAAAAAGGAGTTCAAGTTGAATATTATAGATTTTATACATCCTTTAATATACATATATCATGTACGAGATTTATTTAATGTTACGTGAAATATCTCGCATACATATACATGCGCGACATTGCACGGCGCGCGCTTTACACACGCTGATGAACGCTCGCTCGAGAAAGGTTCACATCGTTTCCATGCATTGTGCGCAAAGGTAAATCGTCGTGGGAAACGCAGGCTGCCAGTAATTCTGACGGGAACGAAAGTTCAGCCACCGACGACGAAGACGGCGAAGAAACTCGAAAATCCTCGAAGCGCGGCCGCGCGCCTCGACGGAGCGAGGAGCCGACGAAAAAGAAGCAACAGAACAGACGGAAGCTACCGACGATCGTTTACACGGATGCACAATTATCCGGTCTCCTGAAGGACGTCATCGACAGGGGTGAGTATCGTTGCTTTCTCACTCTCTCTATTCCCCATCCCCCGACGTGCATCCGCGTTTTTGTGATTAATGAAAGCGCACTTGTCGCGAGGAGAGAGCGGCGCGTGCAACGTATCCCTCGCTTCCTTCACGTAGGATAAATGTTCTCCCTGCCTGGAGAAAAGGGAGGACGGCGATGATTTGCAGAAGCCATTATGCGGGGAAAAAAAAGAGATGACTTGTCGGAAAAACGGCTTCTCAAGTCGCTGTTTGGAGTGTGTCACGTGGTGGGTTCGCGAATCCTACAAAAAAAAAAAGAAGTTGTTTTCACAAGAAGGGAAAATTTATCAATCTAATCCACTTGTGCGAGTCCATTTTAAATAATACGCAAATAAAAATAATAATTTACAATGTATGTAAGTTCAAAAAAAATTGCAAGAGTACTTTCTCCCGAGAGAGAGATTATTCAATTGTGAGAGTAAAGACTAACAAAATATAACGAGCAATTAATTCTAAAATAAGTCATTAGCGGAAAGAAAATTAATTAATGCGAAAAATCTCTTGGGGAAAAAAATCTCGCGTTAAATCAGACATGAGAGAGGCGTTGGAATGGATCAGGGAATCCCTGCAAGACGCTCTGGACGATCGTGACGAGGAGAGCTCCGAGGGCATACCCTTGGTGCCGCTGACAGATTACTCGGAGGCCGCGATGGATTCACCGAGTTTTCAGAAGCTCCTTCGCGCCATGGGATTTGTGCCACCGGCTGATGCCCAGGAATCTTATTGGCGTATCCCGGCGAATATGCTTACAACCACGCTCCAGAAGCGTTATAAACTCATCGGAGACGCTTTAGCCGGTGAATTCGTTGTCGAGGGTAAGTGAATTAGCAAATATGGGTATTAAGTCTAAATGACGCTCATTTACGGAAGCGCATTATAGAAACGCGTAAGGATTACACCGACACTGATGAAAGGGCGGACGACAGTGAAGACGACAGCAACGTGTTCGAGAAAGTTAAAAAATTCTTTGCTCCTAAAGGTCAGTGCAATTATAGTTTTTTTATCTTGATAATTTTATCGGAAGAAAATATGTATCATAGGAATAACTTTGCGTGTTATTGCGAAATATTTTCAGAGCTACCTGAAAGACAATTAGTTTATCATTGATATGTTAAAATTAAAACTTATGACTTTCTTAGACTATATTAAATAATTCCAAAAGTTCCTTTTAAAAATTTATTATGCAGCATGTATTAAAATATACGATTTTTTACTTTCGTACATGATACATAGAAATCTATAAAAAAATATTGAATAATTTTTTCAGAAGGAGAACCGTCGACTTCCAAGCAATTGGAACCGTCTACATCTAAAACTCAGTTGTCACAAAAATCTGAAATATTGACATTAAACGAAGAAAGTGATGATGCAGAAACTATAGAAAAAAATGATGAAACGAAAGTCGCAGTAAAAGCGCATAAAGGTACGTCACTATCAATTAATTCAATTATTCTCATGAGCGAGGAACACAAAATAACATTTTCTCGCCCTCTGTTACTCGAGTCAGCAAACTATTCCTTTGTCGCAAGTTTACCGACAAATAAATTTATCGAATTAAATTTTTAGACATTAATAATAGCATTTCGCAATAATATAACATTTTAGAAAGCCTAGGCAACGTGAGAAATCGAATAAGGATGCTCGATGATTCCTCCGAATCGGAAATGGAAATTGAAAGGGATGTCGATAATAAGAACGGTCAGTAACATATGCTGATAAAAAATAGGAATCGATCGACCCTTTCTGCCAACCATGTGCGTTAACATTAAATTTCCCATACATTTTATAGACGACAAGAGAGATAGACCTGATTCTTCATCTGATACGGATAAGCCAGCCGCTAAGAAACGTCGACTACTCGATAGCGACGACGAAGAGGCAGAATCGCTAAGAAGGGATTATATCGCCGAGGCAAATGGCGCTCCTGTAATAATTAGCGATAATGAAGAATCATTGCCCAACGTCCGATCTAAGCGGTCTACATTATCTCGCATAATAATCAGCGACGAAGAAGATTAAATGCGTTTATATAGTTTATACTGTTATTCCAGATATTTAAAATATCTTTAAGCACTCAAAATGTTACAGTAAGTATATTATATTTTTTGTGTCTTAAATCAAATAATAATTAAAACAAAAATTAAATTTGAAAACAAAAACACATTTTATCGAAAAATTTTCCATGTTAAACATGTTTTATTTAAAAAGATTGAAAATTGATAATAAAAAGAAGTAAATATTTAGCGTTAACAGTGAAAATCATAATTGACATGTCTCATTTTAAGAAACTTAAACTTATTAATACAACTCAATTTTGAGAGACAATATTGCTCTAACGTAGTTAGCTTCCGTTGGGAAGGCGACGTTCGGGAGACTTACAGGCAACGGCTTTATCCGCGAGCGCTCGTACCGGAGCTTACGCACTAGGCGTTGTAAGCTTCGTCAGAGTCCCACATGTTCCCCGGTCGCGATACGCCCTTACAATCGGACAATCGGCAGCACCCTGGCACACACTTCAGGGTGCCAAGAAAAACAGTTCCCGAAAGGCGTCCACATTTCGCCAAGTAACGACGAAGAGAACATGCGAGCGCGGTGGTGCCGGCCGGCTCGGCTCGGCGCGGCGCGGCGCGGCACCGCGCGGGTCATCGACCTTGGGCCACACCACGTGACCGCCCGGGGCTTGCAGTCGCCGCGTCGCGCGATCAACCTCCTCGATCACGTGCTCCCCGGCTCGGCGGTTGGTCAATGCGGCTGACTTTACGTCTTTTGATGGGCAGGTGAGGAGTCTTGGCGAGTGTTAACGATACGTACGTGTGCATCGAGACGTAATCGCGCGACGAAAGACCAGCGCTCACCTTTTCCGATGCCCACCTTCGACGGCTAACGACGTGGCCGCGGACCCACGCGGAACGACGCGTGATGTCGCCGAAAGGACTGCGCGATTCGCAACGATACGATCAGGGAATCATGCCGGGCCAAGAATCGTGAAAAACGCCTAGCCACGAATCTAGTCACGAATTAATTGTTGTGTATGACAAAGTGCAAAGCCCTGTTTAAATTTACATGTGTAATTAATCAATCGCTATTCAATAATCAAAGACGTTGAATTGTCTCTATTCCTTTATTTCTCTCCATTTCTGATTCTTATATTACTTTATCATTTCATCCTGTATTATTTCATACATAGGACTATTATTTATACACTTGTATGTTTTTTTTATTATTTTATCATTTATCATTTTACTGTTTTATCGAAATCATTTAAGTAATATTTATGTATTGTATTTAATAATAAAAAGAAAAAATCATATTTCCCCACACACACACACACACATTCCTTCATTTCTCCTACATACATACGTACATCTTATTCTCATATCATTTCATCTTATTATTATACGTGTATTTTATCTTAATATCTTTTACTTATATTCTATAACATTTTTTCATTGTTTTATCATTTATCTTGTTCTTTTGTCTTCGTTATTTTACGTGTCTAAAATATACGAATACATTTCTTTTATTGATTCGAGCATCACATTATTATAATACGAAATAAAATCTCAAGATGAATATTGAGCTACCTGCTGATAGCTAATCGAACGGTAAGCAGAGCAGAGAGTCTGACTACGGGCAGCCGTATCCACTTACGCCCGAGTCGGGCACGTCTACGGCGGTAACTAGAGGCCGCCGATCGTCACATCCCGTCATCTTCATCGCTACAGAACGGCCAGATTCCAGAAGGGTGACCACGTGCATTCTCATTTCAACTTTCGTATGCCAGGCGTGCATGACGCGGCGAGAGGTGAGCCGCCGCGGCGAGTCCACTCGCAGAATCCGTACGAGCTGCCTCGTCGGGACACGTAACTGCCGTGATAAGATAGCATGCGAAAGAGTTAGTAGACCGCAGCCAACTCGTGTCTCATGGTCTCCTGGTAGAAGCGCGGGCTTCTTATACGGTTGTAGGTGGATGGCATCTCCTCTCTCTTTGTGCAGGCTATCCCTCCCTCCACCTTATCGGGAATCCCTTCCATTGCGTGCTCCTCCCTCCCTTCGCGCATTCCACTTTTAGCCAGGCACGACGTGATGAAACGGCCAGAAATGACTTTCAAGAGCGAGCAGGAATCTGGCGTACAACGGAGATCCATCGGGTTAAAGCGGATATCCTTCAATATTCAATAATTCCTTTTAAACGTCTGAATAATCAAAGGCTGCTGAAATTAATTTCCTTTGTAATTATACTTGAAATAATAAAGAAGCCAGCCATTCGAATACTCAAACAATCAATTGTTAGATATTTAGACATTGACATCAATATCAATATCCTTGTAGTTTTATGTCCAGGAAAAATTCGTAGAAATAAATATTCATTTAAATTTCAGTTAACTTTAACACTTATCAAATTATACAATATTAAAATAATAAAATACATAAAATATTTTAGGATATAGTTAAAATAAGAAAAAAATATTAAATTTCAGATTATTTTATAGATCTTTATTCATTTTACATAACAAATGTACATTTCTTGTAGATTATTCGAACCATCGACATTGTGTTTGTTTTACATAAATTATATAAATTTACATACATTTGAATTTGTCCGCGGTGTATCGTCGTCTTATTAAGAAAGTATAAATACAAAGGAGTTTCCTATATCACAGTTACTAATCTCATATGAGAAACGTCCATCATAGACTCATATCGTACATGACGTTTAAATATTAAGTGAAAGAGAATTATCGTACAGAAAAATAGTTTTATATACATAAAAGAATTTTTTGATATTGTAAAAGTAGAAAATTGTGTAGAATATATATCAGTGATAAATAAAGATACATATATTAAGTAAACTTCAATTGTTATTTTATCAGATAATATATTTATAAACTCATATATCATAAACAAAGACATGTAGACAGATTTTAATTCATTCATCTACGTCAGAGATGGTGCGCAACATTACAGAATTTGACATTGCCATACTTATTATCTGTAATATAAATTTTATATTATTTTTTTTAATAATTAAATCCTATAACAAATTTTTTTTGTTGTATCTTGAATAAAATTACACAAATTACGAATGTAATTTATACACATTCTTGTGATTTATACCTAATTATAGTTATATTTCTGTAAAAATACTTTGTATGAAAATATAATTTAATTAAAATATTTTACGTTCATTAATAATTAAACATTTTTTACATAATATGTCAAAAGGAAATCAAGTATAATTGCATTTTATACAATTAGAGTTTTAAAAGGATAACATAAGTCATAAAATATAAATGTTGCAATATAAAAGTTGTCGCATTGCTTACGGTTCGGAAAGTTTCCAATGAAAGAATGTAAAATGGACCGCCGGTTAAAACAATCGACCTCTGTGCTTGCACTATAATGGTTTGTACTAATCGAGCAATATTACGATGTCTTAACCGTGTCGTCAAATCTACTTTTTTCTTGAAAACCACAAGTTCCCATCCGCAGGAATATACTGAATTCGCAATTTGCAAGCCCTACAAGGATATAAAAGTCAAATGTATTTAACAGTGTGGATTGACATTTCTTACTATTTATTGTTTTTGTTTAAAAGTTCTTAAGAATACAGTAAAAAAACGTTGACATAAACGAAACCAACCAAATATTCAAGTTGAGTGGCAAAGAAACAGAAAAAGTACAATTGAATGGCGCAGCATAAGAAGTACTCGAGCAGAGACCATAATATCAGAATAGATTCCATGTCGAGCTATCGAAATGTAAATTTTGCAATTTAATAATTCAAATGAGTATTGAATATACAGTATTGAATATCCAGAATATTCAATTTATCCAATCAGCATGTATTGCCGAACATCTTATAGAATAATTCATACCGCAATTTTAATCACCGATGCCTCGAACGAGACTAAACAGAGGACAATTATCGTTTCGATGCATTGCGCGAACATTGTTGGACCGCTAAAAGTTTGCAGCATTTTTAGAAATCTAGAAATATACATATTTCCCAAATAATTCCTGACCAACTTAAATGCAATTAGCAAAATTATTATTATTTCAGAATTGTGATATGCCGTATGTCAAAGATTTGACTGAAAAAAAAGAGTCAACATTAATAATAAAATTGATGATTTTAGATTCACGAGATATTACATTATTACGTAATAGATATACGTATAGCTTATTAATACATTATAATTTCGCTACATAATAATCTAATGAAAATGTTACACTATAATCTCTGTGTGATAATCCACGCAGTTCTTTAATTTGCTCTCGAGAATGAGCATAGCATCTGGCACGCTGTAATTTCCCAAAATATTTTATATTTTTCATGATTAAAGAAATTTACTTAATTAAAAACAACCAATAACATAATTCATACTTAAATTCGATTTTCGTTATTATGATATTGATATATTGAAATTGCACGCAGATGACCATCAGTATGGTGACGTAAAAGGTGTCATAGCAAATAATTCCAAGCGCAGAAGATAATCCGCCGATTGTCTGCATAACGTACATGCAAGCGTAAGCATAAATATTATCGATGTTCAGCGGATTCCATATGAAAAACGGCAAATTTCTGTTTTTCACCGTATGATTAATAGAATCTATCTCATCGGGTGACCATCCTAGAACTAATGGATTGGCACACCAGTGTAGAACGCCGTAAATGCAAGCGAACGTCCACCACCACAAAAATAAATTGGAATATTTACGCATGTATTCCATTTTATTTCTATATATTTGACGTCCTGATAAAAAAATCTTTGTTAGCAATTTCAATATAGAAGTAATATTTTTAAATATTAATATTTCGTGAAAAAGCTGTATGTAATATTGAAGAATGCGGCGTGCATTTCTGAAATTTGTATGGAAAATTATCTCATAAATATTAACATTCTAGTGTCAAATGCGTTGTATAACGGAATGTAATTAATAACACAATCTCTTTTCGATTAATTTAAAGTGATTTAAAATATCACTTTCTGCAATATACATTTTAAAAGCTTTATAATGAAAACATAAATAAGTTAAACTGACAATAATAAATAATTTATAAATACCTTCCTCGCTCTTATCAATCCTTCGGCAAAGTATGTGACATTTTTCTAACTTCGTCATGATATCGATGACTTCATTACTTTTCCATATACAGTAACACCATTTTAACAAACCTACGGCATGCATACCGATTACTCCGATAATGTTAGCAAATAATTTCAAATCGTTGATCAGCGCAAGTGACGCTATTTCCGAGAACAAAAGTACGGAGTTTGTCGATATGAAGACAATCGTCATTCCCGTTGTAATTAATATTTTAAGCGAAAACGACTTGGCGGGCCAAATACATGCATAGCTGAGTATTCGGAGTAAGGATGCGATATAATCCTCTAAAAATATCGTGTCTTCTCTCTCGCATGCTTTATCGTTCTTGTTCATGCGATTCATTATTTGGAGAGAGAGAGAAGGGGGATGGGCGAATATCTGAAAAATTGAAACTGGAACCATCCTCTGTGTAAGAAGTGCGTGTCCGGCTACGGGTCATTCACGCGAAAAGATACGACGGCTTCGCGCAAGTACGCGAGGGACATAATACGACTCTTGTTTCGCATATTCCCCGGATACATGTACACCGGACAATTACGTACGTTACGTCAGACGACCTGAGACTCGCGTATGTACGTCCAGCTCACGTACGGTCTCACGAGGCGGTGCAGTTTTATCGGTGGATTGTACAGGCGGCAAACATGCTCGGGTGATCGGCAAACAGAGATGATAAAGGCTTTTACATTGCCGTTTACATCCGGAGTAAAAGTATCTCGCGTCGCGAGAAAATTATCACGGCTGACTCGTCATGCGTTAACGATAAGATATCTATTACCACATTCACAGCATTTTTTTCCAGTTTCTGGACAACGTATTCGATGTTTTGCTTTACGATTAGTAGATTATATTTACACGCAGAAAAATGTTCATTCTACAAACGAGAAAAGCAATTACTTATTTTATTTTACTTTGTTAAACTAATAGTTTTCTTCAGCAAAGAATATTTTTTTAATAATAATTTGATATACAAGTCCAGAATATATGTTTTGAGTAAATGTTATAATGACTTTATAATAGAGTTGCAGATATATAAATTTACTAAATACTTACACTGACAATTAATAAATATGATTAAAAATAAATATAAATATAATTAACTTAACTATATGCATCATTATGTTAACCATAATTATCGTTAGACATATAAAATTGTGGTCGAGGTCAAAAGTAATTATATTTTTCTCTTAGGATAGAACAAATATATTTACTCGTAGGTAGTATATATATTTTTGTGTGTATGTATTAATGCTATCAATGTAATTATTCAAGTATCTGACTTATATTATATGTATTGATGACATAATAATATAAATTTTCAACGAGTTTTACTAGAAAATACTTCCCTACGTGTCGTGACATTATATTAATCTGATACTTAATTAACTTACATTACAATGTAATGTGAGAGCGAGCGTTCTAACTCGTGCAGTCCTCTGTTCATACGCGAATACGGATATTAATGTACTCGCGCTACGTGGCAATTTTCGTTCTGCACGGCGATCCGTTGTATTTAGGGCGCAATTTACCCTGTAGAGTTTCCGAGATCGTGGGACGTTCTCAGCAGCTGCAACGCGCGCGTCTCGGTCATGATTTATGCAGGCAAATAAATGTCGCCGTCGTGTCATTAGACCGGTTCGTTTGAAATGCAAATAGCATTTGCAGCGCGCATCGGATACACCCTCCAATTAAGTGTCCGCGCAAACTTTTCCCGTGGCCCGGGCGGCCGTGCGGGAAGTTCGCGGGTGCTTTGAAGTTCGAATATAGAACCGAGCGTGAAACTCGATATCTAATTACACGCTCTCCCGAGTCGCCACCGGAAGCAAGATCGTCGGTTTCCCTCTGTGCACGCGTATCCGTGGGTGGGTGGGTGGGTGAGCGGGCGCGAGTGACTCCCCGGTTAATCTTCGGCCTCGCTTCGATTCCGCTCGCCGGCAGTATGCCTCGCGTCATCTGTATCGGCCGTTCCATCCGACGAAAGATGGAATCGCGTTTCGCTCTTTAATATAATTGAAATTTGCCGCCGACACGTCCGCGAAGACTTTTTGCAGTTATCGTCGCGCTCTCGATTTGTATCTCATCGTCCGCGAATCAACGTCCATGGGGAAATATCGGAGCTGTTATTTAATTCCCCCGAGCGCACGGACGCGAGCTGTAACGAGAGTTAAAGAAATATAATTTGTGCTTTCTGATTACAAAAATGTAATCTGAAATGAGAGATGCAAGTCGGATGAATTCTACAATATTTCTACAAAGGGTGGTTTGTATCTAGTTCACAAGACTGCGTGGAATTCTTCTGTTGATCGAATTTCAAAGATTGTGCATCCAAGGATGGAATTTTAACTACGAAAGAGCAGCTTTCCCTGCCACGTAATTTAAAAAAAATTTGTATCGTAATATTTAAATTCGCTTGAAGACGAACGAGTCCTACATACGTGATTCCATTCACTTTCCTTTCTACTCGGCTTTCATTCGTGTTGGTGCTGGTAACACGTTTGGATTCATGTGAATGCAAGCGGAGCGTAGAGCGGTCGGGCCGAGTTTTCGGAAGTATCGAACGGGTTCCGTGTCTCACTCGGTCCCTTCCCCTGTCCCCGTGCTCTCCTTGCGTCCCGTTGGTCCCGGAGAACTCTACTTTGGTGATAGTATCCTGCCGCCCGTGTTGTCCGACGCGTTGCCGAATTTTGGCAATGATTGATGGCTATTAAGGACCGGGCCAAACCCGCTCCGCTTGTGCCGCGCGCCGGGCCCTCGGCGGCGCGTACCGCGCGCCACGCGCGTCGTTATATTTGCGAGATCACAATTAAAGCAAAAATAGCGCGCCGTCGAACGAAACGTCAGGGCTGGACCAACGTTCCGCCAGCACCCGCGGGAATACTCGCTTTGGAAATCAACCACGGAGATGTAACGCATTTTTTTAGACGCTATTAGATACCTGAAAATATTACACACGGTTAAAAGACACCCGTGTCAAGCACGGAAAAATTATATTGAAATTACACCGAGTCTTTAAAAGTGAAGGTTGCGATATTTTTACAGCATTTTTACACAATGTTATAGACCGCTTGTTACAAAGTGTGTCACGAGTTGCAACGCAACAATTTCAAATTTCTTTTATTCTCATTTCAGAACTCTCCGATGGGATGCTTCCTTTTTTCCACGCTTCCTTTTATCACGCATTCAGAGGTTGAAAGCTCTGCGAGCTTGCAAAACACGATCGGCGTATATTCATCCGCTGTGTAATCGAATCAAGCGCGCCGATCGCGATCTCGTTTTCAGAGAGACGTCGTCGCATCCGGCGGCGCACAACGACGCTTGATGGGATTGCAGTTTGACGAAGGGCTCGAAGGGACGGACGAGGGAGAGATCGATGGTCGTCGGCAAGAGAGGCGAGCGTCGATGAAAAGGTCAAAGGTTTCAGGTGTGTTTGCGCTTCGCGCACGGCTGGTACAGGTGCAGCCTCTTCCGCGGCTCTGCTCGCCGTTGCAACAGCAACATACATGACTCTTTATTAACAACAATTAACATTTGGTCCATTGTTCATACAAGGATATCTCTTATTGACGATCGCGCGTGATGCCGCCTGTCACGATTGAAATAACTTGGGCCTCATCTCTGGCCTGACGGCGAGGTGCCATTAACGATTGAGCGAATCAGTGGTGATCTTAAATGTAAATTTGCAAAATTATTGCATGGGTAAAATATTTTCGTTGTAAAATAAGCAGCGGCATGGGTTACTTCTGAGTTCTTTGCGTATCAACGAATACTCTTGCAGCCTTTATTATACGGTAACAATATGTCGTAAGTGGAAAATGAGATTGATAAATTTCAAGACGATGAAAGAAGAAACGAATATAAAATTATGAATTTATTTGGCATATTGAGACATTATTCTTTGCCACACATTTAATTTGTATTTAATAAAACTCATTAAAATATTAACACTTCATTGTACAGCTTGAAATATATTCACAAATGAGGTCATTAACAAAAGTGCCTTCATTAATGCTTAATAGCACTTTTAATTATTATATATCGAAGTGTATTATACAATACATTCGTACTTATTATGTTTTTAATTGGACCATCTCTTTCCTCCTTTAGGTCAAATTCATTTTCCATCTCGTTGTGTTTCCATCGGACGGACGGGTCCGGTCGGCTTATTGTCGATGTATTCACAAATGACCAATTGCCGGTCCATCGTGATCCGCTGGTGACCGCACCTCGAGTTGGAAAGACTGGACCTATTATCGTCCTACGTGGTATAATCGATACTGATCGATGTCGCGGCCGGCTGATAAGGTTCGCCGATAGCAGGCGAACATACGCGCGAGCAGGACTGTCGGCGCCGCTCATCTCGGTTGCGTGTTGCGCTCCGGCCGGCGTGAACCAGCTTGCCCAACGTGCTCCCCCGTTCCAAAGATTTACCAGTCTCCGGTTATGTTTGATGCACCATTATGTTTTCGATTACGGTAGGTTAGTTGCATCGGTAACGTCATCTCTGTCGTCAGCAACGCGCCGCGGATACGTCAAAGCCGGGCGAGACACGTAATTGTTCGCCGCGCGTGCCGTCGCCGATGGAGAACGCTCGGCGGACTTATCGTGTCGTATTCGTATCACGAAGAGATAACGCCGGTTCTTTCTCCCGGTTTCGGTTACGCGTTTCTGGCACGGATAATAATTGATAACTGCCGAATATTACGTCCTATTTGGAAATTTAAGGAGCGTTAGAATGTTTCAGAATCGTTTTTCCCTAGTTCGAACTCTTCTTTCCAATCGTTCTGTACATCATTAATAGTTCACGATATCATTAATAGGTATTTAATACAATTTTAAATAAGATAATCTTCAATTCTTGGATCTTAAAGTATGTAACTCTCATTATTCTTTCTTCTAACAAATATATCGAATTTTAGGGTAGACATAAGAATGGACATAAGAATTTCTACTTGTTGAATTCTACTTGAATTGGTATTCTTATCCCGAATGCTGGTATTTGATGATGATAATGATATTTAATGCGATACCGGCGTTATATTATTAATAATGATAGATAATGAAGGATGTTCTTACGCCGACTGTATGGTTGGTAATGAACGGTGTCGGATACATGCTGCACACACAGACGGTACATCGAGTGCAGATAAATTGTGGTTGGCAAAAGATAGGAAGCTGGTAAAGTCGACGTGGAGGATATTTTTGTAGCAGCAAAGCAGAAGTGGCAGAAGCTAGCTTCGCCTTCTATGCATATGATTATTGCAACGTCAGTCACCTACACTGGTACGCATGAATAAATTCCGATTAAATAATGTAGCGGATTATACATATGTACAAGGAAGTTTTTAAATTAAATTTAAAAGTCAAATTAAATTCTCGACAGGCGCGTACCTTGATATTTTTTTTAAAAAAAACTTAATTTTGTTAGAAAGGAATTTTTGCACATTTTGTGTTTCTGGAAGAATTTCAGTATATTTTTAATATAAAATTCCTCTCGTGCAATACTTTAAAAACAGAATAAAGCATTTTCTAGAGATTAAAATCGAACATTCTAATACGAAATATAACTTACTAATAAGCTATTATTAATCTACCATAATTATGATCTTTATATATTTTTTCGTTTATTAGAATTTTATAAATATGTATTATAAAAATCAACTAATATTAACAAATTGACAAAAATATACATATATATATATAAAATACATATATAATTTCGACATATTATATATTATACAGATATAATTTTACGAACAATATCACTCACAACTTTTTTCGTAATTTCGTTTGTTTCAGTCAATCTACGACTTCATCAGTCAGTTCTTGCCACGTCAAATTTTAGCCACGTCTTCATTACTAGTTCTTAGTCACAGCAGTATATGTCGCACGTAAATCACTCAGTGTTTAATTAAGTTAGTACGATAATCTCTACTGTGCAATTTTGCACTGTCTGACTCGTAGAATCATGATCTTCAGACTTTATTTATTTGTGAAAATCAGCACAAAAGTCCAATTCTAGAGCCATTCCTCTCGTCGTAATATCACCAAGTTTGAAGCCGTATGCTTTTTCATTTGTTACATCGTAATGTTTCTTCACCTTTCTTTTTCTTTTATTTAATTTTAAATTCAATCTTTATTCTCATCTCAGATAATTCATCTAATTTTTTTCACTCAAGTTCTCTAATGTGTTTGTTCTTTTTACTTTCTGCTTTCCTACTACTTTTCTTACTCCTCGACGCTATTCCTGGCTTTTCCCAGTTTTAATAATTGACCGTATCGATTAATCAACGAATTCTCTTTCCGTTTTTTTTTTTTTGGAAGATTCGCCAATGATTCACCTAATTTTTCTCAAGTTTTCTACTGTTTATTCTTTTTGCCTTCTGCTCTCCTATTCGTCAAAAACGCCCTGCTGGTCGATATAATCGATTGATACTATTTCTGTATTTCACCTTCCTTTGAAGGGTTCGCCAATTTTATTTGGTGGATTCTCTTTCTCTTTCTCCATTTCCCTTAGAGAATTTCCGGAGGCATTCGATGGATTCTCTTTCTTCTATTCTCTTTTAGAGGATTCACCAGAGATATTCAGTGGATTTTCTCCGTCAGAGAGACATCTCCTTTTCGCTTTCTATTTCTTGCACCCGTATTACCCTTTTTTTTGTACTGATTCTCCTTCAAAAATCGTCTAAAAATTCTAACCTTGCAAATTTCTCTTCTCCATCTTCTTCATTTCTGAAGGATTCAAAATTTAAAAATAATCCGTTTATTATCCCGCATAGAAAATCTAAAAGAAATTCTTTTTGAATTCCCGAATTATGAAATTAATTCTCCGTCTTTCTAAAATTATTTCATTTCTAAAAAGATTTTTAAAAGTTCAGAAAGGATTCGCTTTTACGTCACCAATTCTGAGCCTTTTTCGGATACGAAAGAAATTCTTTTCATACTCTTCTATAAAATCTATTTTGAAAGGAATCTATTTGAAAGAATATTTCTTTTGAGTTTATTCGCCACAGATTACACTAGTTCATAAAAAACTTTTTAAAATTTACCTGTTTGAATTCACAACAATCATCATCTGTGCTATTTGGAATCTTTAATAGATGGGGACGATTGTTGGCCGCAATCGACACGTCGCTAGAACATTCGGCGAGTCTGTATTTTATAAAGCGTTAAATATTTCAAAGCGGCAACACGAAATCTGTCGACATATGTACGTACGGTGCTCAGAGGCACAATTGTTTTGCCGGTACGGCACGCTGTTGCATCGTCGGTCGCCGTCCCACGCTGCATCCCCCCCTCCCCCGTGCCGCGTTGCGCCGCCATTCGCGCAGCGACGCTCGGCGGAACAGGTAGCGCGCGGACCGCTCCATATTATTTCGCATTACCCTTTCAAACACGATCGCAGCGAGAGTGAGGTATCGAACGTGATCACTCTATACGATTAGTTACGCGCTGTTAATTATGCTGTAATTAACGGGCCATTGATCGAAACATCGAGGCAACGGTTATTCATCATTACGCGAGTATCTCACGCGACTCGGAACGGCGAGAGGAATCACAAATTATTACATTCCGATAATTACAGGCGAGAATTGTTTCTCGGATGGTAGGTACTTGATTTCGTATCGCGATTTTTATTTCTCCACCGAGATGCGACTCGCGTATCATTTTCAGCGCGGAATTGAGAGGTTAAGTGACATCGGGGGCGATTATTGAGGTATAGAACATATTATTTCGCGATGACGAGATGCCATTTGTCGTCTATAGCAATATGGCGTACTATAGACGGCGATTTTATGTTCGCGCAGGAAAGGCAGCTCCGCGTAATCTCGCACTGCCCTTTGAGGGCGGCTACGAAAACGCCAAACGCTATTCATTAATCACGAACAACTATACGATTGTCAGTGCACGCGAACACAATGAAGTACGACGTTCGCGCGGGAAAGGCGGGAGCGTTAAACGGCTCGCGTGTATAATCTCATTCTGTCCTCTCTTCGAGGACAAGGGGCGGTCAAACGCTGTTTATCGCAAACAATTGTGCGATTGTCAGCGCGCGCGAATGATCTACTCCAGCGACTGATATAAATCGTAATCTTATCGTGGCGCGCGAAATGGAATGCGAAAATTGGCGGTAGCATTAGCGCGAGGTGTCGCCATCTCTCGTCAACGGAATTGGCGGGATAGACGCGACGATCTTCCGGGATAAAACGCGTCGAGCACGAGGCTCAGTGCACAGCTATTCCGGAACATGTTCACGACAGACGAAACTTTGCCGGGTATACCAGTCAATAGAGTCATCGTTTGTCTAATTTTTCCGCTTATAATTAGTTCTTTCCGGTGAATCTGCTAATCGTCATGTACATATGTACATTGAATGATACATCTCGTTGCGATCGTGATTTTTTCGAATTATTCCTCCGTCGCGAAACGTACGATTATTGTGCTGTGCGAAGTGCCGCGCGATCATAATTAACAGTGTTCTCGCGAGTGTTTTATATGTGTAAAATGAGGGAATCTGAGAGGAAGTGGTGGCCTAGGAGGCATCGGACGACAGCGGAGCAACCATGAGGTAATTCATTTTTCATTGTGTAAATTCAGAATTTATGTAGCTTTTTCATTAAATATTTTACTTAAAAAATGAATTCATAATTATTTTTTATATTTACATAGTAATTATTTTAATATAATTTGGATATATGTTTGTATTTTACAGATCGACGTTCACACGTATACTGTACCTCCGCTACTGCGCGTCGTACTGGTGAGTATTGAATAATTTTATTTTAAGCTTGAAGTAATGAATTTGCGAAAATTGTCAATTGAATGTATAGACGATGTATTAGAAAATATGAAATATGTTAGAAAAGAATTGAAGAATCAAATATATGTGACAAGTATATTGATCATTTATTAAATTCAGTATACTCAAAATATTGCATTATTAATTTCCAAAAAATTTTTTTAAATATATATTCTCGAATATGCTAGAGAGAGATACTCAATAAAATTATTAAACTATATTAAAATGAGAGGTTTCTTGCAATTCGTACTTTATATAGTTAAGAAATAGAAAATGGAATTAATGAGAAGGAAAATGAAATTAATTACGTATGTTATATATTTGTATATTTACAAGTATTCATATATATATATATAAACATTACATATGTAATAATAAAATTTAATATAAAATTTTGGTAATCAATGTCCTTAAAGATAAATCCGTATAATACTTCATCGGCAGTAAAGGAAAACGTAGTTAAAAAAATTAACACTATGCAATAATTAATACTAGTTAATAAGAAGACGCTATAAAATATATGTACAAGATATTTAATTTTTTTATTTTAATTGCGTTTAATAGATATATATGTATATAAAATTGTTTTCTATTACATAAGGATAATCACACAATTAAAACGTATTGAAATAATTTTATATAATATTTAAAAAACAAATAATTATTTTTACTATATTATATGTATCTTTTATAGAAATATATATATATTTAATCAGAATATATCAATGTCTATAAGTTAGGACGGCGGAGTTGCGCTGTCAGATCGAAGTTGCGATGGCGCAGCTTCACTGTATGCGATGTCAAAGACGCTTTTTTTCTCGAGAAGTTGCTGATGACGTAGACCTCTGCCACCTTGGAACGGCGTTGCATTTTCCGAATGCAAGTCATCCTCGGATTGCTCGTACTGCGGTCTACACGATTGCAATTCGAGGGATCTCTCCGGCGATAATTGCGGCGACGGATGCGGCGCCGGGGGTGGATGGAGGTAAAATGGCGGCGGTATTCTCTCGTATTTGTATTCCGAGTGTTGCTGCAGACGATGCTGCGTGTCCGAAGTGGAAACTGGCGGTGTTCTGGCGAATATCTGTATCGACGGGTCTTCCTTGAGGTTACCCTCGGCCTTTCTTAATTGTCGCCCTTGACGCACGATTGCCTTTAGCTGTTCAGACTCGACGTTCACCAGAGGCTTGATCTTGCGTTTGGTACGCGGTGTCACTTTCGGAGTTTTCGGCTCCGCAGTTAGCTTCTCTCTTTGCTTCGTCGTTTGTTTCAAGCCTCTACTTACCCAGCGTGGTAGTTGTTCCTCGTCATCCGCCGCTCTCTTTTCCAATCTCTTCTTCTCCGCTTCCTCGCGTTTCTTGTTGTACCAAGCCATGTACTTCGATTGTGTTTTACTCGTATCGATCTCGCCAGTTTTCGGGACAATTGTAGATTTCTTATCGGCCTTAAATTTTGATTTGGACATCAGTTGCTTCCGCTGACGCTCTTCTGCCCGCCATGGTGATTGTTTCTGGGTTTCGGCATCTTTTATTTGCTTCTCTGAATCACCGTCGGTAAACTTGCGAGATCGATGCTGAGAATAACTTGGCACAGCCTTTTCCTCTGATTTATCGGGAACGCGTTTTCTTTCCCCGGGAGAAGGCGCCTTCAGTCGCTCGGGTTTCTTTTTCTTCTTCACGAAACGCTCGGAAGATACAGTTTTTGAAATGTATTTCTCTGGAGTTAATGGTATATCGCTCTTTTTACTTTTTATTTTATCTGTATCACTATCTTTTATTTTTGTTTTGTCTCTTTCAATGTTTTCAGTTCTTGTTTTATCTTTTTTCAGATCCACTTGCTCAGATTTACTTAAAGGCAATTTAATTTCATTTTTATCATCTTGTTTCACAGATTCAAAAACCTCTCCGATCTTTTTACGAGGTGTAGTAATCTCGCTTTTATATTCTACATCTTCCTTTGTTATCAGAATTTTATCATTAATATCTTCCTTTGACATGCCGTTTAGGTCTTTAATACTTATAGCCAACGGAACTATATCTTGAATTGCCGTCAATATATTTTTTATTTCTGATTTTATATTAGCTTCTGGTTCTTCGATTTCGAATTTTGATTCGGAATCTGTGTCTGTTATATCTTTACCGTTTGCTTTTTTTAAATCAGGTACAGACGAAACTCTTTCACCGTCAAAAGAAATCTTTTCAGATATAGCGGCGATTTCCACGTCTTCTTTTAATTCGCTCGTTTCTTCGGTTGTGGTCGAATCTTCTGTTTTTTCAATTTCATCGAGCGATAGAATGCTATCTGTATCCTCTTCTGGTTCGGTTTCTGCTCTCGCGTCTTCATCGTCTTTGAAAGTTCTTACCCCAGACATTCCTGCGATTTCAATGCTTTCTTGCTGCTGCCATTTTTGCCGATGGCGCGGAGTATCATAGGGTCTCGTGGTCAGCGTTGTTTTCCTGGAAACATCACTGGATGAGTCGCTCGTCTCCGAAACATCGAGTGTATCATCAATAAAGCTGCTAAAAATTGGAACGCTTACGTCTGCTTGGTGGTCTCCTTTGTCTCGCGGCTCTACGACTGCTGCGCTCTGAGAGATTATCACAAAACTTTCCACTTTGTCTGGCTCACTGTCAATTGGTTTTTGCAGATCTGAATCTTTCGCCAACTGCTCGATAGAAGATTCCTTATCAAGTATTTCTTCATCGGATTTTTCCTTTAATGTAGATATTTTTTCTTTCTCCTCTGCATGCTCAACTTGTAATTGTTCTTTAATAATTTCTTCTTTGGAAATATCTATTAAAGGCGTGAGAGATTTATCTTCATCAATTTTTTTTTCTTTAGCTTCATGGAGCTCAGATGTTTTTTTAGGCGATATGTGCGATTCTTCCTTAGTTTCATGGCTTTCAATTTTTGTCTTTGAGTCGCCACTTAAATGCTCCAATTCATCTTTATCAGTAGGTTTTTTTACAATATCTGATTCGGTGTGTTCAGGCCTAATCAAATCGTGATCTGATTTTGATGCTTCGTCACTAGTTTCGTCAATGTACAATAATGTATCGTCGTCGATTGAAAACGCTTTCTGAGTTCCATTTAAATTTCCGGTATCATCTGTAAGGGATGGACTGATATCAAACGGTTCTTCAACTGCTTTAGTTGTCGTTTCTTCCTCTTTCTCTGCATCAAATTCCTGAGTTACATATTCTTTAGATCTCTCTACGTCACTTTTAATTTCACGTAACATTTCCTCTTCATCTCTCTGCATTAATTCTTCTATCATCTTTGGTTCGATATCTACTGTATCTTTTGTCGAAAAAGTTTCTTTTTTAACGTGTTCTTCTGATTTAGGACTTAATTCTTCTTCCTGATCGCTGTCAGTTTTATGTAATTCTACAGTTTTTTCTTTTTCACTTAAATGTATTGTAACATCTTTAACCTCTTTTGAATCTTTTTCTATTTCTGATGGTAATGAAGTAATATCACTATATAACCCATTTTCCTCATGTTCTTTTTCTTCTTCAGTATGTTTCGTTTCAATTGATTCTTTCAAACTTTCTACATGGTCTTCCAATGATTTCGCTTCTTCGCTCACAGTCTTTTCGGTATCGCTTAATTTCTGTAAATCATGTAGTTCTTTCTCCGGTGTAATTTCTGACATTTCCTTTTCGGTTTCATAGAAAGATTCTTCTGTTGCTTCTTTATGCTTTCCGGACATGTAAGCTATTCTTCTTTCGACAGCGCTTTTGCTACTGTAAGTTGGCAGTTTCTCTGTCTCATGTTCTTCTAAGGCAAGAGAATCCGGAGAAATTGTTTTCTTGCTACTGTCGTCTAACTCTTTAGAAACTTCAGACAATTCAGATTGTTCTTTGCTTGCGATGTCTAATATTGTTTCACTTTTGAGCTGCATATCTTCCAGATTGCGAAGAATTGTGACATCCTCAGCAGCTTCTTTTAGCGTCAAATGTTCTTTGCCAAAATCATAAGATATATCTTGTTCACTTTCAACTATAACAGTGGCTTCCTTCAGACTTATGTGTTCCTTATCAAAATCGTGATGTACAGTTTGCTTTTTGCTATCAGAAATCTCACTGTCAACAGCAGCTTGCATTTGATGTTTCAGTTCCTTTGTCTGTGGTTCCAATGTGAAATCGTCAGAAAACTGTTGTATTATTTCGATATCTTCTTTACCGCTTGTAATGTCTTCATTTTTGCCCATCATTGAATGAAGCTCATTTTGCTGATTGATGTCTCTCCTCTGCGGTTCTGTCACAAAATCGTCAGAGAATTTCTCGCTCACATGATCTAGCTTCTGTTTTGCTGATTTTTGCTGATACGCATAATTCGATGAAATCTCTGAAGACTCCGCACTTTTCTTGTCCCGACTGACGAACGAGTCCTTTTTGCCATTCATACGATCCGAACTTGTACTCGTACTCGGTTCCTCCGAGATATGAACATGCTCTTTACGACCAATTGCCGCCAATTTTTGTGTACGCGATATTAATTTGGTGGTTTTCTCAGTCTTCGATCTACCGTTTTCTTTACTCGCGCCATCTCTGCGCTTCTCGATCTCTCGGTCCTGTTGTGCGATTTGTTTCTTGCGTTCTTTACGTTCGACCTGCGTTTGCCTTTTCACTTTTGCACGGCTAGTTGCCTGTTTGGGTTTCGCAGCTTCTTGACAAGAAGTCGATTTCGATTTGTCCGACTTTTCAAACGCGTCCTCGTACTCGGAACTGCCGGGACTCATAATCTGTGGTTGCTGGTATTTAAATTTTTCTCTCTTCGTCTCTTTCGATATACTTGGAGAAATATCAAACCGTTTATGTTTCTTTGAATCTTCCGCTTTCTTTGCTGTACTCTGATCCGAATCTTTCTTGGAGTCCTTCGATGTTTTCGATTTTTCCTGACTCGTACTTTCAGATCCAGTAGTCTGGTGTATCTTTTTGTCAGCGAGTTTACTCAGTTTCTTCGTCAGCATCGTAATCTCTCTCTCTAAAACTCGAAAGCTAGGTTTTATTACAGATTCTACTTTCTTTTGCTTCTTTATTCTACTCTCTTTCCTTGAACTTTTCTTCTCCGTCGTTTCGCGAATATATTTTCCGTTATCGACACTTATTTCCGGAGACGACAAGTTTTCCGTTCTTTTCTCCTCAGAAAATTTCTCATGTTGCTTACCTACTTCCGTCGACGAAGAGGAATCGTTTTTGCCGAGTACTTTGTATCCGATGCTACTCTCTTCGGTGTATCGTTGACAAGTTTTCGCTAACTTTCTTTCCTTCTCGCGGTAAGTGCTTCCATTCTCATCGAGAGAATCTGAGATTTCCCGCAACACTTTAGGCTCCAAAGGTACCTTCCGTCCCTCCTTCACTTCCTGCACCTTCTTCCTCAGGATGCTCAGTCGTTTGTCGAAGCGCGGACTCTCTTCTTCCTCGATGGGCGTTTTCATCCATAAAGTCCGGGTTCTTAATTCGCTCTCGCCGTGGCGTTTTTTCATTCTTTTTCGGTTTCGGGTATCCTCGTCGGACTCGTCGTTGTCACTTCTGCTTCGAATGTGTCGTTCCGTTTGTGTCGCAGCGACTCTGTCAGTCTGCGTGGCGATTGCCACTTGCCCGGGAAGACTTTGGGTCTCCAAGTAACTCGCGGCGTCCATCATTATTCCACCAGCCTGTCTAGATTCCCTCTCCAACAATAGCCTTGTCAATAGGGCGTTTTGTCTCGCCAACTCCAGATCGTGAATCGTGTAAGACTGTACTGTCGTCGATTGCACCTGATCTTTGATGATCGACGGTCTATCTTTGGACATTATTCCGGGCACGTTTGTCGAGGTCTCTTGATGACGAACGTCCCGCATCTGCGACTCCCGATCCATGCTTTGCGCCGCGTATTCGTCGTCCATCAGCTTTTGTGCGCTAGATTCTAATTCTTCCGCGCGTCGATGTCGAACGTCCAACTCCTCCGGCAGAAGGAGAATCTCCTGCCTGTGCTGATACAAATTTCTCGAGCGTTGATGAGAATCGATAGTGCGCACCACCTCGGGTTCCTGCATCGGCAGCTCATGCCGCGCTTTCTGATCCTGCATGAACCGCTGCAGAAGTACATCCTTGCCGTCCACTATGAAAGCTGCCGGATAATGGCGATGTTGACTTCTATCCTCTACTTGTCCGCGTGTTACTAATCGCAGCACCTCTGCATTACCCTCACGATAAAAATGTTGCTCTCTTATCGCTGCTTCATTATTTAATTCAGGTTCGACATATCTGTAACAAGATGATAGGGATATATATTACTCATTTTTTTCTCTAATTAGGAAAAATTCTATTAATCTATAAATCTAATAATATTTTTACAAAATTTATTATTTATTACATGTATTTAAAAATATTTGTTTTAAAGTAGGAAAGAAGTAGATATAAGATTGTACAAAAATAAATTTTTCGAATTTTTACTTTTTGAGTTTTTATTAATAAAAGTATCTATATGTAATATCATAAAAATATATTTTAATAAGCGAACTTGGTATAACAAAAATCTATAAAGTAATTTTAATAATGCATGAATTTAATTTTTAATTTAGAAAAAGGACATCTAAAAAAATTTACAATACCTCCTGGTTTATTTTGCACTTGTTTATATCCTAAACTTATAGTTTAAGAATCATTAACAATTATTGCAAAGTTGCTATAAGGAAGATTATATATTTCATCGTGGTTTCTATTTTACCTTTGTCTGTAAACTTGACGCTGAATATCCGAACCACGATCGATTTCGTGTCGTTGCAAGGAATCGATGTCTGTGCCATCGTAATCTCTAGCTTTCCTTTCCTCAACATCCTCTACGTGCATTCTCTCTTCCTCATCGAGTCTCTTTCTCCTCGAAGGATCGTAAGCCGGGCCGTCACGTAGCCTCAGTGATTCCATATTTGCTTGGTCGATTGGAGGACGCTCCGAAATGTATACAACGTCACCAGGAAGTGACGCTAAACCACCGTTTTTCGTGTTTCGACGGTTAAATTGCCAGTTTCTTCGAGTTGGATCCGCACTCCAAGCTTGTTTCTTTCCGTTCGACGTAACTGTTATTTGATACATCGCTCTTATTAATAAGTCACAAATTTTGTTTATACAAAAAGATAATTTTCTAAATTACAAAATACATGAAATTGGACAATTATAATATTTGCGAAAGAATTATCTCATCTAAACGTTTGAAAGCGAAATAGTTGACAAAGAGTAATTACTATCGACCGCAGCCATTGGTTTTCGATGAAGATGACGTTTCGGCCGACCATCAGATCGAGCGATTAATGTTTCTGACGAGTAAACTCTGCGCTTTCTGGGTGCCATATAAAATGGGCAGCCTGGGCAGATGCAACAAATGATGAGCGCCGCGATAGCCAGCAGCATTAGTAGGCCCAGAATAATCAGTAACCAAAATAGTAGTTTATTTTCTGCTCTGTACACAGTCTGAAAAAGAATCCTGATTTCTCATTTCTCTAAAATAAAAAATTGCCAACTGAGATAAGAAAAAAATATGATTTATAAGAATGTTACTTTACAAAATTAAAAATGCGAGATAATCTAGGCTTCGAAATAAATAAAATAATAATATAACATTATACTTTATATTATACTTTACATTAAAAGTTAAATCTTTGTTTATTACCAAATTTTATTTCTCAAATTTTTTTGTCCCGTAATAAAGAATTTATTGCATACGTAAAAAGAAAGGAAAAAAAATATTTTTTAATAGATCTAAAATTGTCTTAAAAAATAAATTAAATTATAATGAAAGATAAGTTAATGAGTAACATAATAACTTTTATCTACAACAAGTAATATAATCTTGAATAAATACCGATGTGTCACGCGACACAGTTAACGAATGTGGACAATTAACGTCTACTCACTACTTGCTCGTGAACACTGCTGATCGTTTTGTTTACATCGGTCCCCGTGCTATCTTCCCCATCGTGCATTACTCCATCGATTGGAAGTTTCGTGGTACTCCCGTAGTATGTCATAGACCCATTGGCAGTGCCTGTGCCGCCAATGATGCCCACCCCATTCGCGGCTAATATGTTTCGAATTTTTTCCACGTCCACCAGAGGGGTACCAATTTCAGTTTGTTCGACGCGAGCTACCACGATTGTTCTATCAGCAGAAGAGAAATATGAAAGATTTTGATGACCGATTAACAATTGCTAATTTAAAAATTTTTCTAACATTTATAGCCGACTAAAAAGATAATTCACAAATAATCGTAAATGATTTTTTAATATTTAAAAATTTATATCTTTTTCTTGAAATAAAATATGAAATAAAACCGAAACATTTTGCGAGTCTCTATGAACCTTTTTCCTGCCGCTGGGACAGCACCGTTTGTTATATTAGTTTTATTATTCGACACATAAGGACGTGTCTCCAGCACGGTAATTCGTCCACCGGTGATAGTGGCTAATGTTTCCGCGGTTTTTGTTAAATTTGGACGTTCTCCCGGTACCACGAACATCATTATGCGAGCTTCCATGGCAGTTCCCCTGACGACGAAGATTTCTGTCTCACTCGCGAGATGAGGTACACCTAGAACATCGCGTTAATGAACAAAAAGTGTAATAAAAAGATTTTTTCGCTTAATTATAAAATTTCCATGAAATTTCCAATCCTTGTTCGTAATTATTTCGTTCGTCAAGAACTATTCATTATATGAATATTCACCAAGATCATACGCTCTGGCAGTTAACGTGTATAAGATATCGGCTTCCGCTCGTTTTCTTCGATGCTTTTTTATCTCGCCGACTTGACGTTTCAATTCAGTTTCATTTGCAACGCTTTCCGTTGAATTTCCTGCATCCGGAGATAGTGTTGTTCTTGTTACAGTGTCGTGTATTATGTGTTCTGGTTGAAGACTTTGTGTTCCTTTGTGTAATTTCTTTGATAAAGTATCGTAGATGCTTTGTTTCTTTCGTCTGAACTTCGTGATGGGCGAGCGCAATATCAGTTCTCCGGTAATTTCATTCAAATAAAATTTGTTTTCATAATTTCCGTGAATTAATTCGTAACGTATCTCGTTGTTTGGTGATTCGGCGTCGGCGTCAGTGGCCTGCGCTCATGAATTAAAACATTTTTATACAAGTGTTAAGTATATTCATTGAAAATCTTTTTACAGAAATGGAAATCAATAAAATGATTAAAATGAAAAAAATTAAAATATCAAGGTTTACCTTTATAAAGGCAGCCGATGAAAAATTTGTCAAATCAGAATTCAATGTAAATTCGTAGACATCTTTCTCAAAAATTGGCGCATTGTCATTTACGTCCAGCAAATTCACTATTAAAAGTGCTACGCCCGTGTTACCTTTGCCGTTTTCATCACGCGCATTTATAGTTAATTGTAATTGCGCTGCCATTTCACGGTCCAAAGACGATCCCATCGCGACCGTGATTAATCCCGTATCAGCGTCTATTGAAAAAGCGTCGCTTCCTCGTCCTGTTATGCCTGTATATCGAATACTGCCAAAAAGTCCGGTATCTTTGTCGGTTGCATGTACCTGACAGTAAAATCATAATTTTTTTCGAATTAATTTAACGTCAAATTTTTAAATACATCCATTACAAATTAAAAATCAATAGAGAATATACATTTTATTTATTCTTATTATTTATTTAAAACAAACATTAATTAAATATTACTTGAATCACCCGTGTTCCAGCGGTGACATTTTCGGATAACGTAACTTCATAAGATTCTTCGTCAAAGACTGGCGGATTATCGTTAATATCTTGTATAAATATCACGACTGTTGCTGTTGCTGACAGATTTGTTGCTGGACCAACTTCTTGAGCAATAATCTATATCATGCATAAATGTACACCTTAATTAAATATTCACCTTAATTAAATATCACACAACTCACATTGGAGATTTTGCTTATTAAGTGTATATTAATATATATAAAATTAGTTATTTTATAGTTACTATAGTTATATATAATAAAAAAAATTATACAATATGACTTACATAATAAAGTTGAATTATTTTGCATTAGAAATGCATACCTTAAGAGATAAACTTTTGTACATCTCGTAATCGATGAGGGTGTTGTCTCGCACCATGAGAATAAAATCCGCCGTTCTTTCAGCAACAGTCGGATTTATTTCGAAAGTACCATTGTTATTCTGTAACTTCAACGCAAAAACACCAGCCTTACCAATATCTTCATCACGTACTCTAGTCGAATATTGCTCGGGAAACATTATCACGGAACCTGGTTCCAAGTTTTCTGGTATCGATGTAGCGTAGCTACAAATATATTAGGTATAAATAAACATCATAAACAAGTAACGAGACAATGTATTGTTAAAAAGTCGCATTATTTATTACGAATATAGTACGGATTGAAATTAAAAATAAAGCGTAATGATGTCGATAACTTGTAAAATATATGAAGGCAATGGTATTAAAAATTATGGTTTTATCTGTCAGAAGTTAAATAATCACGAAAAGACATTGCCCTGACTCTTACGTGCTGCATTACTAAAATCATCGGGTACCAACTTATCATTCTCAAAATATGGCGGGCTATTGCCTGGTTCTCCAAGAAGAAAACCAACGTCGACGACCGTCGCTTGAGCCGGTGGCTCGTCCCTAGATTTCCGTATTTCTTCAGCAACGACAGTGAGCACGACTGGTGCGCCAACGTGAGTAATTTGCGTGAGTTCCTCTAATGGCTTAGCGAGAACAATCTCACCTAAACATCGTAAATGATTTATAACGTTTGTGTTTATCGTCGACCAATTTTTCATTCAACTAATTACTCTTGATATATATTAAAAATTAAAGCTAATATATACGTATATACACAAAAATATATAATTATTAAAAATATAAGTCAAAAAATTATTGCTGTTGCATAATTTGATATCGTGAATTATGTTATCTGTAACAGAATTGTTACAATTATTAAATGTATCCACTAAAGTTCTATACATTTCTATTTTAAATAAATTTTTTCCCTAATTCGTATCTTTTGCAATATTACTTTATCGCATTTCGTATGTATCGCATCAAAATGTGTATAATCTCTTAATTGTCTTCACACGCATGCGACTTCTATGTAAGATGATTCGTTATTTCTTGGAGAACCACTGTAGCGATGCTATATAGACCATTTTTAATATGAATAAAACATCGCGCGAGATAATGGTCCCACGAATTCCCTTATTCTTGTTACTTCTCCGTCTCGGTTCGTACCGTACACGCACGCTGACCGACAATAATTTTACATAATGTACTCGCGGAATCGACTTAAGAAATCCTTCGCAGTGAAGGATAAATGTGTGGCACCACTGGATGTAGGTGGAACCCTTTACACGCAAGGAGTCGTAGTACGTATCGCATGCTCCTTGCCACGGAATGATAAGCATCGCAGGTTGAAAAGCAGAGAGTGACCCCTGAGAACGATCGATACTTGGCCGTAGACTGTCCAGACTTATTCCGACCACCTTTAGCTCCTTCTGTTTACTCCTCGCCAATTTTTCTCGCTCTTGCCTGACTTATTTAGGCTTCCACGAAAAATCTGATACTCCGAGAATACGATGATAGATAACAAAAGTTTCTCTAGCACAATTTTTCGTTCGTGCGTAAGTAGTTCTTCTTAAGAAAAAAAGAATAATATTTTTATGAAATTGATCTCTCTCGTTAATTAAATTCTCTCCGTCTAACAAAATTATTTTATTAACTTATTTGTAAATCCTTAAGGAAAATACTTTTTTTTCAACATTGTCATTTATCAATTTGTTTCTTGATGCGATTTGTAGTTAAATTTTTATTAGTTATACATTTCATGCTATTTGCTATGTAAGTTTGTCTGAGACATCCATAAAAAAAAAAGAGAAATGCGCAGTAGTCAGTGAGTCAGTGAATACAAGAATACGCGTGATTTCGCGGACATGAAACAAATTGCTTCGCTATTAAGAAATGGAAGATCGACATCGGTGGAACGGTAGCGAACAAATTTCCCTGCTTAATCATTGTCCGGCGCTTTTCGCGGAATGAGGTCAGCCTTGTATACTAAGGGGGAATATGAATCAACGCCGTTACTTTTTCTCGTCATCGAGATTGTCAGGTGGAAACGACACGTGACGTACGATAGATCGGAGAATTAGCGATGACTCAACTCGTCGGGTAAATTAATTACACATTACACTACAATTCTAGTTAGCATCTGCGCGATAGGAGAAGTCCTTTAACCCTTGAGCGCGCTCAACTCGCGTAACGTAATTGGAGCGCACGCAACCAAGGATTCAAAATAAAATGTAGCACAATCGGCGATGAAATTACTTTCTCCCGAGTGTCTTAACTTTCCTTCGTACTATGCATACGGAATGTTGAAAATTCAACAGTTTCTTACCGGTTATATCCGAAATATTGAAAAAAGGTATGAAAGGATTGCCTTCGGACACTAGGCCGTACGTAATTTCACGCGGTACCCCCTTATCTCCATCTTCCGCGTGAACTCGTAATATTATGTCTCCCTAAAAATAAAAATAATATAAGGAATTTTAAGAATTAGCATAATTAAATAATAATGAAAAAATTTGGGAAAAAGCATATTTCTATTGACGTTTAGTACACAGAAAAGACATTAATTTCCAATCAACAATAATATTCTCAAATATTAACAAAAATATAAAATCTTGTTTAAAGAATTTGATAATCGTAAACAGAAACAACTGTCTAGAATATAAAATGTAAGAACATTTAAAACGTATGATTTTTTTTTTATTGAATTAGAGCAAATAATGCAAGTTGAATAGTGATACATTTAACTTACGACTTGCACAGAATTATTCAGTCTGGTTAATGGGGGTGCCAGGGTGAATATTGGCGGCACGTCCTGCACATCTTGCACCACGACGACGATATTTAGTCCTGCAATATTCCTGGTATCTTTCCCAGGTTCCGTATAAGGATCCTACTTGGAAATATTGCATCGATAACGCGAGCGTTCTAATATGTATTTTTATGTTTATTGAACAATTGTGCGTACCGTCGCGTAAATGGTGAGCGTGTACATCGATTGCGTCTCGAAGTCCAACTCGCCGATCAACGTAATAACTCCGCGCGTTTGCGTGGGCGTTTGTCGCTGTCGTATAGTGAAAAGTTCTTTCGGTTGCTAAAACGACGTCACATTTTTACATTACGCCTTATTAATTACTCAAATACTACCGATTAAACACATACCCATAATTCGATGTAAACTGGCTTGCCGCTCCAGGAGTTCGCTCGTACAAGAAGGTAATCTAATTCTCTGCCTGGTTTAGCATCCTATTAATGCATTTTACATTAATTTGCCTAATAATAGACGTTGTATTTATGCCGATACATTACACCGATAATTAGTGATCACGTGCAGAAGAAGTTAGTAAAACATTGCACCTCATTACAAGGTCGGAATAATTACGACGCGCCCTAATTAACGTCGTTGATAATTACATACCTCAGGTATCATTATCAGAGAGGGAATGTGAGGGAATATTTTATCACGCGAGGTTGTGGCGTTCGTTGCAGAAATGGTAGCCTGCATCGAATTTGAGTCTCCCTTAGTGTCCCGAACTCTGACGGCAAAATCGTGAAGGCGTCCCGGTATAAGGCGTTTCGTTAAAATTACATTAGCCTGACAGACTTTGTTGTACAACGTGCACGGCAAGTTGTCGATTCTTACGACTGGTGTAATTGTTGCTGCGAACGAAATATAGAAATCATTCCAATTCCTGACTGATAAGCCGCGTTAATAATGATCGATACTTTGTATCCGTCTTTCATTTTTTTTTTTTTAATTACCGGTTACTTCAAACACGAGAGGAAAGTCCGCATCCTGATCGGTAGCGCGTAATCGAAAAATCACGGAATCGACTTCGGCATCGGCTGGAACTAATACCAATCCCATGTCTGTAGATGTGTCGAAACGTGGTCGTGCACCCTTGCTCCAACCGCAAACAAGCCCCAAATAAACCCATGCTTTAAACCATGCTCCTACGAGGGGCATTCTGAAAGAAGAAATGGTTGAACATAGTTCTTATGTTATGTTGAGCACATAAGACGTTCAGAATTAGAGGGCATCGAACCTATAATTTGCAAAGTTCGCATTAAATATGAAGTAAGTAAATCGGCAATACTGTATTGTTATAATCCACGTGTAATTGACATTAATAGCGAAAAGATGGCAGGTTTTGATACAATGGTAGATATCGATTTTGTGATCAGAAAATGGGGTCGTGAGTATTCATTGTCGCGTCTCAAAACAGTATATTAAGTGTTCCACATCATGTTTTTGATCCACATTATAAAGTATAATGTTGTCTTAAGTATATAATAAGGAAATCTATTTTAATTACTCAAGAATATTTCATTAAGTTATAAATTTATATATACATATAATCTAATACAATTTATTTAGCTTTTAATAATTTTTTTAATTTAAATTAAGTAATATATAAATAATAAAATATAAATAAAAATGTTATTAATATTTATTTTTAAAAATATATACTTAAATATTATAAAGATTATAATAAAACATTACAAAGATATTATTTAAACATAAGTAAAAATATTAATGCAAAACTAATGAAAAATTATTCTATAATTCTATATATAACATAATATGTAATGAAATTATAAGAAAATAATTGTAATAAAATATTTATATTAATTTGCACATTAACTTTATAATAATATATTTTTATTTACATCCTACAACATTATCTATTTTTTCCATTATTTGGAGGATATATAACTCTATATGTATAACTTTATTATTATTCTGGCTAAGATTGTTTCGTCAAACATTTTATTTTGCATGCCAATATAATATACGATTGTTAAAACGTATATACTAGAAAAAAGAATATACGTATATAATAGAAATGTAGGTTATCAAACACTCGCATATAACAAACTAATATATTGTCGTGTTCAGTATCTGTCCAGTATACATCTATGTTTCTGTAGACACAAAAATGTTATGATGACATATTTTACCGCCTATCAGATCTAGTCTTCCCTAGTCTCAAGAACAGAATATATACCATAATATTATGTTTTTTATACGCAGCTTGTGCTTAAGATAGTTTATTTTGAAAACATATTCTTTAAATGATTAAAAAAAATTTTTTTTTTATTTTTTAAAATGCATTATATAGTCATATCTTTATTTAGATAAAAAAATTAATGGATTAATGAAAAAAATCTAAGGAATGTCTAGTGTATTGCTAATACATTATTACAGGATAAGTATCCAACATATAGATAAGCAGGTTCAATTATTCGATCGTCGCTGATCGATCGTTCTGTCTGCTTTCTTTTAAGCTTTTAATTTCACAAAAACCTGTCTTTATAGTCGAGAACCTCTAAAATCCTTGACAACTGCATATCTTTCTTTTCAAAACTTTTTTTTCAAATATATCACGTTTTAATTATTGAAACACTGTTATTTTAAAATAATGTGATAACCACACGTGCATATATTGAGTTATTAATTGTCACTAATAAATATGTATGTATAATTTTATTAGAACTTTTTGTTCCAACGATGATATATGTATATTTGTTTCTTTTTTTCATATCATATTCTGTTTCTAATCCTCCGTCAATGTCTCATGCCTTGACATTGCATAAATATTCTATGGTGTAGCGAACATAAGACATTCAATGGAATATTTAGTATCGACTTCCTATGTAGATCTATAATGAGTCTTGTTTGTGTAACGATAAAGTGGGCTTTAACCCAACGCATATACTGTCTTGCTATATATTTTTACCGGTCAGTGTCCATGCCAGAACGATCGATAGACTTTTCCTTTTTCACAACCTGTGTCGGCGTTGTTGGATACTCGCGAAGTCGATATCCGTGAACGTGATTGAAAATCCACATGAAATTCGCCGGACAGCTTATAAATATATAATAAATAAATGCATGCTCGATGTGCATTGTGCTTGCCGCGCGGTGTTTCAGTGCACGTGAGGGATGTCGATATGTCTTGTTGATATGTATTGCATCGACATTTTATCATATATGTATTTATATATATATATATAAATAAATAAATGTATATATATATATATACATATATATACATATATAATCTTATTGCGCATTAGAGAAGTAATTTATCTTATAACTTTCCGAGAGTTTCTTCCGCGAAATTGTATTAGAAAAGAAATTACTTCCCGACTTTAAAATTTATATCATAAGTTAATATGTAGTAAGTAAAGAAAATAGCAAAGAAAAAAATTAATATAGCATATGGCATTAAATATTTTAACATATTTCGCAGTAAATATGAATATAAGTACGATATTTCTTTTGAATATGGAGTTTACAAATTTTTTATTTTATAATTAAATTTAAGAAGAGTTCTTCACTTGATTTATTTTTTTTTTGTGACAAAGAGATAAAAAAATGTTACTATGTTTTGTGTTACTTTAAAACTCAACATTATGGTAATTGTAAAACTTACGTTATCAAAATTGCATTGCGACATTATTAAAAGTTTGCCATTATTACGAAAACAATTTTGCAAGAGAAAATTTATAGTATTACGATTTATAAATAATTATGCAATTTAAAAGTATAATTTAATCAAAAGCTATTTAAAAAGACGTATAAATTTACCTGAGAATACGTATAATCAGATTCTTGAACAGTTCATGTTTATGTGAATACTCATCGATCACAGATCAAGCGGCAGACTTTTTGGCAGTGACGCACTCATTTTTAAAACGAAAAAATTCACTTGCTTCTTTCGCAAACGATCCTTGAGAGTAAGTTAACTCTCGCTTAGCCGTTTTTAGCACCGTTTTCTCCACCGTTCGCTTCGCTGTCACATAATTATTTTCGCGCGTAGGATTCAAGTTTGCGTTATCATACGTTCATTATTTTCTTTCGGAAATTGCACTTGTGTGAAATCACTGAAGTGCACAGCGTGCCAATTGTGATCCAGAGGCAGCATTCTTGAATGTCGCGTGGAAGCACACTTCACGCGGCCGCGTACTCCGCGCGTGTGAAAGGGGTTATACTGTTCAACCCCCACGTTGATGCGGTTCTACGAGTCACGTGTACGTCACGTTCGACTATCCCCTCCATCATATTATCGAAGATGCACTTAACTCTGTAACTGATAATAGGTTCTTGAATGTTTGCAATTGTTCAAATCAATTAAGTAAGATAATCATAATGCATAAATGATAGTAACTCTTTTTTCTAGCTTTTATCTTTACATAAAATAATATGTATGGATATATTTTTCTCAAGAGGGGTGATAACGTCATATTACCGATTTATAAATATCAGATCGGTTACAAATATTAGAAATTTTTAATTGATACATTTATATAATATTATTTTGTGAAATTTATTGAACCATTTACGTTTTTTTCTTGTAAATCTTATGGCAAATTTATTAAAGTAATAATATATCTGATTATTCTTTGAAACTTAATTTTTTCAAATTTTTTTAAAAGTAAATTAGACAGTTTATACTAAATCCTTCAATTATTAATGAAATGTTACGTAAAATAGTTTTATGAATTTGCTAGAAATTTGTAAATGTAACATAAAAAATAGTGCAGGTTTTTTGATGACTCAGTGTTTCGATAAGTCAGATAGTAGAAGTTAATTGCGACCCCTTTCCCAAATTGCGAAGGGCTTCTTAACGCAGGTTTGCGTGTTTATTGGAAAAGGAATACTGATAAACATCAGAAAGCTAATCTCTGAGGGCCGCAGTGAATTAGCGCGCACTCTTTTACCAATTTAAACAATAATGATAAAACATTACAATACAATATTTGTAGATTAAAATACTTTGTCTATATAATTATATAATTGCACTAATATAAAACTATATAATTGCAATTTCTTATTAGTATTATTTTAATGATTACTTTTACATTTTAGAAACGTTTACAGACAAAAAAGCATGGATTGATTGAATACAGCTTTAAATTTATACGCATGCAAAGGTCTTAAAACGTTTTTGTACTTTAATAGTATTATTGCCGGACAATAATTTTTCGCTGGCGGAACGTACGCCATCATAATTACAGTATATAGAAAGGGCAAAAGACGCCATAACACCTTAAAGAGGCTTGTACCCGGGTGAGGTCGAACACTGACCGGTCGGTTATATAGCTGCTTTGGATTAGCATGAGGTTGCACGCAACCCTGACGTTCAGGAAGACGATAAGAGAATAGGTAACCGTTTCCTCGACTACCTAACTTTTCAACCCGTGACCTGCTGTTTCTGTGCGTATAATACAACCACGATCACTGTTCGGACTTTTTAATTTTCTGTCACGTTCGACTACTGTTAGAAGTCGTAAGAATAATTAACTATTTATTAGTGCGGTTCTTTCTTTTTTTTTTAAGGAAAAGGATTTTGTTTAGGAAATAAGAATATGCAGAACTTACTAAAAAAAATCATTTATTTGTCTATAAAAAATACAAAGGTGTACAAAAATTTATTGTACAATGAGTCGTTGTGCAAGAAGTCGATGTTGATTAATATTAAAATAGAAATTAATTCAAAAACTCACAGTACTCATTATAATAATGATAATAAAATACCTCTTGTCACATCAAACATATCAATTCATTCCATTAAAATAGATATCAATTATGATTTATAAATATTTTTCGTATACTTTTACTACAATAAATACTTGGAAATCTTGTATCTAAAATTACAACAGTCGAAGAGTTATTCTATTTTTTATAGTTTTTTGCTTATGCAACATAATTATTTACAAAAAAAATCTGGATTTTATTCTGCATCTAAAGAATATTCAGTGGCATAGATAGTGAATCACGCGTGACCTCAATACTTATTGATTTGCTATAATTCCGTTGTTTCGATCTTCTTTCCTAGGGGATTAACGATCGTATTTTGTCCTGAGTAAATTGGTGAATTTCTGTTAAAATTATTTTCAATATCGATACTCTCCACACTGTAATAGTAAAAAAAAAAAAATATATATATATAATCAATTATATTGTACACACATTGAAAATATAAAATATAATATCAATGAGTTGAAGAATGAGTTTTCATACATCTATAATGATTATTTTTAGTTTGCCAAAATTATATCGGTTTCAATCAAGAGTAAGTTGTAACTTAATAAAAGAATAGTTTCATACCTAGAAATAGTGGAAACTCTTGGCTCTATATAATATGGTTTATCCTCAGCTCTTTGGTTTGTATTAGCTTCATTCATCATCTCTTCATTATTAAGTGCGTTCTCGTCGAGAGAATCTCTTTCGGACGTATGGCTGAACGACTCGTCGTTCTTAAACCATTCGTTTTCGTAAGCGTGCATCCATATTGGATTCGATCCTTCGACGCTGTGTTTGTTCGTATTCGGAACGCGACCGGGACTTCTAATAAATTCCGAGTCTGACGCACCTTTGAAATATAATATTAAAATAAATCGTTTTTAATATTATAATATTGGAAATAGTATTGCGACAAAAATTATTAGAAATATTTCCTTGCAGATATTTAACTGCCAGAAGTCTAGTCAAATCATAAATTCTAAAACTTTTCATTGGAAAGTCAAAATTCTGTAATTTATTGAAATTCTAAAAGTAGAGCTTGACTTGACAAACGTGACTAATAAGTGGACTAATAAGTAATAATCGGAAGAGGAAAAGCAGAATTAGTGGAAAGAGTTATTTGCATTTCAAATTACCGAATGGTGATGCGTTCGCCGCTTTCAGTTGCCTTCGGAAAGACGCCCTTTGGGACAAGCATAAGGCGACACACAGAATCAGAAGAGCTCCTAGAAATAGGGTCAACGTGAGAAGCCAGAAAGTCGTTCCAGCTTGTTCGTACTGTATAATCGGTTCGGGCTTCGCTGGCTGCGTATCGAGGACGTTGAACTCCTTGAATAAATTGTCAAGTTTCTCAATGTTCCTGTCGACCAACTCGAGGACTTCGGATACCTCGAGAATCGAATTGTCCCGACGATTCACGAGGTGCAAATATAAATCCGTTTTCGTTCTATCTACAGAACCGTCTTGATTTTCATGAACTTTATAATCATCAACGTTAATTATAGCGCTAGTGACGTTACCCAGAATTCTGTAAATGGGAAAATTTAGATGTTAGCTTAGATCTTACTTTAGAATTAGGCGTATTTTAACTCACTATTTAAAAATCTTGAAGAAGTAAGAAATAATCAGAAGTATCTTACTTTATCGTATTTGCATGATAAAGATAAGATTTGCATGTTACAGTGACATAAAATCTCAATAAATTATAATTATAAATTTTCTTATAAATCTATTATTTAAATAATTTTTTATCCAATATTCTTTCTTTATTTTAATGAAAGTTTATAACTTTTTGTTTGATATCACGATAAAACGAGCCTAAAATATGTTGCACTTACTCTCGAAAAGTCTCGATTCGACTTCTGACTTCTGGCGGATGTTGACGAAGAACAAAACGTACTCTTTGATCCTCCCGTAATAAATAAATAAAAACTCTTGCAGTATCTTGCAAGCCATATGTATCATTAACGAGTACCTATATTCATAAAATATTCTATATTTTACTTAACTTACACTTCTATTAAATAAAATAAAATAAATTATAACAGAAAAGAGATTGAAAATATAACTTTGCTTTGCACATACAAGAAGAAAAATATATACTACAATTATATACTATCAATTTTATTAAAACGATATGTACTAAAATGATAATACCATGAAATCAAAATAGCCTTTCATTCCTCGTTGAGGATCGAAATTCAGACTCACTGCTCCATCATCCTTATTTACTAGAAAGGGTTGCAGTTGCATATCTTCGAAGCCTTCAGTTAACGTCATGTGAATTTTGCCTACTTGATAATAACTGAGTACGGCATTGTTGCCAGCATCTGCATCAATTGCCTACAATATATATTTACGTATTAAATATATTTAAAGAGCATTAGATATTTAAGATAAAATATTATTAATTATAATATTAAAATACGCAAAAATAAAACCGTTTATGTAACGAAAGATTAGGGATGCTTTTTAGAGCATAATATAAAATTACCTTCACATGCATAAATTGCGTGCCAAAGTCGGCTTCAGTGGTAACGCCACCAGTAAAAACGTCTTTAATAAATTGCGGTGCATTATCATTAATGTCATCAACCCTTACGATGACTTGTAATAAAGTGGCATCAGTTTTATCGAATGTAGTTTCATTTTCTGGCACGGTCTTGCAATCTTCCGTTGCTTTTATAAGTAATATATGTTCTTCTTGCTGTTCTCTGTCCAGCAATTTAGCAGTCTAAAAGATAAATAATATCAATTCTGCTCAAGTCATCACGGGAAAAATATGAAATATATACATGTATGAGCTTTTGGGTAATATTTGGATTATACATATATTATTTAATAAGCAACTTACGCCAAGTTCATGTTTATAAACGTCTAAAACGAACAGTCCATCGTTATTTCCGCCAACTATGAAATAACAGACTTGAGTGGGAGGATCCTCCAAATCGTCAACGTCGTCATTGTCAAACGTTTCGGGAAGTAACACCATCTCCGATCCTGGCGATTGTTCCTCCGTGAAGTTAATTTTAAAAACGTTCACTGAAAATTGCGGCTCGAAATCGTTGATATTCCGCACGTAAATAATTAGATCGAGATCTGAACTTAAAGGGGTCGGGGTACCCAAATCATATGCTTCGACGCGTATCTATATATCGGAAATATTTCATCAATTTTATTCATGAAAATATTTATAAAATGATTAAAAAAGAGATAAAATTCAATTTAAAGCTTATGAGTGCAGTGGTTTGCATACCTCGTATAATTTTTGAGTCTCTCTATCGAGCGGTAGCTTTAAAGATATCACGCCGGTTTTCTCGTCGATGCGAAAAGTCTTCCAGTGGCCCGCGAGATCCTGCTTTAAACGATAATGTACATCGCCGTTTAATCCCGTATCGGCATCTCTCGCCTCGATTTGAATAATCGAACTTCCTACTGTTACGTTCTGAAATCGTTTCGTTATGTTACATCATTAACGCTATTTCGTGCGCATTAGAATTACAATATTATGCAAATTGGCTAGAAACACGAACTTCTGGAACACGGATGGTGGTATTGTGCTGGGGACTGACGAACAAAGGGGGATTATCGTTGTAATCCGTGACGCAAATTTTCAAAATTCCATTATCCTTATTGGATGGTGTTCCTAGATCACGTGCTTCGACGTTTAACGTATAATTTCCAAATTTTCCTCTCAATGGCTGCGCAGCTTTTATTTTTGCTGTCCAATAGTCAGTTTGTTCCAATATAAATAAACCTGCTGATCAAAATTTCACATCAATATTATTTAAAATCTATTAGGTATACATTGAATATTAAAAACATATGCTAATCGTATCAGAATTTTATAAATTTAAAAATATATAACATTTGCATTATTGGCACTATACATTGTTAAACATTATGTTTCATCATAATGTTAAAAAATTGCGCACCTAATTCATTGCCCGAAGTAATCCTAATTATAACTCGTCCATTCGGGGTTGTCGGGTCATCAGCGTCTTTCACTTTTATAACGTAAATTAAGTCCCGTACGTCGTGAAATTCAGATATCGAGATGCAATCTTGAGGTATATCCATTTTTGGAGCATTGTCATTCACATCAATGACTGTAACTCTGAAATAATAATTTTTTGTTTTATAATGACACTATCTAAGTGATTTTTCCGTAATCCCCGCTGTCCGAATCTGCCGCCTGTATTACAGTGATTTCCGTGCCAATTTTTGAATTCTCCATAACAGTTACATTACTAACATTCGAAACAAAATACGGATTATTGTCGTTTTCGTCCAAGACTTGAACGTTTGTTTTATAATGACACTATCAACTTAGCAAGTTAAAATTAAATTATAAAAATCATATCAATAAATCGAGAAATTACATACTGGATTTGCTTAAACGCGTTTCGAGACTCTCCCGCCGTATAACCAAATTGGTAATTATCCCATGCTTCTATGACTAAAACATAACTATGTCTAATCTCCCAGTCCAGAACGTCAGCCACTGTCAACGATCCCGTTTCTGCGTGAATAGCGAAAGTCCCCTGTCAAAAATAATAGTCGATTGTAATAATAAGTTGTATACATTGATACATAATCATTACATTACTGACTTTATATCAAATGAAAAATAAAGCTAAATATTACTAAGGCGCGCTATAAAGTAATAAGTAAATATACATTATAAAAATTTATGTTTGTATAGGTATTATTATGAAAATACAACTCTTATCATTAGCGTTTTCTACCTGAGATGACATTCTATCCAAAAGATAAGTGATTTTTCCGTAATCCCCGCTGTCCGAATCTGCCGCCTGTATTACAGTGATTTCCGTGCCAATTTTTGAATTCTCCATAACAGTTACATTACTAACATTCGAAACAAAATACGGATTATTGTCGTTTTCGTCCAAGACTTGAACGTACACTTCCGACAAACTTGATCTACAAAATTTAATCAATTTGAGTAATCATACGTAAGACATAGAAAGAAAAATAATACATATAATTATATATTATTTATTTAATGTTAGAAAATTATCATTTAATTACATATAAATTTCTATTATTTTTTAAATTAAATATAATAATATAATGAAGTGAAAAAAAAATTGTTCAAATCCAGAGAAAAAAATTCATGCAGATCGACATTTACATAATACAATAATCTAATAATTATTAAGTCGTATAATTCTTACCGAGGTGGAATTCCAGAGTCTGTGGCTTTAACAGTTAAATTCAGCCACGAGTACATTTCTCTGTCGATTTTGTTAGCGACGACCATTTCTCCGGTTTCAGGATCTAAATGCACGAGATCAGTGATTTCTTTTGGACCTTGTAGGGAATATGTAATGCTACGATTTTTATCGGCGTCATCGGCAACAATACTAGCGATATTAACACCGTTTTTACTGTTTTCGGTAACAGAACGTCTGTAAAATGGTCTCCGAAATTTAGGATTATTGTCGTTCTCATCCTCGATAATGATACTCAGCGTGGCTGTAAACATTTTTTTTTTGTTATTTAATAAAATATCTTTATGACGGAAAAGTTATAGAAACATTTCGAAAACTTTTGCGGAAAATTTTGCAGGAAGATCTCGTCATCTGCAAACGTAAAACTATTCTAAAAACTAACCGGATGCAGTTTGCGACCCTCTTACTGCGGCCAAGTCCTCGACTACAAGTCCTAGTCTGATGGTTTCTACTCGCTCTCTATCTAATATTCTTACTATGCGTAACAAGCCATCTAATGCATTTAACTCTAGCGCTGCTAGATAGTCATATTCCTGCACTTTGATCAAAGTACCTTCCTCATTTCGTGCCTCTGATGAGTTGGGATCTACGCGATAACGTAGAATCGGAGCTACATCCGGATCCTGCGCTACTATGCGATGAACATAGGCACCGACCTAAAGTCATTTGTTTATTGAATTATAGAATTTAGACATGAGTAGACATATGCGTCTGATAACGTACCTGAGTGTTTTCTCTGATAGTGACAGTCCCAGGATCGATGAAAACGGGTGGTTTGTTATTGACATCTAGGATCGTGATATTCACAAGAACCTCGGCCGTCCGCTGAATTTCCGTGCCACTGTCGATGGCGATAACATTTAAATTATATCTTGTGGTTTTCGGCGACGTAAGATCCGGATCCAAGTTTGAGCCCGGCGCAACTCGAATCACGCCTGTCTCGGGGCTGATTACGAACTTGTCGCCGGCTCCGCTCTGAATTCGATAAACTAACTTGTTATTCGGCGACGACAAATCTTTGTCCCAAGCTTTCACCTGTACGAACAATTTTTTATTTATCATTTATCTGCGTAATGTTTAATTATCAATTTTCATCATATTTTTTATCAATTTTTTTGTATTTCTCAATTTTCCACGCAATTCAGAAATTTGTATTTATAATTTTTCGAATTGTTATAAAATATATTTAATATTATACATACCTGTACAATACTTGTGCCACCCGGCACATCCTCAGGTATATTTTTTTTGTACGAAGCTCTTTCGAAAACTGGCGTATTATCGTTAACGTCTCTCAAGTAAATAATCAGAGGAACGTCAGAAGTCAGACTCGGTGTACCCAAATCTCTGGCTCGCACTGTCAATTTTAATTGACGTATGATCGTTTCTTTGTGTCCCTGATTGATAGGCAGAGTCTCGTAATCCAGGGGACGGGAGGGTGTAACAATGCCACGTTTCGAATCGATGGTAAAATTTCGGGAGAATTCACTTGACACCAGAGCGTAGACTATCTCACTATTTCGCGTCCCTGTACAGATATAAAAGTATGACACATCGTAGATAGAGATATATGGTTCATTCACTTTTTATTTGTAAACGCTGCCTAACCATTTAAATCGTTATCGGATGCTTCAACGATCAGAGGTGACTCAAAGTGATCTTCATTCTCCAATAACACTGCCTCGTATTTATTTTGCAGAAATATAGGAGCGTTATCGTTAACGTCATCAATATTAACTATCAATTGCGCGGTGTTGCGATTCCCTTTTCCAAGATTGTCTCGCGCCTCGACGGTGAGATAATGTCGAGCAACTAATTCTCGGTCGAAACTAGGTCCAGGATGCTTGACCATTATCACGCCGTTGAGAGGATCCATCGTCAATCTATGATGAAAATTAATTTACTATCGTAGTTTCATTATTTTATTAATATCTTATTGACTTTCTGTTATTATATTGGAAACAATCTCTTTAATATTATTTAATTTTTTTTTCATTGATTTATTGATACAGAAAGTTGTATGTAACGAAATTGTGATACAAAGTATAATACAATTTTCAGAATTATTTTAATAATTTATTATCTTACGCATGTGCAATGCTACCGCCTAAAGTTGTATATCGTATTCCATGCGTTCCAAAGTTACCGCTATCTCCATCCAAAGCCTGTACCCAAGCCACGGTTGTTCCCTCGACGCAGTTTTCTGGTATCGACACTTCATAGATACTTTTCGTAAACTCGGGATAATTATCATTTTGATCCTTTATAAAGACTGTAACCGGTACCGCGCTATACTTTGGTGAAACCGGCGTGATTTCTTTCGCGACGAGAGTGAAATTTACCACTGAAAGAATTAAATCCGTAAGTTTTACATGTAACAAAACGTAACGTTAATATTTCAATATTAGCTTTGCAATACGACAGCTAGTTCAATTATAATAAAACAAAGAAAACGAATATACGGCTTTACCAGATATTTTTTCAAAATCCAGTTTACTCGAATCCTTAACGCGTATTAAAAACGGCGCCTCATTAATCCCGTGAAAGGGTGTCACATCAAATATTCCACTACTGCCTTCGATAAATATTTGAAACGTGCCATTGGAACCCTGAAAAAAATTATTGCACTTGCAAAAATCATTCCTAAAATTCAGTAAGAATAAATTATTTTTTAAGCAGCATTTTTAAACGTTAATTTTTTGGTATGGATGTCAAAATTCTATTTTAAAAAATAACAATTTTTCTTACTATTCCCTACTTACCAAGTCATGATCGAAAACTTCTGGTACAGCGTCGCCAATAAAGTTGACTGGCGTATTTTCTGGCGCGTTCTCATTTATTTCGGCATGGTATAACATACTTCGAAATGTCGGCGTTTCATCATTTACATCGGTGAGAATAATAGTCACTTCGGTACTAACTGATGGTGGCGGATTAATCTTCGATACTTCCTTAACCGTAATTTCGAGGATAAAAGTGCCATCGCTATTCTCTTCAGCCTCTCTATCCAATTGCGCTCTCGTGAATACAAGGCCGGAAGTCGCATCAATATCGAACAGATATCTCGGTCCCCTCGTAATGCTATAAGTTACTTTGTTGTTTATCCCCTTATCACCATCCACAGCACGAACTGCAACGAAATTTATTGTCGGATCATTAAGGCTACAACATTTTTATATACAGAATCTCCTGCAATCACTGAAAATATCAAGATCACAATCTTCAAAGTAAATTGACATTCAATATTTGAAGAATAAAATTTATTTTTACAATTTTGAACGAAGAAATATATATTATTTTTAGAAAAATATGTATAATTAAAATATTTATTAAAATTTTTTAAAATATTTTGTATCTCAAAAAGAATAAAATTGCATTATTCTCTTTCTCGGTTTATTAAAACTACACAAATTAATTTTTCTCGCAATGTTCCAAAAACTTGGAAAAATAATACTAAATTATAATTTCCGTATGTAATTAATTAAAGTTAAATTTGATTTTTCAAATTAGATTTTTATATATTAATTAATAATTAATAATTTTTAAAAATTATTAATTATTAGCTAAGTATTAGCTAATTAATCAAATTTTTATTTTAAAAAATATTAGAATTTGTGTATAATTAATCATTTTTATGAACCTTTCAAAATGCTCTTAATAGGGTAGAATTAATCCGATCTTAGGCGTGTCTACAACATAGCGTAAAATATATTATCACAATTCATCTAATGCCTCAGCTATCCTAAGCCTGAGGGTCCCAGTTTATGGCTATCCTATTTTAAAAAGCACTAATGAAGGAACAACGGATCATAACTCTTGGCGATCATACTCTTCTGGCGTTAATTTTTTCATCATAATAGAGCAAAGCATGCATCACGATTACGCGATTATTAGAGCGAGATCGCTTAGATTTGTAATTGCTGCAGCGTTTAAGAACATAGATGTTCTATACGTGCACACGCACATAGTTGCGTATGGCTGCAAATGTTGAAGTATGTCGAAAAATGAAATTCTAAATTAATTGGCTGCAAATTGCCTATTACAGTATCTTAGTTAATTTTTTGTCTTAATTAAGCAACATCAATTCATTATAAATGAATTTCATTATTCATTAATTTATCCTGTTATCATGTTAAATTAAACTTAAAATTAGATTCCGCAAATTGGAAATAATTTCGACGTCGTTTATTTGCGGGATATAATACTGACCTTGCAATACAGATGTGCCAATTTTAACATTTTCGCTGATCCTTGCGACCGGCGTCATGGTTATGAATTCCGGCGGCTGGTCCTCCACATCCTGTACTTTGATTAAAATCGCCGTTGTTCCCGTATTTACCTGGAAGAGAATGAATTAAGTATTTATCTAGAATAATTAAGTATAAGTAAACTACCTTACAGGAAGTTGCCTCAAAGAAATGGTTATAATAAATAACTGTAACGACGCTTATGTAGATGATTATCTTGTGCATTGTTCACCCTTCACTGCGCTTAACTTTACAGGGAAAAGTCATTGAACTATTCAGTAATCATAGGTCGTACGGGTTTTATCTATACGCATACTTATGTCCACATGCGCGCTTCGTATTTTTTTTTAAATTATATTCTTATATTATAATTTAAAAAAATTTTTAACATTTATCCAAATAGATATGATATATACCGATAATATACATGCAAAATATAGAGTTACCTTTACAAAAATAAAATTATTGCGTCCATTTTTTCATTTATAATATTTGAACAAAATTGATATATTTGAGAAAGAATGATTACGCTCAATTAAATAAAAATACCTTTTCATTTATTGCACGATCTACAGCCAAGATCCGCAGTTGATACAGATACTTTCGCTCGTAGTCCAAAGAACCCACTAAGCGTATAACGCCCTTGCCATTGACGGTCGATATGCTGAAAACGTTGTTATCGCCATCCAATTCCTGAAGGTAATACACCACTTGGCCATGAGCACCCAAATCAGCATCGGTAGCTTCCACTGTTGTTAAAATACCCGGGCGTGAATCTTCCCGAAGTGTTAACGAGGTAGGATGCGGGCGAAAAACCGGAACATTGTCGTTAATGTCCTCCACCAAAAGTAGCAGGCTTTGCGTGATGAAATTTCCCTCCCCTAATCTTCCATCCGTCAATGTTAACACGAGTGCATATTCATCTTTTGTCTGATAAAGTACAAATAATATATGTTTAATATTAAATTAAGCCCAATTTAGATGATAATTCCTGAATTCAAGATAGAATATTTTTTATAATTTCATATATTATTAATTTTTATGCTACACATACCTATAATTAAAAAAAACATTTAAAGAATACATAATATATGTATAATGAATAGAATTCTGTTTTAAAATTTGTAAACTCTTGATAAAATAAAATAAATATTTAAAAATATCGTATACACAAATTGTTTAATAATATATCGAAGTGAGAAAGAATAAAGTATTAAGAGATAAAATATAATTTAAGTCAAGTAGGTTTTCAAAATTTTCATCGCGTACAATGATTATTATAATTCAAACGCGAGCGTCATCACCGACGATAGAAAGTTAATTTTAAACGTGTTATTTTATGCGTGCAGTGATGACAGGTACAAATAACAGCTTTGCGAAGTGAATCCTTATAAAGATGATCGGTAAATTATATTTGTCTCCGCTGCTGATACTTAAATTTCTCTTTAATGATTTGTTGGTCTATAATATTGAAGCCGTGATCCGAAGAAAAGCTAAATTGCTCGTGCAAAACAGAAATAATAGTGTTGGGATAACGTCAGAATTATTGCGGTATATCTTCCTGCGTTATTTTTGCATCTCTAGTTAATGGCTCTCCCTTGACAGAGTTTAATCGTTGTTAAGATGAGCAATTTTTAAGATTTAGTTTTCACTTCGCAATTTTTGATGTAATTAAGAAAAAAATTGTTTTTCGATATAACTATCTTCTCTTAATTTTGACGAATTAAAAATAATTTAAAACGTAGATTTTGGATTACCTCTCTGTCCAGCAATTTATTTAAATAAATATTGGCTTCACTAAAACCGAAATTTTCGACTCGAATCACATCACTACCAGGTTGATTTCGAACGCCAAAAGTTAGTATATCATTATCTGGGTCAACGCCTCTGAGCTTGTAAATTAAGCTACCTGTAAATTGTTTTTAAATAAATTTATAGTCTTTATTTATATACACTAGAAATGAAAAATATGATGGTCATATAGAAGAAAATAAGGAAAAGAAATGTAATAATTGTATACAATCTTTTTAAGATAATAGACATATTATCCAAGAATGCAGTTTGTAACTTCTCTATAATTCATATTTAAATAGAATAATTTATAAGAAGAAAAAAATGTTGAGAATAAAATAAATATTATCAAAGAAAGGCATTAATTTTTATAAGTTTATTCGCGTCTTAAAAACAAAACAGCAACGGTTTATACAACGGTGCTTGAAAATCGGTGCATTAAACTAGTAATAAATTTTGTGATCCGTAACCGACGCAAGTATGCATGAAGACGCGCCCGTATTCTTTCACTATTAATCGATCATAAAGTCGTCCGTTTGCTTAATAAAAGTTGTAACCATATGCTAAAGCTTATTTATTATATGAAAATTTAAATTTAATTGATATACTTTTAAGAATAGTATAGTCTTTTCTAGAAAGGAGATGCATTCATTATCTTTACCAATCGGAGTCTCAGGCCCCTCTTTTAATCTGAGGACAATTTCTGTTTGTCCGTCTATGAGAAATCTGGGAGGATTGTTTCTAGCCGAGCAATACGTCAATAAATATCCAAATATGAAGTATAGCAATTCTATTTTAAATCGGCTTCTTTTACATGATCGCAACAGCCAGGAAGACGACCTTGTTTGCTTATCCGACGTCATCTTGGAATGATACTTGTAATCGACATGTTCCTTCTCGTAGAAGAATCTTTCACTTCTTAGTGCTCTGAAATCAATGCATAAATATGCAATTTCCTAACAAAAGCATTGCTTTAAACAAGTCACAAATTTTATTATCAAAAATATAAAATTATTGAACAATTGAATAAGATTATTAAGTTGATTAAAAAGCGAATGGGCGAATAATCTAAAAAATTTATAATAATATAATAAAAGTGTGACATATGTAGATTGATACACATTTAAAGAATATCGTATTGCATTTTCTATTATTTGTATTGCACATCCTTTACGTACATTTTGCAAACTTTGACATACATTTTATTTATATACACGTATGCAGTCTATTTACTTGTTGCATTTAGTTTGATAACTGGTAAACCGGTATTCACGCTGAGTGGTTGCTTTCACCTCGGTAAAACGTCGTCTTGATGCAATGTCAAGAGTATCTCGCCGCAAACGATCACGGAGATTAAACCGGAGTGAAAGCTTACCGGAAGAAACGACGTTTTCTCACGGCTCTTAAATTGTGCCGTACGCGATAATTAAAAGACTGATTCTCTCAACTAACCCCGGTACTCACGTTACGCAAGATATATTTAATAACTTGATCCTTGTAGGATTTTACTCGGTTAATGAAACGATGACATAATATCACATTCTCAGGAGAGAAAGTGTTACGATTTAAAACGTGTCAGGTCTAATTATTAATAAAAGGCATTTTGTGAAAAAATATATAATAATAAATTTAAATACGTCTGATTAATTCTATGATGAATTTAATTTCTTAATAAAATTTTAACGTAAAATTCTAAAAAAAAGTGTAATCTTAAAAATGTTAAAGTTACAGGGAATAATCATTTCACTTTTTTGATAAGAAAAAATAAATTTTGAATTGCTTAAGAAATCTATAATTAAAGATATTCGACAGTTTGAGGACATTGTTTGACAAGGTTTGGTAGAGACACGCGGAAGGAACGTTTGCACTGACCCGTGTTTGTGTTAGAATTCTTCTTTAAGATAGTTTGACACTTAAGAAACACTGAGTGAACACACCGAACGGTGCTCTTCTTGCCAACAGAGTGTATCGGCCACGCTCTTGACTTTTAAGACTCTGCTAAATAACAGGCTAGTGCGAAGCTTCTCGATGCGCGGATACCCGTGTATTCAAATGTGCACGATGTACGTGCGCTATCTGATTTTCAGCGAATAAAGACTGTGGCTTCTACAGGAAACGAATCTTCTTTTCTTATTCTGATGAGTATTGATAAGAATTATACCGGGTAACACGATTTTTATTTGCGATAATATAAACCAGGTCTTCCCGATCTGACTTCAGGCGATTTTTTCGGTTATTTCCAAAGTGATATGTTACTCTAAAACATATTACAATTTTTATATATGTATATAAATTTTTTATTTAAAGTAATAAATAGCAGCTAGGCTAAATAATAGGATATAGAGATTTCTCTAGAATATTATTCTACATATGTTTTGTTGCGAAGTTTCTTCGCTGTTGAAAGTTATCAATTGCAATTAATTATATATAATGATTCGTCTAATCTTTTATCTATTTAGAAGTGTGATATTTGAATGCATAGCATGAAGAAGATTGCGTGACTAAAATTTTCTCTAGCTCCTTTACAATAGCAATCACCTTCGCGCATCGCGAAATTCTTCAAGAAGATTGATCGATGAAGCGCTTTAGATTCAGGATAATTTTATTGTTCGACAATGGTCGATTTTTACTTTCGACACAAGTATTCGTATGGCAGCAGTCCCCGTGAGCATTGACCGAAAAAGAGTAACTTGTGTCTGTGTAAAAGAAGTTTTCTCTATGCACGCTGGTTTAGAGGGGCAATAAGGTCGTGTTTCCAATGGGGGGCTGTCCCGAGGTGCGTGACGTCATTTCCTACACCTGCCATGCATGCTTCCGAATGATAATACCGTCCGGGATATTGACATACACCCATAACACTGTCTGTTGCCCGGCCAACCCCATACAGAACTTCCTTGCGTGACGAGCTCCCCCACATCATGAACACATGTGTAAAGGATCTTCTTGGTGGGTACGGACACGTCAGTTGTCTGTGATATTGATACGTATTTTTTTTTTATAACGCTGCAAAATTGAGGTAGTCCATGGGGAAGGAGTAAACAAGATTAATGGTCTTTCAAATTAACATAAGCTTTTCTAATTTAAATGTTTTAATTTTAATTAAGAGAGAAAGTTCATTGTTTTAAACAGATTACTTAACTTTCCGTTATTTCATTTAATATTATTTGTGTGAGTCCAAAAATTAATTTCTCGAAGAAGAATACATAACGCAGAAGTTATTAGCGATTCAACAATTTCGCCGGTAAAAATTCACCAATTCCTTGTTCCTTGTGTTCCTTGTGTTAGTCTGCGGTTACATCTGGTGTTACGACAATAAACAGATGCTACTGTGCGAACAAAGTATATAAGCAAAATGAATTTCCTTTTCACACTGTAGCACGACGAGACGTTATTCGTGGGAGTGAAATTAACGGCGTCTTATCTCATCGTACGAATAATTATGATGAGATACAATAGCCGTGTGCGATTATTTAATGAGAGGAGATATAATTTCATAACACTATAAACCCCGAGTTGATGGCATTCTTGCGTCATAAACATTCTTATTTAATAATTAATATGTCGTCATAAGAAAATTCGGGTCAGTGCTAACAATTGCCGATCGCTATCCAGTGGTTAGCTTCACTGATCAACGTTTAATTTTGATTCCGTAATAAACGGAAGTCACGACATGTAAAGGCAAGTCGCACATACGAGAAATATAAATATGTTCATATAAGTGTGCAATAAATAATGTTATACGATTTACTTGATTTAGCTTTGCAAATAGTATTTTTTTAAATTAATTTTTATTTAATTTATAAAAAAACTTATCCATTTATTTACACTATATTAATTAAAATTTTATAGGAGAGATGTAGTTGAAATATATATCTCATTTTCGCCCTTTCGTGTTTCACACAATGCAGTCAAGATAATATAACTTCAACTTCTACTTCGATCGTAAAGTGAAGTAGAGACAGACCTTCGCTCTTCACTGAAGTTTGTTGAAAATTGATTATACAATAATAAGTATACGAAACGTCTTGCATTACGGATTACAAGGCCAGTTATCAAAGAGTGGCGTACAATACCGTTGATTCCGCGAATTAAACTTTCAGTGGTGGTGTCAGATAAGCATTAATTGCACGTCAGATACGTGAGATTCTACACTGGCATAATTCGTACCAGGATGTCTACTGTGATGGACGTGCTGTCTGTCAATGTCACGTTTTAAAAGTTCTGCGAAACTTTCTAAAAAATTACCGGCTTCTGCCTTTCCACGGCCAATCAAATCCGATAAGAGGGACAATTTATTAAAATGTGGATATGACGTGAAAATGTACAGATAACTATAGACTGTATATACCAACCTTTTAATCTTGCAAGTCGATTGATAAATTTATTCACTCATAAATTTTGCCATCAAAAATATTAAAAAGCCGTAATATGATAGTTTCAATATATTCTATTGCTAATTATCAAAAGATACTCGAAAATTTTAATACATTTCATTTTTTTTATATAAAAATACAAAAATCAGAACAAAGACTTAGATCATTTTTATGATTACGAGTACAAAATTGTACTCGTGTTTGTTCGAAGGTATTTTGTACTCACCAATTTTTATATGACGTGCAGTACAATGGCGGGAACAAATTTGTTTGGTATGTCTCAGCGGTGAAAACGAATGTTTCTATTCACACAATTGTCTTATTGTAACTTTTTTCGGCTTTTAACACGCTGTCAGTGCTAGCGTTAGCGTAATTGCGAAGCATGCAAAATATGTTCATACATTATGTCCAACTGTGCCAGTAAACTCTACATCCAGATCAAATTAGCTATTATTATTGTTCTTCAATTTTTTTCATACTACATCGTCGATAAAATATCAAAGTGATGAAACGATTGATAATTCTTTTCAATACATTATTTCAATACATTATCCATTCACTACATTGTATAATGCACATAATGACGGAAATTGACAAATTTATTGGAATTTAATTATCAAATCACTATCATTGTAATTAACAAACTGTTTTGTTCAATAATCACCATTTAAAATATTCACTCGAGTTTGAAGAAAAATCCTCTACATTCCGCGATTAATCGGGAGCGAAAGTATACACGATCCGATTCAGTGAATAAAATTTTTTTAAACTTTTTCCGCACTGTAAGTAATACTTTTTGCATATTCCCCGTTACTTTTAGCTCTAACGCGGGTAAAAGTAAAGTAAAATCGAATTCTCTTCACGATCGCGAGATTATAAGGCGCTGACAAACGAATTTGCGTAGAACCGTGTCATCGCCCGATCGGCCGTGAGCGCGGCGCTCACCTGTCCGAGTGAGCTTACGATAGTAAACTGAAGGTACGGGCGAAGCCAGCGTGGTTCCCGTCGGGAGAGCGCAGATCGTTGCCTGGCATTCGTTCTGTGGCGTGAGCACTGACCGTGCACAGAACACCACAAAACATACGGTTGTTCCAAGTTAAATTCAGCCCGTCGTGCTCCCCGAGGCGTGCACGAGGGGGCTTTCCCCCCTCGTCACAACCTCCGGTCACCTGTGCCACCTCACCGCCCGCAGGGGAAGATATATTTTGTGGGGAATAGCGGGGCACCGCCTGCGGTTCGCCGATCATTGATGGGAAAGAAACGGTGCGGTAGCGCGATTATTAGCGCGGTGGTGTATAATCTTTCATATCGGATGCGAACGCGCACACCACAGTCGAATGATACACATTTATTAATGCGCCGAATTCTTAGAGTGGCGCGTGGCTTTGTAACGAAGTTTTGTGAAAAAGAACAGAGTAATAGCTTCGCGAAATTTAAGTAATTAAGAATTAAATTAAATTAAAATAAATTTAATTCTGCGAAGAGGAAAGGTGATTACATACTTTAAGAATATGAGTCTAAAAATTATTTGGAAGAAAAAATTTCATTAAAAAAATACAGAGAATGTCATGAAGAGTATTGTGGTGTAGATTTTTTTAAGGAAATCAATTTATGCATTTCAGAATTAATAATTTTATCATTTTACTGAAGAAAATAAATTACTCTTACAATTAGGAGGAATTACACTTTAAAAAAAGAAGAACATAAAGGAGAAAGGAATTGGTTTTTATTTGTCAGTAATACGCAATACACAAAAATAATATTTTATTAACATTATATAAGATTAATTGTTATATTATATAATTTTAATATGTATAAGAAGATATGAAGAAACTGGTTTGAAAACTAGTTTATCTAGCATGTCAGCGTTAAAAAACTCTGCTTTACCTGCTAGAGATTGATACAAATAACATTACGACAAAAGTAGAGTCGAAGATATGCGTTCAAAACATAAAAAAATTCAATGATCCGTCGAGTTTAAATAATATTTGGATCACTACAGTGTACCTACAGTGAGTTAAGTTCGTTGAACCTGTCAGGATAGAACTTTCAACATTGAACCTCAGATGTCGCGTGCTGTATTCTTGGAATTCAAGTACTGAATACTTCCCTAAATACTTCCTCAGGAATGATTAATCCGCCCTGTCATTTGGGCCTAGCAAATCCATAGACCCCGAGTTCAATACACTGCGGATATTCACACACATTTTCACAACATACACACAGGCGTGTGTGCGCGTGTTTTTGTTAATAATAGTAATAAATAACGATAAATATTTGAGGAAAAATAAAAGCGGAATACAAAAACTTAAATTAAGAAATAGAGAAAATAAAAAATAAGAAAAATAAAAACAATAAATGCTTGAACAGGATAGGAAAAACTAAAGTTCATTCTTTATTTATATCTCTTTAAAAAGCATCCAAATATTGAACCAGAAATTTTGATTTTATTCTAAGATTTTTTATTTTTGTAAACTCTATGATTAATAAAAAAATCCAAGTATTAAAACTCGCAAAAATGATCTATACCTATCTTATTTAGGCTTATTGTTAGCAAATCCACGGACTGCGCGGAGACGCTCGCATACATTTTTACATATCTATATCACACATTTTTTTGATAATTTTATAAATATTTAAGAAAACATGGATGCACGATACAATCTAATTTATGAATTGAAAAAATAAAAAGAAAGATGTAGATAAATATTTATTTGATATAGATGGAGCAAAATGGAACGAAAGTCCTAGCTCATGTTATATTCATTACATTCTAAATATTGAAATTAAAATTATGTTTTATAAGTTGATACAGTATAAAATAAAAACAGAATTTGATTTTTAAATAAGAATTTAAAAAAGAATCTTTATATAAAATTAATCTATATTTTAATAAAATGTATAGGATTATAAAGATAGATATTAGCATCTTACATTCAAAATGTGAGAAATAATCCAGATATCACAAAATAAAAATAATAAAAAATACAAGTTTGTTATAGTCTACGCGGTTTTTAATGGATGTTTAAAAAAGGATTAAGCTATTGTCACATCTTTATTTGCCATAATACCTATCACGTTCTTTCATATTGATTTATGTTAAACTTTTTTACGTCGTATAATCATCACATGCCATCATTAAACATTCCTTCTTACACACCAATCATACGTTCGTGTTTCAAGGCTTCTCATTTCAGTCGGTCATGACAATTTGTCGCCAGTTACATGATCTTTACACACGTGAAATCGAACTAGTAGACCTTGAAGGCGCCTACGCATGGTGAGCCGCGCGTAAAAAGTTCTACAGATAAAATTGGAACAATGTATCAATGCCGATCCTGGAAAAAAAAAAACGTCATCGCGATGACGTGGCAATAAATTGGCTATGAACATAGAGATTCGTAAACTATTAAAGTTTCCACGTATCTGCGTATCAATGCAGTAATTCGAGTATCGCTAAAGTCGCTTTTTCAACGTTTGCCTCATTTAGATTCAAGGATTCGTCCATGGGGAGAAAAAGAAGAATAAATTTATTATCTCTCCACTTTATCTCTTCTCTACCGTTTGAATCTCGTTTGTTCGTCTCCTATTGTACTTTTCGACTACATATCGATTCTAGTTTATCGAAAGTTTTATCGCTCTTCGGAGTTTCAGCAACCATTTGAAAACTAATTATGTCGTTTTATTCACGTCAAAATCTCGATCCATTGATGGTCGCCGTCCGATTTGATGTGCGATCAAAAGGGATGTGGCGATTTAGCTGGCGCAGCGCAGCTTAACGAAAAGAAGACGTAACTGTGCTTTAGTATACGCAGCATAACTTTTCTCATTCCTTTCTTCTCCCTCTTCGCTCTTATCCTCGCGCAGCGCTTACCGTTACAGCTATCGGATGCTCTTTCAAGCGACAGTCGCAGAATAAGATAAGCACAAAGATAAACTATTAACGCGTAGCGCGGCTAAAGTTCTGCTTCCCTATCATTTCTCGTGGAGCTTGGGAAGCGAATATCATTAATTCAGCGATCGCCGCTATACAATATTCTCGAAATTTAAAGTTGCTTTTAAAGTCTGATCGATATTGTGTCGCCGTGCGTTTCAATTCAATTTTACGCCAAGTAACGCGCAGCGAGGCAAATCGATACATTTAACCTCTTTTCTTTTACAAAAACAGCGCTTAATTCAATATCGCTTTACGACTGCTCTGCAAGGCCAAATTACTGATCTACGGTCAATTAGCCTGCAAGTATGCGCGTCAGATGTATTACCGGCCAAACAGGATGCGCGTTTCATCACGGCGGTGACCGTCATACGATCTCATCAAGTATTGCCTCCGGATCGCCTCGCAGCTCCGAGCGCGCAGCGTTTTTCGAACGACCGTCCACTCGGCTAAGTATGTGACTCGCGCCGAAGAGAGTGTTGCCGGTGTGTACCAGAAGAAGTAGTAGGGTTAAAAAAAATAAGAGAGAGAAAAGGAAAGGTAAAAAAAGAAACAAAAGAGTGGGGAGAGACGTCCTTTATTTCGATGCATAAGCGTGCCTTGGTACAGGCATTAACCCTCCCCACCATTTTCTCTCCTTTCTCTTTTCCTCGCGCGCCTCGCGCACCGCGACTATAGTCATCGGATTCTCTTTTAGGGACCGTGCTAAGACTGCCAGATGAAAGTATATAACCGGTTCGCAGCTGCAGCCAGAGTCTGGAGACCTGGGTATCGGCCGGTGTGCAACTGGCGAGTGCACGCCGTGGCGCCAGGAACGGATTCGTCGCCTATGGTCCTAAGAAAGGACACGTACGGTCATCTCCTTCGGATACCTTGTCTCAAAAGTCCCCGTTAATTCTATTTGCGGTAGTAGTCTGGTGCCCAGCTAAAAAAATGGATGCAGGAACGATATAAAATCTGGCTGTTGAGATAAACAGCGATCTAAACTTAAATCTAGACCTAGATTCATGTATCAGATAGCCAGGTGTCCTTACGAAATCAGCAAGGCCGCGATGACTTTATAGTTCCCTGATACAGAGTGTTCACGAAATAATTATATGTATCCCTTTAACTTTTCTGTTAGGAGTATTTTTAACATATTTCGTCACGGTTGAATTATTTTGCGATATTCACAAGTGATCGAAATCAAGTGGAAATATATTAGAAGATACAAGCGAGAACTAAACACACAATGCGAAATCTTCCATACATTCTTTATGCTTTCTCATGCAAGGAGAATATAATGTCTATATCTGTCATGATATTATAATGAACGTTTCATGTGCGAAATTCATCTGCATAATCTTTCTAAAGCGGATGTTCAAAGCGAACATTCTCTCTAAAAAGATGAATAGACTGGTCGAAGGATATCCGCAAATCATGCGTGAGGCTATGATGAGGCGGCAAGAAATGAAGAAAATGAAACGCAACGAGCATTGTACAACATGTTCAAGAATTAGCAAAAAACAGCCAATATCGCGTTAATTGTGAGACTCAATTTCTTCGTAGTAAAAACGAAAATTATTATCTGTTTCAATATTTTTTAGATTTTATATATAACATATTCTATCCCGATAATTAAACTGCCAAATTAAAGCTTTTTCTTTGATGCTTAGAATGCGAGTACTATTAATACCTCGAGATTTTTGCAAAGAAAAATCGACTGAATATTAGTAACGCTTCGTTTTCTACATAGTCTGCAAACGAGCAACAGTCATCGTAAATAAACGCGGAAAAGTGACGAAAGATACGAGGAACTATATAGGATAATCATGAATAGCGCTGCTCAGCTTATTACGTTCAATGATCTTCTTAGAGATGAAGCGCGCTTGATCTTCCGTGACGGAATAAGGCGCGTCCTCCGACAGGATATAATATCAAAATTGAAATAGCACATAAGTATAATGTACGATTTATTAATACAGAAATCGATCACAATTATCGAATATTTAAAAAAATATTAAAAAATACACAGAAGTTGTTCAGATTCTAATCTCTCAAATTAATCGGTAAAAAAATTTAGAAATATACACTATTTGGCAGATATTTTTACATATATTTAAAAAATAATATATTTTGACAACGATCTTTAATTATCTGAGGGAAATTAAATTGTGAGAATTTAAAACAGCTCTAGAAACCAAAATACTTAAAAATCCGTGTAAAAAATTATTATTTTGAGGGACAGCATGGGTGAATAAAATTGCACTGATTGTGAGAGAAAAGTATGTGGTATTTTACTATAATTGCATAGTAAAATAATTATAGTCAAAAATATCAGTATTTTAGTAGTTATTACTATATATTGATAACAATAATCATATGCTCAAGATAATGCCAATTGTCGTTACTATTACATTATTTTATAGCACAACTTACTAAATGAAATCTTTTGGTTAATAATAATCATATTGTAAGTTGTATCAAATTATGATTATGAGAACTTTAATAAAAAGTTAAACCAATCACAATTTATATTGTTTGAATAACTATAAAAATGTGATTGGGTCCAAAAGGAACTATAAATTATAATGATATTATAGTTACTGCAACGATTTTTCTCTTTCAGTGTGCATCGGCTTTATGTAAATGTAACACGAAAGGGCAGCGAACCTCTTCATCCGTAACGACATTAATTGTAGCCGATAAACGGAGTAATTACAGCGTGATAGAGAATTAAAAAAAAAAAGCTAATACAATAGCGAATTTTTCGCACGCAATCGGATGCGCCGCTGCACTCGAGGCAATTCGCAAAACGAGGGACGCGAGTCGAGGCACGAAAGTATGCCTGCGAAGAGCTGTCGGAAGACTCGAAGAGGTAATGTCGCCCAGGTGCTCGACCGGCCTTTGCCAAACTCGCCTCCACCCCCTCTCTCCCTTTCTCCCTCTTTCTTTCTTCTTCCTTTCTTTATTCTTTCTTCCGTTATTCTCCTTCGGCCTCGTCGACTCGTCACGACCAGTCGGTCAGTTCCTCCTTTTTCACAACGCGGGGTCCTTCCTAGGACTCCACGTCCTTTCCTCTTATCCGTGCGCCATTGGCCATTAGCGACCGCGCCGTCCGTCCGCCGTATCATCGGGGCCTCGGCGCGGTAAAGGGCCCCTCTTACCGGGTCCCGCGGGCCAGTCTTTCGTCGCGCGTTCACCGGTACTCCGGTCTCCTCGCGTTCCGGACGATGATCTGCCTTCTCGGCGATCGGGCCATGTGATTTCGTCGGATACGCGTATTTCTGTACGTATTATGACGACCGTCAGTGAGTGCGTCACGTGGCCGACAGGATCCAGTGCACGTGCGATCGGAAAACTCGACGTGGCTTGTCGCGCTGATTCGCTGTCTAATAATCTTTCTTATTTCTTCTGTTAACGCTGACGGTAACATCGCGCGTATTAAGAGTCACGCGTTTCCGCCGAATCCTCCGTCAATATTGTCAAACAAACGACCCGGCAATCCAATCGTAGTGAAAGAGATTTCACATTTCAGTTGCATGTGCCGCGGTGATTTATCGGTAGCTGGTCCAGATATGCGACGATTGTTACAGATTGAATCGTGATTTTAAAAGGATTGATCTCTCGACCTTGAATATTGCATCGCCCAATGAATGATAGTGTCTACTGCACGTATTTCTTTTTCATTTTTTTCTGAAAATTGTGTCGCGCGCAATTCCGTACATGGAGTGACTTTTTGAGTATGACCCGTTTTGACAATTGAGGTGAAAAAGATGTGCGTGACATGCGTGATGACGTACGAGGATGTAGTATTTGAATAAAGTGGCAGTCTCTCTCTGGTTACAGTCATTCTCACGAGAAACTCGATATAAAATCGAAGTAGCTTTAGTAAAGTAATACATAAAATTTTTAATCAACAGATTAATTATTCTCTTAACATCGATACTACATATTTCAAGTAATTATTCTCCCTAATTAAATATTTCATTGACCTTCGGAGATCAATATCGTTTGCAAACTTAAAATCCTTTCTCAAAAGTTTCTAAAAAATTTTCAATAAATATTTCAAATATCTCATAAAATTTCTCAATGAAAATGTTGAAGAATAGTTTAATTAAATAACGCTGCAATTTAACTTTATCTTGTCGCGTCCCATTTTCTCGAGTTGATCCTCGAATTTAAAAACAAAATAAATTAATTAATATTTAATTGGCTATCATCCGTTTAATTAAAATCTATTATTATTCGCGTACGCGCTGTAAATATTAATTAAACGTATACTTTGGTGCATAATGTAGTACAAATTAATTCTTTCGCTTCTTTACGCGTAATTATATTCGTGATTCGAACTGTCTGACGATACAAACCAAACCAGTTGGAATTCCAGTTGCAAATGTCATATCGACATCATATAGTCGTGCAAAGGTCGACCAGTCTTTACTTATTTTCTAGTCGACGAGAAATATCTCATTTAAATGCATCCGAGATATTTAACCTCGTAAATTTCACATTTCAAAATCGACGACCACAGTCACTCTTATTTTACTTATTATTAAATTATGTAATATTGACGTAAGAGTCTCCCGTTTCAGCGTTAGAAAGTTCTTTAAAAGTGCTATCTATCGGTTTTTCAACGGTGAAATTGAAGTTAAACTTGAAAGGGATTATATGCCGGGAATGCAGCTGGATGCATCGTGATTTTTTTTCCGAAGAGTGTAGATAAAAGTAATGCGATGAAACTTTTCGTCGAATTCGCACGGTGTAAAACGAGAGTGCAGTGAAAATGCATCGCAGTGTTTTTTTACGTGGAACTGAAAAACAAGTCTGTACGTAGTTCATTTTAAGTTTTTTATCCCGAAACGTATCCAATGTATTCCTGAGAAAACGCAACCGGCGCCGACCAGATGGGAAGTGATGTGTACTTATTATGGCAGAAACGTTCTCGAAGAGATCCGTCGCAGCTAAGGTGAATTTTATCACGATTCAGTATAACCAGTAGTTAAGAAGCCGCGATATAATTAGATTGATTATTAGGGGAGAATAATGATCATATATTTGTGCAACTAATAATAAGAAAATGACGGAAGGGAACCGGTTAATTTAATAATTATCCTAGCGAGAACGATCAATCTGCACGTCCACGCTACTGTCCTAATTCCGTCGATTCCGTGTTATCTTTAAGACAGTCGTGCGACAAGAAAGCGCGCGTGGATACCGAGATAGTGGAAAGGTATCACTGCCCGCCGCGTAGGCCACGAAATCTCGTAAATGTGGCATTGACGTATGAGAGGCTTTTAGCTGACTACAGTTATTCGTCCGAGAGGCCTTTTAAGCGCAAGTCAGACGGGGTATGTAATTTTCATGTACGACTCTCTCTTCCTCCTCTCCCTTTTCTTCTCTTTCTCGATGGGCGGCTTGGGCGCAATGCCCGTGACACGCACGCGGCCGCACGCTCGCGCATTTCGCACGGAATCTCGCGCGTGTGCATCCGTCTCGTCTCCTCGTCTCGTCTCATCTCATCTCGTTTCATCGTTGTCTCGTTCCGTTCCGTTCTGTTCTGTTCCGTGCGAGCGTGCGCATGCTGTAAAGAAGACTTTCCTCGCAAGACTCCTTCCCGCGATCGCATCTCCCTCCTCGAGGAGGAAACGAACGGATATAAATCTCCCCTCGTATCTCGCCTCGTTTCTCTGTTTACGAACTCGCTGCGTTGCGCCTCGCAACCATCTCGTATACCCCGAACTTGAGCAATCGCTAAGAAGTTAGAGACAACTGCCAGAACGTTACACTCGAGCGGAAGAGAGATCGCGTAAGGCGTAAGGCGAACGGCGCGGATCCTGAGCATCCTGAGGCGACGTGATGCGCTGATATGGAATACGTTAGCATCGCGTGATGCCCGTGACGGCTGCAACGCGGCAGGCAGACATAATATTTTATTAATTTAATGAACGACCGCGCGCGCTCAAGCATCATACAATGGAAATAGTACGCTATCGCAATATAACGCGATTTATTAATTCGAAAGTGCGTCAATTTCACGGATTTGAAATTTTACGTGATTGGCACGCTCGCGAGTGAATAAATAATGGAGTGTCGACAACATCCCGCGCGCCTATTCGCGCACCAAATTTTTCCGCGTCCCACCCGCGATTGATATGCCCCATTATGTTTTCATTCCGCTTTCAAGTATTCTTATTTCGTCTTTTTTTTTTTCGCTATCAATCCTATTAAAACGCGAAACACGGAAAGGCAATTTCGATCGCGATAAAGTAAAAACGTTTTCGTTTGTGAAACAGTCTTGCGCCATCGAGGTACTTTATCAGTGTACTCCATCAGCATCCCAAGTATCCACCGTTTCCGTTCGATAAACTCGGCTGAGATTAATTTGCATTCAGCGAATTTACTAATCTCGTAGTAGCCGGCGTAGTTATTGTAAATTGCGTTTTAAATTGTCCTCGGGGTACGCGCGATTGTTCCCGTCATACACTCGATACACTGATAGCACATTGTACTCGCACAATGCTGACGTAATTTAAAACTTCTCGACGCGCACAGCCGATGGTAAAAGCCGGATAGCGATGCGTTCATCCACTCGAATAACAAATATTCGGTTCCTTCTATTCTGCGCGTTTTAACCATTGTTAAAATTTCTGGGATGTTTTACCGATTTGCTTGACTCCTATTTCTTCACGTTAATTCAGAGAGATTAGTTGCTATAACGACTGCTTTGTAAAAGAATCCGATTCGGAAATTATTAGCAGCAACTTTGTTGATATTATTTTGCATATACATCTTTGTCTTCCACCCTGAGAGAAAAATATAGTTACTTTGGCCATAATGTTATAATTTTCCAGTAATAAATATGATTAACTTAACTATATGCATCATTATGTTACCCATAATAATCGTTAGGAATATTATAAAATTGTGGTTGAGGCCAAAAGTAACTATATTTTTCTCTCATTGTCAGTGCATATGCATATTATTTTGTTGTCAATCAATCATTTTTAGCAGCTAATCTTCGAGATTTCAATCTTCGAAAAGCAAGTAATCGCTTTCTGCAATAATAACATTATATAAAGAGAGATAATTTTTATAGAATTAGACATATAATCTCTAAAAAGATAATCGATAAACTTCTCGTGATTATTTTCGTAAATCGAAAAACTTAAATTATTTGGATGTCATCCGGTTCAAGATTTGGTATGCCCTTTCTAAAATAGCCGATCTAATTATCGGGACAAGCTATAATCGAGACCCATCGATTTTCGATATCGGCAACCCTTACGCGCGATGATTCGATTTCCATTTCGCGATGGCACTCCGAATCATTTAAATGCTGCGCACGTTTTACGCAACGTCCTTTCTATCCTGCGTCGGTATTCTCCGTCACGACTCCCGTGACGGAGCGCACGAAAATGTCAACAGTTACAACGTGACTACGCTTGGTAAGCGCGACGAACTATGCAGACTTGCGCGCGGCGAACAATGCAATTTTGTTCGCGATAACGTAATGAATACCCCATTATCGCCAGAAACTGACACCTCACCTCGGTCCCTTCCGGTGGGATAAGCTTAAATCTAATCGGAGCGCGCGAAGCTTTCAGACAGAGACACAAAGCTATTTAATATCGATATTGAATAAGAGCATGCGATTAGTGTGACAATGAACAATTGATGGAATCTAATTGTAAAAAGCATAAGGGTAGGAGAAATTAATCGGATAATTAAAAACTTATTTTTATAATAAAAGCCGATTTCGTCTTATATCGTCTTACATTGAGATACTTGTCTCGATAGCTGTATATTGATAGACTTCTTCTCGAAATCGCTATCGACATCTCCGGAACGTGAAAGTATTCGCGTCAGATTGCACGAGAGCGACAGTGAACACGACAGTGACACGATACGCTTGTGGCCTCTGGCACGCGATGATTAATTGAATCTCTCGACTTCCGCATAATTTCGCGAAATTCAACGACCGGTGAAAGTGAGCTTTGCCATATACGAGATACTCTTGCGACGTAAACGGATTTACTGTTGAACATGGTGTGACCCGTTCGCAATAAATGCACGTATAAAAAGGTTACAGCAGCAATTTTCGCAGCATCCGTCGAAGGAGAATGCGATATTTCGTTACTTGACGTGGACGGTTAATATACTTTCAATCTGTACTGTAGACTCTATTAATAAAATATAAACTTAAAATAGAAAAAGTAATAAATAAATATTCCAACCGAATGCTTTTTAACCAAGAAAATTGTGGACCTAAAATATTAAAATATATTAACATCTTGTAGGATTTTCTGATTCATCCGTTTTTAATCAGAATTTTTTTTCAGTGTAGGGCTGGTTTTTCCAACTTCTTAATAAGTTAACTAATAGTTAAATCATATACGTCTATCTTTGTCTTATCTTTAAATTAGACAAGTTCAGACCTATGTGATTTAACTGTTAGTTAGTTTACCAAGAAGTTGGAAAAATCGGCCCTTAATGTATTAAAACAAAAATACCGATGACTATTGAATTATCTGATATTGCCTGGGTAAAATGTATAATATGAAAAGTTAAATATAATAAATTACAATAGATTATTTTTGTTGCTCAGCGAAAGAGTGAATTATGCCAGTTTTCATGCAATTCTCCAACGAAAGTGGAGCAACTGTGATTTTTAACAAGAGTGTTCTCTGTATCCGGATGAAGATGAGTACTCTATGACACTATAGTGACAAAAATTCCGTCAACGAGCTCATTAGTCCACATATGCAGCAATTTTGTCGGTAGATGATGAGAGACGAGAAGAGTAATTGCGATTATTTTTGTCCGCGATTTTCTAACAGTAACGTATAAGTTAGTGTGCAATTAATGAGATACGTACATACATGTATTATAAAAGAGGAATTATTAAGAAAGAATTATTAAATTACGCCAAGAGCAATAATCATTAATAGTAGAAATCAGAACATAAAAGAACTATTGAGAACTTTCACTTGAAATAAAGAGAGAATCTCTCTTTACTTATTTGCACATGTATTCGTCCGTCAATTATCAATTAATTAGTTTAATTTTAGGAAATGTATAATGGGAAGAGGAAAATAATCTCGATTTACGTATTAGAAACAGGTGCCGCAGAATGGGTGATTGTGTTATTGCGTCATTTGGCTGATACTTACGCGCGATGTGAACGAGAGAGTTGTATAGCTCAAGTGGGATATAAGCGATCGAATAAAATAACCAATGTGTTTCGCCACCGTGAAATATATCGTGGATTTATAGTGCCGTAATAATCGTAACGATTCCTCGCTGGCGGCAGCACCATGTGCGGCGGCGAGCGTCGTGGAGAAACGGACTTTTACATTCTTCGATTGTCGTGATCGTTCAATCGATTCGTTTTAACGCTCGTTTTAATGCCTGCGAGATATTAGCACGGCCGATTGCTCGCGCTGCTGGAAATGCGGTAATTGCGGAACAGCACGCTGTTTGCGCGGCTCGGTGCGGCGGAATCGGTTTTTTCATAAAACTAGACGATGATAAAAGAAATTATAGACGTACATAAAGTAACTCGTTGATATGCACGTGAAAGCACGTGCATTGAAATAAAAAAAGGTTAAATTAATTTGAAATTTCTAAAAACAAAACATTAAAGTATAAATTGACTTCCTTCTCGAGTTATAATGTTTATAACAATTACAATATTATTTTATAATTTATAACTTATTATTATTATTATTATTTATAACTTATTATTATTATTATTATTTATAACTTATTATTATTAATATTCTTAACAAGCACACACAGATAATTTAAATAATACATTTTTATTTTAATAATTTTACAATCATATAAAATAATTGAATGTATTTATGAAAAGAACATTTCTTTTGAATATACTGAAATTGTTTCGCATCCCTACTTTCCAATACTGATCTATGAATAATTAGAAGAAAGAAGTAATTTCACGATTTATATCCATAATAATAAGAGAAAAGGACATTTCTTTTAAATATACTGAAATTATTTCGTATCCTTGCCTCCCAATACTGACCTATGAATAATTAGGAAAAAGAGGTAATTTCACGTTTTGTATTAGTAATAATAAGAGCTATTCCACCCCAATATTTTTATAAAACATCCATCCCCTATGGAATTCTCTCTCCGTGAGTATTCCAGCCCTTCTGCGCAGTGGCATAATAATTCAGGAAAATCCCAGCGATTCCGGGAGGAGATTCTCCCAGAGACAAGTTCGATGAAACACAACAATGAGAATCATCCAGGAGGATTAAAACCCGGATTATATTGTGGTACGAATCTACCGATCAAAATGCTGCCAGCTAGGAAAAATTCGTCAGCGCAGGAATCACAACGGAATTGTAAATCAAACGCGTTATATTTTGCTATACTTTAATTCGTAATCTTTTTTCCCAAATTTTTCCACCATTACATATTAATTCATTTGTGAAACTTTATTAAGTTAATCTGTTTTTTTTTTTATTATTTTGCGAATATCTAAAGCTTTCGATATTCTCGCTGTGGTTTATAAAAAAAGAAATATGTGCTCATGTACTGTGAACACATAATTGCGTTAGGTATCGTTATTTATTACGTCCCTAGAACCCATCCCCTGTTACTTTTATTTATCGTCGTGTTTGGAGGGTCGCTATTTTTATCGACCATATAATCGGTGCGCGACATGTTTGACCAGGCGAGAGATATTCTCATACCGGAAATACGAGTCTTTCGAACTTATTTGTAAAGGATATTTTTTCAGTTTTGTTTTTTTTTTCCTCTACCAGCGCAAGATATCTCTTAGAAGAATGAACAAACCACGTAAAGATAATTTATTTGTAGCGATCAAATTGCTGTGATCCATCAAATATATTTCTAAGTCACATTTGTGTATTGTCATTCGCTTCCTATGGTATCGATGATATATAGAGAAAGCGTGAAATCGATAAAAATTGTCTAGTAAACCTTCCTTGGGTAGTCTCTCCCTTTGAGCCGAGAGAAAAGCAGTTGCCTCTCGATCGAGGGTAGAAACGAAATTTTCCAAATTTCGTCTCGACACGTGAAGGCAGGGATGATCGCCAGCCAAATTGACTATTGAAAGGAAATGGCGGGTCTGTGGAAGATGGGAACGGACGGGAGGGAGTCGCGTTCCGGTGTACGGATGTCCTCGAAACGGAAAAAGGAAATTAAATTCTTGTCGTAGGCCAGGTCTGCCTTTATTGTTTTCCAACGACGTGTGCGTGGCGGTATAGTTTCCCCGCTATGTGATGTCGTTGTCTGGCGGCCACCCGCCGGGTTGGGTCGCGACCTTTCAAAGCACGGTTGCGTCGACAAGCTGATAATTATTTGTCTCTAAGCATATAATAAGCACATTGGAGCAAGCGTGAAGAAAATATACACATATATATATATATATATATATATATATATATATATTATAAAACGTGCGACAATAGTAGTCTATTCGTGAGAATATTTGATTACAGTGGTGCACCGAGTGTGCATTTCTTGGAAAAAATTTTTGTATTTCTAGAAAAGAAATTCTTTTTGTCAGTTAGTAACCGCCCTTATTTAACATCTCTAAAGTTTTCGAAAGCGGAAACTGCACCCGAGAAAACTTTTCTCATGCATCGCTTCTAACACGGAGTTCTTTCTGTCGCAGTACATGGGTTCGTTTCCTGTGGCGGTACCCGACATTGCCAGCCGCGCGGAATTTGTGCGCTCCCAATTGGAGATCCTCAGGGTAAGTGCTCTCCCCTGATTCTGTCGTGTACTGAAAACTATTTCTAATTTAGCATCCTTCCTCCCTATGAGAATATGATTATTATACGAGAAATGACAAATTATGCCTGCGAGGTAACATTGTTTTCCTTCCGGGACCGGCAAAACCTGCTCCTTCCGGTAATGCGCGGCAAGACGAATTATTCTAGCGCGCCTCTTCGCATAATAAGAAGCAATAAGATTCTAGGATAATGGCGCGGCATATACCAGCGGTCCCATTTTCGCCCTGTTTGTTTTCCCGTTTTGCATGCATGATGAATTCGCCAGTTTTATATTCAAATCGTCGCGCGATCTCGACATTACAAGAGATGTGTATATGAGATGAGCATAAAACCTCGTATAGATCCTCGCTCACAATCTCTCAAGTTATTTAGACATTTCTTTAAAAAACTGTTATCCCAATCTATTGTGTTTTATGATCACTTTTGACATCTAATATAATATCGTAAATAATGACGCATACAAGATGACGCCCATTGAAGGGAGCTTATTCCATTCGTTTTAATGCTTGACATCAATTGCAATCAACAGCAAATACATTTCGTAATTAGCCCCGAACAGATGAGTGCCATATGGCGAAGGAATCAAAACGGTTCTCATGTTAGAGGGGATTATTATTCTAAGCTGCGCTATTACTGTAAATCTAGTAATGACTCTCCTACCTGAACGGATCAGCAGAATTTTGGCTTTGAGTTTCGTCGGAGTTGAATATGTTTGCCTACGAGCGAGAATAACTCGTGCCAGGAAGTTCCTACTTAATCCTCCATACGTATGTGTGCGCAGGTGTTGTACATGTCGAGTAGCCTGCGTGTATAAGAACGCGCGCGTTACTACTTTTCCCGTAATACTATTTCATTAGAGTGCGCCACGCTTGTTTTGGACAATTTGAATAGTTGCCAGCGATTAAAATTAAATGCATTGGCATTCTTATTGTATGTCTTTCTTCTTCTCTTTATTGTAAAACAGAGATGTAAAGTGTAAAGTAATTAGTCGTATCATACCGGTATCCATATTATTAAATTATAATTATTAATTTATCAGAAATTTGTAAGGAAAGATGAGGAAGCTGATACATTGTGTTGATACGCTCTTTATTATAATTGTTAATTAGCTAATTTCAAAGCAGACTCTCATGAGATTCTAGTGAGGAAATTCTGATACTTGAGCATTATGTCTTATGCTAATTATAACTTTAATTAATGTACTATACACATTGTTGAAAGGGTATATGTTGTGAAAGGAAAGTCTTACAGAAACAAGAGAGTTTGAATTATTTAACGTTATTTAATTATTTAATGTCTCTTATTGCAGAAATTATTGCAGTTAAAGAATTGGTTAAAGTTAAAGAAGTTTATACGATGCATTTTTAATAGTTTAGTCACTAAACTTTAGTTGCGATATTTAAAAAAAACGGACTTCTTGTTTATAAACAATTCGTTTGTGATCTTTTGTATAATAATCGATTCGGTCTTTTTCGGCTCATAAATAAAGTTGTGAATAGGAACGAAATCAGAGGATACGAGTAATCTGTAATGTAATGAGTCGTAAATTCGACAAGTCACTTGCCTTCCCGTGTTCAACGATCGTTCCCACTCAATGCGCACTTTCGCAAATCGTCCCTATTGTTATACTCCATCGTGGAAGATCAGACTTTCAGAAGAAGCGTTTAGTGTAACACGCCGTAAATGCGCGTATATCTCGTCTCACCCCTACAACATTTATATTTATACGGCCGCCGTAAATGAGGCGAAAATCACGCTTGGTTGGTTAAGAGACGCTTCGCCGGTCGCCTGATGCCAGTCGGGTGTCGGTATTTCCATGTTTCGTGTTACGGTCATTAGCAACGTGTAAGATACGAAATTTTAATAATGCTAATCATCACGAATGCCTCTTTTTACTGAATTTAATAAAATTTGTTTTTCTAAGAAGAACCTACAACCTATAAGATAAAATTAAATTACATTTTTTGCAGGCGCTTTGATTTATTTATCTTATTGTTTTTCTCTTTAACTTTTGTTTATTTAATTTTTAGTGTTTTATTTTTTATACAAATAATCAAAACATTAATTTGTGGATTATTAATTTGTGAACCCATTTTAATAATTACATAGTTAAATGTTGGCTATAAGCATAAATGTTATTTGTTAATTTAGATATAATATTAATTCAGTGAATTAGTTAATTTATAAACTTTATATAATTTATATAACGTAACTTTATATAACGTAAGTAATAAATGAACTATTCATTCATAAGTAATACATTATTCGACAGATTCAAGCCTCTTATAGCCAAGTTTGACTTTTTTTAAACTAGACAATATTTAATTTAAAGCAACTCCGATAGTTTATATTGATTCTTATAATGAGGGTTCATTGCAAAATTGATATATTATCAATACCAACGATTCTGTATTTATCGCGTGAATAGTTAATGCTTGTAATGCTTGTGGAAGCGACAGGCAGTAACAGTTTGTTTAGAGTTGAATTTAATGCTGGTCTATTCGGTGACCTAAATGGATACATATGTCCATAAAGAAATGAGAAAATTAAGAAACGATCAAACTGTACAAGTGATTCTATCTTTTGCTTTATTTATTAGTCATAAAAATCCAAGAATAAGAAGAAATATTACATGGCCCTTTCGAATAAACCTTTAAAACGGTTAGAAAATAGATACATCGTTTTCTTTCGCTTGTATTTTTAAAACTGGAAAGGTAACAACTGCGCATAAAATTATAACATATTTTTAAATTAAATGTAAAACTTTTATACAATTTAAAGAAAATTAATTTAAATTAATTTTGTTTTTACAATTTTGTTATTTTGTTTGTCTTAATAAAACTGCCTAAAATATTTACAAATTGTATGTATACCTTTTAAATTACATGAATATTGTAATAATGAGATTTTTTTCCCATAATTTTAAGAAATCACGTTTTTATTTGTGATAATTCTTTAAACAATTGTATGTCTAAAACGGCAGTAAATCAAAAACAACTATCGCAAAAATTGTCTGGAGTTTTTGTCGTATTTCATTTTCCTACTCAAAGGACATTTTTCTGCAGCAAAACGAAAATTTACAGCGAAAACCGCTCAAAGGGACTTTCGAAGCCTTTACCACGAATTTAAATTGAAACAAAATCATTCAATGGCATTTCTCTCGTGGGAGTTTAACAAAAAAAATGGCAGTGCGAATGAACAGAAATTTATTTGACGAAGTTAGAACATTTGCGCGGATAATTTCGTCGTTCTCTTTAACACATACGAATTTCAAGTGTCACGGAGTAGATAGATTGTCAAAGCCATCTGCTTTAATTGCCAATTACATGAGATGCTTTCACGAGGTGTCGAACAATGGTCCGAATTTTTTCGCGAGATATCCAGTTGGGGCACATTGTACCAATGCGATCGGTTAACGGAAATACATCATACCGAAAAAATCATTTCACCTGAAATAGCTCTTTCAAAGTTACGCACGAAGTTTGAAATATCCATTATTTTTTCATCAAACATATTGCCAATACAAATTGAAATACTGTATAATATTTTTGTCAAAATATGTCTCAATTTACATGTCTCTCGATATCGTGTTAATTCATGGTAAACATACGTGTGTACTATTTTTTTTATTTTTGTTTCTAGTTTTTATTGACTAATTGTTGATATCTTTATATATTTTTACTTTAGTTTTATACAGTTTTATATTATTAAATACTAATTTTAGTTATTATTCATAATTTAGTTATATAATGTTAATGTTAGTTTAAAAGTATTAGTTATTATATTAAATGTGCTTAATTTTTCGATAGTGTACAAGATGTTCAAAGAAATCGCGACTGCTCTATTAAAATTCAAAATCAAATCGATAAGCCATCGTGGAATGTAATTTAATCGGAAAAAATCCAATAAACGCATTCTACAGCGGCATGATGTATTGACATACCATCGGTTTCTTTTCTCAGGTTTCTGTCTTGCTAAGTTATTAAAGCTATGACAAAGGCAGTCGTGTCAAGGAAATACGATCTTGAGGTATGCATCCAAAAGTGTCTGTGACAGCAAACAGTCGCGGAAATTATTTCTACAAAACTAAACAACACAATAGGATTTAATATAAACTGAATCTAACACAAGTTTATATTCTTCAGAATAATCCAAATCAATCAATCGAATTATGATTCATTAAGATTGCGTGTCTTCCTCTTTAAATTTCGTGACAATTTCAATATTAATATCTACACCGATTCAATTATTTGAATACGTTTACTAAAGATTTGTAAATGCCCAGCGTTGGAAAAAATATTTCTTTTCGCGTCGTTACACCCGCGCGGAATAATTTTGTCATCGTGCATTAGCGAGTCGGAGGTAAATAATGGATATACACAAGTACAAATTTGTCACGGTGGTCAATGACGTAGAAGCGTCGCTTTCGTTTCGTGGATCACGACGAATGGGGCAGTTTGTCACGGGGAAGGGTGTCTTTCCACCCCTGACACGTTGACCACCCTATAGACACGGCGGAAGGTCCCGAAACGCGCGAGAGCACGTGCGGGGTATATCGCAGAGACGTGTAGGTATCTATATTGATTTCGGGGATGCGTAGCCGCCGACCTCTTTCACTGGCTCTTTCTCTCTTCGATATTCTGGGACGCTCTTTTATCGCGAGGGTTAAAAGTGAAGAGAAAGAACGACAAAAACAATAGCAGTGATCTTCCGTGAGTTTGCGCTACACGCTAATTACTGCAGGGATCTCTTAACGCCGTTGTTCTACCGCCTTGACTGTTTTGTGTTCCCCGTGAAAACGTCAAGAAGGATGAGACGCGGAGCGACACGCTGCTCAACTGTTTCGGAGTCTTTGAAACTTCGTGCGATAAAGTCAGGTCGCGCGACCGTCGAAGAACAAAGAGCGAAAATCACGTTTAACCGGTTCATCCTCAAATTACGATTCACCGCGAAACCGCCGGGGGATCGTGGAAAATCGATCTATCCGCACTCACACTCTTCGCCTTGCCACATTTACGACGGTGCAATGCGGTTTCGGCATTGGTTTACCGAACGATCGCCGACAACGTCGAGGACATCGTGCTGTATATCGGTCACGTACAATTCGCAGCTAACCGACCGACCGATTAACATCCGTACAACTATGGCAGGCGTGAATTTCGATGCTGCAGCCGTGCCCGCGTTCGTGACAGCGCGACGAGTGCACATTTTTTTTTCCGCTTTCCGTAACATCGAGCTTCGTCGAAATTATACGTCGGTCTCAATGCCCGTTTTGTGCATCCATCGCGCCCCTTCATCCCGCTCGCGCAAAGCTCGCGCCACCGATCTCCCGTAATCCCTTCCGTGGGGTCGCCGTTATCAAAAGTACGCGCCTCCGCATACAGCGGCGGCGGGTCTTACGAGATTGCCGAACACGGTTTAAAACGATAGCCTGCCGGTGCCCTGGCATTCCCGCAGGTCGTTGAACTCCTTCGTTGGACGCGTGTGTGCGAACCGCCCCTCTCCTCTCTTTTTCGTTTCTTGGTCCCGAGGATACGAGTGCGTGAACACGAGAGCGGTCGCGCGAGCGTGTTGGTGATGTGGATGCAGATGCGACGAGAGCGCGCGGGGCTTTTGACGCAAAAAAGTTTAGCAACGCCGGATACCGTCGGCTGAAAGATGCTTTAAATGGACGCTGTTTATGCAAAAATGAGTTAATCCGCAGAGTGGAAGTTTTAAGTAAATTCGGTTGGAAAAGGCGGAGCTTTTCCGTTGCCCACAATTATTTGGAAGAAACTGTGGAAACTGAGGTGGTGGAAGAGAGGAGAAAGAGAGGAAAAAGTATCGCGAAGTTAACTCGCTCCTCCACAGCGGAACACCCACCGTGCGGATATTCTCAGTCGTAGATTACCAGAAAACGTATTGGCAAGGAATTCGAGGATTATCACCGAGAAGTGTTCGGCGCTAGCTCGCTCGGCACGTACGTCAATGCAACACGCCATCGATCGAAAGGCAATACGAAGCGGCTTATCTGTCGCTCTTTTTATTACTCTCCTGGGCTCACTTTTACGAGAGGATCCACCAGCCAGACTACCGATGGAGTCTCTACAGCGCTTACGGTATTTTCCCCTCTCTTTCTCCCTCGCGCCTTCTCTTTATTCTCCCTACCGTCTTCTTATATCCCATTCATCCTACCCCTTTCCTCCTCCACGGCAAGCAAGGTTTTCTTCCGAGCGCAGAAAATCGAGAGATGCTCGATTCAGGTCAAAGTCAAAGAGCCTTTCTACGGTTCCAAATATTTTCACACTCGATGTGGTTTCAACTATTCCTGGCAGACATCGGTTGCGCGTTTTGCTCGACGATGTAGAAATCGCCCTGCTTGATGTAACTGTCAAACAAAATATGCTCTCCTAGAGATGATTTTTTTACAAAGGCTAGAAACACAATACTTCTCTTAAAAAATTTTTCGAATTTTTATTAAGAAAGGGAAGACAAAGTTTATAAATTGAAAAAACAATCTTTTCTTTAAAACAAAACATTTTTCTTTGTTTTCCTCTTTCGCTACGTATTAATATAAAACCTATTTAGAGTTTACACAAATTTAATTCTTTAATTGAGCGTGCTATCTTCGTTGTATTTGCATTACAATTGAAAATCTAAACTAAAATAGACAACCTAATTATGTCAAAATTGAGTTGTAATTTTAGTTGTTTGATGTTTTAAGAATTTATTCAGGAAGATTTAATTATGCGCTTCCGGTATCGAATTTCTGCAATTAGAATGTTCGCGCATCGATTTCCGAGGAAGAAAAATGATTTAATCCCGAATAAGAAAAAGTGACTTCCGCATAAACCTTGGTCGTTCTAAGACCTTCTTTATTAGCTACAATAAAGAATAGCCACGCGATATTGCCTCTCTCGTCATTGAGATTCATAAATTCTCGTAGTCTCTCTATTATTAGAGCCCTAAATTTTCGAGAAGTTACTTTGCGGCTATTCTGACAAGGAATATATGTATGATTTCTGTAAAACTTTTAATTAACATAATAATATAAATTATATTCGAAATATTTTTCACACTGGAAAATTCATATATTTTATATTTTATTTTATTTCAAGAATATAAATATTTATCTATATTTGTAAGAGATACCAATGCATCTCTTATTCAAGTATACATTAATAAACTCTAAATTAGAATTTCAAAAATATTGACCTGTGCGGAAGGATTATAAAATAATTATTGCATTGGTTACTGCTGCAACGGTACTTCTTATCGCGAAGTGTATTCAATCAATCATGCAGTCGCCCGAGTAACTCGCGCAATGCGTGTACGCCAACGCAGGAGAAGGAAAACGGCCGCACGCCGTCTTTGTCATTTATTCGCAGCATCAAGTAATTTATATCTTCCTCATCAACGCTATTATCTCGACTGGCGCTTCATAGCCAACGTGCAATAAACTCTGCGGTGCATTTCCATACGGACAGCGGAGATTCCCGGTCCGACTCGTTGAGTATCCTTTTGCTGGCACAGGTTTATCCGCCTGTTCACTGCGAACGTCAGGCAAGCCGAGCACCACCGGATATTTACAGTCTGCAGTCTACGCGTTGTTCCTACTTTAATATCCTGTCATTGCCCCTGACAAACGCGAAAAGAGAAACAGCAGGCCGGGCGAAGAGGCAGCGGTGGTTCAGAAGGGCGAAGCTTAAAGGATAAGGCAAGGATAAAGCACACACAGACAAAGTGAAACAACCATTTTTAAGTTCTCTTTTTTTATTCGTGGAATATTCATTAATTGTTTGTCGCTGCATTAGTTACAATTGTTTAATTATTCTTAGCAATATACTTTTACAAAAATATTTTTTAAATTGAGGAAGGCAGAATTATGCAATGTATTTTACTATTTAATCTATCTAATCTATAAATAATCTATAAGATAAGATTTAAGAAATTTAGTCATGACCTTTTTACCACAAATATACAATACAACATGTTAAAAATATAACATATAAAGAGAACTATTGTGACAAAACAAATTACGAATTTTGATTAAATAAATCCAGTTGAGTGACGCGAAAGTGCGATAACAGAGTATGAAATACGCGAGATATGGAAGAAATAGATACCTATTTTAGAGGCAGCAGCGCAGCGGTCCGAAAACAGAGAGCTTGCGGTATTATTATTATTTTATTGAACAGAGCGATAATGGTATTGTCGAGTAGAAAATACCCAGCGGATATTTTGCGAACGGAGCTCGGTATCGATTTGCAAACCTGCGAGCATTCTATACTCGTGCCGAAGGTGGGATACGTAGACGCGGGGAAGGAACCACGTGGATCTGTCGCGCGGAGAGAGTCCCTTCTCAGAATGAAGATCGGAACGCGATGTCTTTACAATTTTTCCCCGCCCCTTCTCTCTTTGGCTTGCTGGACACGAGCCCGTCCTTTGAAAGTATCTCAAATGATCTCGAATATTACGGTGAAACTCTCCCGTCGTTGCGGCAGTTTCATTCGCGTCCGTTCTCCGTTCTCTTCGCGCTTTTCTTCTTGTAACTCATACCGAGTAGTCTCGGAAAGCGGAAAACTTTTTACATGATGTTAGCGCCGTGCAGTTTCAAGGAAAAACGGTGGGAGAAACGGCGAATTCCGATATCGGAATCACGTGCATGCAACGATATAGAGACATCTCGAGCTATGATTCGATTTTACATCGTCAATAATGAATTTCTAGCTTTTTCGAAAACGGATGATTTATCAGTAATTGAATTTCAGACAAATAATGGATTAGTAAAATTGGATTGCAACGGATATTGATACATACACTTTCGCAGCGATGCGTGTTATTAATTTGTTCTGCTTGTACATTCAATTTCAAATGGACTCCTGTATAATGTGATTGTATAATCAAATATATTCGCGGTGTTTCATATTTTGTATATTCCGTTCGTATGTACTGGAAGCGGAAAATGAAGATCATCAAATTTAATAATGTTAAAATAACTTCCACCCTCGCGTGTTTCGAAAACAAAAATTATATTACTATTATCCTTTTTATCAAATCGTGAAATTCCGTAAATACCGTAATGTTATAATTATTTTCTCTCTTATTGTTCTTCCGTAGAAATTATCACAGAAAGGTATAAATAAATCAAAGTTCTAATACTAAGAAACAATCGTATTACTCGTATCTCAGGCAAGAAAGTTTTCATATTATTCTCTATAATTATTTGATAAATTGATAAAAGATGTTATTCGATGGTTCGTTCACGACGTTGATCGATTGAAATAGCAGTTCAATCAACATTGCGGTAATTTTCAGACAATCAAACCGGTATAATTAAGCCCACAAAATACACTTGTTTTTTTTCGCTTTTTATTCTTGACCTACACAGCAATTTGAATGATTATTGCAAATTCATCGCGTTTCGCAATAAGTACCGATCAACGCCAATAATTATCTCATTTGCCGCACCATAAGTAAACCAGTTCTTCTTGTTGGCTGATTGGCCGTCGGTACCACGGAACACGTCATTAAATATTTACGAAAGACTAACGCGTGACACTGTGTATGCTTTTGACTAATCGCCTCATCCTTGATCACATAATGTGGCGTCATCAGTCCAGTCGCTTTGGTCCGATCACATCTTGAGGTTTTATTTTAAAATAATAGTGCTATTGTGTAAGTAGGCTTTGTTAATAAAAATTCCACAAAAAGGCAAAAGCTGATTCATCTGTCTTTCATGAATTCCGAAATGAAAGCGAGAAATTCGTGAAAAGGCTCGTCTGGTGGCAGATCTCAAAATTTAGAATTCGTCTTTTGAAGCTATTTTCCCATTTTTGCCGTTAGGTTGCGAAGACAAACCGATCGAAGGGCGTATCTCGTGTCCCGCTGTGCGGAAGGGGATGACGTACATACATACGTTCAGTATGCAAGGGGGCTGGGTACGGTAGCAGGTCGGTGCCAGAAGCGATACTTTTTGGAGAAAGATGTACGGGGTGGCGAAAGAGGAAAGGGGACATTTCTAGAGAAAAGCCGGAAGCTAGACCCGTCACGGATTTTCTTTATGGCGAGCCACGGGGTTTCCGCGCATAGCGCATGGATGGAACGCCTTGTACGCACGCGAAGGGTCCAACGTGACGGCCTTCGTTCAAGCGAAGGGATTGTAATATTTAGAGCACTGACTTTTTCGTGAAATTTCTTTCGGCCAGATATGATTCGCTTTTGGACTTTTCGCGGAATGTTTCCGGCTTTTAAGCTGGCACGTATTCAAAGAGAGAATATAAATGCCTGCATACATTATGAACGATATGAGATACATGACATACATATATGTATGATTCTTAAAAATGCTAAATGTATAAGCAGAGAAAAGCGAATATAACTTCGATTCTTTGAGGTAAACCGCACGTGTCTCTGTTCGAGACAATCTATTTAGAAATTTATTTATTACACGCTGCGAGTGTAAAAAGAATTGGGAAAATTTTGTTCCGCACTTGTGGTCGATGCAATGAAAGAAAGGAAAGGTGAGGATAAAAAGAGAAGGAAGGGGGTCGACAGGTCGTAGTTGTGCTTTCTACCGTTTCCGCGGTTAAAAGGTACTATATCGTGGTTGAACACGCCCACCTAAAGCACCTGCTAAGAGCCTTTCCATTCCAGTTGGCGGTACGACAGCGTGTTGCCGACTTAAAAGGTTTAAAGAGCGCTGGTGCAATATATATCCCACGATGAATGGTGATAACGTGGTCTAGTCCATTGTCCTTGAAAGATATTTCACATATATAACTTTGAGCGTATTGATTTGATCGAGAAATAGCATTTCTTTTAATGAAAAATTGTTTTAATTAGATTAATAAAGTTATACTATAAAAATTATATTAAAAATCAATATGCATAGAATGTTTTAACTATTTTAACTATTTATTTTTTTTACACATATGCATGTTAAAGTTTAATACAAATACTTATAATTGAGAAAAATATAAATCATTTGTATAATTATACAATAAAAATTATATAATACATTTATATAAAGTAAATGTAATTCTTGTTTTATATATACACTAACAATGTTTTACAACTTTGTTGCAAAACGTTTAATAAAATTTTATTTAAAAAAAAACAACAATACATAGCCAACACGATTTTACAATTCCATTCGCGATTGTTGCAATTCCAGTCGCGATTGCAGTTCATATCATGAAATAACTGGGAGATTCGTTCTTATATTGTATAGAGATAGCGTTGGTAAACATGTCTTCCCCATATGTTCCTTTTGGTCCAGACTGCCGTCTTATCAGACCCCAGACCGTGCAAAGTGCAGTTACTGAATGGCCGTGCGGACGATTCGTCTCTTCGATGATCAGATATTCACGAACTCGGAGTAGAGACGGGTGGTTGCGGAGGAAGATGTCTAACTAAAACTACGACGAGGGGGACAAGTTTGCCCATTCAAATTTCAGGAACGGCGGCGGTCAATGATACAACGATTCAATGTTGCATCCTTGTGAAGTCATTGCGCCGCGTCACCGTTGAGGATCACGACAGCGGGGCAATTTCAGTCGAATCCTTCCCAAGCGTGGACCTTTAGAGCCGTAGTTCTTTACAACAAATTTTTCGTGCACGTTTATTATACGCAAAATATAAAAGTAACACACTGAATAAAAATTCTGGTTAAAAACGGACGAATCAGAAAAGTCTTGTAGGATTGATCAAGTATTCTGGTTATTATAATAGAATTCAATTCTTTATAACTTATAATAAGATTTTCTGATTCATCCGTTTTTAATCAGAATTTTTTTTCAAGCATACGGTAGATAAAGAAAATTAACAAAGAGATATGATACCTCGCGATATCGACTGATCGCGTAGAGCAACTTGATGGGATAGATGTTATCGCTTATCCGTTTAAGTTAGGGAGATTAGAGCAATCGTCGACACGCCGGACAACGTTTTATTTCGGCAGTGAGCCAATAGAAACGAGAAATAGAGAGCTGGTCAATATCAGAATAGTGACCTTATTGACGTCGTCGTAAAGTTCGCTGATAGAACGGCTAACGGCAGTTTTCGAGGATCCCATTTCCGCCGATAGAACAAGAGGGAACAACGTGTCTTTTATCTTACCGATATTCCCTAGAGTTTCTCGGACTAACCAATTTCTCTCCACCGTTACAGATTCTTCCGGTCGTTCATGGAACTTAAGCCTTAGTTCCCCCAGCGGGATATTGAACGAGTTTTACTTTCTCGTGTTGTCGTTGCCGCAGTAGACAATCAGTGGCCCTAACATGGAAAATTAATTCTGGCAATTGTCTACTTCGATCGTCAGAATAAAGCACAAAATCGCAGAGTTTGGAAAATTCATTCTACGGCGATCTACGGTTGCAATTCTGTCGGCCGCCGCTGTTTTACACTCGAACGTGTCGATTGTAAATAACTGATTCAAATTCAGCGCAAGTTCCACTTTCACGCTCGGGTAATTGTTCGCGCGGATCGTTGGATAACCAACCGATTCGTATCCTCGACGCGCGCCCGCGGATCCACCTCCCTCCAACTATTCTGGAAACCAGACGAAGCGCCCGAGTCGGTGCTGAGGCACGTTCCTGCGCCTGCTAAATGATGCAAATACTAATAATGGCGCAGAGTGAAACGTTGGATAATTGAAATGTAAACATCGCGCCGCCATCCACCCCTGTTCTCGGGTTAGGCGGGACGCGGGATGAGTTTACGGGCTCGGCATGCTGCGAACGTCGGGACCGGCAAAAGGCCGAGAAGGAAGTAACGGGGAGAGATTGTCAGGGACCAAGACCGATGTAATATACGCGTACGGGTTTCCGGGTTTATGAGAGACGTACGTTTTGACGCGTCGAGACTGACAAGCGGAACGATTAATCTCCGAAACGCGCTACGTAATTCAGCCGTACTCGCGTTATTGTATATTTTACCTCGCAGAGATTATAATCGATAATTCAGCAAAGTCTTACATGGCGTATCCCGAAATTGTAAACGTCCAGCCTTTGTCTGAAATTCACAATTTATTTTTCCGCAGCGAAAAAAGTAGTGAGAAGCGTGATCGCTCATGTGTGTTTTTTAAGGGATTCAAATACTATGTACATATGTACACAATTATACGCTGAGTGTCTATTATTTTTAGATGTTCCGCATAATCTTGCGAAATACAAATATATTATAATAGTAGCGAGTTCTTGGGATATTGGAACTATTTGGCTGCTCGTATATAAAGTAAATGTAATAGGGTCGTAGTTATTGGCCACCAGACAGTTATTGGCCACTAGGGTTTACGAAGTCCTAATTAGGATAATGGCTATGTTTATGTCCTCCCCCAACGATCGGACAAGAACCCGTTGCAGTCTGAATTACATCGAGGAGAAACCCGATATTGTAACGATTCAAGCGAGTAACATTTTCAAAAATCAGTTTTAATACCTCCTTTCGAGCTTGCGCCCTTTTTCATTTCGATAGCAATCTCTACGTATATATTTGCATCTTTTAAGATTTATTTTTATTATCTCTCGTGTTTGTAAGGATTATAGAGCAAATAAGAGAAATGTATTAGAAGGCAATTTCGAATCGAACATCGAATGGAACAACGAAATACTGCTAATTACGCGATTAGCAAGACAAAGCGAACGAAGCGAAATATAGTAGAAGAGATTGATTCGAAGCAGACGGAGCCCCGAGCACCGCGCATGATCCTCTACCCCCTCTGCGCTCGTAAACCTTTTCAAGGGGTAGTTGGAATCCACGTGGCGCAACACGGTGCTGTCAGTTGCGTCCGACAAGCCAAACGCGTATCACGTCCCAGAGCAGCCTGATTTCACGCGTTTCGCGATCGCTCTTTCTTGATAAAAATATATAGTCATACTCCTTCAACGGTGCCCGTTCTCGTCGTGAATCGTAATCGATCGGCTGTCTGTTATCGATCGTGTCGTAATATCCCGAAAATTCGAAGAGGTAAGAAACGTTTTCAATTCGACTGTGTTATACAATTTCAATGTGTATGTCAAAATCGTAAAACGGTAAATACCGTTTTAAATTTCTTGAGAGTAATTGACGCGATTATGTTCGTCCAGTTTTGATTTGCAATTTGCATTAAAAACGATTTAGTCTACATCTCTTTTATTTTCTTCGATAAACATCAATAAAAGATGTATGTCTGTTTAAAAAAATAGGTTCAAATCGTTGTGAAATATGTATCTTATTTTAATTCTTTTTCTTTTGTTCTATCTTTAGAAATGTTTTTTATTGTGCGTATTTTGTATTGAGCAATCGATAATGATGTGGATTGCATAAAAGATATTGAAACGCTCCAATTATTTTACTACTCTGAATATATTATCCGTGCTACTCCATTCACGGCAACTCTAATTAACCTTCCTTTGTTACACGACTTTGTCTCTCCAAGATACATAATAATGACTTCACGACGCGCTTTCATATGTCCCTTGTTTTCCTTTATATAAATTTACATTAAAGTGAAATTTTTCCCTTGCGCGTTTACGTAGTTATTATTTTGCATACAGAATGCCTGTAATGCAATATCTCGAGAAAAGACATAACAAAATCGTCGCGAAACGTTGAGTTGTGTTCTATGAAACAGATTAATAAATGTTTTCTTTTGATAAAAAACTTTTATCCATTTTGTAATATAATATGCGGGACAAGAAGAAAGATTCTTAGAATAGAAGCGATAAATATTTTATGAAAAAAATTTTGATATCTGAATCCGAAAAAAGATTACTATATAATTCGCGTTATGAAACGCGATCGCTACTGCAATCGGCGTAGAGACGAACGGTGTCGTGCTTCGATGCATAATTAAAACGTCTGGCTCTAATCTGTGGAGACTGTGAACAAACAGCGGCGCGTCTATCATTAGACCGACATGCATGCGAAAGAGAGACGAATGTGTCGTGCGTGAGAACTGAGAACGAAACTAATCAATCGGCGTCCACGAGTGAAACTCAATAAAAAAAATAAAAAGAAAAGCATCGCGGTAAGAGCGGAAGAGAAAAAGGGACAGACATTTTGCACGCACTGTCCATTTACGCATATTATAAATTACCGACATGCTGCCGTCCGTCAATAACTTTTTCCACTGTTAATTTCTCTGTGTTGCGTTGTCTCTGTTAATGAGAGCCGCTCTACTCTCTCACTCCCACTCGAGAATTAATTAGTTTGAGTAACCCAATTAAAAATGAAAGACTCGTACGAGCACCGCCGAGCGCGCGACCGCGCGATCGTTTCGCGATTCGTTAGTATGGCAGTTGTCGGTTCTCTCGTAAAAGCGAGCGTGGAATGTAACGTTCGATGAAAATTTATTTGCTTTTCGCAAATATCCCATTCACATAAGTGATTCGTACGTACATGATCTTTACATATGCATATAGCCGAATTAATATTCAGCGCGCTCACATTCAGCAGTCAGATTTCTTTGCAATATTATCAAATTTCTCCGTAATATCCTCTAAAGCTTACATCTCTTTGTTTTGTTACTGTTATTTACATGGTTTCATATCACGTTTGCAATGACCAAAAAAAAATCAATGTCGCAAAATATCCTCATGAATCCGGCGGCCATTAAATGCACTCGATTGTACATACATTAAACGAAAATAAACGTCAAAACAGTCGGGAATGAAATAAATCGAAATTCGTTACCGGTTTGTAATCGGAGTTTACATCCCAATTTTTCAGTAAATGCGATATTATCGCGAAAATATATAAACGGTATTATACTTCATTTGAATTAACCTGCCACAAAACCAGTTCAGTAAAGCTTTTATTGAATAAATTAAATTTAAAGTTTGATGTAAATTACGGAAAATTAATACCAGTACCTTTTAAATTATAGAGCTCCATATTGTTCCATTTGTTTTATATGCAATAGTATAATTAAAGTGAATGTTGTACGCTTTTGATTTTGATTTTCGATAAAATAGATTAATGAATTCAACAATAGTAAATTACTTTATCCACAATTAAAACTAAGTAGTAAACCTTTTTTATAACAATATTATTTTTGTGCGCAGGGGTAACTTTGATTAATAAAATTTATGTGATATTAACATTACGAAATTTTATTGTATTATAAAATTTATTTTATTTTCTGAAAATGCTTTAGCGAAGTATAATCATAAGGTTATATTTAATTTAATTTTGCCGATATAAAACGAATAAATGCGGGGAGTTGGCCGTGCTGTATTCATAATTAATGGCACTTTTAACAATTAACAAAATTACTTATTACTTATTTAATATTGGATTATCTTACCGGCAAACATGCGAATATTTAAATAAATTTCTTTTATCTTATTGCGAGATTGAAAACAGTAAAGTTGTTCCATCCTATTAAAGTAATTAAACACAGATCTGAGTGCACGAAGTTTTACCGTGAAAAGTTTTAATATTACGTGCGTATATGTGGCGGTATGTATGTTATCTCTTTGCGCGCTGTATCATTTGAAATGATATCTGAGAGTGAGTGCATTTCCGAAATTAGCAAATATGTGTATAACATCATCTAAGGGTTAATTTCGCGGAGAAGAGGTTTGCGAGGAAACTTCACCTTTAAACCTTCCTTGTCGTGCCAAGGAATATTGTGTGGTCGTAAATCTTCTTATAGAAACTACGTGGCGCTCGTTCAATTAATCCATAAAACCGGCATCGTCAAGAGAAATTTGTACGTAAGTTAAACGACGCAGGAGAGCTACTACTAAAAAGCAATTTAGAAACTAATTTTATGAAAATTATGGGAAAATTATTAATCAACAGCAGATGAATAACGTATTTATTTTTACAAAAGCGTATTGTTTCATTCTCTCGATGTCAATATTTTAATCTAATTAAAACCAATGATTACGTCATGAAGTTAAAGGACGTAAGTTGCGATACAAAAACGCATTATGTTTTGTCGCGTGAAAAGTATTCTGGGAGAAATTGCGGGCACAGCTGTCAATTTTACATCGTCTTTTTCGAGGATTGCGAAATTTTTTTCGGACACTCTGCCCTTTGTGCACTTGCCCTTCTATTCGGGTTGGCGGGTTGCATTGATTGGTTTCGTAACCATCCGCCTGTGAAACAAATATATCGCATCATAGTTAAAAAAAAAAAACATGAGCGACAAGACCGCTTTGTCGAAACGACAAACAACGCACTTCAAACCTTCGGCAGTGATCGCGCTCAATTTTGCAATCACGGTTAACCATATCGCGCCTCCCCCCTGGTAAAAAGTTGTTACGATTCAGAGAGTCAACTTCCGCGGAAAAAGTTTCCGAAGAATCGAAACAATGCGAGAAGTAACGAAATATTTTTTGTCGCGCAATTAAAAAGTTCACAAAGTGAATTTTTGGCATTCTGTGCCAAATGCTGCTTATCGGTGCAATTCTGTGCGCGGATTTCATAAATCCGGTTCGCGTAGTTGGAGTTGATTGCTCTTTGCGATTTTCGGTATATCCGCCAAAAATATCTCGCGCGTAAATATACCACGTGTGTTTAATATGTTTCCGAAACCGTACGTAAAAGAGTTATGAAACAGGAAGAAGAGGGAGCGCGAGCGAGCTTAAGCAACGCGCTTCTGGTTTTGATAGGTCGTCTGTACGTGACGTTTCGATAAACAGTCACAGCTTATATAGGTTCACTATGCGCGAGGATCACGAAACGAAAGCCGTCGGTTTACGTCACGAGTTGGATGCGCTTTGCTGCAGAGCGATTTCATTATACAGCGCTCTCTGTATTTAGAACAAAACGTTTCATTAGCTCAACAATGCACGCGTTTACCAATCAAGATTGACCATGCATAATATATGTATATAGGATCCGCAATTATATACATATAATTCTGTTCTGCGTACATGCAATATATTTGATGGTATATACAGTTGCGCAATTTCGAGTCTGATTTAATTCAAGATTTTTATCCGTGTCCGGAAAATAGTCTAGTAAAATGCTAATAAACGCCTAGATAATTTAAACTATATTGAATGTATCTAGCTAGTAATGATAATATCATTTGCCAGATCATTTTCCATACCTATATATTATGTTTTAAAATGTTCAACCAGCGACTAGATAGTTATTTGCAGTTAACCATGATATCATATTTAGCTATATATTATATCTTTATTTGATCGCTATTGGCTAGCTATTATGAAATAAAGAAAAAAATTAAGTGTTTCATATGATTACATCTAATTTCTACTTATGCACTAGTTATGAGTTGTAGACTGAATTATTTAAAACTTTATTTAGTCATCTCATATTTGGATAGAAGTGTATGAGTTTATAAATACTATGTTATAATACTCTTTTCTTAATAAGTAGCTAATGCTTGCTATATCATCACATGAATGTAAAAGCATTACAATTCTAAACAGTGACGATGTAAAACTTTCAATAATTAAGCAGTCGATTGACACCAATCACTTTGATTTTTTACTCGGATAGATTGTGCCCAAATTTTGAGGTCCATTGCGAGAAAAGGCATAATATACGCAAATAATTTTTGTATTTTGTTATCATTTTATTATATGTATATAAAATGTGTATATGTTTATATACATTATATGTATATAATGTATATGTTTATATACATTCTTTGTATATAAACGTTAAATTCTAATGCGTATAAACTTACGCGTACTAATTATTAAAATTCCAATCGACCGAACCACGTTTCCATCGAACAAGTAGAACGGCGGCAGCCACGGAGAATGACACGTTGATGAAACGGCGCGTTGATTGACGGAACGCATTAATGCAAATTAACGGACTGCGATGACAATTCGACGGACACATCGGGATTACTAAACGTATAAAATCACGCTGGCGCAAAAATTTCCTGACTGACAGACGATGCCGTATTGTCCAGCGATGTCTAATCGAGCTTGCCGCTTGCAATTTCGTCGTTGACCCCTTGAGAGGAATAGCCTCCGTTCCCCGCAATCATCTCATTGCCTTCTTTTTTTGAGATCTTTGTCGGATTTGTATTAAGATCGCGACGTATAAGGAAGATAAAGGTAAATTAAAATCGAACTCCTCTTGGAAAGTTTGTCCCGTGCTTTCCGCGTCGCTTGATACCCCAACGCTGTGGTACGAGCCACAGGTGTAATCTTCGAAAAGGCTCCATTGGAGCACGACAAGAAAAAGGGAACATTTCGCATCTCGGAAGAGGATGCTGGGAACGGAGCTATCTCCGACTACGACTACGACAACGACTACGGCGACAACGACGACGACGACGATGACGACGACGACGACGATGGCGAAGGGTAGGCCAATCTAATCTGGCCGCGGGCTACGGAAGGAGATATCGGCCACCCTCTGTCCTCTATTCGAGTCGATCACTCACTTGATCATCCCTCTCCGTTTTATCATTCGCCATACCCTGGTAGAGTCACTTTGCTTCCTACGCATGGAGATCGACCGCCGTCATGCCGGGTCCCGATGCCGTTCATCCCCCTTGTCCACCGTTCGTTGACGTGACCCTCGTAAAAAGTTTCTGTTCTTGATTAACACCACGACTCGATTTAATACACGAGGGCTTCGAGAAAAACGTGGGACACGCAATCGTCGATTTGTAGATGGAAGTGACCGAACTCGTAAACGCAACAAAGCTTGTCCTGGCAATTAATTTAATCTTGCTTTCTGACCGATATAGAGTAAACGTTATTTCTGATCCTATCGAAGAGAGAGAATGAAATAAAGAGAACTTGATCGTTGCACTATAAAAATTACAATTGAATTTGAACTTTCGTGAATAAGCAAATAATAATATGATTAAAGTATTAAAAATTCTACAAAACACTAATAGGAAAAAATTAATTTTACTGTAGACAAATAAAATTTCGTATTAGAGAAAGAGAAAGAGAGAGACAGAGAGAAAGAGATGTTAGTAAACTGTATATTTTTTTTCGAAACACATTTATCTTGATCACGCGTCGCGGCGGATTTCTTCAAATATTTGATTCCTGGAGCAATGAACTATGAATCACGAAATGGTCTCACGTTATTAGACGAAGTTCCAAAGGGACAAGATCGCGAAATAGAGTGGCCCAAGGGAGCACTCGTGTTGGCTAAATGGAGAACATCCTGCAGATTATCGAAGATATACGGATCCTATAATGTTCTACTTAGTCAACAGAGTAATCAAGCGAGAATTCTGATTCAGATCGTGATTTATGGACACATTAATAAACTCGTTGTTTATCGCGAATTGATAAATTAATGTTCAATTAACCGTTGTTATTCTTTCCGAGCCATTGAGTATAAATATACAAATATGTCGGATAAATGGATGTAAATGAAGCTTTCTACCACACGATGCATATTGTTTATAAATTGACTGTTTGAAATTAATTGCACGCGTTGAGGGCGAGATAAATTATGGAATAAATAAGTTCTTAAAGTATCGTTGTTTCCTCGATACAAGGCATTTATTTCCTCCGGTATAAATCGAAAGAGACGAAAACGTTAATGGCTTTCGATCATCGTCGTTTATCACGTTGAATCTCTTCCATTGCTGTATAACCGGGACATCGAGTGCTTTATGGTCACTTGGCGGGCTCGCGCGGGTTCATAAATCAAGCTTGCTTGACGAAATTCCATCTGGAAAAAAGACGCGCGAGCTTCTGGGATTTTTACATTGTCTGCGGGTGACAAATAACGCGTGCCACGCCGGCGGATCGTCGTCCATTCTAGAGACGAGGGTGTGTCTTGTAACAAGCGTAAGAGCGGAAAAAAGGGGGCTAGGCGGTGGATCGGCGGAGTAGGTGAGGTGAGTTATTTTCCGGCCTCCATGGAGTTCGAATTGCGCGGCGAATCGTCGCTGAGAGCGAATGCTCCATCATTGTACTTCGATAAAAGGGATCATAAATCTACGGGCGCGGCCGTCACTCGCGCGACCAAGTTTCCGCAAAGATAATCAAGCCTCAATAAGCTGAGAGATGTTAATGGAAGTGTTACTAATTGCGCCTATAAAACATGCTAAGACTATTTCATTTGCGATATGTATTCATGTTATGAGTAATCGAGCGTTGTTTAAATGAACTATATTAGATGTTATTATAACAAAATTTAAGAATACTCTAAATTAGTTGTATACTTCGCACTGTCTTAAATCTTTTGATTTTTATTCGGTTAAGATTATTACTCAACTTGCATTAACTGACTTATGTACACGTCGTCGGGAGCCGGACGGGACCAAGCAAATGGACGAATCGCGTCTGGACGAGACAGTTGAAAGTATGTACGTACTTCATACGAAGGCGTATAAAAGTAGATTACATATGAGAGAAGAATATGTTATAGTTTACCCGGATTTCGTATTCACTGACAAATTGCCGCAAAGAGCATATTTTTCATCATTGTACTTTGGCTCGAATGGATCATAAATCAAAGGATATGTTCAACCCGTTTCCGAGGGAATTCCTTTCGGTGTTTTGCGTCCGCGATACGTATGTAATGCATAACTAGCCTTTACCAAGTAACTTTTAATAGTCACCGCATTATAGTACATTTCGAAGAGTATGCAGTACACACGAAGGGTTCGCAGATAAATATTAGATTACAACTTTTGTAGAGGTTAATGATATTTTCTGGCTAACAATTCATTTCTTTAAACGTATAATCATTTGTTTCACTGGTTTAAATAAAATAATATAATTAAAAAATCTATTATGATATTAAAAATCTAATTGTAACATAAATGTGGCAAATAGATGGCAAAGATATACTTTTCATGTCATCATTTATTAAATAATGAAACAAAAGAGTTCAGTAGAAAATTATTCGCGGTAAAGCTGCGCGTGCTAAAAAACGTTTTCATCATTTTACAGTATTAACTCTTATTATGATATTATATTCTTTCGAAAGAAAACACATCTCGCTCTCAGAAAAGAGCAAAATGTTTTACCTTCCGGATTGAAATGTAATTATAACCGTTTCCCAGTCTTCGCAAGCGAATACGCTTCGAATTAAATATTCGAAAAAAGCTTCAAACGGTCGTTATTGCGGCGGTCGTTATTGCGACGTCTTCTCGAGACGTCAGTTCATCCTTTTTATCCACTCTCGTGGAATTTCCGAAGGTTCTGTGAAGGGCGAGGCATATTAAGAGCGAACCTGCTCCGTCTGTTAATTGACTATAAACGGTTCAGTATTGTTTCCCCGGAAATTCGCCCGTGAAGAGAAACTCAATGTATCCTTGAACCGACCCGGGACCGGCTCAATGAAAGGAAGAGAGAGTGTGGAGGGGTGAGATAAAAACTGTATTCCCTTCAATGTCCTCCCCCCCCCCCCGCCCGCACCGTCGCGTCTGCCGCCTGTCTCTCTGTCTTTTCTAACAAGCACGGAATACCCGCCGATGGCAATGAGTGGCTGTTTGCAGGGTCAGCTTATTTCTTCGGCTTCCTATTATGAATATTTGTGACTTCCATCCTCGTCCACGCGCTTCTCCTCTACCCCCGGATCGCCGTTGCCGTTCGTTTCTCCTCGTCGCATACGCCGCCGGTCGTCTCCTCGTTCCGTCTTCGTCGACGAAGAGTTAAAGCATATTAGACCAGCTCTCGACTCCGGCTCCATTGCAAATGGAGAGAAGGGGGTAGGAGAATTCGTCATGCTCTGGCACTGGAGGGTACTGGTCAGCCCTTCAAAAGCTCCTCGAACCCTGAAGCTTTCTCCGAATATCACGGTTACTCGTTCGGTATCTCTCCTGGGCGGCAGACTGTCGAATGGTGAACTCTCTCACGGGAAAACACAACGCTCGCAATTGCAAGCCACTCGGTTCGCAACGGCGACGAACAGCGGACTCGGAATCAACGTCGCGGGATTACTCCCGAGGAAACGAAACCGATTATTTCTCTTCGAGGACAACGGATCGCGACTGTAGGGAGATACGCATTTCCGTAATCCATATTTATGAGAACGCCATCGCGCGCGGGATAAAGATTAATGGAAGAGAGAGATTAATACGCGCGTACACGCGCGATGCGAGCCCTCGCGTCTGAGGAGTTAACGACGTCGTAAATAATAACATCAACGCGACATCTCGATAATGCGAATGCAATCGACCGTCCGGGTCGTTTTGCTCTTTTTTTATATTTTCTTTTCTCCGACTTCGTGCCTTCATTTTCCTTCCTCTTGTGTGACGACTCCCCTTCTGCATCGCCTCTCGCTACTAGTCGTCCGCGACCGGCAACAGCGCTCCTCGTTCTTCGTGTTGCTTTGAATGAAATTGCATTCATTATGTCAATTGCTCTGCCATTCGATGAAGAGCCTCAGTCCCGAGAGGCCTCTCCTGCCTTCGATTCCTCGTGGAACAGTCATCGCGTCGTGTCAGAGCGGAAGAAATTGTGGCCTGTATGTCGCTTAGACTTCTTCGCGCCTATCAATATCGTGGCCCTGGATTATATCCAATTCTGGCACAGAAGAGATATTTAGATCTTTTTTCTCAACAAAAATACTTATATATATATATAGAGAATATCGTCATCGAAATACATATAATATACCCACACTGAAAAAAAATCTGGTTAAAAACGGACGCATCAGAAAATCTTAAAGAATTGATCAAATATTCTGTTTATTATAATAGAAATTCTGATTATTATAGTAAAACTCAGTACTTTGTAAGTTATAAAGTATTGAGTTGCATTTATAATAACCAGAATATTCGATCAATTCCAAAAGATTTTCTGATGCGTCCGTTTTTAACCAGAATTTTTTTCAGTGCAGGTACACTATAATATATTATTGATTAATATTACGGTTGAAACTTTACGAGAATTGACGTCGAGTAATATCGCGCACGCGTAAAATTTTATCTGAGTAGGCAAGACCAATTTGGCGAATTACCGAAAGTCTGGAATTCAATTTTCAATGACAGGACGGATGATTGATGTTTTGCAGCGTCGGGGCGAGCGTCTTTGTCGATGGCACGAACGAGCGAATCTGCGTAAGCTACCGACCGCAAGGTTCACCCCTCGCGAATGCACATTTTGCTTCCCCGAAACAAAGTGGTAGCAATGCCGCATCACGCCCCAAGGCGCAAACAGATTACATTGACGACCGATTGGAACTGGATGATCCGCTAAAATAAGCCCTCGCGCACCTTTTGTAAAGAACCACTCCCGCCTATCGCGCCTGCTACGATTACTTTGAAGTCATAACGGAATCTCCCGACTAGGTTGGCTTCGACGGACGGCGATCGATTGGTTCTTAACGATCAATAACGCCAGAGTTCGCAGTTCTTATAATGTATTCTCATAATACTTATAAAGGGGTTGATAAGGCCCAATTTTTTGTCCCAAAATTAAGAAAAAAAATTATTATGTAGTTATTATCGATTTTTATATACATTCTGAGAAAATATACTGATAATAAAATAACATTATATGGAAAAAAACGCAGCATTTAATATTACATTAACGACAAACTTTCGTCGAACGTTGTTCTTCTTCAAAATAGCGCGGTTTTCATTGACATTTTAATTTTTTTTTATATAGAGCACAAGCGAGAAACATTTTGCTTTTTATGTAAATATAAATTACTTAAGTTAATACACAATATATAAAAAAATTACGTTGCTTCTGGCATGTTGCTCATAGGAATAAAAAATTGGACCTTACGATACCCCTCCATTATCGATAAATATATAACACAATATATATCGTATACCCAATTTGATGCAAATATAAAAAAATATAAAGTCTCGATGAAGGGGTACATAATTAGATTCGCAATTGCGCGATCAACTCATAAATTCGCAAAATCTAATTACGCGTTTTTTTTTTCATTTTTTTTTTCGCAACTGCGAAATTGAACGAATGAAGAAAGAGCGCTGTCATTTCCGAAGGACGTCGCAAAGCTTGAGACGTATCGTATCGGGATACTGCCTTCGGGATACGTCGCAGAGAGATCGAAGATTGCGTCAGCAGGGGAGGATGGGAACGTACCCTTTCTGGACAATCAGGAATCTCGCGCGGGACGAGACGGAGAGATAAACGCGGGACGGCTGAAGGGAAAAGGAGGCAGGAGGCTTCTGTCGCGGAAATACTCAGACGGGTACCGATTTCCTTAATAATGCGCTCGAGAAAACGCGCCGAGGCGGGGCGCGCTCTCCTGACGTCTTCCTCGTTATTCCTTGCCTCCATCTACTTTGTTTAGGCGGATTTTCTGTTTACAATCTTGTTAGCCACTATCTCTCGTCGCGAGAAGAAAATTTTCTTTTATCCACGCTGCGAGTCATCTCACGTAACGATTACGAAATTCCCAGCTGTTTCCGCGGTCACTTATCGACGTGTACACGTTGTTTTGCCGCAGCCCGCTGTAATAACTATTTATTCCGGTTTTTCCTCTTCCTTTCCTCCTTTTTTTTGATCTCACCTCATCAAGAGCGATTCAGGTTTTTTTTTTCGCGTTAATATCGTGGGACCAGAGTGTCGCCGTAATATCTTGTCGTTGTTTTTGCCGTCATCATCATGTGTCTGCGTCGCTAAAGCGTAATTAGCACGCCGATAGCAAGCCGTGATAAAGATAATCGAGCAGCGGTCTGCAAATTGCTTTCCACGTCCGGGAGCGACGTTGATAATTAAATAACATCCTTACGTCGGGTGTAATTCGATTGCTTTAGGGATAAACACATAACGGATGAGAATCGAAGAGGAAGGCAAGCGACACGGCGGGAAACGAAAGCAATTCTAACGGATAATAAAGATTTGGGAGAGACATTATAGAAAATACCTGTTCTCTCATAGGTTATGCATTAATATTCCCAACGCACAGTCCCCTATACAGTTTTTAATTATACATATTGGTATCGTAATTATTAAATTGATTTAGAAAATTTAATTTGAAATTGTACTATTATTCTAGCTCGAGACTGCGTTTTAAAGACCGAAAAACCCATTCGGCAGTAGTTGACTGGACGAGAAAAATGTACTCGAAAGAAATTATTCTGCAAAAGAGACCCAGCATGACTGTCTCATGTCCATTTCTACCAATGCAGATTAACTTTAATCTCGGTTTAACTTACTTTGAATCTTTTTCTAATTCTTAGGACTAAAAAAAGATAGAAAGTAAGTTAAATCGAGATTAAAGTTAATCTGCATTGGTAGAAATAGATTTTCAAGACTTTCTATTATTAATTGTTGACCACATAACGGTCTAATTTAATTATTAATTATTAATATTGATTAAGCATTAATGTCCATATCCGCTGACGAATTAAAGGGTCAAATCCAAATGTGTCGACAGCGACGTCCAAAAAACATTGTTGGTCGTTCAATCGTCTGAAAGACGATTACTTAGGCTGCCTTAAAGATAAACGCCTAAAAGACGTCTGAAAGCTTTGAGGCGCGTCGTTCTTTGGCCGATGAATAAATTTCGCATGCGACGTGTCGGTCGAAGCCATTCGGTGCGACCGTCGTGTCGGCGGATGTATGGCGGCGAGGGTTGAGATTCGGGACCTTGGTCGGACCGAAGGTCGGTCGACGAGTCTTCCACCACGCCTTTTCCGCGTATTCGTAACCGCGTCTGGCAGTTTCCTTAAACAAACCGTAAGTTTGCGTGGTGCACCTTGCTCAAACTTTCGTCGGGTATCGTTTCCGTTTCAGTGAGACCGGTAATGACGGCGATGTCAACTCCGGAGAATATCGTCCGCAGACACGAGGCATGAAAGGAGGCAATACGCGATACGGCAATTACGTGGATATTAAAGGGACTCCGCTATTTAGCTTGCCTCGAAAAGATGCCTCGAATTGCCTTGAAAGGAAAAAAAATTTTCATTTAAAGGATTGGTATACCTCGTCATTGGTGTTCCTGAGAGTCGAGGATGCCATTTAAAAGAGAAAAAAAAAGATATTACATGCTACAGTTGAATGTCTTACTCGGAAGTTTGCTTGGAACGCTTCTTTTTCAAGCAGAATATTTTTCGAGCTGAAGCACAAGAATCTCTTTCGTTTAATTTACAAATCAATGCTATGACCAGCATAACAGTCTAGTGAACATGTCACATATCTGATAAATATGCGTATTTTTCCCGTTCCCCGACATCTTATTACAATGCATCTTCGTCGTGCGAAAGAAATAAGAGAATATGTCTGTGACGACGAGAAGAGCTTGTGACGTTTCGCATTCGTCTCGTCGTGACGCCGCTTCGGTTATTCCTTGATGATGACAGCAGCGGCGGTGGTGAGAAAAAAGAAGGAAAAAATGTAATAAAGAGAAAAACTGCTATAGCATGAATGCTACATCTGTAGTCTCCTGATGGGTATCGAATCGGAAGACGAACGTATAAGCAAGTCGCTCGAGCAGCTGTTTCGAACGAATCGACCGCTTTTTATATGCCTCGCAGAACGCCACGCTATTACTGTTTGACATGCGAATATTCTACTTGTCAAATTTCAATTTCCGATAAATTATTCCGTCCAGCTTTCTCTTCAATTTACGTATAGAACTTAAGAGACTAAAAAATATATGAAATGAAAAATTGTAGCTCCAGAAATTTTGCAATTTTATCAGAAATCATATTAATAATAAACTATGTTTAATTATCTAAATATAATTATCTGAATATAAAAATACAACTATCTAAAATAACAGAGTATAAATAATATATTGGATAAAATATACTATTAAATAAACGCGAAAAAGAAAAAAGATAGCGCGAAGAGTATATTAAATTCATACTAGGTATCTGCTATTCAGCTGATTGTGAGATAAGGAGATTCCAGTTATAAACCGAAAGATAAGAAAAAAAAAAGAAATGGTTGACGGGAAGGCTTTCCTTATTGTAGGACATCCTTATAATAAGGAGGCATAATTATTGTCGTCCCTTGCGAGAAACGAGGGCTCTTAGACTGCTTGAAGCTACACGAAGTACATTACATTAAATTATGCCTTCTCCGTCGTTTGCTTCCTTAAAGTTATCGTATTGAAATACCTTGTTACGAGCATTCGCAAACAAGAGCAGACGTTGGAAATGTTAATGTCGAAGACATTGTACGTCTCTTCCGTATTGTTAATTTATAATTACCGTAACTCAAAAGTTTGGTGTGACTTTGAGACATTTTTCTAAATGTGACTGTTGTGATTTACCGTGTGCAATTATCAAAAATCGTGAGAGGCTATATCTGCGAATTAATCTATAGGGAGAAAGAAGATTGCGCCAGCGTCCTTTATCGAACAACATCCCGTGCGTTACCGTAATTATACCGGAGATCCCCTTTTGTGGCTCCGGCAACATCAACCTTGGCTTTTCAAGACAATGAACCGCGTCTCCGTCGAGAAACACTCTTGCGTGGAGTCCGCTCTCTGAATTATACCGCGTAGCTTGCCAACTTTTCAATTTCGAAATTGGACGACCGCTTCAAAGTTGCAGGAGGCTCGATCCTTCCAATAGAGAGAACTCGGATGAAGTGGATGCTGACCCCTTCTAAATACGTGAAGCAAATTGTAAACATATTATTGCGCTTTTGCTTGACTGCTTCTCGTTTCGGTAAATGCGTTTATCGCCTATCACAATATTGTACCTGACCAAAACTTTGCACTTTATTTTCTAAAATAAAAATGTTGCGATATGAGTACCTCTTTGTAGCTATTAAAGCTACAAAATGCGTAAAAGAAATTTTACTTTTATTTAAATCCAAGGAAATGTTTATTATGTAAGATTTTGCATATGTATACGTTATGAATACATTCTGTATATGCATCCCAGATACGAAAGCCGAGCACATCGTACGTATGAATCCTGAATTCAAACTTGCAACTTTATCAACGTCCGACTGGTATTTTAATGAGACAAACGCATTATGAATATTATCATGTTCGTGAAGATTTTACTCAGCCGCTACATGTACGACTTCTGATCTGTTTGTTTCAGTACAGCGATCGATTCACGCCCGTTCTCCTGATAGTCTCGCTCGCGGGGATTAAAGTATGCAGTCCAGATGGAAAAGTAAGTACTAGAAATGCACACACAGTTATTCCCGCGGAAAAGGATACCTCGCGTTTGTGCGCGGACGTTATTATGGAGAGACCGTCTTGCCGCTGCGCCCGCGGCGTCCTCCAAGACGGTGCTTCATCCCCTGGAGCCCCGCGCGCGAAAAGTTCGCCTCTCCTTTTTTGCAGCAGGCACTATATCCCACTGCGTCGCATTATCTTCTAGGATGCTGGAATAGAAAAAAGGATTCATAAAACAGCCGCGCCGTGTTATGGTTGTTAATTCTAAACTGCTACTTTGAAACAGTATTTAGTTTTAAATATCTTTGTTACAATCCCTTTAGCGGAAAAATATAATGCCATTACGAGGAACGCGCTGTAATTCACGAGAGAAGATTGCTTGTGTACGTTTACGTCGCATGTCAACGGTTCAGAAACGTAAACGAGTTCTCGTAAAGGCCCTCGTTAAAGCAGCGAGCGACGAGGAGATAATACAGAGGGCTGAGCTTTCACGGGACGGAAGGACGGAAGTTGAACCGCGCGATGCGAGAAGCCTAATTTTCCGCGTTCTTGAACGCCGAGTTCGATAATCCTTGTGATACTTTGTAAGAGCGCCCTTTCAAGCCGACCTTGGGACATCAATCTTCCAATGCTAAAGACAGCGAATTCTGTGACCTTTCGAATGAATCACTTTCGCTGTATTCCTGAAATATTCGTACGATGAGAATAATAAGTGATTGAGAAAAAGATAATAAATTAATTAAATTGAGACTAAAATACGAAAAGGATGAAGCCGTTGTGATCAGGCAAGACATCTCGATCATTTATTTTATTCACTTTTAATCTTCGCAAGACAGATATAAGAAGAATAAGCAAAAATACAGTCAAATTGTTGTAGATCATAATTTTTATTATAAACTAAAATTTCGCCATGCAAATTGTTTCCTGATCCGAAGATGAAATTTGAAAATACATCTAGACATTTTTCTCCGAGTTCAACTAGATATAAAACATCACGTCGCGAGAAGGAGCGGAACGAGAGTAATCTCGCCGCCGTTCGTCTTTTATTATTTTCCGGACTTTAATTGGGAGCCCGTAATCCTTATCGCATCCCTGCCAGTAATATTTCGAAGTTGGCTCGCCCATGCACCGACCACCCTCGCGCTATCCGTATCCGCCGTGTTCACGAACTGTACAGAACATATCGATCCTTCGAATTAGTGTTTTATTTCGAGGGCTTCTCCTAAGCTCCCGCTTTAATTTTCTACCTGAAAAAATCCTTACTTTTTATCCCCGACCTTCGATAAGCGCCTCTTAAAAAAGCCCTCGTGGAACGTTTATCGTGGCGAATGAGAAAGGAAACGTCAATCTTTTTCTCGAGAAAATCTCGATTTGCTGTCGATTACGTCGCAGTCTTTTCAGTCATTCTTTGTATCCAAACTTCTCTAAATTATTTAAAATTTCTAAATGCTTTACGTACAATAAATTGTAAAGAACAGGTGCTTGCAAAAATGAAAACTTTTATACTCATTAAATTGATTAGAGTTACAAGAAATCAGACAATTACAGAAAAGAATTCAAGCATAATTCTCATAAGATTATTGAAAAAATACGCCAAACTCCAATTATTTTAAATATGCTTGTACCAATGCTTGCACATTTATCATAAATTTTCAAATAACACGGGTTTAATTATGATAAAGTGATATCAGTTCGAATTCTGCAAAGGAGTAATTGCCGATTTTCGTGTTACAAGCTATAAGATATGAGGAAACTTTCCGCGATCACGCCGAATGCACGTGACTACATAAGATGATTAAGGCGCGAATAGAAACTTAGAGAGTCTAATTAAACTACGTACGACTGCGCGTTTAGATAAGCCACACGAGATTGACCTCATTCAACAAAAAATGATATTGGCTCGATTAACAAAATTCAACTAAAAAAAAATATGTTTCGAACGTTTGAATGTAGTGCTCGTTTTCCTACCGAATTTGCTTATTATACCGTGTAATGTCAAGCGTATCTCTTCACGCTCGAGCTCCCGTTGCACAAAATCGCGATTATTCCAAATCATGCACCGCGGAAAGTTCTCCGATGGACGCGCAGTCGTGTATATGATTCATTGGAAAATTCGACAGTTTATGAAAAAATAAAAACATTCTCGATCCTTTCTCGACGTCGTGATAAGAAAAAGACGCGACACGCTGGTGATCATTGAATTACAAAAGAGTGAGATACCAATGAGATGCACGCGCGAGAGATTCAGTGGTTAATCGAGTTGGGGTTGTTGGGTAAACGTACGCTGACAAATGATGCCAATCTTTACGAATGCAAGAAAGAGAGAGAAAGACGGAGACGGAGAGAGAAGCAGAGTGATGCATCGTATTCGCCGCCACGATCGAGAGGGGGTGTATTTACCCTCCATCTGTGGATTTACTCGTGCATACATGGAAGAGCACTCCGCGATGATACGCATCTCTCCCCCCCTCCCCCCTTCGTCACGTGCATCACCCACCCTCGTCGAACGGTGTCCACTCCAATGTTTCACCGGTACCGCGAAGGAGGCACGGCCGCTGCTAATAATCCTCCGTTCCTCTAGCCCCATTAAACCCTTTGCCTCGTCAAGCGTTAAAAAAATTCCTACGATCCCTCCCGTGTGTACCCCCGAAGTGTGCGCTCCCGTGATTTCGCGACATTCGAGCGGCTTTGAACGCCCCAAACTTGCGCTTTGTACATCAAGCGAACCGGTTACTCCGGCGTCGCTTTGCTTAGATCACACGACGCGAGTTTTCAGCATACACGCGCTCGACTGCAACGCGCGACGGTTATTTCAGGAACACCGGCCGTGCCGATAAACACTGGTTTTCTGCGCGATTTCTGCGCGCGGATTTCCGGAACGACGTACAACATAAAAATTCGTTCATGATTGTGCTTTTTCAATAGTTCTGTTATCGTAGAATAAAAATCACGCTGCGCTCGGAAAAGTAAACGAGGAGGACAGTAAACGAGTTGGTTGCGGAAACATGCGGATCGCTACGGAAGACGAACGGGCTTGTGTAATTTTTGAACTCATACATTCGCCACGATCACAGGATATGTTTATCCTTTACCTGCGGATTTACTCGTGCATACACGAAACAGCACTCACGCCACGGCGCGTATCTCTTTTGCATATCTCCCTCCCGCCGATAGTATCCATAGGGCATATCTTTCCATGATGTTCGTCATAAAACGGACAACACCTCGCTTACCACTCAGAGATACAAAGAAATGTTCCATTTATACTTAATTCTAGAAACGAGAGAGAGAAAAAGAAAGAGTGAGAGAAGGATGGCGGTAAAAAAGGCGATTTTTTACTTTTTATAATATTTTTGATACGCAAGTAAGATAATAAATCAATACACATGGAAAAAAATCATCAATCTATCTACTTTCAGCCACGATTGCGTGAAATCTGCTCACGTGGAGCCTTAGAAAAGAAAGCCAGAGTAGCACCCGGAAACTGAGTCATAAAATTTTTTACTGCAACCGAACCGAGAGAGCTTAACCCAATCCTGTCTTAAAATTTTTACTGGAGCCGAACGCAAAATCGAACCCTTAAACATTTAGAGGTTTCCCATCTGTGCTACAGATACGACTGAAAGATACATTTAGTACCGTCTGTGGCGAGCATTATTACTATTTATACGCGTAAACATGTATATTAATATATGGGTGAACTTCTGCATTTCAGCGCTTATCCGTGTTATTCAAAAAATTATGTGAAAAGAGAAAACAGAATCTCGCGATAAAGAATTAAGGCAGAGATACCGAAGACAAAGTTTTTTCCCTCTAGAATAACTAAAAAACAGTCTCTTCGGTTTTATTTTTACGGTTTTGCATTACGGAAAATGGAAGGCAGAGAAAATTCTTTTGAGACGCACTCGTTTGTCATGAATAAATCTTTGGTTTGCAATGGATGATTTTCTCGTTGCAGGAGATACTTTTACGTTCGCAATCGGATTTCGCGATTTGCTAGAAATCTCCGATTCCAGGTATTCTCGGGGCGGGACAATGGATATACGGGTTCAAATAACCGACGCAAGTGCTACAGTAACGTATCCCGTTGCAAAGGCGCAAAAGCGAGTAAAGACGGGAGCGGGTGAATAACGACGTCAGTGTCCTCCTGTGGAATATGACAAACTCGACGAAATCCTCTCTAGTCGTTTATCGTGCCAGAAGCGCGATTGGTAACGCGCATAGTTGCCTCAGAGATAGTTTGTTCACTTGCCGTGGTGCCGGGGCGATTCCTCGGCTCGTAACAACTTTGCGCTACGCAACTATGTTTCGAGTGGACCGGCTCAGTCAGAAACTTCACGTAACGTACTTCAATCGAATTTTTAACAAATTGAATTTTAACTTCCAAGCAGAAACCTAAATCGAGTGGAACTTTGCGCTTTAGTGTGGCTGCTAACAAATTAAATTGCACCTGCGCAAGCTAAGATAAATTGATTAGGTCAACAGCTTATCGGTCAAAGATATACGTGGGAAAAATTTCAACTTTGGCAATTTTTTCATGTCAATTATATTGTACATGTACACCTGACATAATCATTATTCTAAAACTTTATTATTTCCATGCATTTTATAAGAAAACTATTGTTATCAACGTTATCGATAACCCTCATTATTTTTTATTATAAATGCAGTTATTAAAAAAAAAAGAAATATTGAACGCCAATAGCTATTTTGCAGAGAAATATAAGACTAAAGATGTCTGATATCGTATCACTGATGCTGAATGTATAATTCTTGCACTGTACACTCTCCGCGAGGCAAATGTCGATCTTCAATATTTCAATTTAAAATACAAAAGATCTCTACAAAACTTCATCAAACCAAGATAGAGCTCCGGTTTTGTTTTATTTGTAACTTATATATAAGCTCGGATCCAAGATCTGCTGATTACGAACCATCCATTACCCGACAAATCCATTGAAAATGACCTAACAATAGCTATAAGAGGATCTGTTGAAGTAATGTCCATTCATTGGACGCATAAGTAAGAGCGGCTATTTACTGAGCCGGGTCATTTATATCTTTCTCACGTAGAACTTTACTACTTGGAGTAAATGCAGGCATGTGCAGTCATGAAAAATTCAGCACGAAACTTGATAGAATCGCGGAGTATCCTTGCCAGAAAATTTGCTCCTGCAGTACGATCATCTTTTCAATCACCATTCTGCTCATCCGCATGCTTACATCTGCGAAAGAACGAATTTGTGCCAGTATCTTGTTTTGGAAGTTCAAAGATAAAATCGTGTCTTTTTTAAAATTGAAGTGTAGTAATAGCTCAAACAAAAAAAAAATGTTATTTTGGAAGTGGGAGATTTAAATTTTATAGACCATCGATTTTAGCGAGGATGTGAGTTGAGAGAGGAAAGATTTTATATCATTTCAAACATAAATACAGGATCTTTTTGTTTTACATTTAAATTGCAAAATTAATTGAGATGCAAAGAAAATTACTGTTACAATACAGAAATACGTAGGTTCCCTTATACAAAGGAAAGCTTTTATACGCTCTGAAGCAACTCTGCAATCAGTACTGCATCTACAGTATGCACAAGAGCATGGTGGCGCGACACAATGGACAAATAAATATTAATAGAACGTACGAGCGAAAACTGTAAACATGCTCGATGTAATTCTACGGAACTGGGTAATAAAATATCAAGAGTGCACAAAGTGTGCTGTTGCAACCATATAAAATTCCTTGGCTGAAATATTAGGAAAATCTCGCGAAAGCTCGCTCGAACAGACGAAGATACGAAGATTTAGCTCACCGGACGAGTTTTACTTGTACTGACTGCTAAATTTATAGACAGCATTAAAAATTTACGTCCCAGAACGGTATTTAAATTTGGCGAGTTGTGATAATAATAACACACTACTTTAGTTAACTTCTTCTATTTTAGTGAAACTTTTGTTTCTCTAGTCCAAGAAAATCTATACAATAATGTGTTTAAATTACTAGGATTTATAAAAGGATCTTTTTTTATTAACACTTTATATTTGGATGGTAATTTTTTATGTAATTCTGTAAGTTATAATAAATACGGTTTTTTAAGTTTTCTATCGTAGTCTAGAGAAGATATTTTTAAAATTATGAAGTCGATTCAACCGATTCGAACGATCAAATTTACGTCGAAACTTATAGAGCATCTCGCGAATAAAGCCTTAGTAAACCATTAAAAGTTTCAGATCATAAATTCAACCAAAAACCTCGCAAGTTTTTCGAGTGGCCAATAATTGGGCGCTATTTCTTTTTTTTTTAATTCTCATCACTTTTTGATGGAATCATCATCAAACAATCATAATAATATGCAATTAGGGAAATTATTTAGTGTAAAAACATCTTTCTATTCCAAAATAGAGTATTTTGTAATATAAATGTAAAATCTATTTAATTTTTATATTTGACGATCGATTTTATATTTGCTATCGAAATATTTTTCAGAGAATATCATTAATTAATTTACATTTTAATTATTGTAGTCATAAAAAGCAATGTAATAACTCACGTTTTATTTAATATTTCATTTTAAATTTTATTTAATTGTGCTAAAGTATCTAATATCTTAATGGATATAATTTTGCGCCAAATAATTTTTTTACCGATATTACAGTTTTACTCGTGTCATTTAATTATCTCATCCTACACCCTTGATTTAGGCTCACGCTCTTATAATTGCTAACGAGCCACATGTAAGTGATATTTATGACGATATCCTATTTAATGAGGATGCTAGGTTCTTGTACGAGCCTTGGCACATACGTTTCGCAGCGGAATTGATTTAAACGATTAAATCATTCAACAGGATGAAAGCAATAATAAAACGCTCGTAAATCATTTTTGTTTGCATTCAACACGAGGGTCACGCTCGAAAATATCTCGAAAATTGTCGGTCAGAGAGACAATTTGAATTATTTTTCATTGCGCTGAATGCATTATTCAAAATGATGGACTGAAATATCACGAACGATAAAATATAGTAATTTTATCAAGCAGGTAGTGTTATTAAAAAAATTTATTAAAGTGTTAATACTTTTAATTATGATTTGAAGAAAGTTAGTTTTTTTAATACTAAATAATATAGTAAACTTTTAATAAAATCGTTTTTTTTTTTAAATCAAACAATCAAATTATAATTGATTTATTTCTGAAGAAATCTGAAAAAGAATTATAAAATTCAGTTCAATATACTTTCTCGAGAAAAAAGTTCAAGAAATATGAGTTTAACAGGAGAGCTCTTCAAAGATTTTGATGCTAATTGGCGCCGCAATTTCACATCTCTTGCGATAATTTATTCTTTTATTTTTTCAAAACAAAGTAGAAGATAAATCAAATAAAAATTTTAAATAAACATTCTTAATTATTCATTGGTCATTTGCTCATAATTATTTTGAAAGAATTAAATATTCAATCCTTTGTTTTGTATTATAATATATTTATACAGATCCGAAAATTATTTTATATGGTTTTAAATGTGTAGGAAATAATCTACTATCTTTTTAAAAAATAATTTAATATTTTGATTATTTTTAAGTGCACGCTCTCTCTTTTAAGTCATATTTACTGCCGTAGTTGTCTATATATCAAAAACCCTATCAAAGTCTTTCTTACGAGCGGTTCTCAAGATTGGTTCTTTCTTTATTTCTGTTGCAGTGCGTGCAAATGGCGCACGCGTTAAGACGCATCTCTTACGCGACTTGTGAGCCGCAGCACGCCCAATTCAGCTTTCTGGCACGAGAGCCCAGGGCCCACTTCAGTCTGCAGTACTGTCATTCTTTTATCACCGAGTCTGCAGAACAGGTCAGTAAATGCGACTTTCTCTTGGATATTTCTTCCTTTCGCGGCATGCAGGATGCGATTCTAACAAAGATTGAAGTATTTGAGAGACATCAATGAGGTGACAAGCGAGTATATTTTTGAATAAAACTTCCACAAAAATAGACTCAATTTTTAGTCACTTAAAAAAACGAAAGGATAATAAACGATTAAAACAATTACAAGGATCCAGATGACGAAAAAAATATACGTTGATATAAACGAAATAAAACGAACAAGAATTCACAACGCTCGAATTATTCTCAAAGTATTTTACCGGCGTTCAAAGTATCTTAAATAATCAGGTTAATATAAATCGTCGAAACTAAGCTGGGATTTTCGTCCGAGATACTGTACGTGACAGGTCGACCCTTGCCAATGGACAACTGCGCGCGTCTCAAGTGGAAACTGGGAACTGTCTCGTCGTTTAAAGCTGATGGATCGCTCCCTTTCCACTCGACAATTCCGTCGGCATTTAGAGCCGGGCTGCACATTTAACGGACAAAATTTAAATTGAAATTACAAGACCAGAATCTTGTCTTAATTATATAACTTGAGAATTCTTTCTTCCGCATGAATTAAGGTCTACTTTATCAGTTTCCATTTTCGCGAAATTAAATGAATTTATATTTGTCTCTAACACGTTCGATTTGTCTCCGAATTCGCATCCAAATGGGAGCAAAGTATTTCGCTTTAACTTACTCAATACGATTACGAAACTTTATTCTTATCATGATACGTATCACCGCTGTGTCGCATTTTATCGAAAGTCATAACAACCGGGTGTAAAGCATCCGAGGGAGGAACGTGTCTTGGTGCTGAGACCAGCGAATACACGGGGAAATATCGTCTCGGACGTCGATATACCGGCTACCGAATCCCAGGATCTAAAAGCCTCTTCCTGTTGTCTGGAAGATAACATCGCCCCGAGGCTTCGAGGTCCGTTGACAATATCAGAAAGGATAGAGCCGTAAGTTGGCGGAGCTTTAGAGTGAGTTGAGAATAGTAGACTTTGCACTTGGAACTTTGCACTCTGCCATTGCCTTGACATTTAGTCGACCCTAATGGCTCACTCTTCGGATTAAACTTTAAATACCTTCCGCCGAATTAAGAACGTCATCGTTCTTGAAGGTCTCGGATCAAGTGGGCTTACTCTGATAGCGCGGCCGAAGGGATTGCGAGAATAGGCGGAAAATGAAGAGCCTTGGCGAGTATTCGAAGGTTTCTGCGTTCATTGAAGCGGTTGACACCGCATTTTCAGTTTCCAAGCAATTTCCACGCTCTCTGTCAGGTGATTTATCAACATGTGATCGGTGGGGATATAGAAGTTTGAAATGATCTTTTCCAAGAAAGATAAAAAGAAAAAAATGTGCCCGTGTGCGTATGTACGAATTCCTTTCATATTTTCGTTATTGAGCCAAAGAAGTAGATTCAGCAACTAACCGTATTCTTGAATGACATTCCGTACGGTCTTGCGAAAGTTCTGACTAATTCGATGTTCCGCGATTCGTTCCTTTACACTGACCTTGAAGAGCGCCTTAAAATGTACGTCAAGTAGATACAGGTATCTGTGGCAGGTACAGACATTCCAAAGGAAGTATGCGAACATTCTAGGTAGGCTCGTTGCAGGGGATACCCGGGGATTTAGAATATTCTCAAAAGTATTAAAAAAAAAGAGGTGTTTTACCCTCTAAGTACTTCCACCGGACGTGGCGCGAAACCCCGGAGTCGAAGCCGATCGAGCGGCGCGTCGCGCTGACGGCGGGTCAAAGAACGCGAATCGCAAACTCATGCGCTCCGTGCGGCGCTGGCTCTCCGTCGAGTGGCGTTCTCGGTCGTGGCAGGGTAAAAAGAATAAGAAGCCGTGGAAAAGATAGCGAGAGAGACGGAGAGCGACACGGCAGAGCGGAAAGGCCTGACCGACAGACCGAGAGAGAGGACGAGGCGAGAGAGCGAGAGAGAAACAGGGAGCGGGAGAGAAGAAGAGAGAGAGAGAGAGAGAGAGAGAGAGAGAGAGAGAGAGAGAGAGAGAGAGAGAGCGAGGGATGCCAAAGGTGAGAGGGAGAACGGGGACACGTGGTATTCAACAGCTGCCGTTGAACGTGTTCAATGCCGCGGTTGAAGCAAGAAAGCGGTCGGTCGGTCGGTCGCACCGCTCGGCTCGGCTCCTCGCAGATCGGCGGCGGTGGGGATGAAACCGTGTGGGCCGGTCGGAGCGGTGGTGCTCTCGCTTCGTGTTCCTCGTGGACTTCAGTCTCTCTCTATACGTACCGGGAGGTATTGCCGTCGCCGGGCCGGTTAAGCACGGCGATATCCAGACTTTGCGGCTCTACGAGCCGCGACCGAGCAGTGTGCGCGAGCGGCAGCAGCGACGGCGGCACCGGGACCGGCCGACGTGCTTCGGAGAAGACGGGGAGAGAGAGCGGAACGAAGAACCGCCGGCTGGAAGCTCATCCGCTGGTATCTCGCTCGGTTGACAGCAGAAAGGAACCGGGTCTCGCGATTCTTTGATCCGCCAGTCTAACGGATAACTCGTTGCCTCCCCCCCTCCTCCCCGGTCTTCGTCGGTTTCCGCTTCCGCAAAGGTACCGGCTTGATATACTAGATCGATGAAATAGTGAGAGACTGTAACTGTCGGGACGACACGGTAAAATATTATTACGGATACGTTTGTTTCATTCGATCGTACTTCCATGAGAACATAATTAAAGAAAGGAAGGAAGGAAGGGACGTGATTCATTCCTCGAGCGTCGCCAAGGATTAGCAGACGACGCGAAATTCCATCCGGAAACTTTTTCAACGATTGTTCAATCCGCAGCCCTTCCCTCGGCTCCTTCCACCGCGATTTCCAGAGTACTCCGCAGCAAGAACGATTACGCGCGCGAATGTGCGCTGGGTACGATTGCGAGACGTCGGTAACAGCGGTCATTCCGCGGCAAAGTCTATCGGGAAATGTAGAAGGACATTGCAAGTGCGTGTGCGGTTGACAGACGACAAGTAAGAAGCGAGAAGCGGCGCGGGGCACTCGTTAACCGGTTTCCGCGGGTCGGCATGCAGAACGACACGTAGCCGAGGCCTGCGGCGCGCCATCAAGAGCGGCTCACGGCGTCCTCCGTGCGTGTGTCGCGCGTAGGACTGGCATCCCGCGGGTCCCATGACGTCGCGATCGTCGTCACCTGCTAACAATACCGTATCCTCACCGGGGGTGACACGGGAGATCGGCGGCCACAGGGGAGGAGGCGTCAACGACGGGCTCTCGACAGCTTTCCGCGATGGATGTACCACCTTCGGTACCACCAGCGTATTTCCGTTACCGCACGGATACCGGCGTCTCCGATTGCGTTAACCGCACGAGGATCGAGTGGTGCTCATCCACGTATTGCTACGAGACGTAGATTGAGTTTTCGGTGATTTTCAAGAGGCGCCTGGATCACGTTCCGCGAGTAGGTGCCGGTATCGTCGAAGGGATATCCTCCGGGGAAAAGTGTTGGATGCGGCAAACATTTTCACGCGCCGACATGCCAGTGTCTCTTCGCGTTGGAAAGTGCGCCGTGTAGTGTCGTGAATGTGTGGCCGGAAATGTGTGGAATATTATTGATGTTGGAAGTGCGAATGGACCGAGGTGATTGGTGCGATGGTACAGCTCTTCTTAGACGCGACGGTGATGCCGAATTGTTGCCCCGTCGTTAAATTTGGATAAATGCCGGATGTCGATTTTCATTTGCGCGGTGTTCGGTGTTCGGGGAGAAAGTATCCTCTTTCGTGAAAGTTGAGGGGTAGACTGGGACGAGGTGCGATTTGGAAGGACAACGTGTGCAGGTACAACGGTCACTGTGGCATGAGGAGACTTGCACGCAGGCGCAGTATCTTGGCCGCATTCATTGCGATTATGGGACGCCTTGGCAAAGGCTCGCAGAGTGCAACGAGGCCCATTTTCAGGGTGCACTATCGCAAACTCGTGGACGAGTACTCGCAGCAGGAACAGTTGAGGTTCATGCCCGCGCTACCTGACTACATGTCGTATTGCTGTTGCCGATGTGGTCACACTCAAAAGCTCAAAGTGAGTTCTACTTTGGATTCGAACGAATTTCGACGTTAGTCAAGCTCACGCAACGTCGGTTTACGACTGTTCGTTTCCTCTCGAAGTTTGAGTAATTCGTCCATCCGGTAGGAAAAACAATGACTTTCGCGTCTAATTGCAAATACCAGTTTCAATTTGATATGCGTAATAAAACGATCTAGATATTGCCCCAGACTTGACGGCGTAGGCTTTACCTTTTGCGATATTAACGGATCGCGATTAGGTCGCGGTACCGCAACATGACCTCGGAGACGTGGTCGCTGCAACGGCTAAAAAGAAGTGAAACGATCCTCTATTGTTTCACCAGGTTATAAAGTGCGATGATTAACGTTTAGTAAGGTGTTGCATAGCTCATTTAATTGCTCGATATTTCTTCACCGCGGAAACACGACACAAAAGAAAGCTGAAAAATGTAATCTAGAATCCACGAGGAATTGAAATCTCATGCCAGTTGCTCTCAGCTTCCAATCGTTCAACTTTCTAACACCTACGCTTGTCGATACCTATCGCAGCCGTCTAATCGACGTACATATCTACCCGTTTCTTCAAGATTCGCAAAGAAATCGGTCGAGGTTTGGTAGTCACATTCCAAGATCTGCTAAAAGCGAGCCATCGAGTCGGTAGATTGCATACTGTAGTCTGAGAGAACGTGAGAGAAAGAGGAAGGGAGAGGGGGGGAGGGGGAGAGAGAGAAAGCCCTAAGCCAGGTAATACTACTATCGCGTACCAGAAAGAAAAAGAGCTAACGAGGGAAGGGAGAGTGAAGGGGGATAAGCCGTGGGATCGGACGAACGCATTCCTCGGCTTCATATAGCTGCTTGTAGCGCGAGATGCCTCGCTGCTTCGCTCGTTGGCTCCTTACCGATGGAACGTCTACACGGCATTGATATTTTAGCGACGATATACGAACCCGTCATTATTCTAGCCGGAGTTTCATGCGCGTCGCGAGTGCTTAGAGACGAGCCTCTCCGTCGTATTAGAAAATAATAGAAACATACGCATTAACAACGTGATGCAGCTTCCTTTATATATCGTTAACACTCTGTAGCCGCTACACGGTGTACCCCGGCAGCTGGATTATCTCGTATTGTCGCCAAAACCGATTCGAGCGAGAAGCTTCGAGGACCCGCGCGCGACAGCCGCCGTCCCTCCGTTAGTTCCTCTTGACTTCACAATGGAAAATCATAATTCGTGCCGACCCACCGCGTCTCGCGGACAAAAGCCGAAAGTCCTCCACGGTGCTGGCTCACAAAGCGCCGTCCGAATTTGACGAGTTTCCAATGATCTCCCAGGCGAGTTCACTATCCGTGAAGCCGCCAGGTGAATCTGCGCAAGGATTCGTCCCGGATTCGTCTCGTCTGTGACGTCGAGAAGATATTTTTCTACAGAAAGAGAAAAAAAGAGAGAGCGAGACGGAGAGGAAACGAGTCATCGTGTTGCGCAAACGTTACGGAATTTCTCCCGACATCAATAGAGCATCCGCACAAAAGGTGGCCCATTACCGTCGAGGCACCTCTCGCACTGGCTCTCGGTACAATATGAACTCTCGTGTTATAGATGGAGGCATAAGTTATACCTGGTAGCTTCTCAATAACACGTTAGTTCCCCGGTGAAGGACTTTGTAATGGTCTCGTCACCGATTTTTCGTACCATTCACATCGGCCGCCTCGTTCTCCTCCGTTTTTGTCGCAGCGTAGCGCCTCTCGGAGCAGATGTTTGCCTGCGTTTCTCTGCACACATGTGTACAAGACGTTTCCTACTGCGACAGAACGTTCGCTATTCTCATAAAATCTGCCAATCGAGATTGGACGTCTGACGCGATGACTTCGAGAAACCATGCGATGTGCCATGGTCAGTGGCGACGGATATCGTCGGGATTCGTATCCCTTATGTCGTGAACGCGCAATTTCCGTTAATGTCTATTATCGCATAGACGCAAACGGTCGCGGAAAATCTGTAATGGCTCTCCGCAAATGCTCGACATATTGCCGGCCACTCGCGCAATTTACAATTTGAGATTTCTACGGTGATCTCCAGGCGAGAACGCCATAAAGTGCCCATTTTGCAATGACTGGGCTCGCTTCCTGCGCACTTCCTGCCGAGAATGACATCGCGAGGTACGCGCAACGCTCATACGACTCTCGGAGGTGTCTCGAATCGAACGCACGTCGAATGCATCGTCCCGCGCTTTGGACGCACATGTCAACTATTTTTATCGTCGACAATGCTGTTCCCTTCCATGCAGAACGCGTTACTACCCTAGTGCTTTATTTCGCTCGATTTCACAACACCCACTTCCGGCTTTGCCTTTTATTTCACTGCCGGCTGAGAGTACAGAGTCACGATTATTCATCGCGGAGATTGATAGCTACATGCTTACTCTCGTACATTCAAAAGACCGTTTATATAATTAAGTTTGTTTGTGCACTTTAATTGCTCACTAATATTATGTACATTATTTATTATTAACTTATTTTTTTTTGTTTGTTTTTTTATTTTTTTAAATGTACATTAACTATTATTTATTAATATCTTATATTAATATACTATTATTTGTAACGAAGAAAAATTACGAATAATCTTGATATCTCTTTAATATTAATTTTATAAAATATATTGTACATGTATATATTAATATCATCTGATAATGAGACAAGAATATAATTTTTATTAATAATAAGTATTAATATTATAGCATGAATAACATTAAGTATAAAATATTTAATACTGAATATAACATAGAAACGTAGAAAAAATAAATAATTTACTTTTGCTTGATAGCAACTTATATACATACATATACGTATACATTAAATGGATCAATAATCTTGAAGTTACATTCTTCAGTATTATACGGGCAGCATTCTCGATAGATAATGGGGCTGATTGACTTACGCAACGGAGAACATTCGGATTACTCTACAATCTATATTGTGTAATGCATATTGCAGATTAATACAATGTGTAATGACTTAATCGATACGAGCCAAATCCGATCATGACATTAGCATAGCATGTCTGTCGTGTAACCAACAATTTCCGAGCATAATTTCCAGCCGCGGAAGGACGTAGGGATTGCAAAATATTACAATTGGGACAGTAAACATTTGAACGTGAAATAATTTTACATCACAGTCAGGGAAAGAATAGATGGATGACATCGATAAAAATATCAATTTATTCTACTGTTCTTTTTATTTTACTTATTTTTTTATCGGAATGGTTCGGATTGATCCGGCGGCAACTCATGGTGAATATCAATATTGATAATAATTCTAGGAATAAATATTCCTCGTTGAATGTTTATGCCCGTACCACTGAGAATCACTGTCGAAATCGGAACGTTTCGATAAGCAGGAAATTCGGACGGCGAGAGTTTTGGAGCGAAGCACAGCGGTCCTTCTCGCCGCATCGCATGCGTCCTCGAGGGTGCATTTCTAGAGGCACCGAAATAGGTTTAATGACGAGGCTCAAGGGTACCGTAGCAAACTGTACGGGCCACAAAGTGGGCGTATTGTCCTACTGTGATACACGATTCACGCATCACTACGTCTTTAAACTCGTCGCTTATTGTCGAGGGCCCCTATACGATAACCCAACGAATCGCGAAAGTAAAGCTAATCAAGGCCAGTCGCTCATTTAGGCGAGTTCATACGCGGGTTCCACGCTAATAATCTTTCAATAAGAAAGAGTTTTAATAAAAGTTACACAATAGATATAAATATAACTCAGGTAAACGTAGTATTATTTTCATAATTACTTTGAACTTGTCATTGTAATAAAGTTTATTATAAAAAGACTGTAAAAATATTTTTAAGAATTTTAGCAATTTTAATAATATAATTTAGATCCGAAAATTAAAGTTTATTTAAAATATTTAAAAAATTTCATATTATTTCAATTGAAGTTCTTAAATTAGCTGGGACTTAATAAATCGTGTTACATACCTTCAGCTTAGTAACTTTCAAAACTCAATTTCCGAATATTTCCTACAATTTCAAAATATGAGATATCCAAGCATTATATGTATACATACCAGTAAAAAGTTAAATAGCAAATAATGGATCAGCGTAATGAAAAGATGGTTATTCTTTGGCAGAAATGAAACGTGCGTCAAGTTGAGGCATACAAACAATCGAAATTAATATTGTATAAATTTCGGAAACGTGTCAGAGGTCATCTCTGCAAATTTAATTTGTTGCAAAAGCAACCGATCGTATATATAATGAAGAAGGTATAATGAAGAAGCCAACTATGTAAATAATATTTTGGCATCGCATCTGTTAGATATGAAACAGATGGAACGAGCAGCAGGCTCCAGTCGTGGCGTTAATTGCTGATCAAAGGGTCAGATTATGCAACGGTCGTGCTTCATCTGCGCTCCCTGACCGATGCATCTCTCTAGCCATATTCGATCCAATCTTCGACCGATTTCACATTACGTCGAACAAAGTACTCGCCGCACGGTCAAACGATATTTTGGCATTATGCACCAACAAGGTTGTATAGCCTCCCCTATGAATTTGCGCGCAGAGTCCAAAAAGCACAGACCCATTACCAAAATTATCGTTGCTAATTATCTGCTTTTCCAGAGAGATCCAGAGGTTCGGACTATGTGGCTGGGATAATTCTATTCACAATAAATTCCTTTATAGGATTCCCTTGTAGTCCTTTGTAAGATGCTTATTAGCGTCACCAATATTAATTTAATTATTGGTTGAATATTGTCGTATTACATTTCCAGTTTTGGTTGGCTAAAGAAGCTGCATTTCGAATAGTAATTAACTGTGTGATTCAAAAATATAAAAGCTGTATAAAATCCATAAAAGTTATTATTAAACGTAAGATCAATATTTATTTATTCTGTATTATACACATCATCGGTCGCTATTTCTTTATTAATGCATCCACTTTTCGTAGTCTGCTATTCGGATGATAATTTCCTTTCACAGAAACGATAGATTTTAAACATTCGTGAACACAATCAAGGAAAGATAAGTAGTACGTTCGCTGCATCTTTATTATCATGCGAACGTAAATTCCGTTCCCTTCACGATAAAACAAGAAAGAAACGTTCTTTCCTCAAGCCTATTCTAATTCAACTTCCGGAATAGATGACACGGTTGAATAATCACTATGAACAATTATTATTTCGTCAGTGGATCTGACGCGCGGGTCCAGTATCGATATAACGGCGCGTAACGGTGCAACTTGAATATTTGACATTTGAAACTACCGTGCCTGTCATGACCAGGAGCCCGTGGCACCGAAGGCGGAACTTGTTCATGCTTGTTTTAACCTGATTCGTCGATCGTACGAGCTTGACAGTCCTTGAGTACGTGATCTCGTTTCTCTCTCCACAAACGGAGATGGAGAATCGGTTAGGCCTCTGTTAACTTTAACTAATGTTTGTGGAAGCGACACGACACAGCGGGGATGTCACCGATTCGTAAGATTCGGTGTCATCCTCAACGACGGCGCGGTCGCAGACCGAGCAGCATCCGGCGCAGGCAAATCGAAAGATTAACAAGCGAATGGCTGAAAGAAGCCGAATTGTTATGATGTTGATCTCATCGTGACATCAGTGTTGAAGAGAGAAAGGGAATTATGGCAGCGACGTGAACGTGAAAGCGCAGTCGAGCCGTCGCCATCGATGACGATGGCGCTGGTCGCGAAGCGGTACCAAGATGGTCGTGTCGGCGATCGGTGCGCGCGGCAGCGCATAATGACGCGCGTCGTGGCGAGAACAACGCGTCCGTGTGCTCCGTGTATGTACACGGCAACTTTTCCTCGCCCGGCCATTTACACCCGGGTCGAGCGTCGCGACGTCGAGGTAAACCAGAAACCGAAGCGAGGGAAATTCAGAGGGAGCGACGAGGGGGCCGGTCCCCACTCGGGCGCCATTATTGCGAGTACCGGCTCGTGTACCGCCGGGATGTGGTGTTGGTAGACCGGGCGTATGCGGGACGGGAAATCTAGAGGAGCTGGAGATATGGCCGTGACCGCGCGGAATGCTTGGAATGTAGCCCGTCACGCTGCACCGGCGCAAAGCCACGGCGCGATCCATCGCCCTTTCGGTCCCCTTCCCATTCGATTCCGGTGTCCCTCGTCTTTTTGCCGTTGGCCACCGGCGCAAACAGCGAATCAGGCTGCGCCCGAGCGAGCTAAAATAGCTCCTCTGAGGTCGTGTCTTCTCTTTTTTCATTCTTTGTTTCTTCTTTCTTTTTTTTTTGCAAATCTGCATAACATCGCGCGACGTTTGACCCACACGTTCGAGTCGATATCTTCTTCTGGCACGCGTCGATATCTCATCTTTCGAGGGTTTCCGTTGACTAGCGAGGATCCTCGAGGAAGCGCCGCGGATGTCGCAATTTACGGGACGATTTACCGCGGTAGCATCACGGTACGATCGATCAAACGGACCTGAATCCAAACGCGGTGAAGAGGGTCAGTGCCTGCTCGAGTCAACGTCCAGGATAGGGTAGGAGCCGGAGAGAAAGAAAAGAAGAGAGAGTCGCCGCTGTGATGATTTCATCGCGTTTAAATTCCACCTCGGGGCGGGAATCTCAGGGCCGTATTTTCGGATTCTCGGCCACGGGAGGGGAGGGAGGAGAACGAAGGAGATGGGGGTCGAAGTCGAGGGATCCCCGGCGTCCGGCGCGTTCCGCCCACGGCGACGATAAATTCTCCCCTATGACACGATCCTTTTGCTCCGATCGTGAGCGAGCGCGCTTCTTCCACTGCGCGCGGGACGTTTTCCTTCGCGTTTCTGTGAAGCATGGCGTTGATGGCAGGGACGTGCTCTTTCCCGCGATAAATTAGTCCTCGGATTCTCCCACGTTGCAAAGTGCGCTGTTTCATTGATGCTATCTGTCGTTTTGCATTTTTGTTGCATATGCATATGCACTCGATAAAAAATAGCCAAGCTAATGAAAGAAGCTAAATAGAGCAACTGAATGTGCATGAATTCTACCGTGTTTCAAATTTCTGACGTAATAACTGAAATGATTGCGAATAATTGGATTACATTAAAATAACGGATATGCAAATGTGCAATTTGCTTTCTCCCAAACAATGAGGGAAAAATTATTTAATCGTTATACAGTAAATAATTTATGTTAAAAATGTTTACCGAGAGATTATTTCAAGCGACCTCGTATGTTTTACCCAAAAAAAGTATTTTTCATTCAAAGTGATTTTTTTCCATAATCTCATATTTAAGCTTTGCTACTGTTTTACATATTCCTCTTTCAATAAAGTGAAAAATATCATGTTTTTACTATTTTTCTCTTGATTTCAAAGGAATCCTTTTGAGGCCTATACATATAAGAGTAAAATCCTCTAAGATTTAAAGAATTCCATACGTATATCAATTTTTTTGGGTGTTATAAAACAGAATACGCATTTTTACACATCAGCAAATGTTATCGCACTTTCTACATCTTTCAAAAAAATGTTTCTGCATTTCTATGCGCAGCGAAAGAAAGCTCATTGCGTAAGTAAATGGCGATCCACGTGGCACTCGGAGCGGCGGAAGAGAACGCTCGGATATGACTTGGCCGGTTACGGAGCGGTCGTGCGTCCGGCCCGCAATTATAGCTCAAGTCATCGCCTTGCCCCGCGCGCAAACGTAATTGAAATATCTCGTAGCTAGTGGAATCATTCGACCCGACCTCAAACCGCAAACCATGAAATTATTCGAGCGAACGTTGCCGCGCGCGCGTTTTAATACAAAAGCTCGGCTACCATTGTCCTGCACGAGCGCGTATTTATTAAAACGCATTACCCCCCGCCTCCTCTTCCCTCTATTATTTCTTTCGCCTCGCCTTTCGACATGCCTTTCGAATGACCGATCTGAGCGTCGCGCTTCCGAGGCGCCTCATTCAACGGGGTCTCTGTAGCGACGAGAGCGCGAAGCGACGACGAGAGCTCGCTCGCGCAAATCGATATAGCATCATCGGAAAATACGAACGCGATGCATTCGGCTTTACAATCCTACCTCTCCTTTTTTGCATTTTCGTCGCATGCGCGGATCCGGCGGCGAAACCGTATTTCCTTGCTTTACAGGGGCGACGGGAGGGGAGGAGGGAACACGCGGAACCCGAGCTACGGGATCTACGAGGATTTCCGCGTCGCTTGCAACAATGTCGTAACAACGTCACGAGGATAGGCGGAGTGTTACATGCGGGGCTGGTGGTATCCGAGATGTACGCAGACACCCGACGACGACGCGAAACGATTGAATATCTCCCTGTACGGTCTCGGCTCGCGCCTCTCCGGCGTGCGCAACCGTGAAAGGAAAAGTTAGAGACGGACAAGACGTTAACTCGCCGCACTCGTCCGTCTCCGCACGCGTACAATGCGTCCTCTCTTTCAGACCCTTGGTCCCTCCGTCGCCTCGACCTCGGTGTGCATTAATACGTGCATCGCGTCGCCGGCTCTCAACGCGTCGGAGCTTTCGGCAGGCAGAAAGATAGCCCTCGCGACCTTTTTCCCATTTCTGGCTGCAAGTTCGTCTGCGTGACCGCCCGCAACGCAAGTGCACCCTTCTACGGATCCATCTGCATCTTGGAACGCGCACAGACGCACGGAGGCGTGTGCACTCGGGAGCTTTCTAAATGCACGCACGGGCGAGGGCCCCCCCGAGAGCTTGAGTCTCGCCGCGAGTGCTTATTACACATTCAGAATCTTTGCCTTTACGCCGCGCGGCAGCGCGCCGACTGCTCTTCGACCCGACCGCATGTTTCTCCACCGCCATCGGCACATCTGGCAAAATCTACTCAGATAGAAAACTTTTGTAATAAATGCACAATTATTGCTTCTTTTCATTCACAACATTTCGCAATAATTGTCATAAGGTACTGCATATCTTTTGCGAAAAAAGAATTTTATAAGTTGTAAATATTGAGAAAATTGTAAGCAAAAATTACTTAAAAAATAAAAAATAAAGAGTTACTTACTATTACTTGAATAAGAATTGTACATTACAATTTTGTACAATTGTACATTACGTACATGTGAATTTTGTGCTATAATGGTTTTTACAATAATTACAAAATTAATTTTTGAAACATATTCAGTAATAATTGTGTTAAAATGATTCGTTCTAATATTACAATTATATAAGAATTTATTTTAAACATCAATTTTTTAAATCAATTTGTTATAAGCTATATGTTGCAATAATTAAGTTTAGAATTAATGATTTTAAAAATTAGATTTAGACTTATTACACAATATAGTATATTTAGTTACACAATATAGTATTATATTTTAAAATTAAAATGATGCTAAAATTTTTGTGCGTTCCTATCTGGGTAATTGGCTCGATGTTTAACGGTAGTTATTATTTTTGTACATTTAGAAAATTTGCTTTTAATAATAAAACTCAATAACACGTAGTAGGTTTTTCTACCTTATGTGCAGCATTTGATGTTAATTCGAATAGTCGGTTCTTTTCTAATTTAAAAATTTTTGCAGTGCAAAAACCGTTTGTCTATCTAGAAAAACGTTTCAAACTTTTTCGATTAGCCTACGAATCATATTTGATGTTACGTGAAAGACCAATTTCAGCTCGGTAAAGGTTTAATAATAAGCATCTTGTAATTCGCGTTATTTATTTTTTCCAAAGAGTTAATTGCGTGGACTAATTCATCGCACGGAGCACGGGCACGGAAATATTCCGCGTAATTAAGCTGAAAGCAGCGAACCGCGGCCGCAATCGGATTGCGACAATTGTACTACGAAAGAGACGGGAAAATGCCATGTTTAATAAAATTCGTGTCGTAAACTCGAGCTTTTCTGTCTGCTTGCAGGCGGAGGAGCTGAACACCATCGTTGGCAATGCTTTCCGCATGGCGTACGTGGCGCAGCTTCAGCGCCAACCGATCCTTCAGGATGTAATCTCGCCGCGATCGACGACATCCTATCGCAAGGACAAACAGGAGCATCGAACGTCGTGGGTACGTTTTCAAACCTATCGAAATGACAGATGCGACGGACGGCTTTTGCATAAAAGAACGAGAAAATGCGAATTATCACGCGGGACACAAACGGGAATTGTTGGCAGCGCGAGTAATAAAAGGGGGACACCGTGTAGTTTAAAGTGCTAACGAAGTCATTTATTTTTCTCGCCGTCAGCCAGCTAGAGTTAGCTGAGTTAAACTTTACAGGCCGGTTAGGTATCGTGCCATCTGCTAGTTTTCTCACAAAAGCGCCGTAGATTGCAATTAAGTAGTTTCAGCAATTAGCGGACAGTTCCGAGAGATCTTCTTAAGGATTACGCTTGTTGATTACGCCCGCTGTATCGCGCGCCATTTATTCTATCCGCCACGCGGAAATAAATAGAGGCATAGAAAGTGAAATCCGAGGGATACTCCAATTATCCGAGAACGCTATAATTAACAAAGAACGACAGGATTCAATCGCCGCGATTATTATAACTTCTCGTCTCGAATCGCCTTCCTGCAAAATGCATCGAAATCACCGAGATTGTTTATCCTAGTCGCGCAACAAAATTCCTTTTTCCTCGGACGCGCGAGAGCACAATGCTCCGGAGGCTGTTGGAACGAAGATGTTGGCGTCTATATGACGGTATACGCGTACCGGGCGGCACACACGTACGGCAGTAAGGAAGCGGCTGCTCGGAGCAGAGCTCGCGGAAGAGCCTCTTAAATATCCAAGACGCGCGAGACGAAAGGGACAACGACGACAACCGTGTCTCCCGGCGTGGTCTCACGGGGGCCACCGACTTCAGTAGGTGTCCCGCTTACAGACCGCGTTAATTATAAATTCGACCCGAGTCTCTCGCTTACCGCCTCGCGCGTCGCGTCGCCTCGCCTCGCGTTTCCAAGTAAAACGGTCAGTCCGCCACGGCCCGCCCGATGGTCCCCGCCGCAAAACTGCCTTGGGAGCCGTTGCGATTTCGCCGATCGAATATTCAAACCGGGAGAATCTCCGAGGAGACCGGGAGAGAATTTCGACGGTTCTGCCTAATCAACGATTCGTCCAAGAAAAAGAGAGAGACAGACCGGGCCCCACGAGTCCCGCATTTAAGGCAATGATGGCGCGTCGGAAGGGCATTCCGCCGAATCTTGAAGAAATAATCGGAGGACCTCTTTAAGTACACGCTGTCGCGACGCGCGGGATATAATTTTGAGAATGACCGCCGTTTCGTTTGCAGAACAAATCGCTGCCCGCAGACGACACGATCGCCGCGGGCGCTTGCAGGAATCCGTCGTCGAACTCGTGGCTGAAGAGTCGGACGTCGCCCACCTCCAGGACTGGAAGGGGTCCGTCCGCAGCGGATATGAACGTGCAGCTCGGCAGCGCCGGCTCGCCCACGCTGCGACTCGCCAGCGTAAAGGTGATTTCACACAAGTCTAACGAAATCCGTCGTGAGTCGTGAGGGTCTAAAACCAGCCCGCGCTATTACATTACATCCGGACGCGATTACGCGAAGGCGAATTAGCCCGTCTGTTAGCAACTTTGAATAAATTGACTTCGCAGAAGTCGCCGCGTCGACTACGTGACACGTCTCTTTTAATACGCTGCGTCCGTTTCTCGCGTGACGCGATTTGCTGATCACGTTTACCACGACAAACGAATTGCGGCGAATGATTTTAGACGCCGAACACGATCCCGGGTCTGCGGCCGGCGTTCACGAACGTCCTCGGTCCCATAACGAGCGTGAACGAGCCGAAGAGCATATCCCAGCAGAGCACGCCGAGCAGCGATGAGAGCAACTCGCCGACGGAGTTGAACTCGTACAAGAGGCTAACGGACAAGCCGCCGCTGATAAAGCAGCTGGCGATGGGTTTGACAGGTGGACGCGACGTTCTTGGGCTGAACGGCGAGGATGACAGCTGTCCGCTCATCAGCGGTAGCAGCACGCCGACCAGTCCGACGAACAGGCCCCATTCCGGGGGCTACATAAACGAGGCGATCATTGACTCGGAGGGTACGAGGCCGTCGTACAACAAAATTCCGCCGTCCGAGAGCCTCGACAACACCATCAACGCGTCCATCACCAACGCCAAGAACTTCAACATCGAGAACAACAGGTAAGTGCCGAAAGGACCCATTCTTCGTTTCCTTCCCCTCTGCACTGAGAGAAAAATATAGTTACCTACTTTTGGAACCAACCATAATTTTATAATATTTCTAACAATAAATATGATTGAGTTGCGACACTTGGTTTACAACTTAGGAAAAATTTTCACAAGGAGCCAGACTAAAATTTTTATATTGGCCCTAGTTTGGAAAACAATATATGATTCCTAGATAAAAAAGTGTGACAATCCTAACTTGGGTCTAAACTAAAGTAAGGAAAGTTAGCTAGGCCTCAATTATAGCCTAGAAAGAATTTCCATACGGGCATAATTTCATAATATTTCTAACAAAAAATATGATTAACTTAACTATATGCATCATTATGTTAACCATAATTACCTATCATTAGAAATACTATAAAATTATGGTTGGATCCAAAAGTAACAATATTTTTCTTTTAGTGTATCTCTCTCTCTCTCTCTCTCTCTCTCTCTCTCTCTCATCTACCTCTCACCTTTCCGGAAGCGGAAGGATCTCGGTACAAATCGTGAACGACAGCTCTTTCATTTTCAGGATAGGGCACAATTGCCCGGACTCGGGCACGGAAGCAGACTTCAAGTCGAAAAGAAGATCGCAAATTAGCACGTCGAGCAGCTCGGTGCCCGCTGACGGAAGCACTCATGGCTCAACGCCAACCCCGCCGCCTCTACCCGAGAGAACAGACAGCCTGAATAATCGAAGCGAGGAGGCCGAGCTACGCAAGGCGCCCTGGTTTCAAGCCGGAATACCCAGGTTGGTCTCCGCGACATTACTACGATGTCGGATGTAAAATATACACGCACGCACACATACGTACATTTACGGCGGTGTGCCTTCTCGGGTGAGCCGAAATAGCACGTCGCCTGCGGCTAATTTTAAATATTCGTCGGGTGATCCAGCCCACAGTCCAGTCCAGTTTCCAGTGGCCGCCTTTGTGACTGGGACACGCAAATCCGATCGTCCCCCCACGCGTCACCCCGCAAGAAAAGACCTCCCGCCCATCATTAACGATACGAACCGTGATTCCAGAGAGATAACGCTGGAGGTACTGAGCCAAGAGCCGGAAGGAGCGTTCATGGTGCGCGAGAGTACCAGCAAGCCCGGATGTTACGCCCTCTCCCTCCGTGTGCCCCGTGAATTCCAGCCGAGCGGAATAGCTCATTATCTCATAATGCGTACAAACAAAGGTTACAAAATCAAAGTAAGTCTCCCTTTCTGTTTTCGGCCGTACCTTCTTTGCCGAGTATCGAGTACCAAAGTGCTTCGGCGAACGGAGGCTCGCGAAAGTCAAAGCGTATCTCCCGTCGGCGAGAGTATCCGCGTCGCCGTCAAAGGACTAAAAAAGAAAACTATGATCCCACAAACTGCTTAACGTTTCTCTCTCCAAAAATAACAGTCGCTGGATTGTTTTGACAGACGCGATGCCGATTGTGTCTTAAAACGCGGTACGTTCCTAAATAGTCAAATCTGTTGAAACGAAATAAATTTCGCGAGGTATCCGCCATAAATTTTATCGCCAGAATGCGGAAATATAAATGTACTTAATTTTAAATGAAATATATCATTTAAATGACTGCGAAACAGGTTCTGCTTCGTTCTGCAGAACACGTGTTAAATGCGAGCGCAGTTAATGTCATTCTGCTACGATATTCCGCTCGAATATACCAGCAAACTAACTAGCGTACCGCTAACATTCCTGCTTATTGGATCTTTGCGTTCGTACGTCGGCTTCTACAGAAATAAAGCTCTTTTTAACGCTCGGAATAATATCCGCGGTAAAGAGAATTCTCTTACGTAAGCGCAAGTTAATATTGAAATAAGCTGCACGGGATGCTAATGCGCGAAGGGCCGAAGCTTTTAGCGGCCTGAACATTATACTCAGGACTACCCGTGCCTGGGTGCAAAGCCACCGCGCATTTAGCCTTACGGATACGTGTATTTAAATGGTCGAACTTGCCCCCTCGTAGGGATAGATTAAATGAGTCCGCGGACTTTGATAATCTCCGAAACCAGTATAAATGAGTTTTGTTGGATGTGCCGCGGATGCCGTAGGGAAATCAAAACTCCGCTTTTCTCTCTCTCTCCCTCGCCCTGCCGACGACTGCGGAATTGCATCTGCCGCCGTCGCCACCGCTCTGTAACAAGCACAGCGCGCAGATTCGAATGAATGCCGGTGCGTGATAACCCTGATACGCGCCGAGGCCCGTGTCAGCGTCGCGCGTGTATGATACATTTAATATCGCCTCGTTATGCGGCGTGTTTCGCAGCGCGGATGCTGAAAACGCGAGGAAAGATCTCCGACCGACTAATATCGCATTTCATTGTCCCCCGGCAACGCGGCGTGTTACCGAGGTGGATGTAACGCGATCATATGCATAATATTGAATAATACAATATGCGCGCGATAACAACTGAAACAATATGTTCCGCGCACATTATCATTTTTGCGCTGTTTATCGAACGGTTTCTCTCTCGATTGTTTCAAATAAATCTCCGCCGAAACGTCTCGTTGGAGAACAAACACCCAAAAAGAAAAAAGTATTTCACGTTCAAAGTGATTTTTTCCTATAATCTCATATTCTAAGCTTACTGTTTTACAGCAAATTCCTCTTTCAGTAAAGTGAAAAATATTTTTTTCTACCTCAAATACTTTTGTTTATATTATTTTTCGCTTGATTTCAGAGGAATCTTTTTGAGGTCAATATAGGAGTAAAATCTTCTAAGATTTAGAGGATTCCACGTATATAAAAAAAAATTTTTTTTTTTTTGGGGTGAATGAATTATCTCGAGCACCTGTTTTGAGACAATTTTGTATTTTTACTCAACACCTTTATGACGAAATTTTTTTCCGTTCTTGTGTTTAAAAGAGTAAAAGATTTGGCGCTGCATGTAAAAATACATGACATGTAAAGAGAACTCTGTTTTTATTTTTCCACCGGGCCGGATAAAAACCGTAACCGTTTTGACACAACGTTTACAGTTGCGAGAGTAAGCGGAGATATCACGAGCGAGATAGCGCGATGTGCAAACATCGAAAAGCGTTAGAATTAACGTCGATGCAGCACTTGGAACGGCTGTGAAATCAATAATGTCGTGTGTTTCAGGGCTTCACGAAAGAGTTCACGACGCTCACCGCGCTAATCACTCACCATTCGGTCATGCCGGAATTATTGCCGTGCCCGCTGTCGCTGAGCCGATATAATCCGAGCTTCGTCAAGACTGACTCCAGCAAGGATTTCGCGGACATCGATTCGGATCCGGATTACAATACCCTGGCGGATTTTCGCAAAATGATGGCCGACCTGAATGTCTAGGACGATCGTCGGGGACTCTCCTTCCCGCGACTCGTCGATTCACGTGCAACCAGTTGGAACGCGCGGCACTGTTCGGTATATTTGTACCTGGATCGATTTTGTGCCATTGCATCGTACGCAAAGGGCCGACGTTACTTTGCGATCTCGTCGTCCGTGAAAGGGATGCCTGGGGTAATCGCGGCGCAACGCTTTAAGTTAACGAATCTATGTTCCGGAAAGACTCGCACAGCCACCAGTGATACATACTCGTAAGTCATTAATAACGGTAAGAAAACGGTAACGTAGATAATTTAATAACTCCTAGTGTTATATATGGACGCGTGACTGGAATAGCGGTGCGTTTTTTTTTTTTTGTATTACAGCACGCGCGCCTAGCGAGATGTTAGTTTTAAGCTTGTTACAGCGGACGAAGCGAAACAATCGATGTCTGTCGAATCTTCAATCGGAGCAAATTATTTTCGCAAAACGGAATATATGTTCAAGCGCTCGTTACGGGGGTTATTATATTTTTCGCGGGTTTTTCCACGGTTAAACGGAAGTAAAATCGAGTTTTGTTATCGTTTGGCTCGCTCCCGACAGTTGCAACGATGCCAAACGATTCGTATAAATATATCCTTGTTATAAAACGCGCAATAGTCGAGTGTTTGGAGAATTGAGAAGATAAGTGGAACAAATCCATGTATTGCGGATTTAAAAAGAATTTCGTATAAATTTTAATTTATAATTAAAATATCAAGTTGAAAGGACATTAAAAATGCACGATGATCCAAAAAGGGAGGTGATATATGAAAGATATGTTCTCTGAGAGAAAAATCGATAATTCCTTTCTAAAATAGCATTATATTGAGATATTTTTTCCATCCAGTTCCTCTCTCGATTGCAGCTTCACGGCGTCCGAAAGTGATCTAGTAATTTTAATTCGACTGAAACGATTATCTAATACTTTTTTGTAAGACGTATTGAAGGAATATTGAGGATAGTGTTACCATCGTCGCACATAACGTAAACTATGTTGATTTTTCGCTCCGGAAGCGGGAAGGCTATTATATAATAGGCGAATATAATCATCTCCTCCGCTTTGACTGGACTTAATAATTAATCAAAAGTGTATACACGAATTGCGAAAAATGGCGTCACATTCTGTACCTCGAAGAGAATCGCTTAAAAGCTCTTCGAGTTTGGGAGCAAATCAAGACGTGACTGGTCCATTATCGAGCCTGTACATGTCGAAGTTAGATCCTTTCGTTATCATTTAATCGCATTCCCGATGGTATATCACAATCCGATACTATATCGAGGACCAAAAACGAAAATAAATTCACCGAAATTTCGATGAAAAGAGAAACAGTTCGTTCTCGTTTAGTATTGAAAATGGAATAAATAATTTCAATTGCCGCATGTTTCAAATAATAACTCGTGCAAAATAACGGGGAAAACAAGAATTTGTAGATTTATTTCTCATTCCATGGCAAATAAAATAATACAAAATTATTGGAAGATGTTCTACTATAATTTAGTGAAATCCACATGTAAAACGGAATTAAAAACGGATAAAATATTTTTCGCTTTTGGTCTCTGATCGCAATATGGATGTACATGTGTTTATATGTATATATGTTATAATTGTTCTTATTCGCGCATTATATTTCCACACGTATATTTAATTAATGAACGTCAAAGAGAGAATTAATAAACGGCATGGAATCTTGGAAATGCGATTACGCCTAAGAGAGGACACAGAACTTCCTCGAAATTTCGACTCGACGAAACACGAATTACTGTAATAGGCGATAATTTAGTTTCTCAGCTATCCTAGTCTTGTACAGAAATTTCGCGCATAGCTGCGACAATGAAATTCATACGATTATGCGTAGATAATTAACGTATTTAAACGATTCTCAACGGCGACCAGACACTAAATCGCGTGGCACTTTTTTATACACCAGAAAATAATTTTTCGAATATAATCACCACGTATTATCATTTTCTTGACTATATACGAGTTACTAAGACTATATCAAAAACTGCCAACATCTCATTAAAAAGAATCGTTCGTTACGACCATAATCATTCATTACGAAAAATAAGAGCAAAAATTAAGCTCTCGATCTCGGTAATTAAATTTTGATGCTGTAAGGATATACGAGAATGTAAAAGCGACATATACATCTTTGTAGCATCAAATATTAAATTTTTCGATAAAATCTTTCGATTCCTGAACGAATGGGACAAATGAGAATGCATCGATAACGTGTCGATGAGTTTCATATTGAGATTTATATCTAGTAACGCATTGTGTTGGGAGAAAGTTCAGAATGATGCATATGATGCATTGAAATCGTATGTATGATATGTATAATAGATTTGTGCGAATATGAATCACTGTGACTTTCTGCTTCTACAATGTGTTCCTGCATAACGCTTTAACGACAACGCGAATTGCTAAGTTATTGTAATAACGAAACGGGAAATCTCATAGAAATGTATCTGCAAAATATTATTAAATCCACCACAATCATTTAAAATCACGACTGCAATTGCATGAGAAAAGGTGATATGTCTTATATCGTTAATCTCACACACACGCGCGATCTGACGGATCGCGCAAAAAATTTAAAATAGTGTTTTTGGAACTTAAAATAAGAAAAAAAAACGAAGAAGAGTGTTTGTATTACGAAATCGATTGATGCGTGCTAAGATAATCGCGCAAGAAACGCAGCATAATTAACTGTTGTAATGTACGCTACGCATGACATTAATCACTGCTTGAGGTTTGTAATGTTTTACGAATTTATTATCGCGATGCGTTGTATAATGTCAAGAGAAATTATTTATTACAATAAATATAATACAAAGTACTCGTTACGATCACATAACAATACATCCTATACAATTTGATAGTATAAAAATTGATGACTCGAGATAATTAACGAGTCGGTAAATAAAAGCTGAAATGTGATGCGTACAATCGTGTTAGATAAAAAGATGCGAGTACATTCTGCTTCAGCTGTCTTGACGCACAACATTCTTTTGCCTTTCTGACACGAACGGTACTGTTCCCTTCTTGGAATGATAACGCCTGTTAGCCTCCCTGCGAAATAAAAACAACATTTTAAGATACCATTCAAAAGTATATTGAAAATTCACAAGTATTGCAATTTAGTTGTACTTACTTGCGTCTATTTTTCTCACGAATCGTTCGTAATTCGGCTCGCGCGTTGTATATGTGCTTCGGCACTTGTCGGTGACGTGCAATTCGTCGAACTTCCGGATGCGCCGCGTACTTCTCTTTCAAAGCATCATTGACGAGCAGCGCGTTCCTTTCTCTGGCCCTCAGCTGTTGGAAGTAGAAAGATAATTATAATTCTTGCTAGATTGCACGTCAATTCGTGAAATTGTGATACTGATGCTTACAATGCCGAGCTTTTCCGATGCTTTAGCCTTCCACACGCGAAGATTCATTTCGTCGCTGCCGCTAATTACGTATTTGTTATCGAGCGACCATCCAACGCAGGTAAGTCTGTGCATGCGCCTCGTGTGGTACACCTCTCGCGAGTGGCCTTTGTTCATCTCGAAAATACGGATCGACTTGTCGTAGCTGCCAGAAACAAATTCTTTCCCCGTCGGCGAATAGTCCACGTCTATTACAGCGTCCACATGATCCATATGGACGTTAACTGGCGTTTTCAACTTGCGGATATCATATGTGTACAAACTGAAAACAAATGTATTTGAGGTTCGCAGAAAAATTGTGCAAAGCATAATCCTTCAATAATCTTGACTTTATTACTGCTTACTTGTAATCTTCATTAGCACTCGTAAAAACGAAAGCTTCCATGGGATTCCAAGAGAGCTTGTTGCTCCGTAATTTCATCACTAGCTTTGTTAAAGGCCCTGTCTCTCTAGTATCGTATAAAATAATGCTGCGATCGCTGCTGCAAGAGACTGGAAGTTAAATTGAAGATTTAAAATACCTCAATACAAAGCATAGACAGTTAATTTGGAATTTTACTGATGACGCTTCATAAGGAAAAAAAATGTAATAAAAATATAATACTCTCATCGTATGTCATTACCTAAAAGATCTTTCTGTACAGGATTAAATTTTACATCAAGCAGACTATCTACGCCCCATTTAAACGAGCGAAGCGGCTCATTACGAGTATCCTCCCACATTTGACATATTCCTTCTCCGCAAGTAACAAACACAGGTTTGGTCCGATGATGAGTTATACCAGTCAATACCGTCTACCGGATAAAAGAAATTTCTTAAAAAATGTTGACTAGTTTAACGTTTGGCAAATCTCGAGGAAAACGATTTACATACCTTGCTGGCGATAGTATTCACGGGTTCCTCATCTCCGCCAGCGGAGACCGCGTCCCAGGTCTTGACTGTCTTGTCGTCGCCGACAGTGATGAAGCGTTTCCCATCTGGCACATACGCGATGCCGCGAACAATGCCGTCGTGAGCCAGAAACGAGCGCGTGCACGTCCCCTGGCCGAGATTCCACGTTCTCACCTCGCCGTCGTAGGCGCCGCTCAGAAGAGTGGACAGCTGCAAGGGATGTTTACACATGCATGATATCGCATCCTTGTGGCCCTCCAAGCTGGCCACAAACGGCTTCGCGAACACCCTCTCCAGCTTAACGGCGTTCAGCGCCTTCGTGTACTCCCTAGCCGCTTGAAAGGGGTGCAAAGAGGGATCGAAGTTTCGTGGGACTGCAAACGATAGAAATGGTAAGTCGATTATTGCTGTACTCTTTCTTTGGGGGGTTTAACGTGCCTTCGTCTATTAATGTCTACTTCTACCAATGCAGATTAACTTTAATCTCGGTTTAACTTACTTTCTATCTTTTTCTAATTCTTAAGACTAAAACAGATAGAAAGTAAGTTAAACCGAGATTAAAGTTAATATGCATTAGTAGAAATGGACATACGACAAATTGCTGTATCAGGTTAGACCTGCTCCGAGATTAGGACAGACTTACTTTTGTGAATGTCTCGTTTAGTTTCCCGCAAGTACTCATCAGGATTTCTACTTAACACTTTGATCTTCATCCTCGAGAAAGAATTTTTCACGCACTTTTCTACTGAATATGTAAAAATTGTCTTCTCGATATCTCCACGTGTTTGTTGAGAATAAACAGAAAATACTGTGGAGAGACCAATGCGACATCTAAAGACATTTATAAGGATTTTGTAGCCTCTGGAAACTATTCTGTTTTATCATGTTAGCAGAGACTCCAATCACTTTAGCGAAGACTCGAACGTTTTTAGTAAAGATTTAAACCCTCTTTAGAAGTAGCATTATTTCTTCTAAAAAATAACTTTCAGGCGTCTATTCAGAAAGTCTTGAAGATATTTTTAAAATGTTTTTGTCTTTCGGTAAAGTCTTAAAGATATCTTTTTAAAGTTATTTATTATCTACGATTTTATGGATGATCTTTAATTAATTCACCGATAAAATAACATTCTAATTGTTAGTTTTTCGAGTTATGCCACTCCTGTAAGATCATTATAAGTTTTTAACTCAACTGATAAATTGTCTAAAGATTATCATTACATTTTGAAGTCATCTAAAAGACATTTCAAAATTCCAAAGATGTCTTATAGATTTTGATTTTACAATTGTTAGAAAAACATCTGCGTGGTTTTAAAAAATTTCATTTCCTGATTTATCTCGTTTTTGAGAACTCCAATAAAATTCCAATGAATTTAATCAGCAATTAATTCAATCAGCAGAATTGCTTAAAGCAGAATTTCTAATTATATTACTCATTGTCTTTATTTAATCTTTTTTTATTTCTATTTTCTACATTAATAATATGACACTTCTCTTGTTATTAATAAGTGTAGCTTTTTCTTTTTTCTCCTTTCTACGGCTATTTCTAAATATTTAAGTAAAATTTGATCAAAACTGATGGCGACTATTCTGTATCATAATCATTGAACCAATCAATAAAATGATACATTAAATAGGAGTGGGAGAATATGATATCATGTTCTAGGTAAATTCAGTATCATATGTAAAGAGTAAGGAAGAGATATAGAGGACAAGTGAAACATTTCGGCAAATAAGATTACGTGAGTGATAAGATTACACAAACTTTTAACTCAACCTGCAGACACGATAAGCACCATCTCGTACTGAGGCTTCAACCGTGCCGAATCGATTTCCATTATGCCAGGTGAGCAGAAAAGTTTTTTTAAAGTATATTAAAATAGATATAAAAAGAAACCTTTTGGAATTTACAAGCTCAACTTTCTGCTTTTTCACTGTATAAACCTCTTCGATTTCTCACATCTTTCTCGATAATTGTTTTATTGTGAATTTAATCGAATGTCATTGCTTCCTATATTGTAATCTTCTCGTTATTAAGAATATATTTAAAGGCACTAAATTTAAGATTCAAATTACAATTCTATTATAATCAAGGTAATTTAAATCTTAACTAAACAATAGAACGTAACTTTTATTTTTTAAATTAATTTTCCGAAATTTAATTAATTATAAGAGCAATCTAATGTAAAAATCTAATAATAATAATAATAAAATAAAATAATTTTTGTTTTAAGATAATTTTCATTTACAATTATAATAGTTAAAAATTGTATAATTCTTTAACACCGTGCGTGAACACGTATGCTTACGTGTAATGTTTACATTTTATTATATATTGAATAAATATTGTTGTAACAATTAATATTTCGAGAATTCTATAAAAATAACTAAATCTGTTCGAATTTATTTTATTAAATATAGTTACTTTATTTTAAAAGTGTGTGTGAGACATGTGTAGATTGTAAAGATAACATGTATGACACATGAAATCATCGATTACACGAACCGTCTGGAAAAAAGTTTTATCATATCGATTACAAGACACGTATATCGGTTTTGGCGCGATATAATATTACGTAACACACATATATATTACAGTTATTTATAGATATCTATCTGATAGTGCAAAATAAGATTTATATTATTTAATGAAATTAAAACTTTTAGCATTAGATACAACATTACTAAAATTAACAAGAATCAATAAATTATATTAATAAATAAATAAAATAAAGGTATTAATGAATCGTTAAAACAAATTAATAATTTTTTTAAATATTGAAATTTAAGAAAAAATTTACAAATTTTCTACATTTATTTTATCTTACAATTAATGAATTTTCCATTAGAAAGACCAGACATTTGATTAAATATTAAATATGAATTTTTCATCTCCAACAAAGTAAACATCAAGAAACTGAAGTTTAGTAAATACGTTTAAATTCACCAATTTATTAATTTATTTAATCGAATCAGTTTTGCTGATAGTTTATCATTGTCACAGCCTACAGGTGGGTAAGCCGTACCAGCGGCCAATCGCTGCCAGAAAATGTGGTCGTTGGCGGTCGTGATTCTGACGGAACCACACTTTACGTCGGTCGAGCTTTCCACGATGGCGACATGTTGCCAGCGAAAGTGATTCCTGAGAAGGGTGTCGCTTACGTTTGTCACAACGGCGAGGAACATCCCAAACACAATTTCGAGGTGAGTACAAAACCAGATAAATTTTTTCTATATTATTGAGAAACGTTTTCAATTATGAGCAAAAATTTACATCAATTTATCATTTTTCCAGAAATTGAAATTGAAACTCACAAAATCGTATAAAAATTTCTAAATTCATCCTATTAACATCAAGATTATAATTGTAGAAATCGGCTTTAACTATAATTTCTTCACAGAAATCATCATCGTCCATTTACATCTTAATTCATTCATCATTCCGAAGATTCTATGAATTGATTTAGAATCGTCTAGAGGACCAGCGAAAAAGTTCTTTGATTTTATAACAGCGATTAAAAAGCAGTTACATCATTTTTATAACTTACGTAACGCGTCGTAAGTAATCAATATAGTCAAAGTGCAAAACTTTCCAAGATTAATCATATCGGTTTTATTAAGTTCAAGATAATCTCGAGATATCAAGCTTTTTTTTGAAGCAGCTATTGAATTGATGAAGATATGATTTCATATAGATGGTTTAATAATTCGCACAAGATATAACGATATTTCGCTTATATCTAATAATCTTTCTTGGTCAAATAATAACAAATAGTAAAAAATTAATTTGATCAACGATAATTATAAACAATTAATTATATTAATATTGTTATATAATATTACGATATTGTCAGGTCCTTTGCCAAGGGGAATTTGCATGGGAGTTCTGCAACAACGGTGAGGTGCCACCGGACGCGATAATCGCCGGCCAAACCGCGGACGGAGAACCTCTGTACGTTGGCCGTGTCCTCCATAGTGGATCTCAAACAATTGGCAAGGTCGGTCTTTTCGGCAACTATTAATCTCAGGCTCGGCAGTAGTGATAAGCATTTGAAAACACGGAATGACGTCTCGATATTCGAAGCACACTTTTGCCAAAGTATTCTCCAATCTACGCATTTGGCAAGCGAAAGTCGTTTTTATTCCTGCGTGGCCTTTCTTGAGACAAGAGAGATATAATTCAGATAGTCAAAATTGTATATACATATAAGGTAGTTTACAGTTCGATATCTTAGAAATTACGCCATCGAATTTAAAGATTTAGGTTTTGAATTGTATGAATCTGAAGAATCTTCAAATGTGAATGGAATGATTGGTTTCCAAACACCAATTACATGAGTGGGGAGGGGATTAAATTTAAAAATGTTGAATGAAAACTTTTATACAAAATTTCTATTTTTTTGGATTCTATGAAAAAAAACTTACTTTTATATGAAATATTTCTTATCAAACGTTTCTAAAAAAATTTGACGGTTTGAAGTTTCGACTTATAGCTAGTTAAAGCGCTTGGAAATGTAACTGTAAAAATATTGGCATTATTTTTTTCATTAATGACACTATTAGTATTAAGCGAAAGAATTATTAACGTTTCAGTAGTATTGTTTCTCAAATATTATAGGATTGAAAAATTTCATGTGACATTTTGTAATTTAGAAAAGCAATTTCATACGTTTATTTTTAATTTACATAAATTGCGTAAAAAAAGACACAATAACCGTAAATTTAAAAATAAGCATAAAAACATAATAAACGTATCACTAATGAAGATAAAACATTGTTAATATTCTTGCTGCAATTACATTCGCGAGCGCTTCAAATAACTATAAGTCAAAACTTCAAACCGTTATATGTTTTTATAGAAATATTATATATTTATAGACAAAATATATTAATAGACAAAAAAATGTTTTGGATAAAATTATGTTGTTTTCCTTTATAGAATCCAAAAATGTAATTTTGTACAAGGATTCTCATTTAATATTTTTAAATTAACTCCTGCCTCACCCACGCAATCGAAGTTTGGAAACCAACTTCCACACATTCACATTTAAAAGCTCTTCAGATCTATAATTCAAGACCTAAATTTTTAAAATCGATGGTATGTTTCCGAGATATCAAACTGTAAAGAATTATGTGGGCCACTCTGTATATCTTTTTAAATATTTTTTCAGGTACAACCGAGTCACGGATGTCTGTACATTCCGTACGACGGTGAGGAGCTGTCATTCAAGGATTACGAAGTACTCGTCATGCATTAACTCGATTGCAGATGCCCGAAGATTGAAGATGTAATACGCATTTTATATACGGCCGTATAGTTAATTGAGTCAAGCAAAACAACCTCCAAACACACTGCTGAAGCAAGAATTAAATGAAACGTTATTGAACAAAATTCTCTGTTTTCTAAATATCTGTAAAGATTCATCAAAATAAAATGATGAAAAAAAAAGTAAAATAATAATTTTTAATTATTTCTAACGATCAATAAATAATATCGAGGATAAACGATTCACATTACTTATTTACCTTAACTAGTATGATGTCGCTACATAAATTAAATGTATAAGTACATGAATATAATCTACATTCGCTAAAAATATCATACAATAATAAGACAAGAGTGACATTCAAAGTGTGTGAATAAAAATTATTTTTTTTTTGCATATTTTCCTTCATCCTCAATTTAAATGCCGTTCGTGTTTCAGCTATATTCTACATTATTAAAAAATAAAAGTGAATAATAATGCGCAATATGTTGACAAAGGAAGTAACCCAGTTAAACTGCTATCAACGAGCGACGAAATAGAAATCATGTGCAAGGCAAATGAAGCGCGAAAATAAATAATACATCGGTGACCTAAAAGTAGTTGTATCGCTCCGATGAGAACGCGTGGCGAGAGAAATCGTTTCTGTCCACTAAATTCGATAGCCGCGAGGGAAAAAAAATCGAAAGTTGCTTTATGCGCCTGGACTTTATGCGGAATTGAAATCGTTAACTGGCACCACGGCTACCAGTTGGAAAATCCGCGATCCTCGGAGCGAGCGGTTCAGCGGAGCGAGAATGCAACCGACTAAAATACTCTTTGTCGACCGTGGTAATTATCACGCCACCAATAGACGATTTAGCTGCTATTAGGAGGCTTTTGTCGATCGGCCGTCACCGATCGTGGTAAACTAGCCAGTTGATAGCCGCGAAAGAATCCGCGCCTCTCGCGCGTCGCGAGCGCGGCCGCCATGATGGCACGGCCGACGAGGATGGCTCTTGAGTAATGACCACCACAGACGCACCCTCGTCGGTCGGATATCAAGACAGAGAGCGAGAGAGAGAGGGAGAAAGAGTGAGAGAGGGAGAGGTGCCGGTGACAGCTCTGCATCGAATATTTTATAAGCATCGCCGTGGAATTGCGAGCATTACTCACTTGACGGCATCATACGTCAGACTTAAAAGCCAGGGCCGCCTCTAGACATCTTGTCTTTCGTCGCGAGGATGCGGCCTTGCGGACCTCGCGGTCCGCACGGTTTCGCGATATCGCGCGGTCGCGCGAAGCGACCTTGAGGACCTCGCGAGTCGCGAGAACTCGACCGGAGGGTCCGGGTCCGCTCGAAGAATAAGCGAACCTCCGCTTGTCCGCGCGAAAGAAAAGGAATTGGCCGGTAACAGCGGCGACAATCGGCGACGGCGGGGACCACCTGCGGGGAAAATCCGCGAGGCGGAAAAACCTGAGACGGGACGAGCGAACAGGCACGGCTTGAAGCTCGAGCTTGAAGACCGAGCCGCGCGAATAGCCTTTGAATTCACCGTCGCAGATAATGGCACTTGGACGGCCCTGTCTAAAATAGGCTCCGCGACTGTAGAACGCTGGGACCGTGCGTAGTAGTGATTACTTTATCAACGAATTGTCACATTTAACAGCGCCTCGTCGACGTTACGCGCGGCAGCGATTCGACGACGCTGCCTGTTTACGCTCAGTTGCCATCCGTTCGACATCGTCGACATTGGTTCGCCGGCGGCCGTTTCCGCTTCGGCCGTTGCAGAGGACCCCCTCGCGTTTCCCACGCGGTTCGTAAAATTGCGCGCGCGGCGAAGGTCGAAAATATGATCTTTACGAGACTGCACGGAGCTACCCGCCCGCTGTTCTCGATAAAAGAGGAAACGCATTCGGCTGACGCCGGGCTGATATCAACCACTGTCATCTGATGAGAAATTTGCACAACTAGAGGAACTAGAGGAAGAGAAGTGTCAAGGACGACAGAAGGCAGTGTGATCGATCACTCCGGATGGACCGCTCGGTGAAAGAGGGTTACGCAACGCAGATCGCACGAGTTGGTCGTACGATTTTGTAAACAGTCTCTTACGAATCGTTGACATCATCCGGGCGCGAGGACCGGTTTGCCGCGTGGAAGATCACGACGGTGAACTTTTCTATATCCCTCGACGTACGTAACGCGCAGTTGGCGGATCACGTAAAAGGAACAATGTATCGTCGAATCGTCAGGTACATGAAACCGAAGAAGATCGTCATCCGCCGACGTAAGAACAAGTACTCTCTGGGCAGGAAGATGAACACGATAATCATGACGCGCCGTTCATTCATCAACATGTCACTGCTCAGGTTGCTGGACTAATCCCCCAAACTTTATGCTACGCGGAAATCGAAGTTGGACTAGTCTAAACTTTGTGCTACGCGGAGAGGTTTGGCGCACGAGGCGGCTCGTTATGCTCCATCGCGGAAGACACTCGCGTGTCAAGGTGATCAGCATGGTTTTCACGCGTCGGGAAAGGAAAATGGGCAGGACCATCGGCGGGGCGACCGTCAAGGAAGAATAGGATTCAGGGAGCGTGCGGCGGGAGGACTCCCCCCGCTTCCCCTTCACTCTCCCCTTCCCTCCCCCCGCCCTCGGAGGCCTCGGGCCCTCGGTCGTCGTGGGGCTGACCTTGACCCGAAAAGTTGCGCGGAGCGGAATCGGAAGCGACTCGCGCGCGGTGCCGCTGGTAATCGCGCTCGTGGAGGCATTAGCCGCGTGCCGTGCACCGCGCGGAGGTACCGATTAAGCGCGAACGTCGGCGACGTTGCCCCGTGCGGGGGCCACCGCGTGTGCTTAGTGCCTGGGTGGATGTACACGAAGGCGGACCAAGTCGCTGCTAACGCGCTGCAGGAGGCCGATAGGAAAGAGTGGCGAGCGAGCGGTGACAGCGCGGCCCCGGGAAAGAGGCGGTACGGGGGTATTCGCTGGTGCTGGCGGTGACCGGCGAAGGAAGGAGACAGATAACACCGCCGCGTCTCGTAATGCACGATGGTGCATTAGCCGAGAGCCGCGGGACCACCGTGCGATTTCTCCCGACCACCTGAACCCGGACTGCCAGACGGCTTGATGATCCTGATTCGAACCCATACGCCCGGAGAACCAATCGAAAGAGAGAGAAAGATCAGCTCCCGATTCTGCTTCCTTCCTGACACGTGAAACATGACCGAGATCACGACGACGATCGGCACGCCCGCGGGGCTCGCGCCGGAGAAGAAAGCGGCAGTTCCCGTGACGGACAAGTCCGACAGCGCCGTCACCTGGAAGTCCATGAGTATCCGGCAGAAATGGTCCTTCCTGACCAGCAACATCACCGTCGAGCCGATGGTCGCGTGCTACGTGATCCCGAGCGTGCTCTCGCAGCTGGCCACGCAGAATCTCATCCTCGAGAAGGCGTGTCGGGTGAACCTGGCCTACCCGGACGAGGTCTGCGCGGCCCTGGCCGCGAGGAACACCACCGGCTACGAGACCGAGGAGATCGCGGTGCAGCAGATGGTGGCGCGGATGCAGACGTGGAAGACGCCGCTGCAGAGCGCCCTGCCGACCATCCTGATCCTCTTCATGGGCGCGTGGAGCGATCGCACCGGCCTGAGGAAGCCCTGCATGCTGCTGCCGATCATCGGCGAATTCTTCAGCAGCATCACCCTCCTCGCTTGCACCTACTGGTTCTACGAGTTGCCCATGGAAGTGGTCGTGCTGGAGTCGCTCTGGCCGGCGTTAACCGGCGGTTGGTTCACCATGTTCATGGGTATCTTCAGCTACATCGCGGACATCACGACCGTGGAGTCGAGGACGCTCAGGATCGGCGCGGCCAACGTTTTCGTGTCTCTGGGCGTGCCGATTGGCATGGCCCTTTCGGGGATATTGTACAGAAAGCTCGGTTTCTACGGTGTCTTCAGCATCGCGATGGTGTGCTACGTAATGAGCTTTGTGTACGGCCTAGTGGTTATCAAGGAGCCGCCGAGGGTGTACGCGGAGCGCTCGCGGAAAAAGTCCCTCCCGAGCGAGGGAAAGCGGACCTCGTTGTGCGCCTTTGTTCTGGACTTCTTCTCGTTGAAGCATATCGAGGAGACGTTTCGCGTGGCGTTCAAGAAAGGGGCGAACAATCGCCAGAAAAGGGTCATCGTGCTCATGGTTATTGTTATGGTTGTCATCGGGCCTCTTTACGGTGAGTAAATGAAAGAAGAATGAATTGAAATTCTTTAAATAAATATTTTCTCGCCTCAAGCGCTGAACAGGATTATTCAACGGATGCATGTAAGATGTCTCACCCTCAACTGACGTTAATTGTGTAATTCGAGATATTGTCATTATTGCAAAAATAGATACCAATATGATTCATACATATTATTTATATAGCGTTTCGTTATTATTTACGTTATTATTTACATAATCCTTCCGTTAACACCTAAATTTTCCAATTATTTCTAATTTTCAGAATAATGCAACCAAATATATATAATTACAATAAAATAATCAGCTTGGCAAATACATAAATAATAAATTGATAAAACAACGATATAATAATAATTATACATTATTGCTATAAAGCTTTGTTCTAAATTAAAATTATATGTGCCTATACGGCACAAAATTATTCATGTAAACGTATAATATCATTCTTTTACTGAATCACTCCTAAGCGGAAATTATTACGATTAATATGCTCGCATTATGTAAACCAGAAATGGAGCTCCCAGACACGTGAGACGTCTAATAACATCAAATATGCAAACAATTTAATTCGCATACAATTAAATAAAGAAAAAATCGGTAAAACCGTGGAAAACCGTGGTAAAACAGTAAAAAATAAAATTCATCCGTCATTTCTCACGTGCGTCCGTGGCACGATAAAAAACTCACTGTAATTCTCGTTAATCTTGCTACTCACGTTGCGGTAACTGTGCGCATTCCCATCGGTAATTACTTACGTCCGACGGTGTGAATATATATCGTACGTCAGGGGAAAGTAAGAGAAGATATGGCAAAACTAGGCACGCATTATACGAGCGCGAGCACGCGCAGCGCTGCTTGGCCTATCCGAATAATTCGCGCGTTTCAAAGCGCCACGAAAATATCCTTACAAATGTATTATCCGGTACTTGGAATCCTTGATAATCGGGCGATAATCTTCAATGGTATTGGACGTCGTAAATCCACATTTACAGGGACGTGGAAAAATCAACAAATCGAGCAACAAACATTCGTTACATCCATTAGCCGCGATTACGGCACAGGTTTTTTACCAAGGTTTCCGCGCGCAGTTTCCGGACTGTATAATCTATTTTTGCAGCTTTCTCTAACAGACGCACGCCAAGGTACGCTCGGTACGCCAAGAGCTCGTAAATAAAAAAAGTTACGATACCGATACGGACACCGAGCGCTCGGAGCTCGACCCAAGCGTCCGAGCCTTATAGCGGCCGGTGCGGCATATCGGCAACAATAAAGCCTCCAGTTTCTGCCACAGTAGCCCGTGCAAGCACGCGACCACACGAATCATTCAATTTTTCAATTAACGTGCATTTGTTACAGCGCGCTATCGCGACTTTAATGCGATCGTGCGCGCTCGTACGGCGACGACGCACAATTCCAGCACATTTCGCGGATGCCCTTGTTACAATTTAATTATATAGGTAGCCCCGTCGTTACAATGTCTGGCTACGCATTAGCACGTATTACCCCAGCTGCTAAGTGACGCGGGCAGCTCGTCACGCTTATAACAATTTCGTGTAATGGGCGTCTTCCTGATTTCGAATGCCGTAACGCGGATATACCTGTAAGACTCTTCTTCTTGAGACGTTACTTTTCTCGACTCTCCCATTGTCGTCACAGCCGCACGGTGACGTCGCATAAGGAGCGATAATTTATCCTGACGTCTTAATTTAGTTACCGCGAACGAGTCTGCGAGAGATCTCCGTATAAAGATAAACACTCGGTAGCTGCAGGCACATTATAGAGACCAAAACAAATTTTTAATAAACGTAAAAATATCCTATGCGTCAGAGAGTTTCTAAGATTCTTTTGTTAGAATTGATATTAATTATGAGGAAGATCATAATAAGTAGCAATTATGATTCGACACATCTTGTCTACCAGGATGCAAATAAGGAAAATTATACAAATTTCTACGCACTTGTCTTGTGATGGAGTTAATTTCAAAACATGCGATAGCAGAATACATAAGGAAGATATGTAAAATTCACACACATTAGAGTCAATTGACAAGTGACTAATGTTATTTTCAGATTACATTGTAAAGTGCTTATAATAATTTAATATTGAAATTTCAAATCTTTTCCAACGCGGATTAGATATACGGACGTAAAATATACACTTCAAACACAAAAGAATTCTGGTTAAAGACGAATCAGAAAATCTTGTAGGCGTGATCAAATATTCTGGTTATTATAATAGAACTTTATAACTTATAACCAAAACTTTAACTATATAGAACTCTAATAGAACTATAATAGAACTCAATACTTCATAATAATCTTGTAATAATCAGAATGTTTTGGTCACGCCTACAAGATTTTTCTGATTCGTCTGTTTTTAACCAGAATTTTATTTCAGTGTATATAAGGGACAACGCGCGCATAAATTTACACACTTATTTGTACGCAATCTCTGTCGGCACGTATACTAACACGATTCAAACGTGGCTATATATTCCCGACGTAATTTCAGATCTTTGCTCGTCAGAGATACGTGGTGAAAGTCCGCGACTGCAACGTTATATAGTAGTTATATTTTCGTTATAATCCCGCGGCTGAGCGTGTCGCATCGGGGAGAGATACCGCATCGGCACGAGGAGCGTGCGACGAATTTTAATGCGGGGAATGAATTACGGAATCCGTAACTTCTCACATTGCGTGCCAATCGTGTAAATATGCCGTTGCAATTTCATGGGAGAGCGCGCATTGCCAGAATGCACGCGCGTGCATTTCGAAATGATGATGACTTAGATATGCTATCTTTGACAGTCGTGCACCCCTCTATTAGGAAAACGTCTTCTTCATTTTTTCCAGAAAATCGTTTTACGTAACACTAACGTTTGTGTTTGACCTTCGCAGTTAACTTGGCATTACTACAGGAAGCAATTGTCGGTCTAATTGCAGCCGATGTAATCGTGAAAATCGTTTGTAATTGAACAGAAAACCGTTGCGCTTGGGTGAATCTGCAAAATATCTCCCTAGCTATATAACAGTATAAAACTTGACGATAATGGCCTCGTAAAATACGATATGTTACCGCAAGTCAACCGTGATTATTCCAATGATTTATTCAAATACCGGGACAGAGTATAAGTTACAAATCCGTTAATAATAATTATAATTAAAAGTACAAACAGACGAATCGAATCTATAAATCTTAAAAATCTCCCTTGGATACATAAGCGAGCGTGGCTAAGTTTATACAGTCAAGAAACTTGACATATATGTATATATAGCTAATAAATGTTAAATAAATATTTGATAACAAGTAATAGCGAGCGCATCGCGTATTTTTCTAAAAACTGACATCCTGAAAGAAAATTCATTGTACAAAAGTCCATTCCTTTACGTTTCCCTAGCAGAAAAGTATTACTGGCTAATTTATTTTGTAACGCGCGTTAAAACGAAGAAATTATTGACGAGAAAATCATTAGTATGTTCCATGAATAAATACTGAATATATAAAAGTGCCGGCAGCTGGATCGCAGGATCATAATGCGGGTTAGGTCAAACTTTTTATCTTCGTACACGTCAATTGATCCATCTGTTCCTTAGTCCGAGACGGCGATTACGCAACAGTGCGAGTAGCATTATCAAGTCTGTTTCTTTCACAGGCGAAATGGCGGTTCTCTATCTTTACATGCGGTACCGATACAACTGGGACGAAGTGACGTTCAGCATGTTCTCCACGTTTGGCATGGTAACTAATCTGATCGGTAAGAAAATCATCTCAGAATGTCGCGCGTTAACAGTAATACGCGCGCAAAAGAGAAAGAGAAAAAAATAAATAAATTTAAGCGAGCGCTTGTAAAATCCTCTGTGCAACAAACACTTCCGGTCTATTCGTTCCCACCGCGAATTTCATAGTAGAAATGCTGTACTCCGCTACGCGTAGAAAAGCAGACGCGCAACGTAACAGAATCAGAGCCGGAGCAGATAATCTCCTCCGATTGCCGTTTCGCGCAAATCGAAGGTATCCGTTAGTTCTATTCTCGTAACGATGCTGCATCGGGTTAATCAAGGCTTTTTGCGGCTATGGGTCGATGAAAGCAAACGGGAGACTTCGCCTTACGTAAGAATGAGTATCGTTGCTAAGCGGAATCACCGGCTGTCGCTTTTATCCTAGCGAATCGCGGAGGACAGGGATTGCCTTGAAAATGCAATCGCTTGTTGCAGGCGACGCAAATGAGGGAGCATTAAGAATATTGTGCGGTAGAAAGGCAAAGGCGCCAAAGTAAAAATTATCAGAATTTCGTAGCCGCCTCATTGATGACATGACACTTTAACGAATATGGCGATGTTCCCGTTTGACTTTCTATTTGACGGAAACTTTCTGTTTGTTGATGTAGATCACGTGAATTTTGCGAAAACGCGCATGTTTCTTTTGACTAACGGCCCAGTCTATTTTACAGCGCTCGTGTCCGTTGACTGATCCTCTAGGATCGTTATTCGTGCGATCGTCCCCCTCACGAGAGAGTGAAAGACCTTTTTTTCTTTCTGATACGCAGGTACCACGATCTCCGTCGGTATCTTCAGTCACATTCTCAAGATAGACGACGCGATCGTGGGTATCATGAGCTGCACGAGTAAAATTTTAGCAAGTTTCGTTTACGCGTTCGCCGCGTCCGCCTGGATGGTCTACGTAGGTCAGTCTTTTTAAAACAGAGTAACAACTACGTATATAAAATATATATGTGTGTGTATATCACAGTATCGTACCAATCCCGACGAGAGTGTATCTAATAATGGACTAATCGCCTGTTTCAGCCGCTATCGTGGAGATCGTGAACGGCACGTCTTTCATCGCCATGCGATCGATAGCTTCCAAGCTCGTGCCCACGGACGAGCTAGGTAAGAGGGTGCGAATTAAAGGGTGGTCCTCCTTACGCCATCGTTTCTTTCATCGCCTCGTAGTCTTGTGAAGAAAAAAAATCTGAAGGAAAAAGAATTAAAGCAGATATGTAGCTTCGTGTATTTATACATGAAGTATATATCATGCTAGAATCTTGGAAGCATTTGCGGATGGGACACTTCCTGCATAAAATTACATAGGAAAAATACTTGAGCTGCGATAACGTCAAACGAGCCGTCTGACGTACATCTTTCATGTTTAGAAACGGTCGACGGAGAGGCATAAAATAAATGCGCGCCTTTTTAATGTACTCAAATATAAGAAGTTATACGGCTATTATACTAATACTTTAGTGCCACTTAGGAGTGTTTTTTGAGCTTGATCTTTATCTCTCGCGTAGCCCCGTGTGCCTCGCGGAACCGCGTAAATCGGATAATTTGGACACCAAATTACATTTACGTGGCGATGCTGCTAATTTTTCCATCACGAACAAAGCGTAACGAGGCCTTCCTGCCCCGGGCTGACGCCGCGCCGGGGAAAATTCAACGTAATTTTTATTCTCTGCCCGAAGCTAAAGACGCCTTACGTAATTTCATAGGTAAAGTGAACTCGCTGTTTGGCGTATGCGAGTCCCTGATGCCGCTTGTTTATGGGCCAATGTACAGCGCCATTTACGCGGCGACCATGAATTCGTTTCCGGGAACGTTCTTCCTCGCCGGAGGATGCATGACAATGCCCGCGGTGTTTGCATTCTTGTGAGTATTCAAACGTTGTAAAGCATCCAATTTAAACACGATAAAAAAGCAAATTGAATTAAAGTTTGCCGATTGCAATCGCGTGACGTTAAGTATTTTTCTCAAATGCTTCAGCTGGTTGTACACGGAGCACCGAAAGGATCGCGTCCAGAAGGAGCAGAAGGAACCTGAAGCTATGATGAATCACAAGAACGACGAGGCGACAGATTATAATTTGAAGGCAACGAACCCTCGGATCATGGACACCCCGAAGAAGACCGAAATGATGAACGGCATAGACAACACGGCCTTCGAATCTGAGCAGTTGTGATCTCACGATTTACGTGATCCCTTTTTTTTTTTAATACGGAGACGTACGATACATCAATAATACCTCATCGAAAAAAAATAAGGGCCTGGAAGGATAATCTTAAGGCCTGAATGCTGGTCACGTTGCTGGTAAAGGCGCTAGCAAATTTGCTTTACGAGGGAGATACCAAAGGCATTTTTTATTAGGAAATACTGATCGAACGGTACGGTCGAAATTCAAGGTGTACGAAGATTCCGCTGAGCAATTCACATTTCAAGACAGTCGAATTTGCGACTTTAAATATTTAGTAAAGAGGACAATTGCAAGATAGTAACTTATTAGAGGTAACGCGTGAACGTTTCTCCAAAATTGAAGTCTAACGGAACGCTTGTTCTGGAGTTTTTAGTATCCCGTGCGTAAGCGAATTAGGATTCTGAATTACGGCATTTCTCAAATCCTACGCAACTGCTAACTGTTATCACCTTCATACTGCATCAAGGTGTAAATAAAGCACTTTATTGAGACTTCCTCTTTGCCATCCATGACTTCACTTACTGCAGCTTGTAGATCTTGTTTCAAGTATTCTCAAGATGTAGAGATACTCCGAATGAAGGATAACTACCAGCTAATTTCTAATTTAACGTTTTTAGTTGAAAATAGTGCCTAGCAGGAGCTAAAAGGAATTATATATTTTTTTTAAGTTTTGACGACATGTAATTAATGCAGTCATTTCAGAAAGGACATTATTCCGAGATCCTTGTTCTTCTCAGTAAATACGATAACACTGATATGCTACATAAATACGTACAATGAAGATCTTTCAATATCCCTTTTCAATATCTTTGGAATAAAATCCTTTCCAAGATGAATCATTTAGTTATATGTAATATATATTATATATATGTAATATACATAAAATTTGTTGTAATTTCTTGCAAATCTCTCGCCGTCTTTAATTTAGTACTCATTTAAAAGCGACAAATCATTTACATGCAACAACAGCATCGTATTTAACAAAGTGGTGTTAAACACGATATATAAATTTTTGTTTAACAATCTACACATCCTTTACTTCGGGGGGAAAGGGGGGTACATTAGTACAAACTGTACTTAAGCAGATTACGACGATAGCGTGAATATGCGCATCATAGATATTCTATCGCAATATTGGCTACTCAGTTTCCTATCTTTTTTCTCTTTTTCTCTCTTTCTTTGTATTAAGTTCAAACCTCCGAAAGATAAATCCTACTTTCTTTTTAGCGCAAATTTTGTAATAAACACGCTGATGACGTGATAACATTGCGATTAAGGGATTTTGTCGAAAAAAGCTTTGAATATACAATCGTTTTTTATCAATCTTAAGTAGAGTTTAATACAAACTTTGAGATGTAATTCATGAATATGCGTATACAATATAAATCCAAAATTGATAAAGCAAATGTATTTGTTACCGATAGAGACGTTTTTCATGTACAATTCCTACATCTGACATTATTTTCTGTAGAGCAGTTGTTACGACTCGTTAAGTTTTTACACAGATTCGTAATTTCGTGTGTGATAAATTTAAGTGCGATAATTTAATTATATATATACATAATAAAAATGTAAAAATCGGTTGCGTACGTTAATTCTGATTAAATAATAAATAATGGATCTGATTAAATAATAAATAAATAACATAAATAATAAATTAAATAAATTGATTATATTAAATAATAAGGAAAGTAAATTGATTGCTCTCCGTGCCTATATCTGCATTCCAACATTAATGTATTTATAGCAATCTTTAGTGCTTAGGCTTACATTAGACGATTTGTAATTCGCATTAGAATTCAAGCTAATATTGCATTTGTAATTTTATATGCCGTATAATGTGCAAACAAAAACAGCTCGATATTTTTTACATTCGACATACTTATATCAATAAAGTTGGAAAAAATAAGCAGTAAGTTTTCTATGCAATTAATAAAAGAGTAACTCTTTGAATTATTTAAATAAAATATAGTTAAATAAAATTATATTCAATGCTGATATATACGTATATATACATATATATAGCATGTTAAAATCGCATAAATTATATGATTTTAACGAAATTAGCGACTTCTAATTCAATCATCTCTCTTTAATCTTTCGGGACAACCATAATAAAATATGAAATTATACAGTTTTATAATAAAGAGTTATGAACGTAAATCATACATTATCGTATTTGTATAGCTGTAAAGATACACAGCGATTATTTGTGAAGACTGAAACTGAGCTGTGATAGCAAGTTATATAATTTATCCCGTCCTTTCTAGACCTTGCTCACAATGTGCACAGAAGTATAAAACAACAGCAATAAAATTAGAATTCATGAAATTGTAAAGATTGAAGTTTTTAATTTATCTCATGTTTTATTTGATCAATTTTTTTTTAAGAGATCAAGAGATTAAATAATCGAAATTTTCACTCCTCTTGGCGGATTTATAAATCTATTAATATTCAAATATTTTTTATTGTATATATAATTTAATTTTTTGCAAATTTTTTTAATGTTTTAATTTTCGAGAGATCATATTAGAAATCTTTAATCCTGTTTTATTTAATACAAATAATTAATAATTATATATAATATAGACGGATAACATAAAAATATTAATTATCAATATGAAAAAAAATATACCTACCGTTGCATATTGGATTCTTATTCCAGCAATAATTTCCATTTCTGTTAAAAAATTGAACAATTGCTAAAAAATGAATTGATATGATTAATATCATAACAATGTGCGTTAATCGACTTAACAGAAGATATTAAAAAGATAGATTTGATATTGAAACAATCATGAAAATTATTATGTAATAAATATAGATGCTGCAATTCAATAAAATGTTATTTCAAGATACAAAATATATGAGAAAGCAATAATTTTACACACCTCTATAAATAGAAAAATTCACAGAGAAACGCAAGTTTCATCGTTTTATTTTCAAAGATTGAATTCGCGAGGGGCACGTTTGGACGATGAAGGGTTGCGAAAAGAAATACTCCTCGTGTAGTTCATGTTTTCAACAATTTACTCCTAGGCTCTTGTTCTGGCCAGTTGAGAATGAGACCGGCGCGCACTCGCGGTCCCCCCTTTGTTAATTACATAATACATAAAAATAATGGTATGTACAAATGTAGGGAGAAATGTTAGGCACTCAATGAACAGAACGGCGAAACTATAAATGGTAGCTTTGTCGCGCGCACCGTGCGGATGGTGTTTTCTACGGCGTGCGATTTACATATCGAGTTATGATGCGCTCGGGGAGCAGAGAGCGGGAGACAAGTTTTAGGGATACCGAGGTGCGAAAGGTAGAGCGCATTTACGCGACACGGACGCGCCAGAAAGAAAACCAAAAGTGCGATCGGCTTCTTTCTTTCTTTTTGTTCTTTGCAAATTTGGTTCGCCACTCGCGTCGAGTTCCCAGGATATCGATTGTCGCGATGAAGTGACGCGTTGGAATGTTGACGGTCGGGCAACAAGCATTTTTTTTTTTACGTGGAATGTGCTCCGCGCGAAGTCTCACGATTATCATTATTATTCCTCTTTTTTTTTCTTCTTTAAAAATTAAGTCGCATTATCTAAGTACCGCAGTGTTGTTATACAACGTTAATAACGCTCCTCCCCATATCTTCACTGGCCTTCGTGTTCATTACGGTGAACGGCGTGGACACGTTCGAAAGGAAGGACTGCTCGCTATTCTGATTTTATACGTATCGGCGCGCGTATCTTTCTCTTCCCGTACAGCCTGGGGCACGTCTGTAGACTAGAGTTCCCGTTGTCGTTATAACGCTGGTTTTAATCAAAACGCAAAATTCGCGTAAAACATTCTACCGTCTGAAATTTTTTCCCCCCCTGTCAGGAGATACGCAACCGTTGCCCATGGTACCTCACGATTATTACGATCCGATTCCAATCGATTGAATCCGTTTCACCACACGCGCTACTATGCTAAACGTAAAAGTAAGGACGTAGTCGCTGTTGCATGCAAGCGGTTTCTTGATACTGCCAGTCCGATATAGTCGATGTCACCTTTCGATCTTATACAATGCCCTCTCCATCGCTTTATCAATCGGTCGACATACAAACTGCGTGATATATCATTGTTTTTTTTTTCTTTCCCCCAAGTTACTCGACGTTAAAGTCCACATTACGCAGAATAAAATAAGTTACACGATTTGTCTATTTTTTTTTCTCATTAAAATATGATACAAATTACAATTATTTATGCTTCAAGTGTAAGAGCCGTTAGTTGTGAAACTAGAAAGCCTTCGTTTCTTTTATTCGCGGTCGTAAAAACTGCCTTTCCACAGATGGGATACAATTCGATTTGTACAATTAGAGCTTTTATACATATCCTTGTAAGGTACGATTGATATGACTCCGCGGTTATGATTAAAGATCGGCACACTCGCTTCGATGTCGAACGATGTATGCGAAAAATAATATCTATTAATTAATGCGGTAACGTGTTCAAGCCGGACGCGATCGCTGCCTCCTGTGGACGAGCCGAGAGCCGAAGGTTTCAGTTTTTCCCCACACGATCGATCGTCGACGGCAAAAAAGGAGGGGCGTTATACTATGTAATAAAGTACGTAAAACAATACGAAGGATCGCTGTACATTTGGTCACTCAAGAGTTTATCCTTAACCATTACTTATCTAAGTGTTACGTTTAGCAGTGCGTTATTACACGCTAACGGCCCTTAACCCGCTGATAATATCACAGATGAATGAGTTTCCGTGTTGTGCGTTACGCAACGCTATCTAAGGTTCCTAACAAGTGCGTTGATCCTCTCGATTTTGTCGCTGAGCATTCGCCTCTCGGAATCAAGTGCTACTCTGGCGGACAGGAGCTCGTAGATCTTCTGTTCTAACTGAGCAGTCTCGGAACGCAAGTTGTTGGACTGTGTCATCAGTTTTGATGTTTCGCTTGTCAGAATCTTTCTCTCCAGTGTCTTTTCTGTGAAAATGGCAGGAAATACATTGTTACATTGTTTCACGTAAAAATATCGTGTGTTAATTGAGTAAATATGTAATTGAGAGCTTACCCTTCAAATACTCGCTATAGGCGAACATAACATCCACGATTCCGGTCCACCTTGGCTTTTCTCTTTTCTCACTCATTTCGTCGGCGCTCTCGCTGATGTCTATAGTTTTACAGTGTTGCTTCACGCCATTCTCACCAGGCATAGGTAAAGTGGGATAATACATCGAAACTATATTCGGAACTAAAGGTGGTAGTGGTGGTGGTCGTTCCGGAATATGTTTCACTTTAACTCTGTCCAGAAGACGCATTTTTTGAGGTGGTTTTGGTAAAGCTGGAGGATTCCTAGAATAAACTTTGGCGATTCTTTCACAGTAGGCAGTAACGGAATTCGCGCTTTTCCGTTTCTTGCGATCTGCCAAAACGTACTGCCATGTCACTTCTGCCTCTGCAATCACAAATTGCAAATGAAATGACTGCCTCGTTTATTATCATATCTCATAGAAATATCATTATAAAATAACAAAAATAAAATAATACATTCTATTATGAGCAAAAAATCTATGCAATTTTTATATTTATAATTACAATATTGTGTGTATCAATTTAATCAATGATATATTTACCATCTCTTTTATTCGGAGGCATAATATCGAGACCTATGGTCCTGAGAAAGCCAACTTTTGGCTCGAAATCTGACGTGTGAAGCAAAACGTCCGGATGCTCACGCGGAATCGGTAAGATGGACTCTATTACAGGTTCTGCTTCCAGAGGTAGTTCTGGTGGATCGGGATTCAATCTGTATCTTTTTTCCACCTTACACAATTCTATCTCTGCATAAAATAATGATAATGTCAATTCAGTAAGTCAACATAAAAAACCAAGTATAACAACGTTATTTTCTTACCATTCCTAATAGTCAGTGTAGTCAATCCAAACATGCCTAGGAAGGACAATTTATCTTCCGAATATTGTAGCTTAGCCGGCGGACCTTTCGTGATCCAAAGATCCATGTCTTTGGTTTCTTCCTCGCCCTCCGAGTCAGAGCTACACGTGACGCCCGTGTTCTTTTCTCTTCTTCGCTTACGCCTCTTCTCGGCCAAATCGAGGGATGACGTCAGCTCCTTCGGCATCTCAGGCATCAAGAAGGACTTTTCGCTATTGGCGACATCCTGCTTGCCCAAGGCTTTGCTGAGGTCAGGCACGTTTAGTACCGCTGGTTCGCACTTCACGGAAATCTCAGTCAAATTATTGCACTTGTCGGTAAAGCAAAACGCGGTCGTCTTTAGCTCGTTGTTGCTCGTCGAGAAGTTCAGAAGTTTTTCCTGGTACTTCGGGATTTGCAAGAGCACATTGGAGACATTCTGACAAGTGCGCAACACCTCTTCAGACTTGATGCTCTGCATCAGCTGCGTCGTGTCCATCGGCTTCTGCGCAATGTCGTTTATACTGAACTTAAAGTTCGGTTGAAACGGTAATGTGGACAAGACGTTGTTCTGATCACATTGCAAAGTACAATCGATTTCGTTCTTGCATCCTTCCTTTTCACCGAGGTTGTAGTTTAACGGGTGAAAGGGCTTCAAATTCTTTCCCTGCTGTTCATAAGGCAGATGCGAGATCGCGGGCTTTTCCTGATGCGAATTTGTCGCGACATGATTCTGATTCGGCAACTGCGGTTGCCTGATTACATTTTCGCTCGCGCTCTTCTCGTTGCACGCGTTCAGTTTGTTGTCTTTCGCCGCGACGTCCGAGTTGCTTTTATGATGCGCATTTGTATGATTTGCAATTTTACCACCGCCACTGACTTGAGTGTTAGCGTTGCTGAAACTGCTGCTGTTGGTCATTGTCTTCTCGCTGGTGACACAATTAGTCGTGCTATCGTTTCGCGAGGTCATCGTGGGCGTCGTCTGATGAGATTCGGCGACGTGATGCGCATTCTGTTGCTTTGCGATATTCGAATTAGTCGAATTGGTAACGCTCGTGCCGCCGCTACTGCTGTGACTGTTGTTGCTGGCGTTTATTGTTGGGACACTGAGCTTGGTAGGTTGCGAATGATGCTGCTGATGAGGCGACGACGACGTTGACGACGACGTTGAGAAGTGCGGCGGTTTGTAGAGACTTGGCACGTGCGAGACAGGTATGTGTGGGTGATGGTATTGCTGAGATGGCGGATAGGAAATCGGTTGGGAGAGCGCTTGTTGGCTGGTCATGGACTTGTTGTCAATTGAGGAATTCTCCTGCATCACCTGGCTACCCACGGTTTGAGAGGTAATCGGCGTCATCGACGAAGTCTTCAAGGACGATGGCTCGTGATGACCGATTTGATTCATTATACTGTGATTATGACTGTTCATTATCGGCTGTCTCTGTTGCGTCTTTGTCGAGGAAGAGCGGAACGAGTCTTCGAAGGGCCTGACGAAAGCCGGTTGCGACGTTGTCGTGGTGCTCGTTGTGGTAGTCATGGTCGCCGTCGTAGGCAACGTCCCCGCCGTCGTCGTAGTTGTCGGTAGTTCCTTGCTTCTGGGTACATGAACACCGTGAGACAACGGCGGGGACTTGTGTGCCATGTGATTCATAGAGTTCAACGTCAACGAAGAACTGCTGGGCGGCGTCGGCGCCGCGTGCGTAGTCATCGCGCCAGGCAAAGAACTCGTCGTCGTCGTACCGCTCGTACTGCTCGCGCGTGGTTGATGCTGCTGCTGCTGCTGTTGCGACGAGAGCTGTTGATGTTGTTGTTGCTGCTGCTGATGGTAAATGGAACTGGTGACCGTGGTAGTCGCGCTGCTCATTATCGTGGCTGTGTGCTGACTAGAATGAATGGTACTCGACGGCACGGGGGGCAAGTGAAGAGAGGGAATGGAAATGATAGGCGGAAGGGACATACCTAGGGACAGCGGAGGTGGCGGCGGTGGTCCTATGACACCAGGCGTCAAGGATGGGATGGAAGGGATCGGCGGTGGGCAGATCTGCGCCGAGCTTATAGCCGCCGGTGGCGGTCCAAGATTCAAAGGGGGCATAGTGGAACCCAAAGGGGGCGGAATGGGCGCAGAGCTCACGGAGCATATAGAAGTGGAACCCAGGGTCGGTCCGATGGGTGCCGCTGGATTGGGGAAGGGTGGCAGCCGAGGATGGTAGATGGTGACTGCAGCCGCTGCTGCTGCTGCTGCTACCGCCGCCGCTGGATCGGTAGGCGGTGGTGGTGCTGCAGCTGGAGGAGCGGAAGACTGTTGCTCTTCTTTTCGGGATTGGTGGTGATTGCTACCGACAGTAACGGTGGGTCCGCTGATATTGCTGCTGGAATTACCGGTGTTGCTGGTGCTGTTCCCGCAAGCGTTACCGGCGTTGCTGGCATTGCCGCTGCTGTTACCACCACCGCCGCCGCCGCCGCCGCCGCTACCGCTCTGCCGTTCTCTACCATCGCGTTCTCGGTCCCGGTCGCTATGCATCTGAGCCGCTATGGTCGGCTTCCTAGCTGGAACAAATCCCGAACACAGTGCTTGGTGATCTTCCACTCTACAATGAAAGAAATCTTGGCCATGACGATACGTTGTAATATTTCTTGTATTGTTTTCAAATATGCTTTATACAAGACCCATTGTCACTTGTGAAATAATTTTGAAATGAGATCGAAGAGGAAATTATTTCGTGAAAGATTTAAGGATAAAGAAAATGCAACATATCGCTATAGCTAGATTTCGCCATCTCGTATAATTAAGCCAAAATTCTCAATATCTTTAGTATATTTAATATAAAACGTAGTTGCTTTTATTTACAATATGGTTTAAATATTTTTTTTATATTTTAATATAAGCTTTTACGATAAGCTCGCGCGCGAGGAGAAGCGTTAAAAGAATATTTGTAATGGTCTCGAACTTGTAGGTTTCATAAAGTTATTCTGTGATTTACATCGTCTAAATTACATCGCTTTTTAACAATACTTCCAATTAATGGCCGCAATAAATTTATTGTAGATTGTTACGCATTAAGTAATGATCGCATTAAAAAACGCCTGCGCAATTAATATACATAATGGTATGCAACATGAAATGTTTATCTCGTAATTATTAGTTTATCTATTCCAACTTACCTTTCGTTTCGCTTAATTATTCCATCGCTATAAAAAGATCCTTAAATATATTCGCAACGAAGTATTGGGGATGATTACTGTCATATTTTCAATAAAACTAAACAAAAAAAAATAAAAAATAAAAAAATGGTAAACCAATTGTCTCTCTCTAAACTATCGGGGCAATCGCTATCACCGTTGCTCTTAGTATTAACAGTAACAAGCGTACTTTTTTCATAATAATAATTGCAGTAAAATAGATATAAAGTGATCGGACTACGAATTACGGAATCTTCCCCAAAACTGTTTCAGAAAATGATTCGAGGGTCAAGAATTCCAAGTCCACTAGAATTGCAATCACATTTTCTGCAAGTTTTATTTTCATTTATAGTCCAAATATACATGTTTACATAATAAATTATATATAAAAATGGTGTAATTTTGACAAAAGAACATGTATGATAAAGTTTATATACATCGGTTGATTCAGTCAGTATGAGGAGCAACATGTTTACTATACAATCAAGGGAAACTATGTTGACATTAATTGGTTAATTGCAAAATTTCTAAAACAGTTGCGGGAACTAACGCAAGAGTGCATGGCGCCTGACGAAAGAACACTTGGTATCGAAACAATTAGTCTATTAAATTGTAGCATTTACGCACCTACCTAAGTCCACGCCTTGAAATTATATTTAGTCACGCATGCATGTGCATCACGTGCATTTGATTATAATAAATTTTTTTTTAATCAAATAATAGGATATTTGTTTAACGATGCTAATTAATAAAAAAATGTAATTTTATAATACCTAATAAAAAACACTAACAAATGAACGCTAAAAAATCATAGAATATTAATAAACATACAATTTGACTTATACATCCTAACAATAATATAAAGAAAAAAATATCTTGATATCGATATTCAAAAATTATAGGATATATCGATTTTCAAAAAAATTGAAAATAATCTAAAATATATTTTTATTGTATATAACAGTAGTCATCTCTCTCTCTCTCTCTCTCTCTCTCTCTCTCTCTCTCTCTTTCTCTCTCTCTCAATTTAATATATAAGATCTCCTATAATTGGGATTTACCGCCGATTTCAGGACACTATAATTTTTCAGTATTAATTATAGGCATTCTCGAAACTCAACGTTCAACAAATCCTTTCCTTTAGAAGGCGTGCACTCTTATGTTTAAGTTTCGCTGTTATTAACTACAAAAACGATTAACTACATAACCAACCTGCCGTCGTACAGTAAGTAGTTTCACATTCGAGTATTCACGAAAAACCATTTGAAACACGTATGCGAAGAACGTCGTGTACACAACAAGTGAATGGCCGACCGAAGGCCGACTTACTGTTAACATGACATTAACAAAAAGCGACAGCAGAAGATAAGTCTGACTTCGGTCCGTAAATGAAAAACAGCTAAATCGGGTCTCGGAAAATTGAGTTACGTTCATAATTTCGTTCGTACCTCAGATCGAAACTAGGATCTGTAATATTTTTGTTTTTACTGCTAAGCCCCTTTTTGACAATTCGGTGAGTGTCGAACCGAAGGGCGATATTGTTAAGATGGGTATATACTGGGCGAACGAACAACGAAAAGAAAGCGAATGCGAAATCAAGTTACATTAAACTTTCTCTAATGACTACTTTACGACCGAACAGGACTGAATATTCCAAAGATTCACAATCGCTGCTCGTTCGACGTTCGTTCGTTCGCAGCGTATACTTTACCCACCTTTTAGACTCCGTGCCGGCACCAAATCGCGTGCTAAAAGATATCAACGCTACCTGCGTAAGAAACGAGAGTATAACTATGACTATAACTTTCATTAAATCTAGATTAAAATTAGAAGCGTAGTATGTTGTTTGTTCCGTTCGTTTCTTTTCTTTTCGAGTTCTCACCGGGTCACAGTCATATTTCTACAACTTCTCCTCGCTCGCGCCGCCAGTCCGTCTATCTACAGAACTTTGGCTCGCAATACAGGACATTCGAACGTCGAGTGAACGACGATCGCCGCTGAGAGTACGATCTCGTTTGGCGAGATCGATCTCGGGAGGGAAAGGGGAGAATTAAACAAATGTACAGCGTTACGAATCGTATCAAATGAGTAATTTATAGATACGAGTAGTTTTATAGATAGCAGATTCTGTTCTCGGCACCGCTTCGAGAAGATGCTAGCTTGATTTCTGAACTGGATATGGCCATGTGAAAGAAATACGCGACGATAACAATTCGCGCGATGTTACGACGACAACGCAGAAAACTTCGTAATAAAGAAAAAGAAGAAAGGAGAGGGATAGAACGAGCTCGCGCGCCTTAACGAGCGATCGCACAACGGATCACGATCGTGCTTCGATCGACGCTTTCTTTCTTTCTCTTTTTTTTTTTTTTTTAATGAAAGGCAGTGGGGGGTGGAGCGACTCGCTCACCTGCAGTATCGGCAGATGCAGGGGCAGGCGCGGGTACCGGGGCAGCGGGAGCAGAACTTCTCGCTGCTCTTCTCCTTTCCTCTTCCTCCCGCAATGCAGCCTGCTCCCGTGCTTGCCGCAGCCTATGCTCCTCCTCCAGCTTCAGTCTGAAAAAGGAGAAACGTATCGCGGCGTTAATGAAGAAGTTCGGCATTCCCGACCACTCGCTCAACGATTCTTCTCTCTTTCTCTCTCTCTCTCTCTCTCTTTTCTCTTTTTCTCTCTCGCAATCTTTTTACTTACCGTTCGTGCATCACGGGAGACATGAGTCCCAGAGAAGCGGGCGGTGGAGGAAGCATATCGGGACTGTATCTCAGTCCATACAAAGGATACGATGGTAGTCCCGGAAACAACGGCGGTCTTATCATTCCACATCGCTCCAAGTACAACTGTTCCTCTAATCTGCGATAAGAATACATGGAAAATTTTAGCTAATACTTTAGCGAGAAGGACTTTAGAGATTGATAATAGGAGAACGTGAAATTGTTCAATAAAGTTCTCTTTTTCTACTTTGAAAATGTTATTAACTATTAAAACAATATTGTTTCTTACCTATAAGCGTGCGGCAGGTGCGGCGGTGGATAGAGACCGGGATGATAGGCGCTATAGGTCGCGGGGTCCAAGGCGAATGCCGGTGGATGGGCCGGATGGTGCTCGGGCCGGTACGGCTGAAAACCGGAACGAGCCAGCAATTCGGTAGCCGCGGCAGTTACGCTGTGTTTGCTGGTTTCAACGGGTCTGGCAGTTGTGTACAAGGAGGGAATTTCTTCAGGTCTTCGTTCGTGCGTCGATCGCTCCTAGAAAAATTAATTTAACGACACTCCTTAAATCCATGTGACGGATGTATGCTTTTTTCCTTCTTTTTTTGGTAATTAATAACTATATATATATATATATATATATATATATATATAAAACGCGAATTCTTTAACCCGAATAATTATACCTGAATAATTCATGCGGTTTACACTTAATCTTCAAAATGAAAGGATGATATATCGCACTTTATCAAGTCAAGAAGTTAAAAAAAAAGCACGAATACTGTGGGAAAAAAATCTAGTGCAAGGCACGGTTCGGTTCCGAGAGTTAACAATATTTCCAAGACGATTTCCTGGAAGGCGCTGGGCGAAGACGCAAATTGCCTGAAATTTTCTGCAGCTTATAGTCTCTTCCGCCACTTAGACGTTACGGGCGGTCTCGCAGTTTATTGCCGGGCGTTGTAACGAAGTCGTGCACCGAACCGGCAATGAATTGCCGCTCGGATGACTTCGTCATGGAAATTGGTAAGAACAACGCGTACCTCCGGTCGACAACAAAACAAAGAATTCACTAGGCAAATGTTACGTTAGGAAGATCAATTCGACGGGCTGTGCAAGGTTTTTAAAACTCGGGCGACATCTGCTTATTTTCAAATCTTATTTTCGTTCATCCCCGAAAGAAAAGTCCGTGTCTGTTGACAACGCGATATACAGGAAATTTGAATTTTTCTGTTTACATTGTAAATAAGATGATGCTAAAGAGGGAGAAATGTACCGCTCAGTACGGATTACTTAACCCAGATTGTCAGCGGGAGTCAAGGCACGGAAAAGTCTCACATTTGCAATGCAATAGCACGGGCGATATACAATCGAGGTAGGAAAAGGATCTTTGATCTCTCCGATTATCGGGGAACTGGAGCTACCTTATTCTTTTTCCGCCAGAGTAATCACCTTTTTCATTTCGTTACCGAGATTGGCTGCATTTTCGATCTACTTCTGAGCCTTTGACACTCTTCGCAATCTTACGAATCCGTTTGATTCGCGTGCCTTCATCATTTCTCTCTCGCTACCGCGTCATTTGGCGGCAGTAATTTTATCCCGTTTCGACACTTTCGCCTTTGATGACGAGACATTAATTTCCGACAGCAATTACTCTCAAAGAATAGCCCGAGACCGACCGCGGTATCACGCGCAGGATGTCCCAGAATTCACACGCTTTCTCTTAATTACAGACTGCGGATGAAAATCGGATGAAAAGTCATCTATTAAAATCTTTAATTCCCAACATCATTTTCACAGACCGCTAAGCCTCGAATTAAATTTCTGAAATAATTTCTGCCCTGAGTAGGTCGAAAAACATTTTGTCGCGCGTATACAGACTTTCTCCCGTATGATTTGTAATGTACGTGATGTTCGCGCGAGGTGGGCAACTTTAGAAATTTTCTACGTATATCGCGATATACGTCCCGCTGCTCGGTAATGCGAGAAAATAAATCGCGTCATCAGCAGGAACAAATCCAAAAGATTTCGAGGAGCTGAAATATATGCACCCTCCTTCGGCCCTTCCATATCCATTTACGATATTCTTCGACGACCTAACCGTACAAAAAGGAGGAAAAAAAAAGAGAAAAAGAAAAAAAAACGATCACGTCGTCCACGTCGCAAAGGCGAAGAAGGAGCCAAGACGACCGATGTCAACGATTTTTCTCAGCCGCGCCCGCTATGTACCTAAGCGGGCCGCTTATTATTCCGATCATGGGGGACCACCGAGTCTTGAGGTCGAGGGTACCATTGTTCGCGTTTCGAGACGGATGCACTTCTGTCCCGAGCGAGCGAGGCCGAGGAAGAGGGATAAGGTATATAACGCAAGCCGATGCAATTACTCACCTTAGCAGGGGAAGGACCTCTGACCAAGGGCGGTGGCGCCCGGTTCTTCGGGCTAGCACGGGGTTCCTCTTCCTGAGGTGCCGGGCCCGCCTGCTTGGCCAGGTTCCTCAGGGCGGCGGCGAAGCTGCCGCTGCTCCTGCTGCTATTCTGCTGCCCGCCCGGTCCAGGTCCCGGGGTGTGACCCTGAGGTAGTACGCCGGAACTGGGTCGGTGGGACTTGCCAATCGAGGTCGGCTGAGCTTTGGTGCTGGCGGGCTGTAGACCTGAAAAAAGAAAGAGCGCGTGAGGTCAATGCTCGAGTTCGTGTGAAATTTACGCTCGCGCATAACTTAACTTGGGGGACGTGCACGGGTGTTTGGATCTTGACCCCCGGTGGTCGGGGAAACGCACATGTCGCGCCCGATACGGTTTTGATGCGAATAAATGTCGCGCGCCCGACGTAATCGCGATCCGGGTGAAATGCAGCGATCACCATGCTCGCCGGATTTTCGCGGTCGACTTGCCGAATCAATCTCCCGTTCGTGACGGTTCAAGGGACGCACACGTGTCGCTCGGAGGATACATATGTCACACGCCTAATTATCCCCGGACGGGGATTCGATTAACCGTGCCATTTGGTCGAATTTACCTCGCGTGCGCGCGCGCGCGCGCGCGCACGCACGAGGCCCTCGCATAACGTGTGATGCCCGTAGTAACAAACTTTCGATAAACGCGTACGTTCGCGTACGCTCGTCGTGAAAGAGGCGTTATCGAGCGAAGATTAACGAGCGGCCCCGTCGTCTCCACACACGTGCATTTTCTCTCCTTCTCTCTTTCTCCCAGTAACGAGCGTGCCTCATAATTCTCTCCGCGGGATCGGAGGTCGCGCTCGTGTTGACGTGACCCGCCGGGGAGGTCGGCCAAGCATGATCGACTTCGTGGGAGATTAATTGCGAGGCGGCCGGCGAGAGGTAGGCAAGAAAGAGAATAAGTATCAACGAGCGTGCGCACGCAAAGCCAGCCGCATCGGCCCAGAAGTATCCTCTCGGTCGATCAACCCGAGACCCCGAATTTACGAACGTCCGAGTTCTTCGAAGAGCTTGATAAATCGCCCGTCTTTCTCTTAAATAATGACGACATGATTTTACATTTTTCAGCTTCCAATAATCCCGTTCGCAAAAAAATTTATATAATAGTAGCTACGACAGAAAGAAGCGTTTTTTTTTCTTCCTCCTTTAGCAGAGATCATAAATCGCGATGGCAATCGTTAACATAGTTCGATCGAATGTCGATGTTAAAAGTCTACGATTTCCTTTCTCGAATTCCTGATTTTATGGCGGATGTGACAAGTGATAAAACGCGATGCGCGTTAGGCCGCCGTAATGGCGGCAATAATTAAAATTTACGGCGAAGAGTATCGAGTGAGCCGGTAATAAAATATCGCCGGCCTCTACGGGCGTTCGTTAATTAGACAAACCGACGGCGACAATTAATCGCGGCTGGTAAAGCGAGCTGGATAATCGACAAAGTAGACATAATTTTAATTCCAATATAATTATAAATCGATCGCGTTAACGCGCTTCGATAAAATATGCGCGTAATAATAGATGGGATGAAATAGTGCTTTCGTTGTTAAAGTACGCGCAAGGCGGCACTAAGATGCAATTTAACTTTTAATTTGAGCTTTAACTCGAACTGCAACTTAAGATGCAAGATGTGTACCGAAAGTAAATGTCGAGATACTGCAATGAAAGAAAATGCGATTAAGAGCGCTAGAAACAGAATTGGATAGTGTCGAGTATTGGAGAGTATCGTGATAAATGTGACATTATCACTCTTAAAACGAGCACATTTATGTAAAATAATTTAGTATTATTAATTACAAGATTTTACAATTAACATATGCAGAAATACTTCGCGCGACCTGTGTCCCTAATTATGTTAAAAAATGCCACGTGCAACTTCGTAGCTTAATTAAATGGCGTTATAGTACAACATCCTTGACATCAATGTGATGAAATTTCCGAATGTATTACATTTTCATAACATTGTTTTCTAGATTCCTTCCTTCCATTACATTGCATATGTGTATAACGTTCCGTATATATGCATATGTGTATATGCATATGATACAATAATGCATATAAAGTTGCAGTGCTTCTTTTATTTCGCATTAAAGCATTGATATTTCAACATCCGTTTTACAAGATTAAAATAAGTTCAATAGGGTAATCAAAATCATTTTATAAATTCTACAATGTAACTGCCGCCAAGTTGTAATTAAAATATTAATTCTTTTAAAAAGTTTTAAACTTCCTGACACATTTAAAAAACAATTCTTATAATTCAGTGAATTAAAAAAAATTAAAATCCGAAGATATGGGCTTTATGTGTCCTTTATAAAAAAAAATTAGACAACTTTTGTACCTTAATAAGAATTAATTTGAGATTTAATACTTTTCAATAGAAATCTTAAGATGTTCTTTCAAATTTTTTTAAATCTTTGACCTGAAAGAAAGATCTACGAAAAACTTCAAAAATATTTAATTTAAAAATTTCCACCAAAAAATTGACAGAATTTTTTCGCTTTTGATTTTATCTCTTCGAGCGTTAAGAATCACTGCCTTTCGTGCAATTTGAATGCGAAGAACTTTACCGAGCAGATATCGATACTGCGAGGCCTCAATTAAAATGAGAACAAAAATGCAAAAAGGGCAGAAATTGCGCTAGCGGAGAATGATCGCAACCATCCCTCTTCGGGGATTTTTTTTTCCAAAGTTAGCGACGCACGTCGGTCTTTTGTTTTCGCGAAGAGTGTGGCTGAGAACGAGAAAATCGCTCTCTCCTTCCTTGCAAAAAAAAGCCCATAGGTAGAACGAGAAAATAAAGAGATAATGCCCGATGGCCCTCGCCGCCTCCCTCTCAAAAGGAATAGTCTACCCCGCCATTGAATTCTTCATCAACGGAATGCAGACGTCTTCGCGCTGCTGCGCGCCCTTTTCTCCCTCTCTCTTTCTCCGGGCTACATATTCATTGTTCATCTCTATTCAGCCCATTATCTCCTCCGCATCCCTTCTTCTGCCGTTCCCACCCCCGAAACCGGAATCGGATTCCTTTCCGCTCGCATTGTTCACCCTCGCCGCTCGCTCACGTCGCTCAATTTCCACGTTTCGGTATCCGCTCGCCTCTCCCGACGTCGCCCATCTCTCACTTGTCAATGTTGCAGTAACAAGGAAAGGGAGAAGTTAATGGGGAACAACTGGTAACGGTAAGTACAACGCATGTCACACGGTTAAAGACAAAGGCAAAAAAAGAAAGAAAGAAAGAGTATCCGTCATCGGTTCTTTTTCCGTGATGCTATAGCGAACGTCGCGCGCCACCCTCGAACGGGTTTGTCCGCCTCTTGCGAGAAGCGCTCTCATTTAACAGCATGGTCTCTCTCTCTCTCTCTCACTCGCCTTCTTTGTTCTCACGAACTCACGGTCGGCGTCCCTTCTTCATCCCTTACCGCACAACCCACCCTCTTTGCTCTCATCTGAATAAACCGCGAGATGTCGCGTCCGGACAGAATCCGCGCTCATGCACTTCGACGCCGAAACTTCCAACCGCAAGTTTCTCCTATTTCTCGCACGACCGGGACTAACTTATCTCTCCCTGCCCTCCCTCCCTTCGCTAGCCTCCACGATACTCTATCACGCTAATCGTCGTTCTCCCCGTTCTCTTTCTCTCCGCCCGGATATACATCTCCAAGAAGAAGCGATCATCGTCGATGACAGACGAGATATCCTCTACGCCGAGTCGGGAGACTTCTCGCCCGCTCGTTACCAACGAGGGTGCGAAAACATGCCCGGTCGCGAAGCGGGGAGCGAGAACGGCGAGATGGGGATGCAGGGTGGAAAGGGGAAAACGACATTTACTACCGCCCGCTCTGCCACGAGTATCACTGCGGGGTGGGTTGACTCCGTGTGTCGGTGCCACGAGGATTCCGTCGGGCACGGAAGAGAGGAAGCTGCGGCACGAGGGAAAGAGAGCGAGCGAGCGTGTGAGAGAGAGAAAGAGAGAGAGAAAGCGAGAAACGAGCAGGGCAAAGTGGGGCCACTGGGGGGTGTTAAGCGGCTTACAGTCTGTTACCATGGTAACGCCACACCACTAAGACAGGAAGAGAGCTTGAATCCGGCCCGTTACGGTCCCTGCCAACTCTCTCTCTCTCTCTCTCTCTCTCTCTCTCTCTCTCTCTCTCTCTCACTCTCTCTCTCTCTCTCTCTCTCGGTACACCCCATCAACGGCGCTCTCTCGTGTCCCCGCGAAAGAGCAAAGGGGGAGAGCGACGACGAGGGGGCTCGCTCCGTAGAAGGGGAAGACGCGCGTGGATGGGGATGGTGGCGACCGGATTACGCCACTAACTCTGTTTTTACACCGAAGTGTTTTCACCGCACGCTTCCGATATACAGGGTCGTCGCGTAAATCGCACCTGTCCTCCCCACCCGTCTTCTTCCCTCACCCAGTTAAATCTTCTAAGTCGCGAAGGATCTTCTTCTAGCGTAAAGTTGACCCGTCACAATTCTCCTTAGCGCTTCTTAGTTTTCGCAATGAGACGTCCGGAGAGAACCGGGCTTGAGAATAAAAAGAATAAGATACACTGTGACGCGACTATGAGAATAATGACAATAGAAAGTAAATTGATTTAAAATTGATAATTTTCAATATGTACAACTCTAGTATTTATGCGAACCGCGAAAATATTATCAGAGCTTATCAATCCGGGACCAGGCGAACGAGCGCTAACAAGCGCAAACGACTTACCTGAATGAATACGACCGGCTTACTCGCGGCTTACCAGCGAGTAAGCTGTTCGTTCGTGTTTGTTCGCGCTCGTTCACTCAGCTCGTAGCCGGGCTTTACGGCGGAATATCGCTTCATCTCGCGTGTCGTCCGCGACACCTCACCGCGCTGGTCACGATGAAGTTATTGCGATTCGCGTTTACCAGACCATTACGCCAGGTCCCGGATTATAAAGGGGCGGCTGGGCGTAGTCGAGGCTCGCACGATAAGACTCGGGCAGGGCCCGTACGCGACGTTCGTCGGGAAGTTTGCGAAGTACTTAAGGACACGAAGTCCCCGGGATCGTGCGTACAAGTGATGTAATAAGCCGACGACCAAGTCACGACGTTGCGCTAAGTAATCGACTTGGCGGCTCTCTCGTCAAATAATAAAGCGCCCTTGTTGAAAGCGGGTCGCTTTCAGCGCGCCCGTGCAATTGTACTTGCAAAAATATCGTTCGTATTTTTCGACGCGGAACGCCAATGCGACGGAAATTTGTTCAAACGCGGCGGACAAAAATATGTCGAGGTCATCATACCGCGTGGATAAAATGCATCGCGCCGTGATCAAAGAAAATCCGTGCCACATTACGCCGAAGAAAAGGCACGCCACAATTTAATATTACCGATAAACTGATTATCATTTTCGTTCGCACGACAGATATTAATTGACGATGCCGAACGCACAAAGAGATAATTGTCGCGCCGCTGAAAAGGTGGGAGCGGAACGATCATCATTTTATATCGTTTATAGAGTCACGGACTGGTCACGATAATAAAAGATTCATTACGAGCACAGAGGCATCGAGGTAAAGCAACGGGTCGATCTATCATGGAGGATTTTATAAACCACGTAACGGCGTGAATTAATCGTTCGACAGGCTCGGCAAAATATATTGTCGATAATATACTGGTTCATGAAATGTAATTAAATATGAAATTTATAATTTTACAAGTACAGCACTATTTATTATTTATTTCAATTAATTATTTATCTCAAAGCACTCATCTGGTTTAGGTCTTTAAAATTGAATGCCCCCCCCCCCAAAATGTGAATTTTTACAAAACTGATATGGCATTCGATTGTCCACATTTGTCCATAAATAATTGTTTTTGCCCAGCTTGCAAAAAAATTAAAGATAAACAAAAAAATATCATCATCAGCACCCCCTAAGTGCGTTTTTTTAAATTACATGTTTCGATTTTCCATCACTTGTCTATATTTATCCATAAGTAATGGTTTTTTCGTTCTTGCAAAAAGAAATAAAAATAAAAGTTGAACAAATTTCGTCTTGAGCAGTTAATAAATTAAATCAATTTTTTAAACACCTTTTAAATATAAAACATCAAATGAAATGCTTACACAAAGTTTATCTTTTCTTCTCATTTAAATTAACTTCAAGTTTCATTGATATTTTAGAAATAACATTTTTTTCATATTTTTCAAGTATTAAAACAGTGCGAACTTGCTTATCACATTTAAATATATTGCTGATTATTGCAACTTTTAATTAGCAAAAGCCGCGTTTGGATTTCCCAGTTATCCCACGTTTAATTATATTAAAAGCGTAAAATGAAGTCGCGACAGAAAATATCCAAGCCCGGCAGATATAAAGAGCCGGAGAGACATACAGACAACAGGTGGATAGCAATTTCTGTAAGGTTGACAAGACCATCGACGCGGATGGCAGGCGCGAAACATGAAGGGAGACGCCAGGTGGAGTAAAGGGAGGAGATGGGGAAATACGCCGTAGTCGTCGCCATCTGCGAGAGTAAAATTCCGACCATCCTGCAGGGGATCTCGTCCCTCTTTTTTCCCTCTCTCTCTCTCTCTCTTTCTCCCCGTTGGTTCGCGCGAGGGGGGCGAACGTTCGATCGATTTTCGCGTCGCGATAAACGGGGTATCGTACCGATGGCGAGCGCATAAATCCCCGACGAGAGTCGGGGCGCCGCGACGCCGGGCGTCGCGCGAGAGAGCGGCTTCGTCGCGGAAATGCCGGACCGCGAGGGAGGCAGCGTGTATGTACCTGATGCCTCGCGCGGCATGAATTATTTAAAGCGCCGTGTATGTACCTGATGCGACCCGTCGGCCACTTATTCATGGCCGGCTCTCGTGCATTCGATAAATTCTGATCGCTGGCGTAATCACAATGAGTCTAACGAATTGCAAATTAGTATTACGGTTCAAATGTACGCTTTAATTCTGCTTCCGTCCGCGAGGATCGGGAAGTTTTCTTCCGCCATTATATGTAATACGGCGACTGCCAACTTTTATGCGTTTGACAACGTTTCTCCATCTATAAAAGTACACAGAAAAATATAGTTACTTTTGGCCTCAACCATAATTTTATAATATTTCTAATGATAATTATGGTTAATATAATGATGCATATAATATAATGCATATAAGTTAATCATATTTCATGTTAGAAATATTATGAAGTTATGGTTGAGGCCAAAAGTAACTATATTTTTCTCTCAGTGTAGAAATAAAGAAACCTCGGTGATTTTACGCAATTATTTCGTGCAATTTTCATGCGACAAATGACATCCGCGTTCATTCGCTTGAACTTTGTTGTTTGAAAACCGCATACAGAGAAAGAGAGACTTCCATCTTAGCTAAAGAAATATCTGGCGCGTCGTAAAATCCGTGAAGCATCTTCCCGACATTTTTCCGCCCACTGGTCGGTATTTGGCGAACAATGCGACTATTTCGCGCAAGCCATCGTAATACCATTGTAGCCCGATATCTCACGTACTCCGCGTAAAATATCCGGATGGTATATGCTGAGTACTACCGCTACACAGCTACTATCATCACACGGCCGTTGCGTCTTATGCATGAGACTTTTATGCATAAGACATGACTCAAACCGACCGAGAGGGGGATGTTTCTCGCCGACGTCTAACTCCCCGGGGTACTTCCGGTATGCGCAGTAAAACATTGACGGAGATCGTGCCCGGAGTCGGAATTGCTCACTGAGATTCAGTAGCAAGCGACGCGTGAAAGGGGACGCCCGAGAAGGACCGGAAGGGAAGGAAGCGCGGACAAGGGCGCGAGAGAGAACTGACATCGGCAGAGCTACGATAAGTAAGCACGGAGTCGTGACTTATGAAATTTCACTGGTAATACGTAAATGTACAAGATAATCCGCCACTAATAAAAAAAAAAAAAAAGAAAAAATGCTACAATGAGAGAAAAATATAGTTACCAATCATAATTTTATATTTCCAACAATAAATATGATTAATTTAATTATATGCATCATTATGTTAACCATAATTATCATTAGAAATATTAGAAAATTATGATTGGGTCCAAAAGTAACTATATTTTTCTCTCAGTATAGAGAGAATAAATTATATTAATAAATGCTTTTAAATCTAGAATTGTCCTACGAGGATCCTCGCGGAAAAATTATTGCTCGTATCGATACGAAACGAATGGCCGGCCAGTTTCTCTTCTGACCTCGTCCTTGGACAATTTGTCCGCCGTGCTCGTCACCTCGGAAACTGCCGAAATAAATTTTCACGGTCCTCGTGCACGCCACCCCGCGCACTTTCCATACGTTACGGAGAGTGTCGTCCATGAAATCTTAACGCGGGTCGTGGCGGCTGGTCTAGCTTTCAGGATAAAAATAACGCGGTCGATAATAGCCGGCTGCGGCGAAATCGCGTGCCGTCGGGGCGAAAGTTAACATTATTTTTAACGGCAAATCATCGGGCGATTTACTCTGCGACGTGCACTCAGTTGGCCGGCTGCTATACGACTGTCCCCTTCTGCTCCTCGGGGAATAGAAGTCACTCTGTCGTATACTTAGTTCTCGTTGGCACACGTGTACACGTTATGAAATGTTAATCACGTACGTTCGCTTTTTATTGGTCTGTAAGACGAGGTAATCGCCGAGGGTTGTATACGGAAAAGCATCGACGAAGAAATCGATACGCGACGTAATACAGTCTTGAGAAATTATTCTGTGGAACGCAATTGAGATGAGAACTGAAAAAAGAACGAAAATACCACCCAAGAAAAATGCGCTTAATTTTATCTTGCAGAATATTGTAAGATAATAAATATATAAATTAATAATTAATAATAAATAGAGCTGTAGCTGATCTCTATATATTAGTATAAAATAATTTTATTCTTTATATTTATAAAGAATATCAAATTAAAGTTCTTCAAGAGTTTCAAAGAAAATTAAGAATTTACGATAGGCTCGGCGCAACTTTATACCAATCATAATTACAAGGCAAAATTAAGATAAGTTTCGCAAGAAATTCGACACGAGGGGCGGCAGCGATCTTTTCCTCAACGCACATCTGCGCGGTGAACACAGGGTGGTTAGAAAACATGGCGGCGTATAAGGGTGAAGAGCAAGAAGGCCTCTTCTGTGGTCGGGGAGTGTCGCGAGCGCGAGCAGCCCCTCGATATTAAAGCGCTGAAAAAAAGAGTCGAGGGAAAGAGCTGCCTCTGCCGAGCAAAGTTTTCCCTTTAACCACCCCTGTCGTCGAGCGTCGCGATACGATACGATGCGCGTCGACCGACGAGACGCCGGGGTTGTCGTTGACGATATTAAATTTCCGGTGACGATGCTACCAGTTTACAGACAGAACCGGAAGGGTATCGACCCTACGCAGCGCGTACACACACGGGCCGATATCGGTTCGCGAAAAAATGTTACTGCTGTCCGTCACGATTGTTGCCTTTGGAAGAATGCGCAGTATTACAATGTTGTATGTAATGTAGTAAAGCGTTTAAAAAGTAAATTTATAAAACAATCTGACGTTACGTTAATTAAGATATTCATTAGGAAGATTTTTCTATTTTAGTTTCTTAAACAAAAAACAAATGATTCAGATGTGAAATTATAATTCAATAATTTGTAATGGAGGGAAGAAACTCATAATCTCACATGCATACATAAAAAATTGATAACTATTATCAAATTATTCGCTAAAAAAATAGCGAATAATTTAATAGCTTTAGCGAAATTATCGCTAAAAAATCGCGATATTGGATATGCACTCATGTCGTAAAATTTTAATGAACTGACAAAATAACAATGCAATTATGGAAATGCAGCAAAAACAGGTTCATCGGTCCTTGTTTTATTCATCGAGGAAATAAAAACATCCGGTCAGTTACACACGTGGGCGACAACTGCGCGACACTTTCGTTGGGAAGGAATGGGACATCGGGCACAAGTTGCCGCAAAAGGGCAGGCGAAATCCCCGATAATTCGATGAGGCTCCAGGTCGAGTGTCTCACGTGATTCCGTAACTCGGCGGTTGTCGTGTCGACGTTCGATAACCAGTCGAGAACACCCTTGGGGGAGAGAATCGCGGATGTAGGAGAGGGGCGTCCTGGTCGATGCTTGCAGTTCTCCCTCTCGCGTGCCCTCCGGTAGCGAGCGCGGGTAGTAGGGGGAAAAAAAAGAAGAGAGAATTTGTTTCGTTCTTGGCATATTCCCCAAAGAACGCAAACGTTATACAACATGTAGAAATTAAGTGAAATAAAACTATTAGCAAAATGAAAAAGAAGCGAAGCTCATGTATAGAAGCATGTGTAAACAAATAAAATTAATTTAACAATCTCAGACATATTCGATAACAAGTAATGTATTCTTGCTATTTGCTACAGATGAATTGTATAAAAGTCGAATTGTAAAATTAATAAAGATTTACACTAATTTGTAAATAATAATAAAAAAAGCAAAGAGCAAAAAATTCACTGAAATTTGTTCACTACAATGAAAATTATGGAAGGTGAAGGACCAGTAGAGGTAGAGAACGATGTAACAGTCGTGGCCGCCCTTCGTGTCAGATCGTGTGGTTGACCTTTTCCTATTTAATCTCCTGACTCTTCGCATAGCCCTCTATCCCTCTCAGTATCTCGCTCTCGCTCTCTCTCTCTCTCTCTCTTTCCCCCATATACGGAGCACCCTCGGTCGCACGGAAGTCGGGGTCTCGCGTGAAAAATCGATGCCGGAAGAACCGGGGCGGCGGATTAGCCGAAGGGGAGAAGGACCGGCTCGGCAAGAGGGCAGCGTCTAACAGAAAACGACGAAAGGGCCGGGAAGACAAATTGCGGTTCGCGAGGAAAGCGGATTATATGTGCTGGCGATTTGTATTCGCGGACCGTTTCCAATCGATTTGCGGCCGAACGAGATACAGACGGGAGAAGTCCGGAGGGAGTTTCTTTTTAGCGAGACTGTGATTGTAACGCGTCTTCATCCACACCTTTTTAACCCACGACTGTTATTCTCGCGGCGATTAAACACCGCGGCGATTGGAAATTCCACCGAGCGGAGTAGAGCTCCGCTCGCATTCATCTCGGGACGAATTGATTTGTCAGAGTCCTTCCAAAGTTTACGCCGCGAATCGTATTCGATAAATATTAGGTTGATTATTTTTCAGCCGTGGCACCGAGTTTATTACTCTTTTAAAAAAATCGATACGAATTTTCCCATCGGCTCTTCCTCTGCTCTTTTGCCTTGGTGGCAGGCGCGCAACCATTCCTCGCTCGCAATCCGCTCTCTCGCTCTCCTCGATGTACGCTTTGTACGCGCGCGGTAACAATCGACCGTCAGAGTTCAACCCACCCACTCCCACGTCCATATTTTTTCGTTGCGTAACGAGCGTGTGCAAACTACAGCCTTGACAAAGGCCACCGCCGACCGCGGTTGGACGAACATCTGTCCTACGTGCGGCACCGAACAGCAGTCGATTCATCGGTTCGGATGGTATCAAGGTCGGAAAGCATCTCGGCGTTAAATTGCTCGCGCCACATAACACGGCGCTCCCGTTATCGTGTGCCGCATCAATTAACGTCAGGAACACAATGCCGCGGCAAACGATAGAAAGCTTCGACTGATTAGCGTTAAACCTCTAATGCGCATTGAAAGGCGGAACGATTACTACGTCAAATATTTACCTGCCCGTTTTATATACGCGCGCGAGACGCACGATAATTGAAACGCACAGTGAAATAATTATTATCCGACATTACCACTTCTGCTGCAAATTGAACGATCAATAGCGCGCCGGGACGTATTAATACACGTGTACGTTTATAAAACACCTTCGTGGATTTTTAACGTTTCTTATTTCGCGTTTGGTATCGCCTAGCTGATAAATCCTACTTTCAGGAAATTTCTCGGAAAGTTCGCCAGTGTTATCACGAAAAGTTCGTTCTTCAACGTTCGCGGAACGAACGAAACGCTGAACGCAAACGTGAAATTTTTGCACGAATAACCACCACCAGGCAAGGGCGGCGGCGGTGGCGGTGGCTGAAATGCGCCGAAACTCGAGGCCGCCCTTACGAGTCCCTTGACATTTTGCCAAGCACCCCCATTGAATCACCATATAAACGACTCCAGGGCCCGCCAGACTCCAACCCCTGATCCGCCCTAACCCCAAATATACGTTTCATTTTAGTCCCGTAATCATGGGCGTAGAATTTCACCACGTTTGTACGCGTTGCCCGAGAACGAGCGATTCAAATCTCGCCACCGAAAATCTCGCATTATAATTGTATGAACCCCCGCGTGCTGGCGCACATGTAATGAACCGTCATACCCCTGTCAATTGATGGGGTTCGAAGAAGCAGCGGTATAAGACTGTAATTTTTACGTTTAAATACGATACTTCATATTCCAAATGTACTCTCCTTACAAATTATAGACTATCGTGCATTCTCCCTTTCAACCCTTCAATTGACGTCCCTACTATGTAAGCATCGACTTTTTATAAACATGTAATATAGTTGTACGTACATACATAATTATCTTATGTATTTCATGTAGAATTCTCGTAGAATTAAATATTTCGCTTCTATATGCTTGTTCTCGTGTGATGACCACTAGAAATCTAGATTTTGAAATTATTGGGGAAAAAAACTTGGGAACGAGGACAGAATCGAGATGTCGACGCCAATGCGATACGATCTCTTTGCTACCCCCGTTGCTCCCGGGAGTGTCTGTGGGATTTCGCGTCGACGCCGTTCGTTCGTTCGTTCGTTCGTAAGGTGCTTTGGAATTTCCATATTAATTCGTTAGATCGTGAAACGTGACGCGAATCCGCGATTTAATAACGTTTTGCTCGCTGGCACCGGTGGGATCGCAACGACCCCCATAGTCGCCCCCTCGCTACGACAAGGAGGGAGTGAAGAGAACGGATGGAAAAGGAGAACTAAAAGGCTATTTAGACGGAACGCGACTTCGAAGCGTTAAAGTTCTGTTTACACTATTTAATTTTTGATGCGATATATCTTTTTAGAAAGAAAAGGCAAAAATATATTTCTTTGAGGGATATGCAGAGCAATCCATAAAGAGAAAATTTTGTGGAAAAATAATAATAATAATAATCGGAGGGCTTTTTTCTCCATTAAAAGTAATACTTGATTGCAACATTTACGAATTATCTAAAGCCTCGCGTTAATTAGTATGATCGCCGGCAGGATGATCATCGGAATTACCGGTCAAACGCGGCATCGTGTCGCGCACTGTAGTGCCCCACCACCCTCGGCAACAACCACCGGCAGTACCGCACCCTGCCCGCCGCTCGTTGCCAAATAAATTCCCTGGGGTAAATAGTAAAATGAAATCTGCACCGCCACTCGGTCGCCGTGAAAACACGGTCCCTCATTAATTCCGACCGCCGCTATAAAACCCCGGAACAGCGGAACACACCGAGCGAGCCATCCCTCCCCGTGGTCTCTCACTCTCCCTCCCTCCTCCTCCTCCTCCTACAGTCACTACACTCCCTCTCGTCGCCGCCGATTCCACCCTTCTCGCTTACCCGCCGTCCTACGTGTTTCGGTGCGAGCCGTGTGCTAAACTCTCCCCGCACCTCACTTCCGCCACCCGCCCTTTGTCCCGTCACAGAGAAAGAGAGAAAGAGAGAGAGAGATAGAGAGAATCAACCCTCCCTTCCCGCCATTCTGTACACGAGAGAGAACCGCGCACACACCACCCTCCGGCCGCGTATAAAAGCCGCGTATTCAATTACCCGGCATCGACCGGTCGAATAACGAATGCGCACGCCATGGAAAATATTCCCCGTCGTCTGCCTTTGCACGCGCGTATAACACGAACCGCGTACGTGAACGTGAATGTGCGCGCAAATACGCACCGGGCGTTTAACCCCTTAATAGCGGTCGGAGTTAGAGATACGGATACTTCAGGAAGAGATACTTTGGTATCGCGATCGATTCGTTTTCGTCAAGTATTTTAGGAATTCATACATTATTTTTGCTAATAAATCGTAATAGAGTATAAATAATTTAACGATAATAAAGTATGGATGTCCCCCCCTTGCTATATTTAGTATCGCTGCTTCGAAGACATCGATTCTCGCTGGTCTTTGATCAAACATTTCTTTCTTTTTGAGCTTTTTCTTGTCAAAATGTGCTTGTGGCACTCTACCTTTTTATTTTTTTATACAATGTAAAGAAACATCGAGAGAATAAATTAATTATTTTGAAACTCGATGATTTATACAAATTAATTGTAATATTCGATTCATATCTGCTTTCTTTTACGATCGGCCATACGGGACTCTCCATTCGGCCCGCAGCTCAGTGGTGCGGAGGAAATAAGCTTCGGATTAGGGGACGATTTGCGTCGGGGCGCGCTAATTGCCGACGCCCGGCAACGGCGATGGCTCTCGAGCACCCCTTCTATCGACTCCGCGTCTCATCTCTCCCTCTCTCTCCCCCCCCCGCAGCGCGTCCCCCTTCTACCAGGAGGCCTCACGTGTTTCCACGCTCGTGACTCGGGGGGAGAGTAATTCACGTGCGCGCACCCCTGGTTGGCAGCACCGAGCGTGTACAATGGGGGTGAGAAAATCGCTAAAAGGGTTGGTCCCCACGCTCGTTGTGTACGCGGCGTCCCAAGGGATCGCGCCGTGTACCTGTTGGAGCTCTCGACGTACTGGTGCTACTGAGATATCCGGGATACCCTTCTCGAGACACGTCCCCGCGGATCAAACACTCTCGACGACGCGAAATGCAGAAAAGATCGACGACAGAACGTTAGTTCTTGGCAGAAAATCTGTACACTGAGAATCCTATTTTGTTGTATGAACAAAAAAGTGAACAATCAAATTTTTCAAACAAAATTTAACCAAATTTTGTGTTTTATTCGGCAAAATGAAATTCCAATTTTGTTGAATCAAACGAAAAATTTGGTTGCTCACTCTTTTGTTCACATAACAAAATAGAATTTTTAGTGTACACCTGAGAGCGTACTCCAAGTTTTATGACCAAATAACTCCTTTTTTTGTTAATTAATATAATGTAAAGGCAAAGTTTAGCCTGAGAAAGAGCACGCTCGATCATGAAGATCGGATTCAAGACTCATCATGGATCAGCGAGCATCGCTCCGGATTTCCGATCAACCAGCTCAATAAGCAGAATAGCGTGAAACAATTGCTTCGAGAAGAGAGAGGCATGAATTCTCGATATCGCGCAAGGTGCGCTCGCGATTACGCGAGCCGCGGCACTCGGTCGGTTACGGGATTACAAGAAAGGAAATAAACGCTCGAGAGCATTAACGGAGCGATAAAACTTTATGCACAGCGTGCTTTATCGGCCTCGTAATTAACGCCGCCAAGTCGGAAGGCAAGCGCGGGGAAGAAGACAGACGGGGCATTCCTCACGCCGTCAAACGAGGCGGCGCGGGAGCTCCGGGCACTCTTTCATCCTTGAACACGATAATAACACGCCACGAAAATAATTGCAGATCGCCTAACGACGCCGTGATTGCCGCAATCGGCTGAGGCGCGCGCGTCCGCTCGCAAAACAATGTATACCCACGCGGTGCCTAATAGCTCGGCAATCTTCTAGCCGCCTCGCGTTATCCGCTAAATTCACCGTCGCGGCTCTGCCTTTACGCGAAGTTTATCGGTGAGGAGAAAAACTGTCACGCTGACAAATTGCGACTCGCTGAAGCGTAACCTTCTTGAAAGAGAGTCGCGCCTTGATCACGCTGGAAATTTGCAGCAAAGAATACAATATAATTTCGCGCGAAAAGCGCTAATTACCGCGCGAGCCGTCAACTCGTTCGTCGGGTCAGAAAACTCCGAAATACTTTGTGATAAATTTTCAATTACGAAAATTTATGATATAGATTAAAAAAGAAATCACGGAGATCGCGAGGGTTCAGTATTTACTGCATTCTTTTACATACGTTCGATTGTGAGTGCAACCGGTCGCCGGTTAACCAAGCGCGAAAGAGACCAGCGAAAAGCAAAACAATACGCCGATACTGCGGCGACGTTGCGTACATAGTTGATTTGCGGATCGGCCGTTTTTCCGATTTTCCTGCCATTCCCCGCGGGCGCAGCGCAGCGTTTTGATTTCAATCACATTCGGCTCGCAAACAGAGATCGGCTTTCTCTTTCTCCCCCTCCCCGCCCCTCTCTTCGCCATCCGGACGGGACAAAAAGCCGCGGTCAGTGCGGGGGTGGCGATGGAAGAGTAGTCGGAAAGGAAAACGGATGGGAAGAGAGACGAGGGGAACGAACGGGGAGAGGCCGAGTTTAATTTTTCGCGTTCTCGCTCCTCCGTTTCCGCGCGAATTTTCATTCCATTTCTCGTGACCACCCGGACCGTTATTTCATTTCACCGCCGCTCTTTGCGGAGAATAGTTGAGGCTACCTTACACCGACGGCGCGTAACTTCCTTCCCGTCCTCTTGTCCACTGCTCTCTCTCTCTCTCTCTCTCTTTTTCCTCCTCTCGCGGCTCCTGCGGCTTCGTTTGTAATTTTTTTTATTTTCCCAGACGCGACGCGGATAAAGCGTAAAGCGCGCTCTCCAAGCTGCGGTCGCGAGCCCGCTGGCTTTTCCACGACATTAACGCGACAATAATTATCCTGGCTTTTTAACACCGTGATTCAATATCTCGTGGCGAGAAACTATTTCGCTCAAAACGTTATTACGCGAGATAGAAATAGGAGAGAATGTCATAGACACGTTACGCTTCCCCTCTCAATAGAGCAACTGTGATCATGCTCGCTTCAAAAAACATACTCGTAACGATCATCCAAAATTCATTCATTATCGCTCGCACTTGACACAAGTGGTCGCGTGGCAATAATAGGCCCGATTCGATATAGCCCTCGAATGTATTACAAAAGAATCCATCTCCAGCAATATATCCCATCGTAACGGTACATTCGCGCTTCATTCTCTCTCTCTCTCTCTCTCCCTCTCCCCGGCGCAACCGAGTGGAACCCGGCAATTTTCAGCAACACGTGGCAAACTGTACGAAGTCTGTCCATTTCAATGGAGTTTAACCGTCTCATCCCACCGGCATTCCATCCCTTGTATAATTATCGATTGCTCCAACACTGTAAACACTCTCGGCTAACATGACGTATACGCTGTTGAAAGTATCGGTGTTTTCGCGCGCGCGTCGCGAGTCACCAAAATCGCGAGCGATAAATATTCCACATGTTGCATTCTTTATTTTTTGACGCAGCTGCTGGATATTATAATATACGCGATATAATGCAGCGACCGGTTAATGCGCGCGAGCATTATTACTCGCTGTCTCTCCCCCGCAGGGGTGCACGGACAAGCGGTGGTGCTCACCGCCTGCATGCGGTACGGATCGAAGCAAGGGGCCAAATGCGCGATGCATGAGCGAGCTGATTGTGATCCTCGACGATCCATGGTTCTCGTCCCTGCCCTCGAGGGCTTCCGCCGTCGGGTTTCCGTGTGTGACACGTCCACGTGGAGGCGGACGCGTGCGTGTGGTTGTCAGACCGCGCCGTATGCGTGTGTCGGATAACCGCGACCGTACAGTCCAGAGGTTCTCCATTCATGCAATCCGTCCGCGAATCCCCCTCGAGGTCCGCGAGTGATCCGTGAGCCAAACAGATTTTGGATTTATGAGAAATTCCCATCGCAACGCTTTATTTCTGTCAAAATCTCGCGGGAGTGAAATACGGTTTATCTCTCCCTCTCTCTCTCTCTCTCTCTGTCTCTCTCCGTCTGGCCAGAGCCGAACGCGATCGGCCGGCAAGCCTCGAAATTCACGCGATTTCATTTCGCATCGATGCGCCGATGTATCCATTGTGTACGAAATTCATTTAGTATAATTTGATTACCTCCGAATAATTTCGGACGGGGTAAAATCCGTGCGATAGGAATTACACTTTCCGAGTGTAAAAACGCGTATTTCAGGAGATAAATGGTTATTACGCGACTGCCGATTTAATTTGAAGCGACGCGTGCTTTGTAAAGCAATATTTACACGCTCGTGGATCATTGTTTTTTTTCCCCTGTCTCTCTCTGAGAGGAAGAGAGAGAGAGAGAGGGAGGAGGGGAGGGCAACATTCCGGGACGGCTTTTGTAATTGGAAAATCTGGCGTTATGTTACGTTACTCTCGACAGTTAAGAGCCGCTGGCGCCGATACTCTGGTGATAGCGCGTCGATGATACGGTGGCAATGTGGTCGTGAAGTGACACACGCGCGCGCGCTCCGGCGATGTTCGAATGCGCGTGCACGCGTGCACAATCGGACATGTATGGTAACGTGTATCCCGAGGTCCGCGCGCCGCGGGTCTACACGTGTGTTTACACACCGGATCGGACCCAGATCGTTTTACACGGCCAGGCTTAATCCCGGCACGGTAGAACGGTAGCCGGTCAATCCAGTGTTAAACGCTGCGAACAACGGCATTTCGGAGCCCGCGGATGCGGGCTGACGATACAAATCGTCCGTACGTACGTATATATGGTACATACGTGCGTACGAATCGACGTTCGTTTAGCTTTTTTTTTTTCGCGCGCGACGATCGAGTCGAGACAAACAAATCGATTGAGATTCCGGTCTTAGAAATTGAAACCGGTTATATTAACCGGTCTCAATGGTTTTCATTCTTTCCGGAACGGCATATACCGGATCACAACGCGCTTCTTCTATGTCTAGAAGAGATATTCTTGAGATAGAAGAGATAATTCGATTACTCCGGAAGAGCGACGATCGAAGTAATAAATAAGTACTGTTTTATTCGTCTGCTTTTTCAAGAGTTATATAATCCACCCTGAGAGAAAGATATAGTTATTTTTGGCCTCAACCACAATTTTATAATATTTCCAACAAGAAATATGATTAACTTAACTGTATACATCATTATGTTAGTCATAATTATCATTAGAAATATTAGAAAATTGTAATTGAGGCCAAAAGTAATTATATTTTTCTCTCGGTGCATCAGTTTCGGGAAGATGGCGAACGCGTTAATCAAAAGTGACTCGTCTCGACGTAGCCACTAACGAGAACCGACGGATCGTTGCGTTCAGGTTGCGATGTACAAAAATAGCGATGTAATATCGCCGGTTCGCCCAAGTTGTGTATAAATCCGTGTCCGTTTAATTCGCAAACGCGAGCCATCACGCGAATCGCGCGCGGAGCACCGTGGCGGGCCCGCTCGCGGTGTCGCAATCATCGATCGCGCGATTCCGTCGCACGCTATTTCCTACGACGTACCGTGGCCGCGAACGAATCGAACGTGAGCGACGTTTCCGCTCTGTCTCATTATTAGAATGGCACTGTCGTGGCCTTCCTCCCAGAGGTCGACGTGCTCTCGACAACGAAGGCGGCACCAGAACGAAAGGGCTAATTTACGACTGCTCTATGTGTGCATGAATACTGTACTTTTCATCGCGACCAAAGGGGGAGAGAAAGAGAAGGACAGCTCACCCGCTTGTTTCACGTAATTGTTATGTTCCGATCTCGTTCGCGACGCGCGTGCACCGCTTTCCAAGAAACCCTTTTCCGTATATACTTTTCAACGGCATACATGATGCGCGTGTAAACCCCTGTCAACCTATACCGCCTTCAGAGAAGGCGCCGATGTACCTCTAGTTTCTACCTGAATAATTGATGTGTACAGAGAGCGAAACACACCACAAGGCCTGATGTGTACAATTAAAAAATTAATATAACGGAATTTCATACGGTATTTCCGCGAGTGTCTATCCCGTAAGAAGAAACTCAGGCTGAAAGGCAAGTCTCGAAACTTTGCAGATTCGCTGTTTGTTTCGCCAATCCATTGTGAATCTATTTATAGATGCGTCAAATTTGCATTCCTGCGGCAATTCCTGGAGAATGCATCCTGTCACGCGAGGCAATTAGTTGCAGCAGCACTTGCACAATGCGAGATCATTTAACGAAATTGGAAGTTACCGCCGCGATATCCGGGAACGAATTCCCCGCCTTCAGCATTATTTAATGCGGCGAAAGGACTCTGCCCGGTTTCGTTGATGGTCCCTTCGAGCGGAAAGGGAAGGATAATTTCTCTCCGTGAGTTTTCTTTTTTTTTTTACGACATAAGCTTCAGCGGAGGGGAGCATTCTCTGATAAAGCTGAGCGCGCCGGCAGATAAAGAAGGCACGCGGTGGGAGGGAGAACGGCGGGAAACGACATTATTCCTTCTCCCCTGCGCGTTTCTTCCTTTTTTTCTCTGTAAGGAAGAAAGTAACGTTTCTTGGAGCAGCGTCGCTGGTTCCGCCCTTTCCAGACCGCTCGAGCGAAAACCATTAGCAATTTTCTGTCGGATGAGGGAGCAGGGAACCGGTTGGTACCGGTTGACCGATTTCACACTTCTGTCACGGCGAAGTGCCGATTTTACGACCGTGTGCCTTCCTTGTTGCTCCACTGATTGCCGTAAAAAATGCAATGCGTTGAAAGTTTGCCGGAATATCAACGATAAGAAATCGTTGAAGAATTTCGATGTACATGATTAAAAAGTTAATAAAAATTGATCGATATATAAAAAAGTTACTTTATTAATTTGAATTTATATAATGACATGGCTAATACTGAAATCCTTATAAAACACAGAAAGACAAAAATAAAAAGTATTAAAGAGGTGACTTGCCCTTTTATATATATTTTCGTGAAAAAGAGGATCCGAAGAGCAAGTCAATTGAAGAATCGACCATTAAAATTTCACCGTTGCGACATATTGACCATTCAAATTTCATCGCTGCGACATATCCCACGTATTTACAAACGCAATACCAACTCCGAGTAAAACAAATTCAATTCCAGGATCGATTAACGCCACCACCAGCAATCCGAGATTTCTCCCCGAATCCTTGCACTCGAGAACAAACCTTTGGCAAATTTTCCGAGAGAATCGACCCTCTCTCCCCACTTTTGCTATGTAGTCGCGAGAACTTTCATTACGAAAGTTCACTCCGATCGAGTCGATGCGCACGTCGCGGGTATGAGGGTGCTAGGCGAATACGAGCGTGTCGACCTGTTTCATTTCCGTACGCGAGCGGAGCCGGAAGCGAGTGGGATCGATACCCTTTTCCGATAGCGCAATTCTGGTCCGTCGTCGGTGCCAACGACGACACGCTTTCACCCTTCAAATTACGAGCAGCTAAATGGTTCTCCTTCTCTTCACCTACTTTATTCCGTAGCCCGATATCTGTTCCGCGAGCGAAAACGATCTTAATAAGTTTCAATTAAATAATTCCGTGATGAGGCTTAATACGTATAATTAAGGAAAGTCGTCTCGTTTTCATTTACTTTGCTCATTTTCTCTTCGCTCTTAGACTCTCTTAATAGATTTTATGTTAGAAGATTAATAGCCTAACAGATTTTATTTTACATCATTAATTGTTTGGTTTGCTCAATCAGATTGGATTGATTTTCTTTAATAATATTAACAATTTTACGGACTGACAATTACAATATTATGTCAACTAATAATTTATTTTAAACAGTAATACATGTAATTTTACTTGGAGAAATTTGCCCCGAAATGTTAAAACTTATTTTTCTCTTTCCACTCTTCTTATTGGAAGCGGCATAATACAGGGGTTACGAAACTAGTCGCCCGATTCTAAACTCAGCCAGATCTCCGTGCCAAACCTCTGGCTTTCCTTCCTTTTCATTCTACATCCCCTCCAACAAGAGAACTCGGAGCGAGGATGTGGGGTAGTTGGAGAGGATTGAGAGGGCAATATGTTCCCGAGAAGCCTCCAATTTCCTTCGCACAACCCCGCCGTGACATCCGCGTTTTGGAAACTACCGACAGATACTTCCTTCTTTCTCTACTTTTTGAAAAATATTCTGATGCGCGTTTTCAAGAACGAGAAAAAAAAACGCACGTATAGAAATTGATCCACGATCGGAATATATTTTTGGTTATATGATATCAAATGGACATTTCTTAAATGTAACGTATAAACGTTTTGTAAAATAACCATACTGTAATTTTGTACAAACTTAAAATTGTAAAGCCTGTTTATATAAAAAAAATTATGTAAAAGTTCGCGAATAAGAATTATTCGCGATCGCTTAGTACCGAATTTTGAAAATAACATAGATAGGCAGCTAGGTAATTTTTGAAAATTTCGCATAACCCCATTATCTCATTTAATTTAAGGGCAATCTCAAACGAAGGAGGTCATTTTCCAACGTTGGAATGAATTTAAAGGGTGATTAGCAGCGACTAATGATCTGGAAAAGCCAAAGAGCAAGTTCTGCGCTTTCTCTCTCCCTCTCCTCCTGGCTATCTCGAGTAATCAAATATTTAGGTGGTCCTCGTGATGTCACCGACACTAATTAATATTAACGATCCGGTGTGTCGCTGGGGTCGCGAACACCGACCGATCTCTCCCGAGTTCCCTTGACTCGAAGAGCTCCATCGAGGACTCTACGAACGATCGTAAAGCTGAAGATAGATTATTCCGTTCTGGGTAAAGTATATCTTTCTTCAGCTATTCGTGAATTTATAAAGTCAGAAAAGAAATGAGGCCCATCGTAGAAAAACCAGCCGATGCTGCGCTATAAATTCGCGGAATAAATTCGTACTCCCCGAAGACGGAATACGTCTTGAAAAATATATTTTTGAACGTGCACGCGAGTGGTGAACATAAAGACAACCGAGGATCTCTCGCGTAACTTGAATCGTAATAACCTTGTCGACACGTGTTTACAGTTAGAATTAATTAATTAATACGAATACTGACATTATCCGCTATAAAGAAAAATAAAAATATTATACGTTGTCAATAAATTTTAGAATAGAAAAAGAAATTCTTTGTGGAAGTGCCGTATCGCAAACTAGCCCGTTATCGAAGAACATGTTTAAAAATAGAATAGTAATATACGTTCGAGCGCGCAATAAATATACCGTGTAAAATATACTGTGGTCAACGATAAAAGAGCGTTCGCCATGCCTGGAAACTTGAACTCAAATTGACATCAATTTACGCGCATACAAAGTAAGTATGCACTCGCGACGATGTCGTGTCAGCGCTCGTGCTTATCTTGACACACATGTGGGCGGATGGATGCAGGCCACAGCGAAAGAAAGAAATATGAGGCCAAGCGCTGCTCTTCCGATAACAAAAGTCGACTGGGAATGAAGGCTCTCGACCGCGTCTCGAGTGTCAGGCAATCGATATCGTCCGGATCATTGTATACACCTACGTGCGTTTTAAATGCCTGTCGAGTGTATTTTGCCGTGCGCCGAGCTCTGACGAAAGATTCGATAACTTTCTCTCGACCAACTCGAGAAAAATTCGGTCAAACCTTTGCAGGTAACTCGCGACGATCAGGAGACACGGCATTTCCCGATTATCGCGAGCGAGACGTTCAACGTTACGACAATCGTACAATCACGAGCGAAAATCTCGTCGGGGAAATATTTCTCGTGCGAATTTCGTCCGACCGCGCACGATAGCTCTCCGTTTCTCGCTCGCGCTTCGTCACGTTTTTGCTCGTCTATAAAAAGAGCTTTCGTGCGCTCGCGAGTCATTTCGCACTAGTGGCTTGATAGGCAAGGTAAAGAAACCGTAGAGATCCCGCCGACCCTCTTCCGGCACCCCTCCCGCGGGAAAATTCACTTCTGGTTTCCAGGTAACGCACGATAAACCCTCCAGAGGGCGAAGATTAACGGCCATGAGAACTTCTCGCGTCAAGTACATATCGACCCTGGATGTTCAGAAAGGACGAGAAAGCTCAACCAGTGATTCGCTGCGACTCGCGGCTCCAGGTCTCCAATTTCTCACGTTATCGTTTCGCGAGAAGAGATATCACGAATGCTTAAAAATCTTAATATCAAACTAAATTCTTATTAATAGAAACAGAAAAGAGAAATACAGCACAAAATACAAAAAAAAGATAAATGCCGTTTCTTAAAATTATAAATTTTCCATAACTCGCTTTTGTTGGAAATATCATTAAACATTTATTAAAGGTTTTATTAAAGATTAGATTATATAAATTTTATTTTTCTACATTTCCGATGTACCAATATGAACAGAATAATTAATACAATTTTTCAATTTAGTAAACAATTACTTTAAATATTAAACAGCGAATATCGTACTTGCGACGACCGAGTAGATACGATTTTTTTCAAAGCAGAGAATAAAGAGAAAGGATGGATATAATTACGCTGAGAGGGTTCTAATGCTCTCTAATAATGTCTGATCCGTTGGCAAAAGGGGGGCGCGGAGACAAAAGAACGCGAGGAAAAGAGCACGGTCCAGGGGCCGTTCTGCGAGATTAATCCGGAGACGAGGCAGATCGGAAAGAATTTCAACTTCTGTTCCGACTCCCTCGCACCCTCGCGGGAACTCTCGCATTATCCTACATCTCGAAGACCCTTTTCTCCTCTCTCTTCTCTCCCTGTTTCTTCTGAAAGACATTTTTAATAAAGAATCCCGCCTAAAGACCTCGACTTATCCGTCGCTTCAATCGAAGGTAGACAACACCGACCCCGGGGTCCTCTCTTCTCAACCCCCCTCCTCACTCGTGTTCTTCCCCTCTTCGAATCTTCCTATGCTCTGCACGTCGCCGTTGGCACCCTCGCCGTTTATCCGTTCTCCCCCACCCACTCTTCTCGAAAGAAGGAAAAAGAGGAAACCAGCTGCTGCTCTCCTCCGATGGAGAAACGACGCGGATCGAGATTTAAAAGCCGCATTTTCCGCGGAAGAAAAGCCCGGCTGCTTAAAGCGAGCAAGAAGAAAAACGCGCCGCTCGCGATCCTTTTCAAGCTCGCGCCTTCTTCCTCTTCGCGGAGGGATAGAGAAGCGCGCTGTTCGCGTCTCCATGTCGACGCGACGCGAGGGGATGAGCTCGCGCGAAGAGGGGCGGAACGCGAGGTCTTAATCACTCGTCGTCGCGCGCTCCCGGGAAACACATTTATCCGCTAAACTCCGACGGGAAATCCCGGCATTTATCCCGCATCTGGAAACTCAAGCATCGTACTTCCGCACTCGCGCACGCTATCCCGAGATCCTCAATGTACGACTTTATGTAATCCTTTTTCTCTCCGGGAAATTTTTAAATGACATTTTTTTTGCATCTGATATTCCTGTAATATTTTCACTGCCACTCTGAAGGCTTCAGTATCACCAGCAGTCGTGCGAGCAGCGCTTATTAATTTGTATTTCAAATATCGTGCCCCAATTTCTTCTACTATGAATACACCGAGCATATATACCGGTACTTCGCAATCAGAACAATCAACAATTGTTCTGCCATGAGAAGTAGAGTAATAATGTCATTTATGCGCTATAAAACATCCTTCAAACTACCAATACCTTGAAATGCTACCGGACATTTTAATTCAAAGCTACACGATTTTTCCGAGAAATCATCGTAACCAGTGGCACCGTCATTCTGCTGTCGCTCTACAAAAAGAAAAATCGGCAATAATTTGCCGACGCTAATCGCCCCGAAGGCGATACGTCGGAAAAAGCGTGGAAAACCAGCGAAAACGAATACGGCAATTAAAAAAAATCCAGTCGAAACGAGAGGGGAGGGGGAAAATGGCGGAGGGCGAAGTTCAGGGCGACGATGACAATCGGACCAACGATCGGCGAACCGGAAGCGACCCGGGGGGGCGAGAATAATCACGGTCGTTGCTCTCGGCTAGCAATCGGCGGCCTCGTTACTGGTCCCGAGTTGTTAATTAACCGCGATTACGGGGCGACGGTGCGTGTGAGAGAGCACCCTGTTCGACGACTCTACCATCACGCCGTCGCCGCCACCAGCAGCGCGCGAGATCATTGCGCGAGCTTGCTGGCGCAAGTGGCCGCTCGGTCGTGAAATCATTACGTCTGAGCATTTAACGCGGGCGAAGCCCCTTCATTAGCTCCCATCGGCTTGACTATCTTTGACTCGCGCCCGGAGAGCGTGCGATTAGCACGAGAGGGTGTACATGCTGAAGGATGCATTTGTAATACGTGATATTAATCATGTAACGGGGAAATATGAGTTAGCAAAGAAGAACGCTATGATTTCCATTACGGATTTTTTTTTTTAACGATTTTTCATGGCTTTCTGTCAAAAGTCATAAAGATTCTACGTTAAAAATTGTATTTTGAAAGTAGGATATTTCTAAGATAAATTTAAAGACGTTTGATTGGAAAGGCGTCTGTCTGAGAAAATCTCGATGATTTAATAGCAATCTGAACTGTCTCGAAGTAATTGTAAGTAATTGCTTTATTAATACGTCGCGCTGCATTTAATCGTATACGACGTATCTTTTATTCATAAATATTTGCTGGAGTCGTAAACAACATGTAAAATATGTGACAATATGTTTTCTCAGACTCGTACATTCCCTTTTTTAATATCATAAAAAAGCGACGTGTTGTAGCGATCGTTTATGCAATTCAAAGCTTGAAAATGTCGCGCCTTCATAAAAATTCATACCGTCATTAAGCGCAAAAAGTTACTCGGCAGCCGTGATGACTGGCATAAATATTGAAAATTCATGATAAAGTTCATGTTTGCAGGGCATCATGAGCCGATCGACATTGTGTGCTTTCTGTTTAATGCATATTTCGCAATTTACACAAACGCGAGTGAAAAAGTATCGCCGTTTGAACACGATATCACGGAATTAACGAAGCATTTAAAAACCATAGAAAAAAAACTCTGAACTCACCCGCTTTGTAATTTGACTTGTCGTCATGTGGACGTAATGGATATTTTACGCATACGATGTAAACTAATCGCATTGATCTTTAACTATCAATATGAAATAAATACTCAAGAACTTTGTACTTTGGAAACAGAGACCGAGAGTTGAATGCGTTTTGGTCAGAGACACCGTGTATGTTTACGTGTTTAAAGATTTATGACTCACTGTCATCTTCGTAGAATGTCTGCAATATTACGTACCTGCAACAAAAAGAAAAACATTGATGAGCATAGGTGTGATTTATACATGAACTTTTTAATTTATTCAGAAAGAGAGATCATGAGATATCACTTTGAACATTAAAATCATGCGTCTCATGAATTATATACAAGTTAAATTAGATAGGGAGATCAAAATGTCATGACCGCGAATAAACGAGAAGAAAAATTCAATATTTCATTAAACGGAACGGTACGGGCAATTAACGCGTCTCGTGTGGATTAAAAACTGCCGATCTGAAGAATATCGCTCAACAGCCCAGCCGGAAGTGCCAGTGTTGGTTCTACGCTAAAACAAACGCGACGCGGTGCACGCGCCACGCAGTCGGGCCAGGTCCGAATATAACTCGCGTGCACATCTGTCTTAACACGCGTGTTCCATCTCGTGAACGCGTAAGTTGGCGCGTCTGTCAGCCACGCACTTCGGAGTTCGCGGGAGGTGAGAGCGTTGCCATATAGTACGACACTTATTACTCGTTACACATTACTGGTGCACGTGTTGAGGTTTTTGCATGAACACTCTCGGCGCCGTCAGAATGCAGATATCAGTTTGCTATTATATTAGAAAACACGATGTATGTGTACATATAAAAAATATAAATGCATCATGTATATGTGTACATATATCGTGTCTCGTGTATTATAATGGAATAGTTGAAGCTAAAGAACATTAATATTATTGACATATATATAATTATGCAATCGCAATTAATGCTCAGGAAAAAATTATTGCTCGCTTGATCAACAACTTTTTCATCTAGGAAAGGTTAAAGAGTTAAACTTATCGAGCTATTATAATTCGATTTACGCGACTCGACTTTAATTTTTTTTTCTTTATTTTTTTTTACGTCGCTCTTATAATTTACAACGAGCTCCGGAGTAAGACTGACGTAAATGCATAAAAGTTTTGGGCAAGAGTTATTTATTTTAGCCGCACATTTCCGTGCCGCGTCGAATCCGCGATATACGATTTCGAGAAACGACACGAAGTAAGAGTCTAGAGGGCAAGTGCGCTCAGCGGGCGCAGTTGCGTGACGCGATTCTACGACGCGTGTTACGCCCAGGGTTAAGTGGTGTCATCCGGGCACTTAACCCGCGATCAATGAAACCACAGAATTCTCAAACGAAAAGTCCTCCGTCGCCGACGTGCGAATCATGTGCAAAACAAATGTAATCTCGCGATGACGGTTCAACTGATGGCTTATCGATTCGTAGAAATGAGCAGTCACCAATGAGTTATAATATCTGTCTGAATAACATGTAATTGTAAAATATTTGTACAATTAATTTGGACAATATATACTAATTAGGAGGATTCGCTCCTATTTCAACAATGGTTTTATGTTCCCTTTGACGTCATTTACTTCTGAAGTTTCGTTAATGCATTTAAGGTTTTAGTTTAATATTCGTTTCCGAATATACACCATACAGCACATCGCACGATGCGCACCAAAATATTTACCGTGATCCTGCCATTAATTCTAGCGCGAATGAGCTTTCATAATGAAAACCTTGTCTACCTACGCGGACCTTTGAAATTTTAAACGAGTCGAGCTGAGTGTTCTCGATTACTTTCAGCCCGAGAACGCAGCCTTACACTAGCGCGCAGCTCTCTTTTTCACGACAAAATAATGAAAATCTTTCGAGCAAAATTTATTCTGCGGTATTACCAGTAAAATTAAAAGTAAACTGAATTATTTTATTCGAAATGAACAAGGAGCGCAAAGGGAGGGGCGCAAAGAGAAACCGAGAAGCATCACTCGGAAGCATCGAAAATGTGTGGAAAAAAGTCAATCTTGAATACACAATCTGAAAAATTCACAATGTCATGAAGCACTTTCAGCGAAACGAGAAAATATTGGGAATCTGGTCGCTGTATATTTATAGGGTTAAAGTTAGGTTGACAGCCACAGCCGAGTTAAGCTGCTCTTTCGCTGCGAGAGATTTCGCGCTGGTCATAACTGGATTATGTGACGCACACGCTGCTTTCTCCGCTACCATTCATTCTGCGCCCAGTGTGCGCTCTCTCTCTCTCTCTCTCTCTCTCTGTCTCTCTCATTCTCTCGCTGGCCGTAGTAGACAAGGCATCGACATTCGAGGTAATCGAGTTTGCGCGGACGTCGCCGTCGCTCCGCCGCCACGGTCGCGGACGCTTTGTCGTCGGTAATTGATTTATATAGTGCGCCTTTGATGTCGGCCCGCCCCTTCGACGTCGCCGTCGACGTCGACGTTCCACGTGGAAATGCGACGTCTCCGGCGGAGGACAATGTTATCGAAGACGGCGACGCGGCCCGATGTAAATTGCACGGGTATCCGGGCGCGTCTTGAAACTCGGATAGATCGGCTGTACGAGGAGACGAGGAAACCGGCGACGAATTTTGATGAGTACTGACGGAAAGTACATTGATTGTTTCAACACTCTTTCCATACTTAATCGCTCCAAGACTTTGAATTTCTTTTATTATTTAATAACATGTGGTGTTTGCGATACAATAAAATTGTCGTTTCTTCACCGGGATATTAATTTGTATCGCAACTGGACATTTACATAACGATAAAGAAGAATTTTCATAACATATTTGTGGTATCTTTTATCTTAATATTATTAATAACGGCAAATGTATTCACTTGAGGTTGTCATTAGAAGCTATCGGTCGTTACTTGGTGGAAATTACAATTAATTTCTATCATTATCGGTCGGACAATGTTGTTACTACCTGTCGTCATTTTGTGCAGTAGTAAGGAACTCGCTGCGAGCGCTGGAAACGAGGAAACTTCGCATAAACGAGGCGTTCTTAGCGGGACCCAAAGAGCGTAGTAACCGTTATCTTCCGTCGTTTTATCGACTTCACAGAAAACTTATCTTTCTCTCTCTCTCTCTCTCTCCTGGCGCGAACCATGCAGGAAAGAAAGGCCATCGTCGCGTGGTCGATCGTCACGGTTAAATTCAACGAAACGGCAGCACGCGACCAGCGTTCCCGGGAAAGCGCGTCTAAACCGAGTCGCTCGTAAATGCGCGAAACTATAACCATACGTTTACAATCAATTACATTTAGGAATGACAGCGGGCGAGAGCGTAGCCCGGGTCCGCGTTTGTTTTGCGGCGCGCGAAACAGCTGTACACGCGACGTAGTAAAAAGGGAACGCTGAATTAAATTTAACGCGGTCCCACACATCTCTATCCAGCGCTTTACATCGACGGACTGTGGTTTCGACTGCTTAAACGCGCGGGCTATCCTCTTCGAGAAAGCGGGATAAGACGATTAAACATGATTGTGTTTACGAGGAAAAAAAAAAAAAGAACAGGAGACAAATATTCGCGATGATGGTATCGATTATTATTCATCGCCCGTTCCAACTTCGTCGAATAAATTCCTACCGATTCGTTACTTTTTCTTTTCTAGCTCGCCTATTTTTGCGGAGTATAAAAACAAATGAAGAAAAATACGAACAGCGGCTCGAATGAATTCCCCGGCCCGAAACAATTTATTGTTAGTGATGAATTCACGATGGAAGTCCGACCGGAGAAAAAGACAGATCGCTTCCAGCTGAACACGCCGAGGAACTCGCGTGTGCGCGAGTGCGTGTGAACCGAGCGAACGGGCGCGCGAGCGAGCGAGCAAACAGACGAGCGTGTGCGCGGCGGCGGATGATTATGGAGAGCGATGAGGCCAGGGAGCAAGTTTAACAGGCTGGCAAGCCGATGACTCGGAGTCATGACAACGCGCGCAGCGGGGTCAACGAGTGCCAATTGGGGCCAACCGTGTCAAACGACGGCAATAGGCTGTTGGGAAACAAACGTCGTCGTGCTCGCGACGCTCCGTTCTCCGTACTACTCCTGTCGACGGGCGAAGCATTTTGCTCTCGGCAAACGAGAGCTCGCCCTTAACTGCGCAAGCAAGCGCCCTACGCGCCAGTTGCGAATGACACGTATCCCCGGGAGAGACGTTCTCTCCAGCAAAATGTAAAAATTATTTGACGCAGCTCCGGCAGGCAAAAGGGAGAAAATTTTTTTCGTTATATAATTTAACTTCGTGCGTTCCGGAAAACGTTCCGATACAATGTTCGCAACATTATACGGCATCAATATTTCAAAATTGAAAAATAAAATTGCTGAAACTGAAACAACAGATTGGAATATTTTTAAATAACAGATTTTTAACTATACGGCGCATATTTGCCGCACGCTCTTAATTGTACCGTGAAAATATAGAGACATGTTAACTGAATGGCGACAATATGTGCGAGTAAAATTAAAAAGGATCAAAGCGAATAGAATGCGGAAACCGTGCGATGGAAAATGGCGACGCGGCGAGCGAAGAGATGGAAAGATCGAGAGGAAATGAGAGATGAGAATCTTCCGTAACGCGAGAATCCCAATATTAATCCAGCAGCCGGCGAAAGTAATTATCTGTCGTTTATCTGCCAGCGACAGTTCGTTTAGGCAGTCTGTCCCGGCTTGATTTCACCCTTGAACCTTCACAAAGCACCCTATTCCAGTTTATTATTCCCTCTGTCTCTCTCTTCGGGACCTGTTCAAAGGGGAAGTACACTAAGAAAGATTTCCCGACATGGTGATGTGCTCTTCTCTCTTTCTTTTTGACTTGAACAATTTTTGTCGCGGCAAATAATTCGCACTGTCGATTCGTATCTATTCAACGAACGGCGCTCTATAATGTATCGACAGTTTGTAACAAACCAATCAATCGTTTTGGCGCAATAATCACAACGGGAGATACGGTTTGCCCCAATAAAAAGTTATTAAAAATTTGCTCGCGACGGGGAGCGTTTCATAAATTCGTTTATTATAAATCACCGGCCGTTATGAAATGCAATCTCGGTGCGCAACCGTGTTTTTATCATATCCATGCAAAACAATGACGACCCGATCGTTACGCGTAACAAATAATATCGGATTAATGCGTACGTTATTATCATGGCGTCGTCGCTTTTCCACGTGTTGCATAAATTACAAATCACCGCGCGCAAAAACCGCGCGCGGAGGGGCTATAACGGCCGCTATAATCCGGCAAGAGCAACAAACACTGGCGAAAGGGCGATTTCATCGTCAGAATGCAAACACGGCGGCAACGGCCGCCGCTGCCGCCGTCGCCGCGGAAATTCCCGTTGATTGGTCCGCATGCACACTTGATCGCGAAACACGAGATTTCTAGGAAGCGTGCGCCGCGTTCAATTCCGAGGGCGCTTCACAAAAAGATTTTAATTCAGGTTCTCAGTGTTCTCCGTACACAGCACCGAGAAGTTCAATTCTAAAAGTTATGCGATTAACACGCATGAGAAATGTAAAATTTACTGTTTTTATTAAGTTTCTTTACAAATAAAATAAATATACGTGTTTAACTTATATAGGCTTAATCTTAATAAAAAGATTCCTTCATTATTACAATTTTATCAAAATCTGTTAATTAGAAAATGAGAAAATAACAGGAATTATCTTCAGGCAGTCTAGGCGATTTGAAATAGATATTATGAAAAGCTCACAACAAACTCGCGGAAAAACCTATCCGTTTAACTTAATCAGAGATCGAGTGGATCAAACTCGAGACCGAAACATTTTCAGTTAACGCCGGTTAAGCAGCTTCCGTGTCGGCAACAGTTACATCTCAGAAGGGGGAAAACACAAGGGAGACATCGGGGGGGGGGGGGAGATTATTAATTTCGGCGGCTAGCCTGGCTATGTAATCGATCGGCCGCGCGCGTCCACGTTCGCGCTCATTAAAATAACCGAGGACTCGCGCGCAGCTTGTACGTGGACGGCGAGGGACCGGTTAACATGCACGGGCAGGACCGCGCATTATTATTAATTAATCCGTTTAGGATTTATAGGGCGGATCGTCGTGCCGATCCCGTGTATCGCGATGCGCCGCGTATCGCAAAATATCTCGCCTGACCGGATTGCGAGAGAAGTGCCGATCGATAAACTGGATTTGATCGAGGTAGCATCAGATGCTACCGACAATCTTAATTCTGGACTTGCAAGAATAAAAGAATTAAACTTGATATTATATCATAAAGAAAAATACAATAAAAATATAAGATTCGCATAAATCCTGTGATAACATCTTTAATTTTGGAATTTTATTAATGTTTATGATCCTTTTCTCAAGATAACGCATTTCTAAACCCAAAGATAATTAGAAAGATAAATTGGAAGATATAGGGTAATATATCGTCAGACGTAACGTAGATATATAAATGTCAGAAATGCATAAATATCTATCATTCTTTTTCACGAGCGACCGAATCCTGCGAGAATCGAATTTTATCTCCTCGATATTCGAACATGCACGGCCGAGCTTTCATGTTTCTCTCGAGTATCCGAGTTACATCGTGGAGTTTGTAAACGGAAACCCCGAATGGAAGTTTCCTTTGACTCTTCAAGCGCCAAAGTACGCTGAATATCCACTTCAGCGTAAACTTTGGTGCAGGCGCAGCCGAGATCAGTTTTCTTTCCTACCAACTTGCGCTTTAAGTCAAAAACTCTATAACCACCTGTCCATAAACACGAACTCTTTCGCGACGAAAAGTAGATACTCGGAAACTGACAGAAGTGATCGAATTATAATAAATGATTGAAAGAAACAGTTTTTACATTAATTTTTCATCAATTTTCCCAGCCAAGTGAAACCTTTTTCAATATTTAGCGAAATCCCGGAACCGTTATACAAAGAATGAAAAAATGCTTTGAAATCCTTTTATTAAAACGAAAAGTTATGTTTACATCTTATTAAAAGATCTTGGCGACTTGATTATATATAACGATCACGGTGCACCGTAAGCAAGGCACACGGCGTACCGTGAATGCAACATTCGTTACCATCCTGATTTCATCAGATCTACTTTTCTAATAAAAGTTCAACGTAACGAAAAGAATCGTTTCGCGAGATCAGATAGCGCGGGGATGCAACGCGCGTCACTTACAGCGCCGGTAGATGGAACGAGCGGGACGACTGGCGGAACGTGTCTCGAATATCGTGTATACATTCGTGTACGTTCTCGTCGGTACGTGGTGGTAAGGAGCGAGATTACGGGCCGCGCTTATATTCAGGAAGCGGACTAGACGGTGGCGGGTAGCACTGCGGAATCCCAAATCCTGGGCAGGTTCCAAGGCATCGTTCGCCGCGCGCATACACACACGCGATCGCCGTGGCGCGATCGCGCACGCGAGACCGCTTAAGTATCGTAAAATATGCCGTTACGGCGGGAGCTATCTCCTCACCTTACGAAAGATGCTATCGAAACTTGCTAATGATTTAACGTCGCGTAAAACAGCCAGAAGTCGGCCATAATTATGCCGGCGCCGGGAATAATAAATCCCGATTTTCCTCATGAAATTATAAGTACGTCGCGGAGGTAACGCGATGTGCCTCGCGATTTTATAGCAACATCTGCAGATTGTATTTCATTCTGCGGCGTTTGTAACGAGCTTGTAAAATTTCATATCAATGAATAAGATTGAATTAATCAGGCAATCTATCATACAATTCTACGACGCCGTAAAGTTTAATAATATTGCGACGCGACCTTTGCAAATTCCTCTCAGTTTGAAATTAAAATCTAAATATTTTATAAGATTTAATTCAAGATACGACGTATTGTAAACTTATAGTTACATGATAACTTATATAATAAACTGGCGTGTTTGTATTATTTGTTATTATTCGTGGGAGACGTTGTTCGCGAGAACACAATGTAATAATTTCATATAATTTGTTTATAGAGTCATAATTGTGACTATGAGCATTCGAAAAATCATACGTAACTGAAACATTCAAAATACCGGATATCGTGATGGAAAATACCGCAGCAACGATCGATCGATACGATAAACGGTTCTCCCCGTCAGATTGAAATATCCGGACAAAAATCACCGTGTTCGAGAGCCCCGACGACCTGTCGCCCAGGTAGGAATCCGTAACCGGCTGGCCGGCCGGCAAACAGAGACGAGCCCGGCTCTTCAGGCCGGAGATGGAGTTGTAGAGGAACCGAATCGTGGACGAGCGAAAGGAGACAGGAAGTGGAACACGCTCGTTTCCGCGTACCGGTTTAACGGGTCAGAAGTTCCCCCCTCGGTTTCTTGCTCGCGTGTGTCTAATAAGTGCATTTCGGCGCGATTTTACGAGGCCATAAAAGCGAGGACGCGTACTCGCGGCGTTTAACGACCAGCAAACAAGAAATAGTGGAAAGGACGGAGAACTTCGAGGAAGAATGGAAGAGGAAGAAAGGAAAGAATGTGCTAAGAAAGAACGAGGCCGTGTCTTCCCTCCCTTCGTCCCGCTGACAATCGATAAATGCGTAATTGCGGAGAGGAAAATGTTCTTCTGACTAGAAAATAAGTTTCCGCGCGAAAGTAGGTTGAACCGAAGGGAGGAACGAGAGGAACGTGACCTTCGTGTCGGATTCGTGCAGGATCCGAACATGGCAGAAGGATTTAAATTGCAGACCGATCATTTTTAAGCTTTATCGGATAATTAAAATTCTGTCCGCCCGATCGATAACTTGCGGCATTCGCGAAATGAAGATGAGGAAATGCCTGCGACACGATCGAGCCAGGATGAGAAGCGACGAGGAGAATTTACGACGCATCCTGACAAGATCACGTTCGCCAGCTAGAGTCGATCAAACTCGAAAGGAACGGAAAGGCGTGGTAACCGCTCCGGTAGAAACGCTTCGGGCAGAGCGACTCGTCGGAAGAATATCTTTCCGTTCAGCAGAATGCGCGGAGCAAGAGAAACGCAGAGCAATGAGGTGCGAATTCGTCGGAATTAGAAAAGCTTCGTAACTCGGTAATCTTATTGTTAGTGAAACCTCAGGATGCAACCCGAATCTAAATAAGATCATTCGAAAAAAATATCCCGTAGATTTAACAGATATAAATACACTGTTTTTCATTTTTCTAGATATTCTGAAAGTTTGAATTAATATAATATGATTGTATCAATATGTAAAATAATATAAAAAATCAATACAGAAGTTGCATTTTATCAAAATACTCGAATTAAAAATTTTAATACAACCTATCTATATTATTGCATATGTATATCTGATATTACAAATTTACATACGTGTATGTATCGTAGGAATGTAGAACAAGAATGGAAGAAATGAGCGAAATCCACAATTCTGTCAGCCAACAAAAGGCAGCGAGATGAAAAGCTGAGAGAAAAGGAATATACATGTCCTGACAAGATCGTGTTTCCCGACGAGACTCGATCAAGCGAGCGAAACCAGAGAAAAGGAAAGGCGCGTAAAAGAGAAGCCGAAAAGCTGTTCTCTGCGGCGTCCCGGAAAGGAGAACAAGCGGTCGGGGTCGGAACTGAGAGAGAGCTTTTACGAATTAAGCTTGATTCACAACAAAGACGGCTTTTTCACGGAACATAACTTCTTTCTTATAATATTACACTTCAGGTGAATGTACTTTATATGATATAAAGAGTTAACCTTTATTTTTTTTCCTATGTAATAAGAATTTATGCTTTTCTTTTTCTTCTAATAACATAGCTGCAAGCTTCTTTTAATAACGGAGGATTTGATTTTATACGATTCTATACGGTTTTTCATGCGAGAGAATAATTCTGATTTCTGATATGTTGATAGATGATTGGGCCATGTAAAGATTTAAATGTGGACCATTTTGTTATACTAGCAGATAAATAAGTGAAAATGGACAATTCTACGAAAGCAATTGCTCTCGCGTTTGTATCCAAGTCATATATATTGTGACGTATTAATAAAAAGTCTTAATAAGGATAAGTTTTTTCTTTTGCCTATATAGCGACAATCATGATACATAAATCAGATGCATCTTTAAATATTCATTTTAATATTGGTTCACTATATATATGTATAGCTAGTGAAATGATTTACTGATGATAGATGAAGTCATCCAATGTCAGTTTTGAAGATGGTTATACAAATAGTATGAGTGAAGCTTTAAATAAAGCATCACCCCGGTATCACCTCTGATCCCGGAGTTCGCTGATGAACAGTCAGTTGGTGTGACGACGACGCTTTTATACCGCCCAATAAAACCGAGACCCGATAACCACGCGATCGCTACGGATGTCCAGGAATTACGAGCTTTCGTAAACCACGGGAGCTCACGGCCTAGTTGGTCGATGAAAAACTTTTGCAGCCTCTCTTGTCTGCCCTCTCCTTCTTTCTCTCCTTGCGAGGGAGGACGAGGCGATCATAAGCGCGCGTTGCGACCATAACCGGCCGTTTATGCTCGCATCTCGAGTTCTCGAGGTTGAATGCTTCTCTCTCGAGAGAGAGAATTGCGAGGACACAGGGGGATGAGAGGCAGGTTAGAAACAGCGAGAGGGGATGAGGAGAGATTTTAATGACTCTCGTTGCTCTCCAACTCGCGGCGATCCCGCTCGGCTTAAGCAAATTGCCGAGGGAATTGCGCCTCAGCCACTCGCCTTCCACCCGGTTATTTCGATAATTTGCTTGCCGATGGCGGCGAGAAAAGATTCTCTTGACAGCCGAAATATCGCGACGCTACCGTAGATCGCCGCAATTGTGCGAAATGTCGAAACGCGATCATCTTGTCATAGAAAAGTGATCGTGTTGTCTGATCGAATAGAAATGTGTAAAAAATTTTCAAATTCTCTTGCTCTTTTAATCAACAATAACTGTTAATAAAGAAAAGTTGAAAATTTTTATCTGTTTTATTTTCACACTTTCTCGATAGGATTTCACTCCCTCTGTACCTTCTATCTTTCATTCCTTCTGTACCTCTTCTATCTTTTAAAGAGAATACCTACAGAATACCTTCCGGTCTTTAATATGTTTCGTCGGGCAAGTGACAAAAATTTCATGACGCCACTCGCCGCGACCTGTGAAAAACTACCGGCGACTTTGTCGCAAAGCGGCTCGAGTCTACCGGCAAAGCACCGCCTCTCGCTTTGCATAAATGTTTATACATTCGCAGCTTCCTCTTACGCCGGTACTGCCATGTGAGGTACACGGGACTCATATGGCCTCCGGATAAAAGAGCGCACGAGAAAAGAAGCGAAGATTGAATAGCAGACGCGCGGAATAAGTTCACTTGCGTTCTCAAGCGAGCGTTGTACATCCCGTTTATTTTGGAAGCGAGCCAAACTCTTAAAATTTCATTTAGATCCAATTTAAATTTATCCTGTGTAATTTCTAGTCAGAGGCGCGGTGAAGAACATGTTAAATACGTGTTATTGTAAACACTCTTTTTCATCATACAGAGAAAGAATTTTACGATTATTTTGTCTATTAAAACGTCTTATAGAACGCATCTGCTGTTAGGTTTGTAAAAAAAAAATTGGCACTCCAAATGCGAATCTTATAAAATTGATGTGACATTTGATTGCCCATAAATAATCGTTTTTGTACTTCTTTTCTTTTTCAATTATATGTGGATTCTAATTGTTCATTATTCCATCATTTATCCATCTTTAATAAATGTTTATAAATATTATTACCTTCCTATTAAATAACATCACCTATTAAATAATATTACCTTCCTCTCTATCTTCTTTTTATTGAAATGCTTTTCCAATTTTTTAATTCTTTTGAAATTTGTTCAACTTTTGTTTATTTTTGTTTTTGCAAAGTGTATAGAAACGATTATTCATGGACAAATTGTAGACAATCAAATGCCATATCAATTTTATAAAAATTTCAGAGTGTCAACTTCTTCACAAACTTATTACTCTTTTCTTCTCTCTAATCATCTCGTCGATACAAACGAGATTAGGACATATCTTTATAGTCTTTAAAAAACCGGAAATAAGCTACGTGGCCATTGTAAAAGAATCGTGTTCACCGCTCAACAAAAGGAAACGTTTCCTGAATCGACTTTAGCCGTTTCCTCCCTTTGAATCGTCGTCCCGGTCGTTTTCTTCCTTTCTGCTTGGCGATGCCACGGAGCAGTCTGCATCCATGAATATTTTAGGGACGAACAGGTCCGAAATGGCGGATCCTCACCCGCGGGATTCGCGGCCTATCCTAACGTCGGTCATACTTCACGCCAGGACCCTCGGGGAAATCGACCGTCTTCCCAGGACCGACTACGTGATTCGCCAAATGTCCGCGACATTAGAGACATGTCTTTGGTGAAAAAGGTCTCCACGGCGACCATTTGACGCGTCGCGCGCGCGTGTCGGAAATCTTTTTTTTTCACCACGCCCAATTCCGAACTGGAGCCTTCTTCTCTACGGATCATTATTTTATTATTTATTGTTTACCATCTGACCAAAACGATATTTACCGTCAATATTCTATCTAGGACAGACTATTCTCCTTTTAGATTCCTTTTAAGACAGATTTTAAGATTCCAGTGCATCGATTCTTCGGGCGATGAAAAAGCTCTTCGATTCCGTGCGACTTTGAAATTCCAATCCCCGTATAGCATTGCTCAAAAGTTGCCCTTTTTCCTTTCTCCCAACCCCCCTCTGAATCGCGAAATATGTGCGTGCACACGCCCGGCACGCCTTTGTATGCACCGCGACGTTCACGCACCCGCGCGCGTGCCGCGACGGCGGAGACGGCGTCTATGCGGATAAGGTCGCTTGATATGCAAAGCGGGAGCAGTGTCGTCGGAGATCGCGGCGCGGGTGCCGCGGCTCGACTTTATTATTTCCCGAGTCACGTTAACACGGCGACGGCAGATGGCCATTGGATTATGTGCAGGATCACGGAGACGAGGACTATAACTCTCAGAGAGAGAGAGAAAGAAACAGAAGGAGAGATATCAAGAAGGAAAAGGAGCACGTTTCGATCTGTTCCTTTAACAAATCCCTTTTGATCCTTGCGCGCCTTTATACATCCGTAGTCACTGGCTGCTGCATTCGCGGCTACTTCACTTGGCTATCGCGCGCGGATCGGAATAGTTTGAGGAACGATAAAAGTCCACCCTCTCTATGCGAGACACCACCACCACCACGCGCACGTATATACACAAGGAGTACAACCCTTACCACTCTCTCACGCTGTTGCTTCGATCGGAGATACTGCTGTCGAGCCTTCTCGATATTTCTCACTTTTTCGACGTCTCTCTTTCGTCGCCTTTTTTTCTCTTAGCTCCGTCATCGACGCCGATATCCGACTTCCACGATAGGAATCCACGATCGCAGGAAACTTTAACGCCTCGATGCACAGTAAGGTCTTTCTTGAAAGCTGATAGCCGGCGTTTGAGCGACGCGATATCTTAGCTATGAATCTTTAAGCACGGAAGACTTCAAAACGAGCTAAAGATGCGATCTGTTGAACGGCTTTAAATTTCTTTCGCAAAAAAGGCGAACTGTAATGTATTTCTAAAAAAAAAAAAAAAAAAAAAAAACTCCTGGATTGTGAAAATTATGCATGCCTTTACAACAAAGGTTATAAAATAAGGAGAATCTAGTCAAAGTTAAATCGGATTAAAAGTGAAATAATTCAAAAGAGAAAAATGCGGACTAGTCGATTTTAACATCTAATACTTATTCTCGAAATAAATACGTCAAGATGCGAAAGCAAAAGTGGCCACTACGAGAACGGACGTTTTGCCCATCGAAGGAGTTTTTTAACAATAACGATCGAGAAACATTATTACGTAAAGATCCTGCGGCGCTTCGCCCTTTCTACGCTCCAGGGCGTACTTCGCGATCGTTGTTATCGTCGACGACGGCCGTAAAGACGAGCGATAAAAAAGTGCAATGGGCGAAGGATAGACGATTACGCGACTTCTCACAACCTACAGTCAGCAGCCAGCAGCCTGTCGGCAGGAAGCGGCCGGAAGCATCGCCTGCAGCTGCAACCGACGCGAAACGCGGTTAACCGGGCTATCAATTTTCATTACGAGTGAAAGCTGCAGCTTCGAGTCGAGAGGCGCCGTCATCAGTCGAGAGTTTATTCGCTGCTGGATATACAAGGTCTCGAGGAAAGGGAAAAAAATGAGACCGTGAAATCAAAAAAGTCACATGGGGCGCGCCGTCCCATTTATATTCCAATTTCCAATCTAGAAAATGAAGACCCGTCGTCATTCAATTCGCGGCCGGCTTCGAGTAATGGAAATCGATCTATTAAGAGACACGGCGCTCGTTGAAATCGCTTCAAGTGGACCGTCGAGAATCGTAAGTATTCATACGCCGTCGCCGGTGGAAAAAAAAAAGAGAGGCCGGACGTCTTTTTGCGTCCTTCCATCTTGGCGGCACAAACACACCGACTCCTTCGCAATCTTCCAATCTTGGCATTATCTTCAATTTATTTCAACTTTTTGCAACTCAAAGGTTGTTTTTCATTCGCAATGCAGCGCAGATTAAGGAATTCAAATTGAAGAGTCGAGATCGGGCAGTCAAAGATCCCAATCAACCTGCTTGAACGCCGTGTCGGGTACGACATACATATCTCCCTATTGACGAGGCCATTCTATTTTCCGCTTCGCTTTAGTGGTTTATTAACAATGTCGCATGTAAGAGCTCATTAACATGCGACGCACATTTATTTTCAGTATTTCCCTCGCGCATTCGCTAATACATTCCTAGATAACGCGCTTTTGTCGGTTTAACGACGGTGCATTGATGCAACAAGCTGTTAACATTGTCCTCTTATCTTCCACTCAAGTATATTGCCTCTTATCGCAAAAATAACGAGGCGCGTATAAGAAACGCTTCTCATAGAACAAGAACTCGATATGAAGCGAGACATTAACGATTTAATATAACTTTTATGCGATTCTATATCGGACTTAGGAAACGCGATTCGCGAGCAGAAATAACCGGACGACGCATCAGCGGCGTTAATTAATTGTCGCGACTTTGAAGTCACCTACTTTGTACACGGGCGTTTCTTTCATCTACACGTGCACCCGCGCAAGTTAAATTGGCCGAAACTGGCACGGTGCCGAGATGCAACCGCGAGACACGTTGCATCTGCTGCTACAAGCGGCTAATAAGTTGCACGAATGAGAAGAAAGCGAGAAGGAGCGAAAATACAATGGATAAAACAAATCGTGGCTTGAAAGGCTTTTCGGCACGGCTTAAAATTCACGTGCGTCGCCAAAAGTGAGAAATTCTATTTGGAGAAGTTAGGCTGTCATTAAAGATTTCCTTTTTCTACATTTCATTAAATATTATTTTTTAATTTTCTCTAAAAGTTCAAAGTGTTATCCGATCCTTATAAATTTTGCTAAATATTTTGTCGATCGAGACAAAGTAAAAAAAAAAAAAAAAAATTATCTTCACTCTTTAATAATATAGGTCATATGTATGACGCACAAGAGTAATTACCTTCGTGGAACGGTGGGTCTCAGTTTATCTATTTATCGATACAGTACGTATAAACGGTTCTGTTTCAAATCTTTGCACAGTTTAATCATCTGTTAACACATCGAGAGCTGCTATCTTCACTATCGATAAACACAAATATTAACATTAATATGAAATGTTTGAACGCCTGTGTATCCCAACGACATTAAATATTCCCATTATTTCTGGATAATCCCATTAATTCGCTTATATTACATTAATACTACAGCTCGCGCATAGCGCATCTGCTGCAATCTTTTCAAAAATTTAATATTTTGCAAAATTTCGATAATCTCCTTCCGATTTTTTTAGCGCTTTTTGTCCTCATTTCTCCCTTTCTACACATCGTCTTAATAAGTTCTACCTTTGAAAGAAATCTTTCCCTTCCCTCAATCACGAGTTAGGGAGCAAATCCACCGGCTATTTTGAACAATCTCCATACTTGCGAGACAATAGCCGATATGGAGATCGGCGTTTTAGCGCATTATCGGCATATTATTCGCATAGAAACACGAACTATGTTCATGTCGGATTATCTACGCCGGAGAGATATGCAGATTTCTACGCCATTAAAAGCGTTATCAGTCGCGCAGAGTTATCAACGGAAGTTGATTATCTACCTCATATTCTTCATCGTATATTTTTCGAATATGGAAATAAATATAACATTCATTTTAATTGTTGACAAAATTACACGCGCTATTAATGTCGACTCGCATTTTATAATACACGTTCTTTGAACCTCTCCCAATTTTGTAAATGCGTTCGAGATTGTTTAAACGTTAATCTCTAGTTAAAGTCACAGGCCGGAATATTATCCGTTAATATGCCACGGTTTGGAAACAATAGCGTTCACGCAAGTCTCCTCGGTATATTAGCGAACACTTATCCATTCGTTATGTGTCACGTATGCCGGCTCAAAGAATATATGAATGCAAAGCGGAGATAAGGAGCGACAACGAGTTGCATGCTCCACCTGTATAAACATGAGACGCTTAAAAATACGTGATGCATAATAACTATAATCTGCACATTGTTGATAATAATGTTAATCATTTCCCGACATACATCCTTGTATTTTCAGGCTATAGATAATAAAACAGAGAATGCATGAATAGGAAATTGTAAAATAGGAATTTTGCCTGCAAATATACATCTAATTTATATATTTTACTGTTATCTGTAAAACAGCTTGTAACTGCTTTCTTAAAGAACAATTGAAAGAGGATAGAGAATGCATGTATTATATTATGGCGATACTTTATAATTATCATATCGTTATTTTATTCTAAACTGAGGTACACTATTTGGGATTTTTGTTTCGTTCATCTAGCGTTTGAGCAAGCGATAACAATAGAAATAAAACGCGCGGAACCGACTTTTCGACGTCGATCTTCATGCGCATGGTCCGGTACAGGCTCAAAAGCAATATCTCGCACACGCCTCTCGTACAATCGAATACCACAGAGGCGGAAGCATCGCGCGGGGGGAGAAAAAAAAAACCTATCGACATCTATCAGCCAATAACAATCGGCACGATGGAAAAGCGCGCGACGAGCCTGACCCTCCGGCACGACGCCCATAAAAGCTGACAGCGGGAGTCGCGCTAATTTCATTACAATGATTTCACCCTTCCCATTTTTCCAATCCATTTCGTTCCCGGTCGGGCCGCGCGTTTTCCCCCCTCGCCCGGAGCCGCTGTCGCTGCCGCCGCCGCCGAAACGTAAATTCACGCGGTAATTGAAACGCAAACGCCGTTCGCCAGTTACGTTAATCCAATGAAATACAGCTCGTTGCGGGGTTGCCTCCGCGACCGCCATATACCGTGACTACTGTCCGCCTCTCTCTTCCGTAAACCACCACCGCCGCTACCGTCACCATCACGCGGGTGTGCGGGTTTATCAGCTCGCGGCGAGAAGTCCGCACGCATGCGAGAGTGCGCGCCCCGGCCCCATAACGGCTCGCGTGACTCTAATGATTACGAATTAGCCATAAATCGCGCGATCATGTAAAGCGCCCGGTAATTTACAGCGGCGAGCCGCGATCGGTGACGGCGGCGGTGGCGACGAGAAAATAGGAGAGGCGAAAAAAAAAGATGAGGTAAAAAAGAAAAGTGACGCGCGCTCGCGCGATCAGCTCGAAAGGCGATCTTGATAGCGTGGTGTGCCCGGATAGTCGTGGTGGTGGCCATGTGCCTTGAAAATTCTCTCTACTCGACACCTAATTCCCGGTCAACACGCTGCAGTTCTCGGCGCGCACCGCTTAAGCTATCGGCGGGATCGAAATGGCAATTTGGGCGCGCTCGCATACGAAGGCAGCTCACGTGTGGAGAAGTGCGAGCGGACGCATTTAATCACGGCCGTAGCCTGATTCGCGGAGTGGAACGTGACGCGACGGGCGAAAATCGGGTTTGGGCCGATCTATTTTCAGTCTAAAAATCGATTTACCGCAATATAACCGAGCGCGCGCGTATCTCCGCGCGAGAGGAGCGGAAAAAAAGACGCGCTATATATTCATCGCGGTGCGATGCGTGCCAAAAAGGGGCGCGTCTCGCATTTCGACCGCATCACGATCGAACGAAGTTATCCCCCTCTTCAATAAAGTTAATGCACGTCCTCGGCCGGTTTGAAAGCCCCCACGAAAGCTCGCGTCGCTCGCCCGATGATTGAGATGCAAAGCGAACGAGAGAAATCTATTTACTATTCTGGGACAAGCGAACATTAGAATAGTTAGTAGTGAACAAACATGCGTGCAAAAATAGCAAGAGTATATAAGAGATATAAATTCTCGCGAATATAAAAACGAATTAAGTTATGATTGTTTGAACAGCTTACAGCGAACCTTTCCAAGTGTCGATATGTTTGAGTTATAAGCTACCTGCTATCCTAACAAAAGTTGAAAAAAAAACTTATGTTGAATCAAGCGACAGAAACTGAGAACTAGAGAGCGAGAGAGAGAGAGAGAGATGAAGGGGGGAAAAAAAAGAATACACCGACACACAACGGGCCGAAAGGGGATCGGAATTTAATTAACGCACGTTAGAAAATGGCTCGCTGAAGGAGACGAACGGCTGCACAAAGAGCGAGGTTACCGAGGCTACAAAGCGGTAGGAACGAAAAAGAGACGAAGAGAGCAGAAGCACGGTGCATCGCACGCATCGGGCGCGCCACGCGCATTCCGCTCGACGTTGCGGAAGCTGCGAGGGCGCGAGCGGATGTTTAACCCCGTTTTGACGGACGACACGCTTTTTACCGGCGATCACAAAGAGAATCGCGTCAACGGAACGTTCCTCGAGGCCAGGGACTTTAGACGCGGCGCGATGGCGTCCCCGGTTCGCCGTCGCGTTGCATAATCGCTTAATCGCATTAACGTCAAATTAGCGATAAATCAACGATTTGAATGAGCAAGCCAACTGAATCTTCGTCGCTTTTTTACGAAGCGGACGGCCACGAGAATCGCGAATAAAAGTACAGAAACAAAGTTTTGTGGAACGGAGAGAAGAGAAGCGGTATTCCATTTGTTGGAATGCGGTTTTTTGTCATCAGCGCGAAACGCGCGGTTCGATGGTACGATGGTGCACGAAGCCGCAAATGGAAGTGGTTGAAAAGACGAGGAGATTGCGATATACCTGCCGCTTTACGACTCCCAGTTATATCGCGCCGCTTTACTGCGCTGTTTTACACGCGTTACGCGCACGCACACGCGCGTGCGACGTAACGCAGCTGCCGGTCGGGAAGGCAGCTTTCCCCGTGCCCGGCTTACGAAAGGGGATGATATTAACGAGGGGATGAAGAAAGAGGAGAAAAAGGTGAAAGAACAGGAGCCGTTCACGTGCACGCGATGTTAATAACCGAGTTTTAATCGATCTCGAAAATATATAAATAAAAGTTTATTTACATATAATCTTCATTAAGATGTAAATTTTTTTTTATTTTATACTTTTAATATGTTAATGTAATTTTATACTTTAAATACTTTTTAACTGTCATATTGTTTAATTTATAAATCTTATACTTTTGTTAAATTCACATTAGACAACTGACAATATTAATCAAGAGTTATTTGTACTCTTTGCTAACATAATTCAAGTTTAGTGCAAAGTACTTTCATAATTATTTCAGTTTCATCATATCAGAAAATTTCCTCTAAGAGGGAATATCGACTTCCCAAAGTTACCAAATTATACCTCATTAAAATTTCACGCGATATGGAGATTATACATTATTACTTTGCATTAAAAGGGACGGCGAAAGAGTGCGAAGGAGCGAGGCCGACACAGAAAACATTGATAAATTAATTTTGAGGGGATCGCAAACGTGCTCCTCCCCTTGTTTGGCAAGAACGTCCTCCTGATTTATGCCCCTGACGTCGCCGACCTCTGACCCACGAAGGGTATCTCCGGTCGGCACGGAGGAAGCCTGGAAGAGAGGGATGATGCTCGGCACTCTCAAGTGGTCGTCCTGAAAGGGACGAGAAAGAAAGTGCTGTGTGTCGGAGCACTTCATCCCCTCTATCCGGATTTGCCCACGCCTGGCGTATTGATCGAAATCGAAGGGGAGAGTTTCCGATGTGTGTGCGAGGTTGGGTCATACCTAATTCATAGTCGCCGGGTTCTTCCGACCCCTCGCGGCGATTATTTCACCGCGAACGGGAGGGTCGAACATGGTGGTTATAGGGGGGAGGGGGCAGGCGAAAGGACAACGAGAATGGCACACGCTCCGCTCCGGAAATCGATGATTTCGTCCAAAACATCGTGATCCAAACAGATCATGTTCGACGCACGTCGATGCAGACTTGCCTTGCGGCAAGAAACGCGACCCGTGGCATTTTTCCGCGGACTGTATGTTATCTGTTATAACGCCATGACGACAGTAGAATTAACGAGATAACAATCTTGTATTCGCTCGTTCAATTTTCCGAAATGGGAAACCGGCTGTTTTTGGAATCCCGAATTCAACATTGTACACATTATTCTTTCAGCGTTATATTAAGACCCGTAGAAAAAAAAAAAAGTAGAAATAGACTGTTTCGAGTCATTATTTGCAGCAAGCAATTCGATCGAAAGTATGAAAAATATAAATTCGCGTGTATGTGCCGTTGTTACTAAAAATATAAAAATATATAAAAAGTACTACTATCGAGGAATAGAAGAAAATGGTATCGTTTTAAATCTGGAAACGCGATGCAGTAATAAAGATCAGATACCTTCAGTTGGAGACAATTGTCGAAGAAAACGCATCTCGCACGACACGCGATACGAATAGTGTCTCCAGCAAATGCAACGACGGCGGCGGCAGCTATCGATGCGTCGTTAATGGACAAATAAAGCGAGAATGGTGGGAGAGGGAGGGAGGGGAGGAGAGAGAGAGAGAGAGAGAGAGACGAAGCAAAAACGTCGGGGCAGTGCTTAATGTAGCGGCAATTTATGGCGATTTAACCTCTCCTCTGCCCACGGTTTCCGTAACCTTGGCAATTTACGACTCCGCGCCACTATCGATTAGCCGGTAAAACTCGCACCTGATCCCTTCCAATTGCGCGAGCTCGCGGTTTAACGACGACGATATATCCCGCCTGCGCTTGACTACGCCTGACATTCAATTAAGCCGATTGAGAAATCAAAGAGAACCGTTAATTCGCATCACCTAACGCGCATCCCGGCACGGCGCTCCGGATTCGAAAATCACAAGAATCTGGAAAATCATCACCGTGATTGTCAGGCGACGCTGTGAACGCGGGGGGTTCGCGTTGGTCGTTATGTAAAGCATCCTTGCGGCCCGCAACGCCGTAATTTCTTTTTCGTGCGCGGTATTAGCGGTATTTTGCGTCATTAGCATATATTCAATTAACCCGTAAGATTGCACCGGCGATTGCCATACCGCAAACGCGAATGTCAAACGCGACGAATATATTAACATTTGGCCGAGCGATGATGTAACGCGAAATCACGCAAATACCGTTCGCTGTTATGTCATTTTTTTTGCCGGCTGTAACGTAATACGCATCACGGTAATTTTCAAGCTGGCTGTAAGGAAAGGTTTTCGATCTTTGATGCATTAGAACGAGACGCATTATTCTTTCTGATTTATCGTCCCCAGAACTTAAAATTTCTCGTTGTCGAAAAGTGCTAAGAAGCTCAAATTTCGATTAAGTGCAATTTAGTTCTTGTTCCTTTTATTCATTCCTTGATACACGGCACGGTACTCTCGCGACGAGAAGCAGTATCTCGAGGCGCGACAGCCCGGGAGTAATATTCGCGAGCTTTACGGCATGCGTCTTCGCGCTTTTCGTGAAATTCATCGTTATCTCGCGGCAGACGTCGCGACGCCGTTCGCTCGCTCCCCGTTGCATAAATAAAATCGTCGAGAGACGTTAATAATCGGAAGTCAAAAGTTCTACACTCTCGTAAAGGCGCGCGTTTCAGCGATAAAACATAATTCTCACGCTTCGTGGAATGAGTTCGAGAGATTCGTGCGACATTATAACGTGAATTACATAACCGAAAATAGCCACAAATTTCTGCTTACCTCAACTTTACATTTAAGGTGAGCAGAAATTTTACGTAATTTATCGATTCGCAAAGTAAAAAACAGCTTGAATGTAAGATCAGATTTATATTCAAAGTTCAATCGAGCGAGAACTTTCCTTTTTTTCTTGCGATGATTTCTTTATATAACGCGTGTCCTCATTATCATCCATCATGAACAAGGCTCGAACGAAAAGACTCCAAAGAAAAAAAGAAAAAAAAAGAGATACATCGCTCGCTTTGAGCAGCATCACATTTTTTTCTTCCTTTTTTTAGGGGGAAAAAAAAGAAAATGAAGGAAAGGTCGAAGCGAGGGCGACTCTCGAGCGTGCTCGAACCCTCGGCATGGTCGTCGTCGTCGAAGCAATCAAAGGACAGAGAGGCGACAGGTACACGCGCGCGCGCGCAGATGATGGAGGGCGGATGAGTGCATTTTGTCACGCGAGAAACCGGGTGTACGCAACATCCGCCTCGACAGGGAAATAAAGGGATGGGAGTACACGTCTCACCTTCTCCTACCGTCCCGTCGAAGGTCGTTGTGAACGTGCCTTTAGAATCTACAAAGCGATATGCTGGAATCAATGAAGGCAAAGGCCAAACGTGGGAGAGAGAGACTGAGAAAAGAATATTTATAGCAATCTTGGAGAGTCAAAAATACACGACAACGATACGTAGGCGTAAGTAATTTGCAAAAGGATATAGGAATAAGAGATGCACCTAGGAAGTTTGTTCCAAGAAAAAAAAAAAGACTAAATGAAAGAAATGGTACAAGAAATAGAAATGTAAGTGTAAAAATAAGTAGAAAAAGAAACTCGATGTAAGTCGATGGGGAGCGGAATCCCACAGGTTACATGCAATCAATAACGATTTTTTATTTAGAGTAAGCGAGCGAGGCAAGGTGGAAGAGGGGGAGGCAGGCGACTGGAACGAGACGAGGGGAGGGAAAAGCGAGTCGACAGATGCTGAATGGTGCTTGTAAATACCGTGAACGCCGAGACACAAAGGGTGCACCAAAGCGGAGCGGGGTGTGGGGTAGGCTGGCAGAAAAGGGAGATGGGAAGGGGGAGGAAGGGGGCGATGTACGCGGTCGGTTCATCGTGTGCCGGGCCAGAAGGATAGCGCGCGTGGTGTACCCTCCAGGAAAAGGAGAACCGGAAAAGGGTCGGGGGTAGCAACACAAAGGGTTGTTTTAACAGCCTTTTGTCGAGTGTGGCGAAGCAGGAAGAAGAAAAAGTAACGCCGCCGGTTCGCAATTATTTAGCGAACTTGTGGAGAATGAGAGCGAGAGTAGTCCGGCGGGACGGGACGAGAGGCGGAGGGGGAAAGGATGATGCTGAGAAGGGATAAAGAGAAAAAGAAGGAATGGGAAGGGGAGAGGGCAAAGAAAGAAGCGGTTTCTTACGAGAGTCGGACAGCAGGTAGAAGGATCAAAATAAGCGTAAATAAACGACTGCGGTGGACCTGACCGCGAAGGAACCGGCGAGAGACGCGAACCCGTCGTAAGACGAGGAGCGGCGAAGGGGAAAAAAGGAACAGTTATGCGAATTCGGCATGAGGCTAAAGGAACGAGAATGAGAAGATGGAGAATCGCGCGCAAGATCCAAAGAGAAGGTAATGGACTTTATCAGGCCGCTAGGTGGTCGACCTTCCGTTCTTTTTTTTTCTCCGTTTCTCTCCCCTCTTCCTTCTTCCACTACCTTCTCTGATCCTTCGCCGCTCCCTCTAACTGTCCCTTCCCCTTCCCCGAACCCCCTCCTTAATTGTCTTCCACTCATTTTTACGCCCGTTCCACTTCGTTACGGTCCGAGTGCCGGGCAGGCCTTGCGAGACATTTGCGGTGCCGCACGGGTGGGCCGGATAAAAAGCCGAGAGGGATAGCGGAAAAAAAGAACGGGAAAAAGCGGAAAAGTACCTGCGTTCGTGCCTTGCCGAACACGTTGCTTCTGAGGACAATTTCACGAGATAAACGTGTCAAAAAAATCACATATCCTGTGCATCTGTTACAGCGAGTAAGTTTGAGTAAAATTAAAATTAATAATACTATAGAACATGGTGTACAATAATAAAAAATGTCAAGATATCGTTTTTAGTGTCAAAAAATGCGTCGCAAAAAGATACCACACGTTATAATAATTTCGCGGAATTGCCTTGTCTTCAGTTTACCACGAAGCTGATCGGTCATTGCATCTCTCATGCGATCAAAGAAAACTGTTTCGCTTCGGTATTACTTAGCGTGAACTCGTGCGCGTGCAGAGAGGACACGAGAATTAGCCGAGTTAGACGCTGTTAGTCGACCACCCGGATCGACGATCCCGTAATGGAACTGGATTTAACCCTAGGGCCTGTCAGTGGGGCTTCTCTCTCTTTCTCTCTCTCTCTCTCTCTGTCGAGACTCCCGCGGCCGATCTCGCGGTATACAGGCGCTTCGTGCATCAGTAAATAAGCTAACGCATGAACAATGTTCGTCAGCCGACGGCTATCAGGACGGATTAACTCGCGAAGAGTGTTAAACTCGGAACGAAAGTTATTTTGCTTCCTCTATCCGTTAATTCGTCGAACACAGATATTATTCATGCGAGCAGGCGAGTAAAATTGATCTGGTTGGCTCTTTAACTAGAAAAAGAAATAGGAAAAGTCCAATCGTTCGGATAAGAGATAAACTACCCTTGCGGCCATTCTTCTGGAGCTACGTCATTACGTGGAAGGCGAGCCCGCATAAACGAACACGTGGAGCGGCGATTAATGGCAGCGTCGTCTTTTATGCGTTATTAATAACGAGGCGGGAAGGCACGCCGTTGATCCACGCGTGCCACGTTACCGTACACCGACGTCCGTGGTATTGAACGCCGCCGTGGAGAATTGGTATGGTTAAATGTCGCCTTTAAGAACGAGTTATTTATTTTCACGCGCGCGCACGCGGGGCACAAGACCGCGGCAGAGGCGATAAAAGAGACGCGGAGCTGTGAGCCGTAATGCACGCACGCACGCACGCATGCACGCACGCACGCACACACGCATGCACGCGGGACACAGAGGAGCCGCGCAAATATCAGCTAAATTAGCCGCTCGATAATCAATACGGGTCACTTAACGACAAGGCCTGTCCTGCGAGCATGCGAGCAAGCGTGACGATTGCACACACGTCCAGTTGCGTGACGCGACTAAACACGATGACGGTTTGCAGAGCGAGCCTGCGGGCGGGCCAGAAGCGTACGCGAATCTCTAAACAATTGCGCGATGTTAATGAGGGGGATCGATTACGGCCGTATCCGCGTCGTCGTCCGATCAGTTCATCGTTGCGGAACTGTATCACGGCGCACCGTCATTGCCATTCGCCAGAAAAAGATGTATCCTTCGAATTAGCGCAGATTAATCGATCAACGCAGAAGCCAGTAATCCTGAATCGGAGTGGAAGAATACACAGGGGGGGGGGGGATATTGTGGTTTCCAGAATCGTGTTTTAACAACTTTACGCGATCTGAACGCATACGGCTTCTACATTCCTGCGCGAATATAATCGTGGGAAAGTCGCGAATAATCGCGAGCGCGACGCAAATTTGAAAGAAGGAAGGGAAAGAATATCGAAACTGCTCGCGGTAATTACGCAATATCAACAACTGTCACGTGTTAATCGCATTTTAATCGCGGGCGGAATTACTTTCGTTAATCCAACCGGAGCGAGATACATCGCACTCGCAGAGAATCCGAGATAATCCAGCGGCATGCGATATCCGGATCGTAATCCGTGCTTTTTTTTGGCTTCCACTTTGGGGGATACGATCGCGCTCGCTTCGGTGCAAAAAATGCGAACTCGCTGAAAATCCGTCCGTATTGATAGATAATTAATTTTTCGCGCGGCGAGGAAAGTGACGGCGTCACCCGAACGTCCACTTCATTTTATCTACGGCGAAGCGAGATGCCGGGCTAGAAATTCCTGCGAGAGAAAACGACAGCTGAAAGGGAAGGGAGAGGCTTTAATTATTATCGGGTATTCGCTAAAAATCTCGGCGTATTGATAAATAGTTAATTTTTCGCGCGAAGCGTCGACGGCGGACAAAAAATGATGATGTCACTCGTACGTCAGGTCGTTTTATCGGTCGGTGGTGGAGATAGATAACGGGGAAACGGGAATCGCTGAAAGGGATGGCGAAGGGAAGGCGCAGAAGAAGCGTTTATTATTGCCAAAGGGACAATGTCCGCCGCTCGGCTGCGAAGTGATTTACGGTTCAGACGACAGGCTGTCTCACCGGCAAGAAACGATGTCGTTTGCTGTGCAAGCCGAACGATCATCGGGAAAGATATAAATCTTGAATAAAGTGGAGTTAACCTTTTCCGGCGCGCGAGAGAGAGAGAGAGAGAGGGAGAGAGAGAGAGCAATTTCGATATACGGGATATATTTCCCTGTGCCAGCGAGGATTGTAATCACGCAAGTGAATCTCGACGATTTCCGCGTACCTTCGTTCCAACACGACGATTGGCAATTTTTATATAGAAATAATAACCATGGTAAATACGCGTGGGAGTTGTTGCGAGCATGGATATTGACGTCTTGCATAAATACGCGTGGGACGTTATCGGTTCGGCGTTAAATAGATGCGGCTTTCAATGCTACCTAAATACTTTAAGTATTTCAATACTGCACTATGTAAGTACGTGATAATATGCCAACGATATCAAAGGTAGCAAATTTAAATCGACGCGCGCGGCGCATTACACGAGATAGCGATATCGTGCGAATACATGGAGGAAAAACCTTGTGTCGTAATCCAAGGCTAAGCTTTTTACGCTTCTCCCACGGCGCAAGTTGGAAAATATCGCGCGGCGCGATATTAAAGATCTGCTGCAATATCGGAGCGAAAAATCTCTGCTAGAGCACGAAAATGACGCACGTCCGTCTAATCGCAAGGTTTACGTCGAAAAAATTGTATTCGGTTTTGCTACTGATAGCCCGAGAAGTCGAATGATATATCGGGTTATTAAAAGCGCTTACAATGATTCAAGCGCTCGGAGAAGATATTCGATGCTGAAATGTTTCGATTGCGATTTAATAAACAACCGGTTCTCGTAACCGCTATCTCCGTTTCTCGGATATCAAAATGAGGATTGGGAAGGGAGTGTGAGAGAGCGAGAGAAGAAGAAAACCGATAAACCGAGAATGAATAAACACGAAGGCACGCACGCACGATTGCGGCGCGAGTCGATACGCCGAAACAGCTAACTCGTAGCGCTAATATTTATCCCCGAGCGTCCGATAAAAAAAAAAAAAGAAAGAAAAAGAGTCGCACCCGCGCAATTAATGATGTTATGCAGCGTTAATAAAGACTAGTCGCGCAACCGAGCCCCTCGGGCGAGGAGGAGGACGGCGGGCAGAGAGAAGAATTGGAAATTGCAATCGTGGCCGGGTCTACTCATATCGTCGCTTTTAATTTTCCTGCGCCGCGGTATAAGCACCGAGCAGTTAATTCGCACGTTTTTCCGAAACGAGCCATCGACCCTGCAATCGATATGGCGATCGCGCGCGTGTACGTGTGTGTGTGTGTGTGTGTGTGTGTGTGTGTGTGTGTGTGTGTGTGTGAGTACGTGTGTGTCGGGGAGCGAAAAAACCTGGCGAGTATAACGGCGGATGTTCCGAGAGATTGGCGCGCTATCGACGGCAGACGCTTAGCGGATTCTCTTTTTCCGCTCGGTAAAGGACCGCGCGGATTTATTGGCATTTCGTGGGATATTCTTCTTAATAATCGCGAAACGGTAAATCATAGCGGACCGTACGCTTCAAGTCTTTCCACGACACCTCCAAGGAAACTTAATTGCGATACTTGATCACTTTACTTTTTATAACATTATTTATAATGACCTGCATGTTTAATTGAAACTATTTAAAGATTCTTGGTAACTTTTATCAGACCGGATTACTATAACCAATTGTGATCAATCTTTTTTTTTCAGTTTCTTCAACGATCAAACGTTAAATCATTCGCCTGTATTAAAGAGATGGAACATCTTTAACATCCCTCGACATTTATATGAAACATTAATAATGCATCAGTGTTTCCGCGGCTGAGCACGCTGCGTCACCAGCCGGTTTAGATGCGGTCGAGAAAGGTATCACACGTGCGCGAATACTTTGCCTCCTCCTCGTGCCGGCAGATCGCTGGGATGACGCAGTCGTCTCTCGTTCCACTTGCAAAATATCGAAATTATACGCGTAAGCGAACGCGCCTGCGGGGCGAGGTGCAGCGAGGTGGTTAAAGGAAATTGCCGGCACTCGGTCGGATGCGCGGTGAGCGAGTCAAGTTCGCGCGCTCGTTTCCTGCGACCTCTCTCCTCCCCCTTCTTCGACTCTCTCTTCCGTCCTTCCCTCGCCCTCTCTCTATCAGTCGGTGCCAAGGTGCAAAAAGACATCGCGCGGAAGGCCAATCCTGGAAACTGCAACGCGGCGCAACTTCTTGTCGCGCGCGAGCGCGCACACGCGCGAAGGTGGAGAGAGCGGGGTTAATTTAATCGAGCACGTTTTTCCGATGGAGCGTTATCCAAGCGCCACTTACGAGGCTGCAATTAACTCGCCCCCCGTGAAATTTACCGGTGGCATAACACGCTTAAAAACGTCGTCGGTTATTTATCTATTCGGCGCCCGCGCGCGCGACGGACGTTCGGATGCGAAATTTGCAAAGGAAATGTGCACCTCGATTTTGAAAAGGGAAAACCTGAGAAAGGGAGACGGTAGACAATCCGACAAGATACACTGAGAGAAGAATGTAGTTCCTTTTGGCCTCAACCACAATTTTATAATATTTCTAACGATAATTATGGTTAACATAATGATGCAGATAGTTAAATTATATTTATTGTTAGAAATATTATAAATTATGGTTGAGACCAAGAATAACTATATTTTTCTCTCAGTGCATGTATTTATTTGTTTGTTTATGAATTTATACAATATACAATCGAATAACAAGAAAGAAAGCTGTATATATTCGATCTTGATAGTCTAACATTTGTGTGTGAATTTTTATAAACTAATTTCTAACTTAGTAACTTTCTCTCATCTTATTTAATTGTATATTCTCACGGTCCTTTATCATTACTATTGTTTATTTTACACAATACGTACGATTATATAATCGCAACTAGAAATAACATTTTGGGTTTCCTCTTCACGCGACATATCGGAGAAGCAGTTTGAAGAAAACAGACTGTCGACAAGAGTACAGATCGCTTTGAGAGAACGAGACGATTTCTAAACATGTCGAGAAAAGATCAAGTGGAAACTCGGTGGGAGGGAATGCAACCTTGCGGCACTTTGCGCTCTTCAGCCGAAGGACCGAAAAGAAAAATGAGACGTGTATTTCGGCGTTCGAATTCGAATGTATGTACTTCACCTCGTAAGGCTCGGTCCCCCCGCATTCCAATCCCGGCTCCGTTTACCGATTCCAAAATCGCTCTCGCGCCCGGGGGGAGCAACGGGGGCGTTCGGGATACGCGATCGAAATAATTCAGCATCGATCTCTCCGTTAGAGCCTAATCGCGTATTCCCGATGCACGGAGCCCATATTCCTTGGGCGCGATGCACCGCACGCGCGACACGATCGCGACATCACGCGGTGCATTAAACGTGCATCGCGTGTTAACGGGTGTCGCGTGAATGGCGTTCATCACGCCGCCCGGAGGCTCTCCGTGACTCGTAACGTCAGCCATCGCGCGCGTTCGCGCGCTTCCGAATCGAGAGCGGCCGAAAAGCGTTAAAGTGTCAATGCGCGATTATAAAAACTCATCGTCCCTTTTATTCTCCGATAGAGAGTATAATTCTTTCTTAACCTCTTGATAAATCTGATCCGACAAATACATTCGAATATTTTTTTATATTCGACTCGATTAAGAGCTGATTTTTCCAACTTCTTGGTAAGCTAACTAGCAGTTAAATCACACGTTTGAACTTGTCTAATCTGAAGATAAAACAAAGAAGTATGATTTTTCAAAGACTATTAGCTTACCAAAAAGGAATATATATCAATAACATATACTTCTTTGTTGGGCCCTATATATCGTTAATATATTTTTAACAATTTGAATTCAATGATACTAATCTTGGCTAATACACATTTGAATATTTCTATCAATGTAGATTAGCTTCAATCTCAGTTTAACTTTCTATCTTTTGTTTTTAGTCCTAAGAATTAGAAAAAGATGAAAAGTAACTATCTCGAGTTAATTTACTTTTTATTTTTTCTAGTTTCAACATTTAAAACTTAAATTAAAGTTAATTTGCATCAGTAGAAGTGGACATTAGGAATTTTCTTAAATCTGTCCTACGTTTAGCGTCTGATTATTTCCATCATAAAGTATTATACCACCTTGTTAAAAATTCATACCGTAAAGTCACAAACGCAGATGACAACTATATATGATATAAGAAGCGTTAATTCTCTTCTTCGGAAGAGAAAAAGCAGATAATATAAAAACACCTTCTACCTGGATAGTAGTAAGGGTGCCCAGCGTGCGAGGGATGCACGAGCGGATGCGGCGCCCGGAAGTCCATTTTGACAGCTGGTCTCTCGCCGAGCGGTGGCTACACGACGAGCGGACGCGGACGCGGTTGTCGCGGAGGAAGAGCTACGCCGAGGCGAGGACGACGACAACGGCGACGATGACAGTTTCGGCGGCGCGACGTTGCCGACGAGTTTCCTTCGCGAGCCGATCGCGAGGCATCTTCCGGCCCCCTCGTAGCAGACAGCGTTCTCGTTTTATCTCCGGTTCACGGCACTCACCATACACTTTTCTGACACGTGAATCCACCGCGACGCGAGGGACTTTTTAGGTCCGACGGTCCCGCTCCACCATCCGTGCGAGTTGTCGGCGACCGAAGTATCGTTATCGAGCGTTGGAGCACACGCGCGCGCGTGATACCGATCACCGGCCGGCGCGGCGCATCCTCGCGGGTGTTCGCCGACTATATTCCTCGTTTCCTCTCGTCCACGCGTGATTTACGACCTCGGGCCCGCCGCGCTTCGGGGCGCTCGCTCTACCGCCGTACGACGCAGACGCCGTACGTCGACGCGAACGCGAGGGGCGCCGTCCACCTTCCCGACCTTGCGACACGGTGGCAACGTTCGCACCGGAGACCCTCGTCGATGTCGTCGTCACGACGAGAAAGTCACTCGCTCTCTCCCGCCACGGCGGTGATTTGCGACGTAGCGGGCCGACGCGGTTCGATGGATGACCGGTACGTCGTCGACGAAAAGGGGGGAGGGGGGGGGAGGGCAGAGTCGCGACGGCACAGCCCGCGCACTAATCACCACTTAATTGACCGAGACCGACGCGGCAGGTCGTGCCATTACGGCTAATTGACTGAACGCTTCGGCGCTGCCGCCGGACGGCGAGAATGTATCCTCACGCGCGCGTCTTTCGTCGCGATGTAGCGGGACACGCGAGAAAGAGAGAGGGTAGGGAGAGAGATATGTGTGTGCGAAAGCGCGCGGGCGCGCGTGAACGCGGATGGATTCCGGATAGCGCACGGTAGAGCGAGAGATCGACAGAGAGAGAGAGAGAGAAAAAGAGAGCTTCTCTTTTGAAACGGCTGCTCCCCCGCCGTGCGGCGCGTGCGCCCCGTGTTCGCACGTAGGACCGTCTGGCCCGCCTACGCGGCGTACGAGAGAAAATCCATCACTAACGAGACTCACGTCCCCCGCCGGCACGTCGTCCGCCACCCGCTTCTACCGCCGCTGTCACACACATGCGAAAACGCGCCGTCGCGCTCCACTCCCGTTTCCTCCTGGCCTTCTCCCGCTCGCTCACGTGGCGCAGGAACGCAACGGACGCCACGACACACGACCGACGGCGGCTGGCACTCGACTGGCCGCGCGGCGGCGGCGGGCGGCGCGACGTCGTCGGCCCTCGGCCGCCGTCGGCTACTTCCGCCAAGCGTTCGTCGATCCCTACCACCTGCGGCCGACGACGCGTCCGCCGCGCGCTTCGACCAAGATCGAATCGCCGACGGGATAGAGTGGGACAAATTCTCTTTCTTTCTCTCTTTCCTCTCTCCCCCCTCTTCCCAAACCCTTCGTCACGACGGCTCGCTTTCGGCGAGAGCGACGAGCCGTCACACGTTATTACATGCATCTTCGCGAATCACACCGCGAGGCAGCGACGATGACTCTCTTTCTCTCTCTCTCTCTCTCTCTCTCTCTCTTTCTCCCCCCTTCGGCCCGTTCATCATTCTCGCTCGGGTCACGTAACGCTCGGCATGCATCAACTCTCGTATCATGTGGAATACTTTTTTTTTCTTTTTCCCTTCTTTTGCTTCGAAACTTGAAAGGACTTCTCAATCGGATATTTTATAAAGAAACACGAGTGAACGTATCTCGCATAATTTCGCGGTAGTTAAGTAGTTTGCAAATGGAACTCGCGCTGTTCTTCATTTTTTTTTCCTTTCATTTTTTGCAATCCTCAATGCTTATGCGTTAATCAATATACCATCTTCTAGCGAATTCTATCTTTTGTAAATGATTTAAAGTATTATATGAACCAGTTTTTCCAATTTCTTATGTCTATTTCTACCAATGCAGTTCAATTTTAATCTCGAGTTAATTTACTTTTTATTTTTTCTAGTTTCAATATTTAATAGGTTCAATAATTAAAAAAAGGATAAAAAGTAAATTAAACTGAGATCAAAGTAAATCTACATTGAAACGAATGAATATTAGTACGCTAACTAACAGTCTAGTAAACTAAATACGTTAATTTTATTTTAAAATTCAAATTCTTCAAATTAGACAAGTTCAGACATATGATTTAAATATTAGTTAGTAAGTTAGTTTACCAAGAAGTTGGAAAAATCGATCCTATGTAAACTACTCGCACGTCTAACTACATGTATCTCGTTCAATAACAGACCCAATTGAGCGTCGCATCGAAACGACGAAACGCATTTCGATGCGATAAGAAGACAGTGTTTAAGGAGAACGTGGGCACGTAAGCAACGATCGAGCTATATGACGCCACGAATGAATAAATGATTCCCGACACGAATGTTAACCCCGTCCCTCCGTTCCGAGAACCACGTCAGCCTTATTTCTTCCTACGCCGTGTGTGCGCACGACGAACAATACTCGCGTCGCATGAACCGCACCACCACGTTTCCTATTAGCATCTTCACGCCTGGCTATCGCCTCGCGGACTTAACTTTTATAAACACTGATCGTCTGCAAAATAAACCTCTCCGTCGCGAGAAACTCAGATAAGCGAAATATAATCGGCATGTCGGGGGCCCGACTCGTCCCCGCTCGGTGAGTCTGACCCCGGAATAGACGAATCCTCACCGCCACCCACGTTAACGGAGAGAGCCGACCATCTCTCGCCCCTATACCCTCCGAAATCTACGGGGCTAAACGTTTCTCACGAAATCCCCCTCGATCGGGGAAAGAAAAAGGAAGCGACCCGGCGTTTCATTTCTAGACCCCGTGAGCTCTGTGTCCCCGATGTCCCGGCTCCATTCTTTTCGTCTTACGCAACCAGCCAGCAGCCTCGAGCTAAACGCCAGAGACGAAAGAGGCTGCTGCTGCTGCTGCCTTTCATCTCTCTCTCTTTCCCCTCGTACTCTCTCCGCTTCTCTCTACCTCCACTCTCCGTCTCTCGCTTTATCTCCCTTCATCTCTCGCTCGCTCGTCCTTTCGGGGCCATCTGGCGCTGAAACGGCACGCGCTGTTCAACCAGCACACAAGTCGCCCCCTCGCAACCCCCATAGTCGCTCTCCCTTTCTCTCTCGCGTTCACCCCTTCGCTCCTTGCTCTCGACCGAGGTCTGAAATCCAACCACTCTGCACTCCGTCGAGGTTGTGCTGCTCGTACCACCGACGCCACCGTCGTCTTCTTCATCCCCCTCCCAACTCCCTCGTCGACGTCGTCTTCGTCGCCGCCACCGCCGCCACTTCACTCGGAAACCCGAACGTTAAGGGGATCGAAACGATGTAAACGCGAGCGAGGGTGGCGCGAGGGTGAGAGACGACGGCAGAGCGAGAGAGAGCCCGACGTGGATGGAACGATTACGAAGTCGACGGCTTCCTAAATAATTCGCGCGAGCTTCCGAGCACGTCGTCACTTTGACATACGCGCGCGGATCTGTGCCGTCTATATCCGTACGTAGCTCCGCCACGTAATTTGACTTCCGCGAAGCGAGACAACTCGACGAACTCGGCCAATGACACCCGCGCATTCAGCATGCCATTATCCGTTAACCCTTTGACGCGCTCGTCCGCCTCACGACGTCACCTCTAGCCTGGTCACTGTATATAAATCCGTTACCACACATGCTATCGTGAAACTATCAACGCCTTACCGGACAGCTTATTTCGTCCTATATTTCCCTCGTCATGTCTTAATAACACAACGATTCACGTATCATTATACGGAAAGTTGTTTAAACGTTTATTTCTTTATGAACGTCGCGAAAGAACGTTTACCAGACAAGCAGCTTGCCAAATTGGACACAACAATGTATTAAATATAATAAAAACATATTTTATTATATACTTAACAAACAAAGAAGATAAACCTAAATTACTTTGATTATTATTACACTGAAAAAAAATTCTGGCGCGATCAAATATTCTGGTGATTATAAGTTATAAAGTATTGAGTTCTATTATAATAAAATATTTGATCACTTCTACAAGATTTTTCTGATTCGTCCGTTTTTAACCAGAATTTTCTTTCAGTGTAGTTATTCATTTCTATAGTTTTGCAACTTGAGAAGTTAATATCTCTTAAACGAAGCGTTTGCGAGCATACTGCCAGAGGAAAATTTTTACAACTTCGTGTATACGCTATTTCCTCGAGTCTAATTCAATAGCGCCGCAATTGCAGAAATTTTTAATCGGCCCGCGTAAAACACACGATTAGCGTTGTGATCTCATGGCGAAATATCAGTCGTGCATTTTCTCAGAAAATATTTACGATTTCTCTCGCGTACCCATTGCGCTTTAATTACGGGGTCAAGGCTGCTGCTGCTGCTGCTGCTGCTGTTGTTGCTCGGACGAAGGTAATTTAGCTCTCCGTAAAACGCGGTTTTAACGGACGTCACTCGGAAAGATTAGAGTCCCCGTGTCACCGCCACCGCGAAACGATGAAAGTTGCACAAGTCGCCGAAGCCACGAAACACAATCCGTAAAACCGTCACGGTCAATCGACGCTAAATAGATAGTCATTTACGCGAGGTCACGCGTGCAACGATCCTAATGCCTGTATATTACAATGTTTAGCGTGCGAGAAAGCAAACACTAAAAATTTCAACGAGAAAATACTCGAGAGCTAATGTCTGTAAGAGCGTTGCGTAAATTTTGCATTTGGTCCAAGAAAAAGAGAGAGAGAGAGAGAGAAAGAGAGAGAGAGACGCGCGCTGTTTGCACAGCCACAGGATTAAAGCTGTCGTATACATTTTATTCATTGGTATCGCTCTGGGAAGTAACTCCGACGAGACCGTGCCTGCTCCGTCAATATTTACACGACACACGTCCATACGTCGTTGCGAGATATAGCTCGTCGCGATTATCTTATCCGCGTAATTTACCATGCGCTATTAACCGCAGGAACAATTACCGCCATCGATCTATTTCGCTCCCAAGGCCGAAATTACCGATACGCTAATTCTTGCAAACGGGTAATTAACTTCGCGTCGCGGCATACGGGCCTGCCACCGACAAAATACGCTCCCGCAATAATATCCTCCCTTTTGCCGCGCGCGCACACGATACGTTTCGCGTATCCGCGATGCGCAATTAATTCCCCCTTTCGCGGGGGGGGAGACGAGCATTCTCGCGGCTATTGTAGCCCGGCAATCCAATAAACTGATGTGGCCATTAAAGTTGATCGTTAAGCCGATAACAACGTATCGCGCTCTTTCAAAGTGGCCCATGCGCGCGTATATTAAAAGAGCGCGCCGATATTAATATAAGCCTCAATTTTTGCGATGGAAATCATTTTCCTCGCCAGCCAGCAACAAGTAAAAGCGGTCGGGGATGGTATTTCACTGGTGGGAATGTAAAATAGCGACACAATAAAATAGCGAGCGCCACAATACACACGCAGAAATGTGGCACTTTGAATCGCAGGTGTGCCAGGAAACCTGGCGCTTTTTATTGCGCCAAGTAATTTGATACGATATGGGGGGGGGATATCGTCGTATCGAAATGCGAAATATTCGGGAAACAATTTTACCGTCCCTATGACATTTGTAAATATCATCAAACGCGTGCACGCGCTTTGTGCATTCGCGAGCGCCTGCTGCATTAATTGCTCCGCAGTAGGTTGATAATTAACTATTAACGCGCACGCTATATCCATGTCGATTACAGCGATACTCCGCTATCGATTTTCCTGATATTACACGGCTCGAGCCGAACGCAAGAAAGGGAATAATTAAAAGGTCTTCCTCCCTTTCCTCTCGCGGCAGCGAACGCGCTCGTCTCTCGCAATATCAATCTAAAATAACTGCCGAGAAAGAACTCAAGCTGAGAGCTATTGATCGCAACATCGTCCGGTATCTAGGACTCTAGGCGCAACAAGTTTCCGTTAACACTTGGAAAAAGAATCAACGTATTTAGCATTTTTAACTTAACGCGAATTTATACGACTGCCAATAATCCTTTACGTCATTTTGCATGTCAGTTGATACTTGAATTTGAGCGGTCATATTACGAGGAACAAAATTACACTGTTCAACGTTATTCTATGAATATATTCGCCACATTTGCCAGCACAATTAAAAGTGGATCATACATCATGTACACTAAATAATCTTAAAAGAGTCATTTAAAAGATCATAGCAATCTTGATGAACGTCTTCTTGTTCTTAAGTAAGAACGGCAGTATCGAAATTCGTTCCAGCAAATCCGACATTACATCTTCCACATTTTCCACGTAACCAATCAGCGGATCCTCGATTAAACTATCGTCGTGCGGCGTGGCCGCCGATGACAAACGGCTCCCGTTCGGTTCGACGTGCGAATTCGAAGACGGCAAAACGAGTTCCTCCGGACGATTCTCCGGGAGCGTTACACCGTCATTCGCGATGGGCGATTTCGCGCAGGTGCAACTCGCGTGAAACAGCCTCTCGCATGGAGCGACGCAGCGATGAATGGCGGCGGCAGCTGTTGTGGTAGCTTGCGCGAATGTTTCGCGGACAGGACGGTGTTCCATATTCGATGATCAATTAGCCTGCAAGTCGCAATCCACCGCATACGGGTGTTCGCGCGGTGACGAATGTCTCCGATATATCTGTTGCTCGAGCCCGCCGTTGTCGCACCGCGACGCACGTTCTCAGTATACCGCGTGTTCAACAGCTCCGGCGCACCGGGCGACGCCGGTGATATTTATGGCTTCCTCGGGACTTTCAACGTGGAAGAGTCGGACTACGGGACGTGGGTAGGCCGATTGGGATCGAGTGCCGACATGTTCGACGGGCGCGGGTCGGGTTGATCGGCAATCGATCTCGAGGAGAACGCACGTCTATCACGTAGACAACCTGGAGACGGACTGACAGCGAATAGAGGGGAAGGATAAAATGGAGAAGGAAAACGTCGAAACTCATACTCCTGTGGATTCGGCTATGGCTATGTGCTAGTAACGCTCAACGAGTTGTGAAATGTACGCGCACGTACACACGACGTATACAGGAAAAAAAAAAGTAATAATAAAAAGGATATTAACTCTGCGTGTTCAAATTCGTTGCCTCTCGTTATTGCAACAACGGCATTCTTTTCTGAGAACCTTGACAGCGATATTTTACCGTGCATAACTGACAATCACACACAACAGCACCGCCGCGGCGCTCTGACATTTTGCTAAGGCTCAGGCAGGCGCGCGTGAAATTGTGAAAGAATTCCTGAGAAAGAGACACTTGAGAAATCTATGCATTCCTCGGCAACGTAAATTCCAATTCTGAAATCTACGCATCTCGGATATCGCGCCACGAGGAGATACCGCAACATTTATAGAATAAATTATTATTAAATTATTATTAACAGTGAACAGAGAGCGCGAAGCTAAAACGTCAATGCGATTTATTAATATTGTTCCTCTATTCGAGTCTTTCATCCTCGCGAGTAGCCTACATGCTACAAAACGAAAAAAAAAAAAAAAAAAAAAGAATTGGCAACAGGAAAAATTGGCTAAACAGTGCAAACCGACCGCAGACCTGTCCTAAACGAATCGTTTCTATTCCAACTGTCGAGAGTACGCCTCGCAAGGGTCAACAGAGAGTGCCATTCACGCCACTCAGAATCGTGTCATCGCCCACTCCACGCGAAGGGCAAAGTAGAGGGACCTGTGGGAATAGCACGTAAGGCCCAGGCGACATCCCACAAAGCGGCGAGTTAGGCTTATGAGGCAGATAGCCCAACAGCCGACTGTCTGTCGGGCAAAATCAATACGCGGCGGCGACAGAGAACTTCCCCCCTCGTCCCTTCCTTTCGCCCTAGACTACCCGACTGCCTACCATCCTCTTCTATCTCCATTCTCCGCGCCTCGGTCGACCTTCTTCTGCTCCCTCGTATCCTCTTTCGGGGTGCCGCTCACTTTTTCTCTCGCCCTTCCACCGAGCAAATGCGCGCTCCCGCCACCCGCCCCCCGTGCCCTCGCTGCCCCGTCATTCACGATTGCCACCCACTCTATAATAGCACGTTGACGTTCTCCAGAGGGTTAATAAGCTGTATTATTTTTAACGTGCTCGAACGAGAGTGACTCCGCATACGCGAGTGCTGTAAACGATTTGTCTTTAACGATCGTTTAGAAAAATGTCATCATGTTTAAACGCGTACTAAAAATATGTTGCTAGAAAGCGAGACGTGAGACAAAGGCAGGTTTTTCCAACTTCTTGTGGTAAGCTAACTAATACTTAAATTATATGTCTGAACTTGTCTACACTGAAAAAAAATTCCAAGATGCGTTTAGTGATGCAATTTTTGAAATATTTAATTAGTATTACTAAATATAATAATAATAACAAAACATTTCATAACAATTATGAACATTTCATTTTTATAACATTATTTTGTTATAATGACCTATATGTTTAGTTGAAACTATTTCACCAAGGTTCTTGGTAACTTTTATCAAGACTGAATTATTGTAACCAATCTTTATTTTAGTGTAATTTAAAGATAAAAGAACTTTTATCAATACTGGATTATTGTAATCAATCTTTTTTTTCAGTGTAATTTGAAGATAAAACAGAGAAAGACGTATGATTTATCCAGTTTGCTCACCAAGAAGTTGAAAAAACCGGCCTTAAATAGCATAGAGCTCTTACTCATTCAACGAAACATTTTAATTGTCTTAAAAATTTTCGCGAGAATGAAAGTTGAAGAGTAGTCATATAACAATAGCGACGGAAAAAAACATCGTTCCGTGAAAGGAATCGTTTGTCGAGCACGTCAACTCAGACGAATGTATCGAAGAAGGAACAAGACCGTACGAGAAAGCAGAAAGCAGAAAGGGGGAGCTAACCGGAAGGATGGTTTATTCGCGGTGAAACGAGCCATGGAGCCGCCTGCAAACGCTGCCGCGAGCGGTTCTACTACCTCGCAAGGCAGTCGACGGTGGTTAATTATTAACACGCGCCAAGCCAGAAGCATACTCCGTTAAGAGAACGCGTTGAGAGGTACACCTCGCTACATGAATTCGTGGCATTCGCTCGCGAAGCGTCTAAACGCAGGTTTCGCACCGCGAATATCCGATTAAACTGCTCGCGGAACCGCGACACCGCCCGGATTGAATTCAACCCTTTCAATCTTTGGAAACAATGCCTCCCCTAGGAATGTTTAATGTTTCGCTCATGTTGAATACATATTGAATATACACATGTAGTTTCTACGATTTTCGTACAGAGCGTTCACTTTATGCGATATAATGCGTGTCGAAATAATTCTTTCTTTACAAAATTTGAATTAAATTTTTCTTTATATTAAATATTTTGATAAATAAACTGATACTCCACCAAAGGAAAACTCACAAAAAATAAATTAAATAAGATTTTCGTTTTTATCTATCTTATTTTAATCTTTCTTATTAGTAATCAAGTGATACGTGCAAATACTAATGAAGGTATTTCAGTTTGCGAGCAAAGTAACATCTAGAGGAAGTGCCGGAGGGTCGATCGGGTCGCGCATTGGCACCGATTCCGCAGGACAGCGATGAGTAAGGTATATACGAGCGAAATCGAGCCTTTTGGCCGCGTGCCTGACTAGAACAGCTACGAGTACACGGTGCCGGTTATCCGAGGGATAAGGAACGCGAGAGACAAGTCGCCGATGACATTGATATCGATTCCCGCAGGAAAACGACGGGCAAGGCAATACGCCTTGGTGGGTACTCTTCTGCCAATTGCTCTCTGCGTGAGTAAAAGCGAGCGAGAGAGAGAAAAGGATCACAGATGGACGTCGTGCAGACGGACGAGGTGAGAGGACTGATATCTCGCCCCGTACGTTTACTGTGAAAAGGGTCGATGGGCGAGTGGGCGAGGACGAGCCGAGGAAGAGACGAGGACGGCAGCAGGCGTGTTGACGAGAAACGATGGGGCTGGCTCCCTAATTCGAATTTAGGTGTTGGGCGGGTTGGCAAGTGGGCGCAATGCGGTGTCACGCTGCGGGCGTTTGCTCTTTCTCCTTCAGCCCCTTCTGCCTTCGCCCCGCCACCCGTCATCCGCCACCATTCCTCTCGCATTTCCTCACCCACAGTACGCCGGCACTCCACCTTCCGCACTTTAACCCCCTTGCTCCATCCACAGGCGCAAGCTCCTCGCTAAGCCCTCCGCTAAGTCCCATCCGACACCTCGAGCGCCACCCCCGGTACCCTCTAAGCCAGATCGACCGACCTTAATCGACCTCCTGATCTCGACGATCGTATTATACCTGCCTGCGCGCACTTCCTTCCTGCTTTCCTCCCTCGATAAGAAAGCTATACTCGGAGTTACCAACGACTTTCGCGTTTTCTCGTTACATTTGCGGGACTTTTCCAGCCGCAGCAAATTGCTATCACGCTGAATTTCCGCTGTCGATTCAGCTACTAATATGACATTTATAACTTTGATAATTTATAAATTTGAAAAATGCATTTCAATCGAAAATATATGTGAGAGATCAATTTTCGTTGCAAACATTGAAGAAGGAATTCCTAAGATTTTAATTAAATTATTATTAAATAGATATTTGTGGTGTAGACTGTATTATAGACTATAATACAGAAACTTTGAAAACTAGCTAAGGAGATAGCGTTCAATTAAATTATAAGAAAATTTAATCTAGTTTTCACCCAGTTTGTTAAACACCATTATTAAAAAACGAATCAAAATTTGAAGCATGCAAGAAAGGCATTATTAAGAAAGGCATTATTTCACAGTTCATAATTTTGGTTATTTATAATTTATTATAAAACAATAAATTATAGGTATTAAAAACGTGACAACACTGCGTTTGACAATACCGGGTATATTGTTTGATTATATATAATGCATTGCATTATATATAATCTCGCGGAACGGAAGCTCAAAATGAAAAAATCGGCCGTTCTTTTACCAACAGTGATTTTCCACAAATGAACATTACGTTCGCGATAATGATACTTCAGCATCTAGAAAGGGTCACGCACAGCGTTCGGATGAGCAAGTTTATAATAGAGCTAAAACGTTTGGTGTGTTAAACAGCAGGATTTCCGGTGTATTTCGCAATGCTTCCGATATAAACGTAATATCCCCGTTTTATTCCCGATACGGAAGCAAATAAATAAAGCGTAAAGTTAAAGAATCTTTTTAATTTGTGCTAAATCTTTTTTAAGGAATATTTATCTCGTACTTGAAATAATCACGTTGTTTGCAAAATGGGCAATTTCTATCACGCAAAGTTTTGTCGGTGAGCAGTTTGAAGAATTCGTACAGGAAAGCGCGATAACGTTGTGGAACACCCTGTACGGGAAGGTTATTCGGTTAATATATTTTTTACAAGCTTGTCTTGCGGCCGGATTAAAAAGGCCACTTCAACGGTCTGCTCGAGTGCAAGTTTACGACTCCTAAATGGCAGGTTTGCACGGTGGTCTCACGCGTCCAACGGCGTAAACTCGAGGAGACGTGCCTTCCCCCGCGCTACAGGGGCGTGCACGCCGCCGCTAAAGTCAGAACGAAAAAGGAAGAGAACGAAGCGAAAGTGTTACAGGCTAACAGCAACAAAGCCGCAAGGGAACCTTTCGCGGCGAGAAAGCTTTTCGGGCGAACGCGCGCGATGTCAGCAAATAAAAATGTAACGAGATGCACCACATCTCGCGCGCAATATTCTCGCATTAATTTTTTGCCTTCTAAAATCTGATCGTACGGTTGATGTACAAACACGATAAATGTATACGAATTATTAAATACTAATAATTTAAACATGACGTAATTAATCGTACTACTTTGAGGTACGTATAAGGAAAACATCACAAGATATAATTACGGAGCGTACACAAAGTATGCTCGCAGGAGGAAAGATATTGCTCGTAACATGAAACACACTTAGGAAAGGTTCGGAGATAAGGGAGAAAAAAGAAGACACATAAACGAGAGAAAAAAAGAGAAAGAGAGAGAGAGAGAATCAGAAGGGCGGTGGAAAAAAGCGGCGAAAATTTGCTCGAACGCAAACCATCAGAGACTATGTTCTCGGATAGCTCTTCACCCCGCTAGTCTCCTTTTGTCTGTCGGATTTTTAAGAGCACCACTCACGTCTCATCCACCCTTCCTCTACTACCCTTCCACATCCGCCGCTTCCATCGTACCTTTCGCCCCGCCGGGTCTTTGTACAAATACGCACGTGTACATATATAGAATTTATATATAAAATGTATGTGTATAGAAATATATATACACACGTACACAGTTTATATACATATACATACATATATACACATACATATGTGTACTTGCTACATTTTAAGCGTGCGGAGTAGCGAGATCAAAAGGCGTTGCCTTCCGTTTTAGCACCGATCAGTGCACACACACACACACACACACACACACACACACACACACACACACACACACACACACACACATACACTCTGCGTTTCATTAATCGCTTCATTTCACTTTAAAGTAAAAGATAAATTTGTTGACGGACGAAAATTTGTGGAATGCAAAAAACACGGATTGTCATTAATCAGCTAATTAAATCTAGAGTGCCTTAATAGTATTTAATCGTGTGATCGCAATCTTCGCGTTTCGAGAAGACTGAATATTACGTACGATCGATACAGCAAACTCGTGAGAGTGGTTTTATTTAGCTTTTACGAGAGAAAGTTTTCGATCGGAAAGAGATAAGCATCCAGCTAAAATCTCAAAATTACGAGTATATTCTCAAGCGAACAATAGCAATGACGAGAACACCAATATATAATCCTATTATATATAAATATTGATGTTTCAAAAAATCTTTCAGGGTACCTGAATATTTATGTAAGAATCGCTATAGTTTTAATGACTCTATAATTTCGCATATAGTTTAAACTAGCTATGTGAATAAAAAAAAGATTTTTAAAACAAGAAGTTTAAAAGGATTAGTCGTTCCGCGCGATTTCACAGCGGAATGGTTTCAATTTAAAAAGTACGGGTTAAATAAAAGTCAACTTGATATTATCTAAATAACGAAAGTGTGCTCCAACTACCGATGCCAGAGAAAATCTTCCGAGAGTTGTTGATCCTTTAATTAAGAAGTACTAAGTGCATTACTGTGCAAGAGACGAGAAAAGTTTAAAACTCGCTGAGTATACTTTTAAATATGCTTCAAGTGCGCTAAACATCTTATTTAAACAGTAAAATAATGTAATAATTTTTTACTACGTTTTTTCATTCCCAAACAGAAAAGTTGAAAACTGTTGACATATACAAAAGACATTCTCCTCTATATATGACACATAATACGAAACTCCCTGCACAATAAGCACATTTTTTAAAAATCATCACTTACCTTGTTCCTTCTCCGGAATTTTTGCAGGTGCCTTTTTATCGGGTGCCTTTGGTGAGCAGTTCTTTCGCGCTGGCCTAACAGTCAATGTCGGTGGAACCTGAAAAAATAAACAAACATAGCTATAGCAATCCATGTTTGTTTGGAAACAACACAATAGACTTTAATAAATGGACTTTTATCGTCCATTTACGCGCGCATTATGTCATCGATGTGCAAACACATAAATTGTGTACTCACCACTTTCTCAGACCTTTCGCCCGACGGTAATCTGGCTATGGCTGCGTCAGGACTGTCCTCGGGTGGTGGAGGTTGCACAATCCAATTGTATTCTCGTTTCTCAACAGGTAGGCCCCATCTCTCGTACTCGAGACTTTGCGTACGCAAGGTCTCGTAACAGTCTAAACACACCACCGCGAAATCGCCGTTCTCTAACAGTAGGCTCTTCTCCGGTTGTCTGTGATACCTCAGGAATGGGAAGTCTTTCACCGGCAGCGCTCGTACCCGTTTCCTGTACGTCACGATCCCGCAAACATAACAGCAATAGTCGTGGGTGTTATATTGGCGCTCGGCAGCGTTCACTTGTTGGCCACCGGAAAGAGATTCGTGCTGTCGCCATTGTGCTAACAGTGAATGATAACAAAACGTGCAGACCAGGGCGGAGCCATCCTCGCGGAGCTGCTCGGCGTTCGGCGGTGACTGGTGACGCAAAAGTTCCGGGAAAAATGGCGCATTTCGACCCTGAGGACGACCATACAGTACTCTCGCTAGAGTTAAATCACTGTGTAAGCCGCATAGGAAGCAATAAATCGAGCTGCTCGATGTGCCCGGATTGCTTCCAAATGTTCGATCCGAACTGGAGCTCGGTGGTGTAGCGATTGACCGGTTCACGTCACCATTTGGATGTGGACTAGGAATATCATACCTGGAATTTAACAGATATCACAAATATTACATTTTTTAAAATTTTCTTAATATAACATCTTATAAAAACAATTTCTAAAAACAATTATTTCTTGTAATAAAAATGATTCATAGAATTGTACAATTATAAATCTTCTAATAAAGATTAAATCATAGAAATATACAAATAATGGATATAATTACAGATAAAGTCATTTTAATCACGCAAACTTCACTTCTTGTTGTATAATATATGAATAATATATGCAAATCACTTAGGAATAATAATTAATTTGCGGTAGACTAACCTCCGGCGTTCTAAAGGAACCCGTTCAGCATCCATACTTTCCCACTGTTGCGCAAGATGATTCACACAATGACTACACGCCAATACCCTCCCATGACTATCCATGCAAGCGTTTTCAGATGTACGTGCCATTCCTCTTAAGCAAGGAAAATGCATAGCATGTGAATTCATTCCCTCCGGACTCGTAGATAACCTGATAAAAATAAAGAATAATCTGTAATTCTGATGAGAATAAAGAATATAAAATTATCGATATCGCACAACAAAATTATGTTAACTATAATTTTTTTGGTTATATTTATATAGAACTTACCATTCCATATGAGTGCGAGGATACAATCTCTCACAAATATAGCATCTATAATTTTGGCCAAGCGCAACAGTCCCATTTTCCGCGGGACCATTACTAGGTGAATTTCGTTGCCCAGGCGTGGGAGCTTTCACGGTGGTACTGCTTCGTTGCTTGTTTGTAGCAACCGTTGACTTGTTTAAGTCGTATGGCTTAAAGCGAATATCGCTACCAGCTGAATTGGCTGGAGATTTTGGAACAGCGGGCCGTGGCGAAGGACCTGCAACGAAAATGTTATATCCCTTTAGACAGTTTGCAAACACCAGTAAATAAAGTGTAAACATTCTTCGAGATTAATGAAGATTAACCTTGTTGACGGAAATCTACATTTTGCCCGGCTGGCTGCGCCTCGTGATTTTCCCCGCCAAACACCTGCTGCTTTTGCGGGATAGCTTTGTAACAAATGGAGCAAACCTGCACCATTCCCTGAGGACTAATAGGACTAGCTCCTGTCGGAGGTCTCAGATGATAAATAAAAGGGAAGTACACCTCCTTCTCTGGATTAGGACAGCAATACAGAAGTCTAATACTGGATGAAGGGTACTCGAGAGCGCAAGTGTAGCAAATAAATGTGGTTGTATCCATTGCAGGTGCTTGCCGCTTGCGAAGCGTATAATTTCTATCACCGTGCGGTACTCCTTGCCGCGTGTACGCTTTCCATTGTATTAAAAGATGATTCTGGCACGCTGAGCAGGCCTAAAAAAAGAAAAAAAAACAAGATTAGTATGAATCACTATAGAAATGTTAAAAATAATTTTATACGCCAAGAAAATAAATATATCGAAAAATATACCTGCACTCGTCCGGCACTGTCCATAGGCCGACTTCTACTCGGTCTAGGATGAAGCATCAGTGATGGAAAGAACGGCGGTGGACTGGAAGAAGGATGCGGCGGGGTTGGCAGTGGCTTCGCAGCGATATGACTGAGAGATCCCCTCTTGAATTCGTCCCCGCACACATAACAGACTTCTGTGACCGAGTTCTTGTCCGGCATCGACAGATCCAGGATGTCTGTGCCGACGCTAGATGATGATCCGCCACTGTAGATAGCTGCAATCGCAACGTCAGACGATTGATTATTCGGTTCGTCCATTGTCAACGAGCGCTCCATTTCACGCGACATGGTGCAAAATCCGTAAACGGACGACGACGCAACTGACCATCCTATTTGTCCCGAGAATCACACATGCCTTCGACATTATCATCGCGCTGCACGTGGCCCACTTAGAAACGTTATTTTTCGCGGGTTTATCTCGACGCGTATCCGAATACGGAGTGTGTTGATAGTTCCTCGCACTCTCTTATAACGACGACAAACATACAGTGTTTCAATAGCTCTATTTCAAACGACCCGGTTATCTGCCGGGGCACACGCTGACTAATGTATATCAGATCGGTCGGATCGAAATTGTAGAGGTCACCGAGGCTCAATAATCCGCGAACGCGCGCGGTGCGCGGAAGGAAAATCGCCTAGAATCACCACACAGATCGGATGTGCGCGTTGAATGAATCGGACGACTCTTCGCCGCAACTTCCACATACTTCTTATCTACGAAACTGTTAACCTTTACTTTCAAACGTTTACATTAGTGCACGGAAGGACTAAGGCCAGCGTAAATAACGACCCGATTCGTATATTTACCGCGTACACATTCTAAAGAGAGATAACGTAATAGCAGTGAAAAACAGCTTTTACTTCTATCAGATAACGCTTGTCCAAGGTGATTTCATGTCCATTTCGTTAAGTGCACACTTCGGACCTGTTTTAAGTATTAAGCGCATTAAAACGCTTCAGCACGATTGCCGTTTAATATTTTTACACTACGTCGTATATACATCGTAAATACTTTATCTATATCTAACCATGCTGTTGTCGCTTTCTTTATATAGGATGGTCAATAAGTCGTAATAAATTGTAATAATCGGCAAAGAAAAAAGTGATTTGTATCTTATCATTTTTAAATATCGGCATCGGGTATTTAAGTACCAGACAGAACAAAAGTATCTAATCAATAAATATGAATCTTACATTCTATATTTGTCATCAATTTTGTTTTTTCATTTTCGTCAAAATAATTTTCGTTTCTTCAACAATTATATCACAATTTACCGTGATGAATAGCACATTCTTTGATTCTCTTGAAGTTAAGAATAAAAGCGGTAAGTTGACCTCAGATAAAGATCCAATTAAACTCCCTCGGTCAATTTAATAATTAGGAAGGTCTCGCCGGTTGTCTTTGCGTCTTTTTCTATATGTACATTTTCTTTAAAGAACAGTTACTTATCGATGCAGTAGTATTACCATCCAAAATATATCTTTAAAAAAAGTACATAAATAAATAAATTAATACAAAGTTAGATATGCATTCTTTTTTTCTTAGCTTCAAGTAAGTAGTTTCAAGTGGATTAATGAGACACAACTGATGAATAGTGATTATAACCTGCAGGCGGCGGTAGAGTGGGTTGTGGCGCAGGTGAGCTCCTCGGTGCGTGTCTCAGATCCAATGCCGCCTCATTGGATATTCTGGCGTCTTCGACGGGCTGTCGCGGGCTCTGCAACCTTTGATGAGGTGACTGCAGTCTGTGGTGGGGAGATTCCATCGTGAGCCTGGCCTGTTCCAAGTGCCTATGCGTTTCCGCCGTGTTAGAATGCGGCCTTGGCACTTCGGCAACCGAATTCGATGGCGGTCTGGTCTGCTCGACTCTCGGCGAGGGCGAGTTGGGTGGTAGTCGAGGTGAGATGCCGACTGGCCGACTTTCCTGTCTGAGCTGCGGCGTCTGATCGTTCGTCAAGCCCAGAACCTGGGCGGCATACTCACCCTGAAGTGCCATCTCGGCCCCCGTGAACGGGCCGCCGTCGCATCTCTTCAACCAATAAATCCGCTGGTTGTGTGGTCTAGCCTCGCGCTCGTAGCTCTCCCACTGTTGCAGCAGCAGAATGTAACAGAGATTGCAGGCTTTGACAGCACCGCTTCTGGCACCCTCGCCACGGTAGCCGCTTGGCGGCTCGTGCGACTCGAGAAACGGAAAGTAGGGCTCGTTGGGCGAACCACCTGGACTTGGTTTCACTCGTAACCAATGCTGCTCGCTGTGGCCCACGGCGCCACAGACGAAGCAGATCCTCGCACCGCCGCCGTCCTCGGGCGGCGTGGGCTGCGCATTCGTGAGCGATTGCCCCTCAAGTCCCGGCTCATTCTTCACATATAATTTGCCTTCCATCATGTCAGGAAACCATTGGATCCCTTTTTAACGCCCTCTTATATCTTCGTGTTTGGCACGCATGTACAATCAGAAATCACAGTGGTTGATAGAGCTTCTATCTCTTGTGTATATCTGAAAATATAGAATAACTTCATAAATAAGATGCACAATATATATTTAATTTTGATATAATTCATATTTGTATCTTAGCGATTAAGAATTAGGAAGTAATGCATTTCTTTGTGTATCTGAGCCAACTATATACAACGGCATTTAAAACACCTTACGTGCAAATAAAATTATCTGAGCATGAATGTGACATTTTAAGATTAAAACACTAAATATTTTATAAATTGATAACGGAGTTGCAACAGCGACTAAAGCATTTAAAATTCACAAAGTACTCGTTTTAACGACGTCGAGACTTCTAAAAGTAACTATGCTTTAAGAATAACTATTAATTTTAACGGCAAACTGTTTCAAATTGCACAATCGACAAGGATTCTCTATTTAAAAACAAAGCAGACAGAATGAAAATCGTTTAAATTGGTTTCTTAAACTTTCACAAACTGTACGATTGTAATCATCCGTCGTGCTGCGGTTCACTGAATAATTTGCCGTCTGTACTACTTGATAACAAATTAAATTTATCTACAGCAACAGCGTCATTTTGCAAGTAAACTTTGTGATTTTTAATCCCGTCGTATACGCGCAATGTCCTCAATACCAGTCGTCCATAACTCATGGTCAAGCGGCATACGAGAACAGCGCAATACGTGCTCAAGCATCTGTTAAGCAAACAGACAATCCCGCAAAGTGACGACGGTCAACAGGCCGCGTTGTTAAGAAGCACCATTGGTAAAATCGCGACGATACCGCGGCATCTCTATCCGCGATGCATTTAGACCCGCCGTAGAGGCATGCGGTATATTTTTGGAGCATCGCTACATCGACGTTTACCGAGCCCGACCAGAGATCAACTTCTCGGTACATCGGTAAGCGAGTGCTAAGGGACCGTCGCTCCCGAGAGGAAGCGTGTGTGTCACCCGTGTGTGCGTTTCTCTGTGTTGCGGCGAGGAAGCGGGGTGAGGGAGCCGGAATGCGGGCGAGATGCAAACGTAGGCGTGGAAGTGTTTTTCCCCGACGGGGACGGGACGGCGAGCCGCGGGGCCGCCGGTGACAGCGGGGAGGCGACTCAGGCGACGAGAGTCGACGAAACGTGGGTCCGCGAACTGGCGTTCGGACACACAATGATGGTGGTATGATGGTGATGGTGATGGTGATGGTGATGGTGATGGTGATGGTGGTGGTGGTGGTGGTGGTGGTGGTGGAGGATGGTGGCGGCGGCGGCAGCGGCGAGAGCAGCTCGTGAGCTCGCCGCTCGCGGAGTCGCGTCCCCGGCGCGTTCGCGCCCTCCGGGAGCGGACGGTAGCGGCGGGGCCGCGCGGTGCTTCGCCGGTGCTCTCTCGCCGCTACCGAAATTACGCGGGGCGCGCGCGGCCCGTCGAAGAATCGCTCGCACGGCCCCGCGCGCGCGCGCGGCGCACGACACTCACGTTCTCACAGTTCGGCTGGGCTGGCCACAACATCGCGTCGCTACGTGGTGCTCCGGTCTCGGCGGCTCGCTCGCGCTCGGACGTAAGCGGGGCTCCCTCGTCGCGGGCCCTAGTCCCTGCCATACGTGCTCGAGCGGCGCACGGTGCCGCGGGGTGTCACCTTCGTCGTCGCGCTGCCGGCCGTCCCGCTCATATTTACACGCGCCAACGACGCCGGTAGACGACCGGCACCCAACGCCCGGACACGTATCTCCACTGTCGCGCGTGACTGCGAGGTAACGGCGGGATCGCTACTACGGGCGACTAGGAAAGATGCATTTTCCGATGGCACAGCACCCGCGACTTCGCCCTCACTTCGCCGCCATGTTGCAAAATCGCGATCCGCCGTCCCGTCATGCCACGCAGCTCCATCATATGACAGCGCCGCCGGCCCGGCCAATCGGAGCGCGCGGCGCCCGCGAGTCCGCAAAGCCCCGCGACCGGCCCGCCACCAACGACGGCCCGCCGCGAGATTTGAATTTTCTTTCGTCCCCTCGGCATTAAAATCGCACCTGTCCCTTATCTGCGTGTCGAGTTTCTCTGTATCTCCAACTTTTTCATTCTTCAAAGGCCCGTCGATCAGCTGGAAAAGAACAGCAATCTTATCGTTATCTTAATAGTCGTATTCTTCTGACAAGATTGAGTTCTCGAGAAGTAAAATTCTTTTTGGTTTATCGGCATTTTGACAAGTATTGTCGTCTTTAAAAGTCGATAAATCGATTTGTTTGACAAGAATTTAATAATGAGGTCAATCATAAAATTTCTATTTCCCTCAGAATAAAATGTGACCGTCTATTTCCCACTTTTGTTCAACTCGTGTTGGAGGTAACGATTTGAAGATCGAATGATCAAATTTATTACGAATAAGAATACGTTATCTGACGAGGGAGGCTAATCAAATGATATCGAAACGGTATAAAAATATTCCTCGCCGTTCCTTCGCTATTATTAATTGTTCCTCTTTCCGTAATTGATTATCGATAGTAATAAACTGTAGAGCCCATCGATTAGCATTCCGAGAGGATCGCGTTTCATCGAAACGCAAATACGTCGACGCTGCATCTTCATTTTCGTCCAATTTACTAAGCACTCCTGAATTATTCTGTTAATTTCGAACGATTTTTCAATTCGTCGAAAAATTACAACCGCGAGGGTACGTTGATTTCGTAAACTGTCTGTGTCAACACGGACGGCAGAACTGCCGGAGGCAAGGATTTCGTCCATCTGCTTTTTCTGCGCAATGCGTAAATAAGTATAAGATAAAAAAAAAAAAAGAAAAAGACGCATGGCTGTGCAGTTCGTAGCGCGGACCCGCTTTCTACGGGACGCCGCGCCGACAACCGAACCGGTCGTTCCACCGCGCGATGCTAATTTTTACGCTGACACACAATATCTGCTGAATAGAGGAAACCGAACGTGCGTGAGAAGTGCCGTGACAAACGTGCCTCTTATGAAACGCCAAGGCGTTTCACAACGAAATGAAATGTTAAACGGAAAAACGTGCGATTCTAGGACTTTATCATTGGCGCTTGCACTCATTTAATATAATATAATTATATTAATAACATTAATATATATGAATATATAGAATAATGTAATAAATCATACAAAATATGTAATTAAACAATGTATGAAATTTATATAATATATATAGAACTATGGGGATTGCTCGATAGGAAGTAGAGGGGAAGTAATAAAAAAGAGGTCGGCGGTACTTTCAATGTTTCACGGTATTTAATCAACAGATTGGAACATCGTATTGAACGCTAAAATTTACGCCTCGTAAGTTGTGGTAATTTCATATGTTACGCGCGCATTTCGCCTCGCGCGTCGGGTAGAATTTTGATATAATACTAAAAAATAATTGGAAATACTTTAAAAATACTCTTTGCAAATGATAGCTTTTAGAAATATACACACTTTCTCTCTTTCTCTCTCTCTCTCTCTCTTTCATTCTCTCAAATCATTTTTGTCTCTACCATACATATCTATTAGCTACAATATTTTGAATTCTTGTTTTTTTTTTCCTTATATGTTTTATACAGAGATTTAAAATCACAAGAAATTATTATTCATAACGTGTAATAGTAGCGTTATTGTTGTCATTGTTATTAGTAATCTTACAGCTATCGACACGCAGTAATGGTACAAAGTTATTTTGTTTTTTTTTTTTCACATTCGCGACTGTAGACTCGCTATATTTTGTAGAATGTAATCGCAATTATATCGATCGTTTCCAAAGCTTATCATCGAGATTATCCCACGGCAGTTACGCGATATTTCACGAGAGAAATATTTTATCTTGGCGCATACATGGTTGCCTAATTACAGAATTGCATTGAATTGCATAATCACGATTTTAACTTAACGTTTTGACGTTACGTATTGACGCTCGCGTTAATGTCTAAAAGAAAGAATAGATCATTCAAAAACGATACTTTGATCTTGCAGATACAGTGTAGCTCCATTATCATATCAACATTCTAAAAATTTGCAAAGTGTGTCTCGCGATAACATAAAATACTACTAAATCTGCATTTTTCAAATGGAAAGAAATCTACTACACTGTAACTGAAGAAAAGTCTCCCGAACGGCATTAAACATAGCGGCATGTAAATACTATCATCTTTTCTTATAAATAAGTATAAACTAAGTCTGCTTTTTTGCATTGATAAATGACTATAACGATCATTATTTTTTCATTCTCTATCTTTCTCTCTCTCTCTTTCTCTCTCTCTCTGTATCACTTTCGTCACTCATACAAAGTTCATAGAATGCTACCGGATGTTAGAAATAATTCATTAGAAGCTATCTTTCCACATTTTACTAATATCGAATTTTTCTTATTGATTGGAAACAAGAAGGAAGAAAATTCAATGTTTTGAATTTTTCATTAGCTCAAGAAGCACAATTTAAACGAGAATGCATGTTGCTTTTATCCAGGAACGAAGCTTCCTTTGTGTTTCCTTGGACATAAAATGCCATTGACTTTTTACTCTACGATTTATCTTTTAGGTGCAAAGCACAGGCAATTAACTTGTTTCGCTTTTATTATGACTTACTTGAAGAGTGACGTATGCGCATAGTATATTAAAACAGATTTGACATTTGGTGAACTTATGACTTTTACTCACTTGACCCTACTGCTGCGGGTTATCTCATTTCTTATATACATATATAAACAGATATTATGGTAATAAAGTTTCCTTCTTCATATAGGATGCTTCAATAAAAAAAGAAGAGAGTAAGATATAATTCACAGGGAATCGTTTTTCGGCTAACAATTCTGCAACAGTTACATTTATTTAATTCTACTTGTTCACTATATGTGATAAAAATAGATCCACAATATATATCTAAATGTGATGCGTTGCGCCTTTATCGCTATGGTCTACTATTTAAAAATGATAATGCGATACATAATACTCTAAGAATAAGTCCATTATAAATTGTATGTAAACATCGTAATTAATGTAAATATGTCGACGAGAAGATTTAAATTTCATTTTATCGAAACATCCGTTAGAAGCGGCTACATTGAAGCAGTTGTTTTGTAAACGATACAGTATATACGTAATGAATAACGAATGTGTAGTAAAAATATGCCGGGTCACTGATGCCGACAAAAGTTCTCGACCCAATGTATATGTATAACCTGCGAGTGTTATCTAGATCAGAGTAAACATATGACCAAAAAGAAGCGTATCTATCTAAGAGGAACACAGAAGCATTGAGAAAGATCATGAAATAACAAGGAAAAAATTGGTCCGATCATCATCAGTTGGAAATAAAAAAATTTACTCCAAGTGCTTTTGGATCTTGTACAATATAGATTATATCTTTTTTCGTACACGTCGGCAGCACTGTTTCTAATTAGATCCACGCTGCTAATAGCACTTTTCGGCCGCTCGATTAAAGGGAATATTTGTAACATCATTATGAATATGTAGACACAATGATTCCCTCGTTGGATTTACCTACGCTATATCCTTGTGTATCTCATGCGTTTTTTCAACAATATCATTTTTAATCACAGTACCGTCAAATCATTTCTCAATTTCAATATTTTCAGACCGTTCACCCTGTGTTTGTTAATTATTTTTTTTAAGAAATCAGCTTAACTATTCCTGAAAAACCTATTTCTTTGGTCACAGAACCAAAACAAATTTTTCTTAATAGTTTTATTAATTTTTACTGAAGAATTTTACTGAAGAAGCAACCGAGGTGTCAAGATATGTGGTTTTGCATAAAATAATGCTTCTCATAATTTAAATAATTTCATAATAATTTCATAGTAGTTTCATAATAATATAATAATTTCAAAAGAAAAGTGATGTCGACAATAACGTCGGAATAAGTATTTAATCACTCTGAGTAATAATAACGTAACTTCTGTAAAAAAAAAGTTATTATAATAAAATTACGAATATAGATATTACTTGTTTATAAATTAAACAGATAAATTAAGAATAAGAGCAGTGAAGTAACATCAAATAAAAATAAAACACGCGATTGCACGTAACTGAATTCATCGAGCGAAATAAAAGTTGTAAGAATCAGCTGAAATCCACCGAGCGTTGTCGCGGGAGGCAATTCAACGAACGTCGAAACATTCGATCGGTCAGCCGCTCGACGGATAAACAGAAAAGTACTTCATCCCCGTATCTTAATACGCTCTCCCTGCGCGGCAAGTGACAATCCTGAAGAATCTTTCAAACGCGCCAAGCATGTTTCGACGCTCTCAAATGTTGCTGTTCACGGACGCCTCGGTGTCCAGGATCCTTTTATCTTTTATCTCCTCTGTCAGCGGCTTGCTGAACACAGGCTCGATCGTCTCCGACAGCAGTTTCGGATTGTGCTTGTCGATGTGCGTCAGCTCGATCGGGAGGTATATCGTCCGGCAGTAATCAATGTCGGCCCGGCACAACGGGCAACGCTCGCAGCGACGGGCGCAGTCCAAGCAGGCCACAGCGTGTCCACAGGGAAATAGAGCCGTATCCAGGCTCCGGTCCATGCAGATCCGGCAAAGCATAGCGTCCAGCAATCTCGCCAGGCATTCTCGAGATTCCTGAAATCGTACGAATCGTTTGTATCAAACGTTCTGTGCTAGCCGGCGAGTCTACCGATTGTACGGCACAGATTCGTCACTCACCTTGCACTTAGGATTCTCGCACTCCCCGCAGGCGTGCCTATCGAGGATCTCATTCTCTTCCGGCAGGGCTATGGTCGTCGCCTCGCAATAAAGCGCACGCCGCGCATTGTCGTATACCTCCCGGCAGGTCCTGCGTATGTCGAACACGTATTTCTTGCCCAGGGTCGAGTCCTCGTTGAAAATGGAAATTATTGTCCCCTGGAAGAAAATGATACCCAATTACATTGTTATTCGGATTAAATAAATTTGGACTTGATAAATAGAAGAACTTGGGAAAAAAAAAGAGTTGAAAAGGTCGTCCAACAAAAAATAATTAAATATACAAAACGCTGCGGGGATGTACCTTTAAATCGCGGATAAACTGCGCGGTGACCGCGCTCCTAACAGTCTCGCAGCTGTAGAACGCATGTTTCTCGGTGATGGCTCTGTAAAGCCCGCTGGCGGATTGGCTGGAGTCTAATTTAAAGTCCAGCGACGTCTCCTCGCCGTCGAGTGAGAGGTAAACCAGGTGGAACATCCGCCGTTGTGACGTGGCGCTTTGTATAGCTGTATACGGTATACTGTAACGCAATACATAATACATCGTGTAATAAATTGAACCACGATGAAGGTAAAGGTAAAGTAAAATCTTGATGTTAATCTCCCTCCTGCATAATGGATGAGGCGAAGGAAGGGCTCTATTGATCTTATTGCAGGTAAAGCATTTTCCATTATTTATTATTATTATTTTCGTTAGGATTTTATCAATGTAGAAACACAGTCTTTTATTTTATATTAAGCGCGGACTGATAATGAAGTTCTCTCAGTAACAGCTATTGAACGATCATCTCGGCGGATGGTATAACGTGTAGCAGCCGGTACGTGCCGGCTCCTATCGTCGACGAGCAACATTAAAATCGACCCGAGATATCGCGTTGATAAATATGTAACTTAACACCGCGACTTAAATGAATTGATTAATTAATGTATTGTATAAATCGCTCGTTTAAACTTTCCATTTAATCTGCGTTCAAATTTGTTATGAATAAAAATGTAGATTGATAAAATGTGCAAAGTTTGAGACGGTCAACTCAATTATCTTGTTTCTTTTTTTTTTTAATTTGTTGACTATATGCGAAAATTTTTATCTATATCTAAAATGTATATACATATTAATGTATTAATGCATAATTACTTTTGTGTCTCGTCGTCCTGATTGCGGTAGACCGTAATTCCGTGCGGACCAACGCCGATCATAGACACTCCGTTGTATCCAAATTTACTGTGAAACATTTCCTGTCCGAATGCGTCGAGGTTTGATATCTCTTTCAAGAGCCAATATTCAGCGGTCGATGCTTTCATCCCCTGAAAATTCACATACGTCTGTATTATTCATATAGATTGTGCGGCACATATTCATGCAGCAATATTCAGTTATCAAATTGTGAATCATAAAAAAAATTTTTTTTGTTCGAAATCCCCCTCTGGAGAATATATTGTATCTCTCTCTCTCTCTTGGCAAACGTAACTATATATCAAATATTATGTATTTCCTATTAAACGCCATCACATGTGTTCCATTTCAAATAAAAAGTCCAAATACAGAGCTTTTAAAAAAAATAGATCAATAAAAAAGATTTATTAAACACTGCAAAATGAGAGAATGCATAGTTCGCTCGGTGCATGTAAAATTTATTAGGTAAAAGGAAAATTTTTATAAAATACATGTACAGAGAGAGACAATGAGAAAATTGCTGAAACTAAATTAACTTTTTATATAACAATTTTGTATTCTACCCAATCATTATAACACAATAACTATTTAGCTTCAGCAACCTCCCGGGGGTTATCATATATATATATATATATATATATATATATATATATATATATATATATATATATATATATATGGCGGCTTTCGTGTGGCGAGGTATAATTAATATTTCTTCCGGCGTACAAACCTTGATTTCCTTGTGCTGCTGCACTATCCGTAGCAGGAAGTCTTGCGGTTTCGGCTCGCACGGCTCCGCGGGTTGTATGTGACAGCATTGAGAGTAGAGCGCGTGCGGCGGTGACAGCGCATCGTAATCACCGCCATCGGCTTGCGCTATCAGGGCGACCAGACGTGCGACGGAGCCCCAATCCGCGACCTTTAGCCTACCTTCGACCAGCTCGAGGCGGGAGTGTAGGTAGAACTGGTGCCTGTAATCACAGAAGGCGAAGGGACGACGATTAGACGATGAGACGCTTGAAAGTATTCCGCGGGGGAAGGAGGGGAGTGGAGAGTTATTAATTGCAATTAGTTCAATTTCACGACGGCGGGCCAGCTAATATACACGATACTCCCCGGCTAAAGTAAGATTGATTACTCCGTTCTCTTGGAGAGCATTGTTTTAAGGCTCTCCTCTGCGTCCTCCCTCTCTGCTCCCAAGCTGAACAATGTGGTAATATAATAATGAAATGATTAACGATCCAGTCGCGCTCGCGGCGGCGAAAAATGCATTCGCGATTTAATTGCACGTTGCATTTAGGTATTAATCGCCGCTCCGACATTCGATCGTACGAACTGTCGCGTTATTTCCATTTTCAATTATTTTTTTACTGCCTTTTTTCTGCCCCCCTCGACAGTCCACCGCAAGAAGCTTCGACAGAGGATATTTTCACTTCTAGCTCGTGGAATTTCCGGTTGACAACTTAAATGATTCATATCGCGCATTTCCATGATATCATGACTCTACATTCGCATGCATATTTGAAGAATAGCGGAGTGCGCGCGCGAGACCAGACGGGAGGGGTAAGGGTGGCTCTCCAAAATACCCCGCCGAGCTCCTTTTGCATACTTCTGAATATCCTTCAGCTGTACAATGCATACATCTCGCGATAAACATGTTGCCGTCGGAGAAGTGGAATTACGCGTCGGGAGGAAGTGAATAGCTCGTTCACGAAGTACCAGAATACGATAAAGAATCTGCATTAGAATATACCGTGCTGTACCATTTTTCACGATTCTGCATGCCGCCGTATATTCTCTTCCTTCCATTTCCTCTCTCCTTCTCTCTCTCTCTCTCTCTCTCTCTCTCTCTCTCTCTTTTAATTCCCTCTAGCGAACTCGTGTCACAGAGATAATGGATAATCTGGGCATTAAAAGACTCGCGAGCACATGCCGATGGCGAATAATTTGGCACAATGGGAAAACAATTTATTGTTCGTACTGTATTGCCCATCCGCGCGAGCATCGAGACTTATTCAGGTCGCGACACTTATAAAGCGTTGGCATCAAGCTGCACCTTTGTCGTCGCCATTACCTCGATGTCGCGACTGATAAAAAAAAAAAAAAAGAACGAGAAATATCCGCGGAATATATTCGCGAGTTGACTCGCTGCGTTCTTAACGAGAAAAATATCAATTTCGCTCGAGAGTAAATCAGGTCGGTTTGGAAAGAACATCAATAGTCGACGATCATCGAACTGGCCGAACAGTCGGTGGGTATCGAGAAATATTCTCGGCTTGTTTACCGAAAAACTTCGGACGACCTGGATACTTTTTCTTTCAGGAAATTATCAAACGAACGTTCTCGGGGGGAAGGAACCGTGTCAGACGGTAGCTGCGTAAAAAAAAGTGGGTCGCGGTCGTAATTTCGTAAGATTTGCAGTCGCGGAACCCCGACGATCTCATCGTCGTCGGATTTTGAAAGGCGTTTCTTCGAGAATTTCGCCGTGGAATTCTGAGTAAATTAAGCGATTTTCCCCGCCATAAAGTTTCACCGGTGCTTTGCGTTCGAACTCTTCGTCCCCTCTCTCCCCCAAAAAAAGAAGGACGTTATTTACCGCGGGTCGTTTTCCCCGATCGCGGATGTGCGAACAATCTTGCCGCCCTCGTCCGACGAAACTTACCGCCTTCGTCGGCCCCGAACTTTGGCGAAATCCGCGGGATAGTAGGAAGTGTTCGAGAACCCAATGACATTTGTCACTGTGAGAGAGATATTGGTTCCGCGCTCCAAGTTCCCGGAGGGAAGGTCGGAGAGAATGCCGGAATTCCTTCGCCGGCGGACTCATTGTTAACAATCCGTGCACGATGAAAATCGCCGCCGGAGGACTGTACTCTTCTTCGGCCGCGGAGACAAAGGGGCAGACGACTCCGAGTCGCAGATTGAGACTCGCAGACTTAACTCTCGATCGTACAACGCCGGCCGGCCTCGCGAGCTTCTCGCGATAACAATCGCAAATTACTTTCTAGAATCATGAGATCGTCTCGTTCCTCTTTATCCGCGAGTATTACGAGATTACCCTGAAAATTACACAATCTCACGAGTTGCGAGTAGCAGTGACTGCATCTCGATTCTCCGGGATAATGAAATAATTAGAATAGTAGGCTAATCGAGTTCACTTAATCTCGAACTGTCCCGCGGAGGAGGCTGCTGGATAATTAAGCAGAGTTTGCACTTTGTATCTGCAGTGATACCATCCGCCTCGTTAATCTGAAACGATATTGGATTTAATATTCCCGACACACTCCATGTCGCTTCCGTTGATTTTCGGCCGGCGATTAATCTCGCTCCGGGACGACCTTGTCTGATCTCTTTCGCAGAAGATTTTTCCTCCTCTGTTAAAATTGCGAGAGGGGCAACCTCGAGTTATGAACAACGCTTCTAACACAGAAGATCTGACTAAACGAGGCTAAGCTGAGTGCTTTTAGAAAGCTTCCAAGCCGCCTTAAATGCCGGGAAATCTCTCGGTAGAATAAAGCTTTTATTAAGCACTATTACGGGCGGGACTATTTTTGTAGAATTCAGCGCGATATACTTCTTATACTTGACGAAATATTTATCAGACCGCATACCGAGCGGATATCGCGGCTGAAAAATATAACCACGTCGCATGCAGGATATCTGAATTAGCGTGAGTGAAGTAACTTGAACAATATTAACGACATCGTCATAGAACGTCTGGCCGGTGGCATATATTTCATTCACGACGTGTACACAGCACTTTCCCATACATAATTCAGAAATGGAAACAAGGTCGGCCCTTCCACGCCGAGTTTCAAATAGGGCGTTCCAGTCGATTGATTGTGCAAGGAGGTACTTATAAATCAGTCATATTGGACTAACGCGCCAAGTGTTGGTAACTACGGTGTACACCGTGTGGATCATCGCGAAACACACCTGCGAAATTTCCGAGGACGGAGTTGCAGCGAATGTTTCATTCGAGAATCGAGCACGCAATTAATTCTCCGTGTATCCGAGAGACTAGCGTGTCGTTATCTAAATCTGCAATAGTTCTCGTCGTTAAGCTCCTCTAAGAAACAAATGGCGAGCAGACGAGGGCGACATTGGTATGGAAAGGCTGTAAAATGTCGATTTCTACGATGCGAATACGAGTTCCTCGAATACTTTTTCAATAAAGATTATGCGAGGAGAGGCATTCCGCATCGCCGAGCCGGCAAAGAGTTGCCCGAGGAGCGTGAAAATTCGAGCCGACGCGTTTGCGCTCGGGCGGACAGGGTTGTGAAAAGCTCCCGGCTGACCTCCGTGGTCTTGCGTCCACGATATTTCCTGGTAAATAATTCAAACGTTATTTCCCCGCCGGTCCCGGATAATTTTAAAGTGACTGCGGTCTGGTCTCCATCCGCCGGGTTGGTCCTCCGCTGCGAAAGATGAAGGCGACCAGGGAGGAGGCAGGGAAGGGGAGGCAGTTGCGAATAAACTAATTTCTTAGGGGGAACGAGCACGTCGCGATTCGCAGCGGCTGCATGCGAATTAGCATTAGCGGGCTGCCACGCCGCATGCGGATTGTCGCCGTGTGACATTACCTAGCCGCGTTGTAAATGAGTCAACGCCAGATCCGACGAGCCGTGAATTGCAAAAGGGCGCGCCGCGCAGATTTCCGCGCGGAGACCTTCCCCGCGCGGCAAAGAGGATCGGCTTTGCTCGCGGCTGTAAAGACCGGCTGCAAAGTGACCGCAAGGCGATCTCCGTGGTGCGCTTTAAATTATGTTTCACAATTCCGTGGCACGGAGAGAAAACGGGAACGTCGTCGCAGGATGCGCGTATTAACCGTCGCGTTCATAATGCACGCGTGAATTACGAAGTTTCCTGTCGGTCGAGGAGAACTGAATAGTTAAGTGATAATTAAATATTGAGGCGACTGCTTAAATTAACCGATCGTTACCTTATTTTTTATTCGTTGCGTGAGCTACTAAAATAATTGCACAATGAGATTTTTTTAAAGACCAAAATGAATTTAAGTAAAACTCACGTATTAATACAAGCGTTAATTGCTATTAAACGTGTTCAAATACGTATAATCTATTCTATTTTTTTAGATTGATTCAGTGTCAGATTTGTATTAGCAAGCTGTGAACGGATTTAAATGAAATTGAACTCTTGCAGCTTGAAAGTTGTATCAAAGGTAAACGAAGCTCTTGGCATGAACCACTTTACATCTACGGTGCATATTTTTCTTTCATGTTTATTAAAATGTACTTATTAAAGTGTTTTTCTGCAGTATATGCATAATCGTGCAGTCTTTATTCAGCCTTTTAACACATTTAAAATTCTTTGCGATAGTAAAACAAAGCCGCGATAATGGAAGGCATGAAAAAGCAGGGTCGCAATAACCCAAATCTTATGTAATAGACGTGCGGTGCATACATCTTTCTTATTACTGCCTTTTTCCTGTGGATTTAAATTCTAGTCCAACAATTCAAAGCGTGAATATAATTGATTTTCTTTTTAATTCTACAGTTTTGCAGTCCAATTAGCACGTAAAGAGAGAGCTAGAAAAAGAGAGAAAAAATGTCTGCCCAATTTCCAAACGTCTCGACTCGCTTCTTTTCTTACGCAAACACCCGTGAAAGCAGCTTAAAAATAAAAACAGCGACGATATTCGAGAATGTCTTCGCGCGTTCATTAGCGACTCGGCGGCCGAAAGCCTCGCGGGTGCTCCAATTATGCACACGCTCTAAACGCACGCACACAAACGCGCGTCCCCGTGTGTATTTATTCTTGTCCGTGCCCGCTGCACAATGCTTTAATTGTACTGCACGGTCTTGCCAGCAATTTTCAGGCATGCCGGCCGCAGCGGCCACGTACGGTTTTGTATCTAATCGAACCGTACCGAAATTAATTATTCACCGAGTCGTAATTAACAAGCCAACCCTCGAAGCAAGTCGTAATTACTTTTGCGTTTCCAGCTTTCGCGACAATTTCGTTTCGGCGAAGTAATTCACATCGACGTCTTTTTCTGAGCACATTGACCGCCGATTAACTTATCGTTAGATAAAACGGGAAATTGCAAAGTATCGAATTTCACAATTTGATGTAGCAATTATTTGAACAATTGTCATATAATACAGGTATATACATATATAGATATAAATAGATATAATTTAATATTATGTAGATTTTCATTTCAGATTTAAATATATTCACTGTGACCGTTCGGGCTCCGTTCATTATAATGTTGAATCGATAATTCATTATTATCGTATTTAACCGGAATAACTAAAGTTCATAACTGCGCCGATACCGAGGATTCAATTTTGCATTATGTGCTCTTCCTCTTGGCTAAATACGCGAGTATGCAGTAGAGTGTAGCCGTATAATTCAATTATCTCGTGTCTCTACAATTTTCTGCCACGAAACTAACGCAATCACGATCCTGTTCTCGAAATAATACTGGATTGTTATCGAAAGTATTGGGAATCAATGGATAAGAGCCGATATCGGGCTTCGTTTTATTTTATGAAAATTTGGCGCCAGCGAAGGATATTAAATTCTTCGCGTTTATATCGGAATTTTAGTCTTTATTTTAACAGCTTTTCAATGCTTATCGGAGAGGAAGGGCAATAAAAAAAAAAAAAAAAACCCCCAATAAAATTATAATAAGACATAGATTTCTTTTCCCGTGACCCCTTTCCCTCCATTTCCGCGCCGGTCATCTCGCGAGTACCGCAATAATTGACTTTGCTTGTTCTTCGTCACTTCGTAATAAAATTTTCTCTCCAGATCCATCCGCGCGCATTATGGCACGGCAAGCGTAAGACCTAACAGGAAATCGCGTCAGCTCGCGAGTAATTAATCCCCGCCGAAGGTTCGCTCGATAATTAAAGTTCAGGAGCAAGTAATCCGCGAAGCGTACCCGCGGTCGGCGCTTTCTTCCCGCGTCGACCGACCCGTATATCGCGCCGGGCGGTCGCCGCCCGTGTATTTCACGGCGCGGTTCTGCTTATTATCGTGGATCGAGATTAATGGAAGCTCGTTCGACACACCGAAACGGTTACGTATCTTCCCCCGTGGGGCACCCCATGGGAGCTGGAGGGACGGGGGGGGGGGGGGCAAGAAGCTCCCCCGACCGTGAAAACGCCACTGATCTCAACCATTGAATTTTTCACCGCAACGTTCCGCCACGTAATCGCATAATGAAATTAACGGGAGGCTGATTCGCTGCGCCGGGGTTGTTCTCGATTGATTTCAAGTTAGTACGCGCGACACATGCAGAGCGCAATCCTCCGATATTTACAGGCACTGTGTTGGCATATCACAAACATTGTAATAGAAATGACACATGGCTCATATGTACGATTCGACGATTATTCGGACGAAATAACGAATAATAAATTCAGAGCCCATTGAATCGAAAAGTGCATATTGATTTCGGCAGATAAGCTTTAATATCTCAAATTTCAACGAGTCGCGCGGAGGGTCCGCGGATTTATTTTATGTATGCTCGAAATGGAACTTGCCAATCAGATTATGGGATCCGCGTGGGAATACGCGGGAAAACGGCGGGTTACGTGACACTGAATAAAACAAATCTTTGACCTGATAAAGTTCGTGATCCGAGTTACTGCAAGGGCGGATGATGGAAACTTGAGAACCGGGTAAAGCCCAGAGGGCCGCCTTTTCGTCGATCGCAATTCTATTTGCGTTCGCACAGAAACCATGGAGCGAGATATAATTCGTACGGCGTATAGCATGAGAATAATTACATTTCTACGTAATACGTTCACGCGTGTTATTTATCTACCGCGTATATATTCCGTCGTGTCTGTACACAATAACCTCATTTATATTTTATTGTTGGAAATAAAATGGCTATTTTAAAGAAGCAATTCAATCTTATAAAACTATAGAATAATTTGTTTTGTTTAAAAAGTTAAGAAATTAAAAGGAATAATTTTTTTACATCACATGCTTATTAATATGAATCATTATTAATATATCTATACTGTTTGATTTGCAAGAAATATTATAAGAACAGCTTTGATTTTACATAAAAAAATCAATTTTTCCAAAAATTATATTCAACGGTAGTCGAAAAGCAAACATGGATGGTGTAAAATGAATATGCATACTTGCACTGTCAAAAGAGTTGTATTTTCAAATAATTTTACATCAAACAGTTTTACATCAGCGATTTTTATCCTATGTATTTATTTAGGGAAATGCATTCACCGTGCAATTTAAAGTCGCAAGTACTACCCTACTCATAAAAACGTTAAAGCCAGCATACTCCTATATTCTAAATGATTGTATTACGTTACACGCGCGCGCAAAGAAACTCCGTTTTTGTACATTTTGCGTAAATCTGGGAGGTAATATCCATCCACTATGGAATAATGAAGTACTGCAAAAAATTAATTGAGACAAATAAACACGAGACTACCGCGAGATGCAATCTGAGCGCGCTAATAAACATCCTCCTGCCTGCAGTCTCCCCACGGGAAACCACTCTGTAGGTTTTTCCGCGCTGTACACGGGTTGTCTCGTTAATAGCGCGTACTTTAATAACAAATTCTTTAATGATGATAAAGTCGATTTATCTTCGAAAAATTTAAAAATTCGCGAAGAAATTATCATAAAGATTTAAGGATCTTCACCAAGAGATCGTAAATTTATTTAGCAGTTTCATCTTTCTGAATTTTCTTCTGCAAATCAACAAGATGTGAACGTTTTTCGTGAAAATTTGTTGTTATTCTGTTATTCATATATTCTTTCTCAGTCGGCGGTAAGCGATCTAACGAAAGATTTCCGGTATCGATATTCACCGCGAACGAAAAGGAAGACTCTTTTGTAGCGAGAGACAGTAGTCCTGAGATCGAAAGGGATCCCCTCCGGAAATCCGGTCGGATTTATCTGACGAATTACTTCCGGTGTACTTGACTAAAGACGAGTTAGGTCGGCGGCGAGTATTCGGATTCTGTTTGCCACTAACATTGCAGTGAAATTTCGAGCGGCGAAATGAATGGTTGGAGGGAGGGAAGAGGGCAAAGGGGACCGTCTACGAGCACTTTACTGACGTTTCCTCGCAAAGTCCCTCGACTAACGGCCGACATCGTCGTCGAATTCTGACCGCCGAAACTATCTGGCGAAATTAAGCTTCGAAACTGCAGCGTTCACGAGCATCGTGAAGCCCGTTCGGCTTTTACCCGCGAAGAAGTTCAAGTGCTTTTCGTGTATCCATCTGTTCTTCCCCGCCGTCGGATCCATTTATCTGCCTATCCGTCCGACGCGAGTTTGACCCGTAACGAGCATCTGCGTGTTAAGGGCTTACACACAATTTCGGCCTTCCGCATCGCGGTCTGACCGACAAAAAGCCCCGCAACCACATTAACACGTTCGTGCGATGTACGACTTCGTACTACAGCGAGCGTACAGCGAGCGATGTGGTTTCGAGTTCGACGCCACCGGATTTGGATATTTTGCGAACTCGATCAGAGCCTACACAGTGAGATAAATGCACTGAAAAAAAATTTTGAGTAAAAATGGACAAATCAGAAAAATCTTGTAGGACTAATCAAATATTCTAGTTATTTTACAGGAATTCTGGTTATTATAATAGAACTCAATACTTTATATGTCTGTGAAGTTAGCTTCCACTTTTAAAATAAAAAAAAAAACGATGAGAGTTCTGGATATCCCCGCACGAGTTTTAGAGTTCTCAATCAATTTTAGAAAGAGTTTCATCGTTTAAAACCAAGAAAACATTATTTGAAAAACGGGAGAGGCTAACTTCACGGTGTCCCCATTTTTGAAAAAATAGATAAAACCAAAACTGACAAAGATACAGCCATGCAAATTTCAAGTCCAAAAAATTTCCAAGTCCAAATTTTCGGATCGCCACCTTGACGTGATGAGGCGGCTTCGGTTCCTTTGGGAACTGGCTAAGAGCACACCAGGCCTCCCGCACCTTCTCCCTCCTTCCCCTTCGGTAGGACGGATGGCAATTCTGTTTAGAGTTGTGTTTGCCCCCGCATGAGTTCTATCGAAAAGTCTTAAGGCCCGAAGCGCTAAAACCAAAACTGACAAAGTTACAGCCAAAGTTCTGCTCGATTTTTGCACTTATTTGAACGGAACTCTTTCTAAAATTGATTGAGAACTTTAGAACTCGTGCGGGGGCATCCAGAACTCTCATCGTTTTTTTATTTTTAAAATGAAGGCTAACTTCACAGATATATAAAATATTGAGTTCTATTATAATAACCAGAATATTTGATCAATCCTACAAGATTTTCTGATTCGTCCGTTTTTAACCAGAATTTTTTTCAGTGTAACACAAACAACGCCTAGAAAAAAAACTTAATATTTAAATGCAACAAGATGAAATAAAATGATCAAATAATTTTGAATTATAATTTTTAAATTAGTTAATATTTTTACGTAGTCAGTAAAGAAACTGATTATTGTCGGTTTATCGGTTCGTACAGATCGAGAAAATTATGTACGGTGGTATCGATTGAACGGCGAGCGATCTTTGCCGCGAACTTATGCTCTTAGGCAAGATTTGAATCTGTAATTTTGCAAACCTCTCCGAAATTATTCGGGAACGCTCAGAGACCGTTACTATTCCCGCTTAATTCTGTCGCACCGAGCACCATATCGATCCATTCGGTTAAAATTAAACAGAGAAACTATTTGAACGATATCAAAGTTACGCGAGATCATTCGATTTTACCACAGAAGTTTACGGATCTCCAAATTTCGTTCACCGCTCTTTGCCGTAGAGAGACGTTGAAATGCGATAAATCCCATGATTAAAAGCAAAAGATTTCTTTGATATCTGTTTGCACATTAGCTATTAGCTAAAACTTTTTTTAAAATGCACAAATATTTGTAAAAAAAATTCAAAAATACGATGCATGTTTTTCAAAACAAATAAATGGGACAAATATTATAGAAACAGTATAATAATAATATATTAATATCATTAAATATTAATCTTATTATTATTAAATATTAACCTTAATGTTATTAAATAATATTATGTTCTTAATATGTTTAATAATGTATGCGTAATTTGATATGCATGATAAATTATTATATCACTCAACAAGCCGCGATTATATCAATATTTTACAGAACACGATTCGTAATTTTATTCCCGAGATAATTATGCGAGCTTTAATACACTATCTAGTTTGCTATTTCGATAAAATCAATAGCGCCTACAAGAAAGTGACGTGCGCTGTAACTTATCCCAGGCTCAACAGGTTTTAGTTTCGATTTATACGCCTTCTCTCTCTTTTTTCTTTCATTTTATCACAACATGACGCGCGTAAAACTTTCATAGTACCTCCAATATTTAGCCTGTCTATTTAAGATTTATCAACTAAACTTTTATGTTTAATAAAAAACTATTTAAATAATTCAGTGAAAAAAAAAGATGTTTTAAAAATCGACCCTGCATACAACTAGAACATTTTAAAGATACTTGCTGTATTCTGAAAAAGCTATTAGATTAAAATTGCACGCGCTGGAATACGTATCACATTTTTTATTTATAAAACGTTACTCGCGTTAGTACATTTGCCATGTTAGTACATTTACTATGTATAAAAAAAAGTCAGCGCTAATTGACGTTCACGGTTTTGTTGCAAATGTGACGTAACGTTATCGTATTACAACAGTTTACTCTCGCAACAATAAGGTTTACCGTTACAACATCGTTGCATTACAACGTGATTACATTACAATATCGCATCGGAAAACAGAATGTGATTTCGCGCAAATAGGTAAACGTAACACCGAGAGCTGCAATATTTATTTGCAATGTGGAAAAAAGACACGATTGTTCGCGGCATAACGGATACACTCGTTATATCCTCGCTTATCTCGGACAACTTCTCATTTCGCCCGTCCGCGTTTACATTACCATGGAATTACATGGCCGTACAGCCATTACATTCGGGATGCTTTCACGAGCAATTAAAGGAAATCCCCTTAATCTCGATAGCGCGTTCCGGAAAAACTTTGGTGCAGCCACATTTCTCAAGAACCATTCCTTCGCGATGTAACGCAATTCAGACAAACAGAGAGAGAAATGGAGAGATAAAAGGGGAAAAAGAATAAGAGGCGTGGAAGCTGTAATACCGTCAGATTACAACACCAGAGATGCCAGACAGCCAGCTCACGCTAAACGAAATCTCAGAAGCGAACGCCCTATTTTCTGGTATAGCGGTGCGTCGCCTGCTCTGTTTCCATTTCCCTCTTTCAGCCCGTCCTCTTCTCACGCCATGACTACTTGCGAGATGCCGACATTCGGGTTGTATCTCTTTTTCGCGTTGACAATCAGAGACAATTTTCCACAGCGATAATTTGCACGAAATTTCCTTTCCTGTCCGCATCAGGTGGAGCTTCGCGGCCACTTTGAATTAATTGCAGATTCGACGGCCCTCTCGTTGCTCTCAACACCGACGATGATGGTCGGTCTGGCGGCGGGACAATACCGAGTCAATTAGGGAGCGATAATTTGGAGAATACCGCAGACTGATGCTCATACAACAGGATGCATCGGTGCTTTATTACATTTCAATATTAATAGAATCAGAAGACTAATTATGCAGTAATAAATAATGTCAATAAACCTTATCACTGTTTAGTTTGAAATAATCGTATAATTAATATTAACGTATTAGAAATACAGAACAAGTGTAATATGAATGATGATTTTTGTATAGAATTAAGATTCTTCTATCATTATTAAATGGTACAATATATACAAAGATAAAAAAAATGTTTAGAGATATAAATTCAGAAGTTGAATAATTAATAAATAAAAGTTTGGAAATCACATATTATACTTTTAAAGAAATCAATTAATACATGATGTTAATTTATCGCAAATTATTTTTTGATTCCTAGAAGATTTTAACACAGCTTCTGATACAATAAAAACATGAACGTAATCTTTATTAGTCTTAATTAGTTCGCTTTATTAGTTTTAATGTAAATTTATTATGTGTATGCAATTTAAGATATATTTCTAATCGTACCATACTGCTACTATCACTGTGCAGTTAATTAGTCTAAGAACTAATTATGTCCCTTAAGCTTCTTCCAAAGCTAATCTTTCTCAAAGATGAATCTCACTGCGATCGGGCTCTCCAATGTGAGCTGATCGTCTTCTCTTGCGACTTTCATCCTCGCTTTTCACCAGCGGCTCATCCCTTTTCAGGAACATACCGCAAGAAGAAATGAGAAGAAAAGAATCGCTTCGGATATATCGTTATAGCGGGATCTCGGTAGAAAAAAGTTTCTAAAAGGAATTCTGGAACAACTCCAAGCGTTTAACTTGACGACGACCACGATTGCCATCTTCGAGATCGCTCGCAATTAGGTCCGCGGTATTTAAAAGCGTTTAGGGACTTGAAGGCAAAGTTCTCTCTCTCTCTCTCTCTCTCTCTCTCTCTCTCTCTCTCTTTCTCTCCCACCGGCACGTGCAATCACGCCGAAGGATATGTCCTTAATATCAAAAGTTGGCTCTTCCAAAGGCGCGCGCATAAAAGTCCAAAAGGAGCTTTTACGAGCCCCCTCTCAGATTGAGATTCCGCTGTAAATCAGATTAGCCCTTTACGAGGCCCACTTCCGCGCGATTCCCGTCGATTTTCCGGGATCGTAAACGGCGCGCCGGGCGTCCCGCTAACAATGCCCCCGCAAAATTGATATTCTTCTCCATCGCGGAAAGTTTTCAGAGGAGAGAGCTGGAGGCGAAGGAGCGCGAAGGAGCATTCAGCCTGCCGGTAAAACGCGAACGGCAGTAAATCACGAGCGTGTCTCGGATGCCATCGATCGCCGTGCCCACCGGTGCATTCGAGGTAGTTAAACGCACGGTAGACGGAGCGTGTAAAAAAGATCTACGAAGGCGTGTCGCTTATTATATTGATGATACTCGCGACTGACAATCGTGATATTAGGCGACAGCACTTCCATGATATCCGCGATGTGGCGTGCTGTGACGGTATTTTTGCGCAATAACAATATCGAAGCGAAGCTCGACGAAAACTCATGACCGTAATACTTTATTCCCTGGAGCATTTTCGCTTTATGCGAAATGAATATATTGTAATCTCGGGGTATTATCTCACGTAGAAAAAGGTTGGGAATTTTATCTGTGTTTTTGTGTTTTATGTATCACTTGTGTGCAACTTTGAATCGATCAGATCATGTCGAAACATTTTATCGGAACATCTGTTCGTGCGCAGCACGTAATCCCTGCATCACTGAAGCAAAAATCTCGTTCGACAACTTTTTTTTTTTTAATTGCGCTCGAGGAATGAAGGTTTCTCTTATTGTGCACTTTATTATGTTCTTTATATCCCATTGCAACGTCTAAATCATTTTTCCCAAGTTGGCCGGATTCAGGGTTAAATTTTCAGAGGGAAGTGGCTAGAAGTAAATCTACGAGAAACACGCGATGACACGAAGAGATTCAACTCTTTACTCGCGGAGATTCGATTTATCAAGCTATAAGTTTACAAACCATTACCGGAACTAGTATTTCACCCCTGCCTCATTTCCCAACTCGGAGCACAACTCGAGACTCACTATGCGCCAAGCGAGTAAGCCTCTTTCTCTCCTCCGAGCTTGACTCAGTCCGAACACGTTGCCAGCGCTGCATTAACAATGAATTACTTATATCCCCGGCCACGGCCGCTTCGTAATTTTCCGACGTGTTTCCTTGTCTCACGACGCGAATTAACGCACCGGCGGATAAAACACACGCAATTATACAATTTGATATTCTCACGAGGAATCGGTGGTTATATTTCCGGAAGATATAATGCAGCATAACTTCCGCAGAACTATATATATTCCGCAATAAAAAAAAATATCCCCGAATTAAAACACAATGGTTGCTATGCGCATAATAAAATTTCCTCTTTATTTAATTAAAAATAAAACTTATTTTCATTTACATATTTAATATTAAAATTAATCAAATGTGCAAATAAATAGAATTCAAATCAATTTGTTCTAAAGAAAAATTAACTAATTAATTAAATTAATTAGTTTAATTATATATTAAATTAAATTAACTAAAAATTAAAGGATGCTTGAATATATGATATATGAATGCCGTCCCAAGTATAAATTCAGAAAAAGATTCGAGAAATGCGAAATGGTTTAAAAATCGGATTAAGGATCCACGTATTGAAAGCATATTAAATATACAATAGTTCAGTAGTTAGACATTTGAAAGTTAGAACAGACGGAGTAAATTTACAAATTCTGCTCTTTACGCCGTTCCTATTGCATCATGCGAAATTTCTCCGTTCGCAAGAGTGCACCGTATTCGCTTGGATGCGCGACGTTACAGTAACAATGAATTATGCACTTAAATCCGCCTTGCGGCACGTGACGTAGAGATTTGCCGGAATTGTCATAGGTAGTTGTGCGGGTGAGCGTTCGTACAGCCCGAAAATTGTTGGTTTATATCTTCAACAGGCGTACACTCACATACATCCTACCAGAAACCTACGAGAAATGTACGAGTGGACTTAAGTGCGTTTTTTTCTTTTTCGGCTCGACCCAAATCGCCAACAAAGTTCCGTTCAGTTATACTGCGCGAGCGGATTAGCGCATCGTGCGAACGTCGCGCGAAAACTGTCTTGAAGGAGACAAAAGTTTTCATACCGCAAATTAAAAAGGACATAACTTTGCGCCGTCGAAAACGTCGAATAAGAATGTCCTATTTTCACGGATACATTTTTATAAGGCTCGAGTATCCGCGGTCGTTCCGCATTGAATGCACGGCTCTTCCGGCGTAAGCGCAAAATTATGCCGGGCATACTGCAGGCGGTAGCGCATTTTCTCGTAAGTTTTTCTTCCGAATCGTGTCACTTCACGTTACGATAAGGAAGCTCGATATCGCGCGAGAGAACAGCCATCGTCAGCGCGTCGTTGGAAAAAGATGCGCGCGAGGGGAATATCCTCGAGTATTTTCCGCCACTCGGCGGCAAAAGGCGCGGTAACCCGTTCCCGAAAAGCCGTTCTACGTAGAGACGGTATGGCACGATGAACTCTGCGCGGCGTAACCCGCGCGTTCGAAATCGATCGATTCTTCACCCCGGACCCTCGAAAGTTACACAAAAGCGATTGTCGAGGAAGAGAGAAACACACACACAGAAAGAGAGAGAGAGAGAGAATCAGCGAAACTCGAGGGAAAACGAGGTTCAGAAGCGGAACACGGTTGTTATTTACCTTAACTTTGACATATCAGTCGCGAAATCGACGCAGTGTATCGTCGCAAGATCTGCTTTGAACGGGATGACAGCCAAATACGCAGATTCACGTCGACAGGATTTTCTATTCGCGGATAGCGCTGATAGTAACGAATAATTTAACGTTTTATTTTCGTGATTTTATTTTACAATTATATTACAGTGTTGAAATTTATGGAAATTTACGTGGGATGACGTTCTGGCAAATGCGGCGTAATAAATTTAAGGATAAAGCGCCGCTAATTAACGCGAACCGTGTACGCACTGGCGTTCAGCGCGAATTTAACTAAAATTTATTTAAAGAATTACTACGTGACACAGTAATATTTCATTTAATTTCTCGCGGTGCGCGCAGCGACACATGCTCGAGTCTTTAACCCGCCACCCCGGCGAGGGGTTGATTTACAAACGACTAACTCCCTGAATTATGTCGTCCCTCGCTAATGAACCCCACCGTCTCCAGCAAACTCCACCCCCTCTCGCACCCAGCCGGGGACAAATCTCTTCCGAGCAGGATGGCACTCGAAAATGTATCCGCGTGCGCGCGATGCGTCGCCGTCGTAAACGCATAGCGTGCATGTGTTAATATTTACGTTGCAAGCCTTTCGAGCAAACCGGAGGCAAGCTGATGCCAAAGAGAAACGTACGTAATCACGGAAGTTAAGAGCCTCAAGGAGCTTTGAGACATCACTCGTTAGAATGCGACCGAGAAAAATACTCGATAAGATATTTAGCGCGAATTATACATGTATAACTGTCGAAGTTGCGAGAGAATCATCATTTCGTGGTCGTAAAGAATTCAACTGCGAACAAAAGTGCCGAGAAAATGATACAGCTGGCAGAGAGTTCGCCGATTTTTAAATGCGAAGAGATAAGGAATACCATAAACTCGAAACTTTCTTACGTAAGTATTAAGAAATGTTAATTTCATGATGGTTAATAAAATCCCTTCAATATACAAAAATTTAAATTTAATATTCCCCCATTGGAGAATCCTACCGTCGTTTTATTTAAATCAAATTTCATCCTTCAGAGTGTTCGCAGACGTATCCGAATATATACAGCAAATTCTCGCGATAAGATCGAAAGAAGAAGCAACGTGCGTATCTCGTCGGCAGATCTTAATGTGACTGCTTCACGATGAAATATTTTGATATCGAAATTGTTGGATATCGAGAGAATTACGGGCAGATATTTTACGACAACATCCAGCGCAGTTGTAATGAATCCTGATTTATATTCTGAAAACGATTCGTTTTCTCGAACTTGGAGAATTCCATGTTTTCGTTGCCTCTGTTTTGTTCTTTTTAGCATGCGTCATATACAATCGCATCCTCTTCTCTCTCTTCCTCCCTTTCCGCTACGCGATTACCCGTTCGATTTTCCCATGCAGCCGAAAGTTTTTCCAGACCGTCCTCTCGACGGCCGCTTTTACCTAAACGCGCGTCCTTTGTGCAGTGGCGAATTTATTTTTATTTTATCGACGAAGGTACGCTTCGGTCCGCGGTCTCCTGGCGTCCGGCCCACCCTTACTTTTTCGAAAAACCGGCGTCGAGTTTTGCCCTCGTGCAGAAAGCTCAGCGAGGAGGATCGAGGTCGGAGCCGCTAACAAAAGGGAGCCTGAAAAAGCCGAACTTCCACCGCTCGCTGCTGTAAAACACTCGTGCAACGCTCCGAACAAGATCCACGGTTTTGCCGCCCTTTACAACTTGCGTTTCCATGGTCGCTTCAATGGTCACTAAGGAGATTAACAGCGGCGCAAATTTAGGTGTGCAGTTATCTCGCGTCTTCAAGAAACGCAAGCATTTCTAGCCGAAAGCGATCACCCTCTATCTCCGTTCTCCAATTGGAAGTGTAATTGATAGCAGATCGTTATTCATGGATCTGTGTTTCGCGAAACTACAATGGGTTGTCTTGAGAGAAATTAGCATAGATTGCCGGAGATTCGTAGATTCGTGAAACTACGCTTATTCATCAAATAATGGCCGGCTATGAATACCGTTGTTAGGTACAACTCGTCCGGTCGACTATTTCGCCCCTTGTCAAACCGGGATTAGTGAGCGGAATATCATTGAATATATATGCCACGCTCATATCAATGCTATCGTACAAATATTAATATTAATGAATACCGTATCTCTGAATTCATCCGCTTGTTCAAACTCTATCAGATTCGCGATGGAAAATTGTGATATAAAATAATAACAGTCGCAGATACACGTGTCAAACGTGCAATTTCAATTCTCGATGTTTATCGTTCAAAATTTTTAGATGACTTTTTTGGCCTGGATCTTCTTGCGAATCATTAGCGCCTGGCTTCGCTAGCATCATATTTGCGGTGTGTGTGCCGGGACGAAAAAGTCCGCTCGTGAGCGCGCGCGCGCGCGCGGTGCGACGATGAACCCGAATTTCTTCCTTTCTAGCGTCCTCATTTCTGACACACGCCGACGACATTTTTCTTTTCATCAGAGCTAAGCCGTATCCGCGGGCGAGGGAGATAAAACTTATAATTTATAACACGTAGCACATGCCGCGCTTGGCACTGCATAGCCTTTTTCCACGCGGCGCGATCCTCCGACGGTGGTGGACGCAATTTTAGACGCGAAACGATATTTTTTTTCCCCGCGAACGGTATATACAGGCGATAAAAAAACGGCTGCTTCCTGCCCGCGCGTTTTCTGCCCATCGGTTTTTTATATCCGCGCAAGCAATAGCGCGGTACATGTATTTTATTTTATTCCGTTTATTACTGTTACGGAAATGTTTGTTTAACCTTCGGAAAACGTGAACTTTTTTTTTAATACAACGCTAAAGCGTATAATCGTACATTTCGTGCTATTTCGTCAATTTTGATACTGTTTACAGACTTTAGAACACACACTCGTTTGTTTCTAAATGTCAAACTTCACACTGATCCTGGTAGTTTTACTAATCCTAAAAATTGCAAATGTTCGCGTTCTAGCGTTAAAATGGGATGTTCTATGAACATTGGCTGAAGAACAAAGTACTAGTTAAAAAAGTCAAACATACTCGAAAATAAATATTGAGATATAAATATAAAATTACAATATAGCTTCCTCATGCGATATGCGAGTGAAACTTCATGTAAATTTATATAACTATGCTAAAATATCAAATATGCATATTAAATAGTTAAATTTACGTATCATAGAAATGTTAATAGCGATTGGAATTATTCATTGTTATTCTTTACAATTGATAATTTCTCAATTGGTATTCACATAATAATTTACGAATAATTACGAGTATTATGAGCGAATAATAATTTATAAAATAATAGTCAGCTCAGGGAAATCCTGTATATTCGCTATTAATATTTACGGCAAACACATAAATTGCTCTGTTATCTTAAATATTCAAATAGTTAGAAACGTAGTTTCAACGGTCAAAGTGACGATGTCGCAATCATCGACCTTGCACGCTTTTGTGAATTTTTCCTCCTTCAAATGCAAATCTTCGGGATCTTTTAGACCAACGAGATGACGAACGACTCGCGCGCTTCTACGCTTTTTTTTTTGGTAGATATTCTTATAAGAAGTCGCAGTAATTCTGCAGATTAACTGTAAGTTCCGACCACCTTGGATACGGAAACACTTTGTCTTTATCAATGTCGCGACTTCGTGGTTGGAAGAAATGGGCTGCAGCGATCTCTCTCTCTCGCTCTCTCACCGTTGCGACGTATGATAGACGATCCTGCTGACGACATTTCGCTAATGCGGAAGTTGCAATGCGAATTAATAAGAACGGAGCGATGGAGTTTCGCTCCTCAATCTACCCGTGGCATAAACTCGACGGATATGCCGCGACCAGCGGGCGTTCATTGAAATTTCGCAACGAATCATTACTACGAAATTAATTGCGCAGTCCGTTAATTTTCGCTGTAACGTCAGTCATAAAATATGGATATGGCAATTTCCAACGCGCTGTATTTTTAATCATCGATCACGCGGCGATGCGATAATGGCGAGGCGTGTCACTTCGCGCCCGTATATCTTCCCGAAATTTACGGGCGGAATGTGACGGGAAAGTCGTGATGTCGTTGCAAACGAAATGTAGATCGCCGATAAATCAAACGCGAGCGCCGGTATGAAGCTTCCACGTCGGCCAGAGGTCCGAATTTGCGTTCGGAGAATTGTGTTTTTGTGAGCGGATAAAAATGCAGATCGATAAATCACGGGCGAAGTCGATGGCGCCAAATAATTAACGTGATACTCCGTGATTTATATCCCATGATAAAATATGATGATCAAGTGCGCTGCTGTCCCGAATAAAAAAAATCATCGTTCACGTTTTTGTATTTTTACGAATTTCCGGTGGCTTCGCCGCAGGAAGGCGATCGTCAATGAAAATATCGCCGATGAGCTTAACGTGACGTGAAAATTATCGAGATATCGATTAAACACGCAAAAACAAACTGCGAGCAGCTAATTTCGGCAAGTCGTAAATGATTAAACACTTCAATCACCAGCTTCTCGTCGATAATGCAATAATATCGTAACGCGGAAATAATAGAATTCATGTAAAATTCATGTAAAAATAAACGCTTCATGTTGCTTAACCGAGCATTAATGTCGTCTGCACATCAAGTATCTCCAACATCGGCGTGTCGGTCCTGGAAAAACCCTGACGTCACCCTTCCATTCCCTTCTCGGAAAGACACGAACGGCACGGTGTAACGAAATTAAATCTGACCCACGTCGGGATTAATTTCGGTGGTACCTTATGTGACAACCCCGAGAAACCCTTTTACTCGGGCTCGTTGCCATACCTCACGGATTTTACACGAGTATACACACGACCCTGCGAAATATCCCGGTTGGAGCAAAATAAGCACGATGTGGTAATGTACGTAATTTTGTTAGAGATTAATTCGTTTATGTGTCTGTATGTTTGTACTCAGAAGTGTCTTCAATAAATTAATTGTGATTTGCCATCTCAGCTAAAAATCTAATTAGGATAACGTATTCGGCTTATGAACTAATACGTCTTGAGTAAAGACAATATTGACAATGTGACAGATGCTAGTCGCATCTGAAAGCGCGATATTAACCCGTGAAAAGTAAATCTTTCGGACTTAATTCGGCTATACGGCAATGTCAAAAGACGTCGGAAAGGAACGTCAAAGCGATACGGATTAAGAGAAAAGCTTGTGAAATCGGCTTTCTCGGCGAGGCATAATCGGGCTGAGCTAAGCGTAAAATCTCATTCGCGCGTATAACTTGCGTAAAAAGCGCAATTTCTTAATTAAATAAAATTCCGCTCTTATATTTTGTCGATTATTAGTTTCGCTTGCAATAATCAAATAGTTTAATTATTAGTGAAACTTGCGGAAATAAAACCTATTATTATAATTGAAAATTCTACATTTATAACGTCAAAGTTGGATATGTCAATATTAATTCAATATCGATTTCTAATGCATCAGATATGGCCGAGTGTCCTAAATCTGACAATCCACTTCTTGTTCCTCAAATTAAAGTTTGAAACTTATTTCTAGCGATTATGTCTCTATATAACCGTCTGTATAACCGTCACATTTTTTTCATATTGCGCGCAGAGCAAGAAGAATTCACTGTAAATCTAACGGATTACGCATTGCCGGACAGTGAAAGAAAGAGAGAGAGAGTTCGTCGCACTGACTGGCGTAATTACAACAGCGGCATCGCGATATCAGTGACGGATTAATTCGCACGCCGCGCCGGACGCATTACTCTTCGCGCATTTAGCTTCACGCGAGGTAATTCGAGCGACCGCGATTAAATTGAAATTACGTTTCGATCCGTTGAAATTTGCGAGCCGCTACTAATTACAATCGATCCGAGCTTTAATTGCGTCGATTCGCCGGAAACTTTTGACACAAGCCCAAGTATTCGTCGTTGGAAATTTTTTCGCCTCGGAAACCGCGGAAAGCTCTAGGAAATTCTAAGCGAAGCAATTCTTCTAATCGTAGAAGGAACATAATGATGCGAAATTCGAATATCGCCGCGTCTGGAAATTTTTCCTAAGCTGTAAATCCAGTGTTAAAATTGACTCAGACTAAAATTTTTATATTTACACACAGTGCCAAAATTGACTCAAACTATAATTTTTATATTGGTATTATATGTATATGCTCATATATATACGAAGTTGGTCCATAATTAAAAGATATAATGTCGCCCCAATTAAAATTTTAATGAGTTTCTAAAATCCAATGAGTAATAACCTCCTAATAAATCAAGAAAAGCAATAATTTTAAAGTGTTTTTTATATCCATATATTACATCTTCATACAATTAAATTTCGTACATTTTCTACCTTTGATATAATTAAAAGTTAAATCCGAACTGAGTCTTATACGGGTTGTAACTGGGCAAACCTAATTGTAAGTATAACTGTCTTGGGGGAAAAAGTCAAATCTAAACTGAGACCTGTACGGAGTATAACTAGGTAAATCTAGGTTAAACTGTTCTAACTAGGTTCTAAATAGGTTTAAGTTTGACAAGTCTTTATTTTGGCTGCCTGAGTAATGTCTATGTAGGGCCAGTATGAAATAGGCTGCCCGGATAAATTTCCACACGGGACTCCGCGACAAACAATTTTTTCTATTCCCGAAAAATTAAAGTCCACCAGTTCACAAAAACTTCTTTTTCATTCAATCTCTCAAATAAAATTACTCATCGCCAGAATCCTGATCCGTTCGGCGGAAATCCAGCGGTAAGGTTTCCCAAACATTCCCCGATTCTCCAGCGACGCGATCCAATCTCGCGACGCGGCGATTGTATTGCGGCACGGTTGCGGAATGTCACGTATCGCGACGGCGCGGGCGTCGATACAAGCGCCGCGAATAATGCAAAATAAATCACATTGGCGTCGTGCATAACATTATTTACCGTGCTTCTCGCCCGCACCGGCGCGGGCGGGCGGCGTCGCGTTCGCGCGCACTCGAAAACACATATCCGACAACAACGCGGTATCGCCGGATGCAATCAGTACTCCCACGGCGACGCCAGCATGCAATTTCGTACGTGCTTGCACGAGGATCGATGGATCGCGCGGATCGCGCCCAAGGAATCCAACTGATTGCATGAGCACTCCTTCCCTCTCCCTCTTTCTTTTTATCCTTTTCTTCTCTCTCTCTCTCTCTCCCTCTCGAGAAAGATTTTTAGGGCGGCAACGATTTTCAATTCGGACGAAGGCCTCCCCGTATTTTCCTTCCCTCTCGCTGCATCCGCACGAGTGCACCCGCGCGTCGGATTACAGCGATGCAATTCGCAACTGCAGCCGGCGGAGAGTTCGCGGCGAGTCCCGCTTTGAATACGCGGCGTCGCGCCGCGGTAACGAGCCAATCAGAACTTCAAACAAAACGAGTTCCTGCTTCCCGAACCATCCCCGCGGCGTGCATTTCCCGAAGGTAGTTTCTCATTACGCAGCTTACAGCGCCGGATGCTGATTTTAAAACACACAACCGGACGACTCGTGGGATTTATTACATATTATTACAAACTGCATACAGAACGCGATACCGTATTTGAATTCGTATTGCATTAATGGAGTACGTGGTTGTGCAACATGGACATTATGAAATGAAACCTCGGCTGAATTTATGACTAACTTCCCGTATTAAACGTCCGAGGATCGATAAAGGGCGCGACCGAGGGTGCGACCGACAGTGAGAGGGCTCCAAGACAATGCAAATGTCCCGTAATTAAAGCGGCGACGGTAGCAAAGAGGGATTGGCCCAACTACTCGCAGTCACCGATACTGGAAATTTATTGTAAGAAAAGAAAGACGCGGGACACTTGGATTAAGAGGCTCCATCGAGGATTAAGAGGAATCTTATTAGACTGAGATTATCATGATCCTATTAGGTATCATCGACGTTTAATTTAACTGCAGACAATGTTGCGCGGTAATCCCCGAAATAAGCTTCTGCTTGAAATCACATCGACGGCGACCAATCAATCGCCAAGTCTGTTGTGTAAACCACCCGTCCAGCTCAATCTCTCGGCTGCCAACGGACAACGAACTCTGCGAGCGCCTTGGGAGTTTACGAGATTACGTGTAGAAGCCCCTCGTCCATAGATAGATGGAGGGTCATAAACGCGAAATAGAAGCTTTACTAAATTATCGCGTCGTTAAAAGAAACAAAAATATATGGAAGGCAAAGGTAGTTTTGATTAAAACGCTCAGTTGAGTCCGAGAAAGAAATGTTTAATGATGTTTACGTGCCAGATAAGGAGATTTTTTATGTTTAATATTTCAGTCATAATTTCTAATATTTTTAAGTCCAGTTATAATTGTTTACATATCAACAAAAGACTGAAGATATATTTGCTGCATTGTTCTGATAGAATAAAAATGTTTTGGATCTGCTCGGTCTGCCGCGACAAACATATTCGGGCAAACAATAGCGCGAGTCGTGCCGATTAATTTTCCTTACCTGGTAGCCTCCTGCAGCAACAGGTGAGGCGGCACCCAAAACTTAACCCTCAGAGCGAATCTTAGAGGCGCCACGCCGCCGCCGGTCTGCCGCTCTATGGGGTTCCTCAGGTTCAGCCAGAGCTCCTCGCTCTTCGCGTTTTGGTACTTGAGCCCGAAGTAATCGCACTCCTTGCTGACCCCCAGACAGTCGCAGGCCTGCAAATCAAACAGATCGATCGTTGTATTCTTCTCTCGCGAATTCTCGTTATCGCGCGATTCAACGTCAGTTTACATACTTGAAATAATATGACTCGATCGTGCTTTCTCGTAAATCGGCTTGCTCTTGGCCGAATTTTCAAACGACCAGCTATATCTTCTCGGTTTAGCGTCTACAATTAATCGCGTTGATCCGCGACATTTTGACCGATTAATCCGCCGGCAAGAGAGCACAAGAGAAAGAGAGAGAGAGAGAGAGAGGGGGGTAAACAAATCGCCGACAATAATTTAGAAAGTTACAGCACGTGTGCGGTACCATCCGACCGCGCGCACAGATATCGCGGAAAAGCGCGCTGCGAAGTCATTATTCGCACTGCCTCGTTTCCACCGCGGCCGCCGTTTCCCCATTCTTGCCGCTAATGCTTCCTCGCCCCGTACGGCCGCAGTAATTGCGCGCCGGCAAAAATATCGCGATCGAGGCGGCTAACGTACGCAATTAAATCAAGCGCGTTGCTCGCGCACCTCGCGATTTCTTTTTGCGCAGAGCATAATGATTGCTCGGATCGCACAAAAAACACGGCCTCGCAATAGATGAAAATACGCCACAACGAGAGAAAAATGTAGTTTCTTTTTTTGGCCTCAACCACAATTTTATAATATTTCTAATAATAATGGTTAATATAATGTTGCATATAATTAAGTTAATCATATTTATTGTTGAAAATATTATAAAATTATGGTTGAGGCCAAAACTACATTTTTCTCTCAGTGCAAAACGGCGACTTAAAGCCACGTACAATAAAATATTTGCATGCAGGATTACGGTCCTTAAGTGTAACAAAGAATGACAATATGATAAAGCCGCTTATTTGGCGGATTATCGAGATATCGAGATATTCCACTTTCGTTATTCCACAGAGAAATCCTATTTTCTTCATTCGTCTGAGTTATTTAATTATTATGATTCTTTCCATCTGATAGATTGCTCGATAGATTCAGTTCGAGTCAATCTTTTCCCGGCAGAGATTCCCTGACGATTTGACTGGCAATTTCTCGCAGAGTTTTTTAATATTCATCATTGGACATATTGAATTGAGAGGCAGCTAAAAAGTATTCCAGATAAATTCTTAATAAGCAGTCTTTTCCATTTTACTCGCGCGCTCTGCACACCACCGAAGGATTCTATTCATCCGCACAGCCTCGGCTCATTCTGCATTATAAAATCGATATTCATGGTGATATCGGCGATCGTACTTTTATCGTAAATTATGCCTTTAGCACGCCGGCGTTATTGCGAGCTATTATATCCGTTATTTACGCCGCTCGAGTAAACGCGGCAAGCGATGTTGGAAAAATCGTTAAAAATATTACGGAAAACGACACGTGCTTGACTCTGATCCGCAACATCGATTTCATAATTTAAATCACGCATACATGCTGCAAGCATCACCTCATTATCTTGAATAAATCATAGAGCGCGTAGTCTCGCTCGCTCGGAAATTCACGGTAAAAAATTCGTGGCTCATCAAGAATGTCGCAACCGATAATTATCCATCGCTCATAGCCATGGTTGATCCGGATAATTTCGCGCGTTGCATTTTCGCCCGCGTTTTAATTCATTCACCGTAACGCGACCGCGTAATTTCTCTTAATAAACGACGCTAATAAATTCATCCGGCAACACGATCAATGATCGACTGAACACGATGCGGTTACGTACTGTGAAATATCTATGTGATATATTAAATCGTGGTAGCAAGGATCAGATCGTGAGATATTAAATTACTGATACTGTAAAAAAAAAAGAAACAAAAATATGGTTTCTTTCTACATCCTGAAAACGTTTGGTGCAACAAAATCAGACAAAACAACTGAGAGGCTAAATGGATTTACATGCAGTATCAACTATCAGGAATGTTACAACTAACGGATTATTTGTGAATGTACGCATGTTATATACTGTATATGAGCGATCAAATAAACCTCAAACACATGCAGGTTTGACGAAGAAATATGAAAAATATTAAGATTTTTTCCCTTAATATTTTATTTTCTTTAATATGTCTCGTTTCGCTTTTGATCCTGAAAATATTTGTTGCGTCGGAATTACGTCTACTATGTACCGAAAATTTTCATTCGCCGCAATATTTGTGCCAACAAATTTTTTAAAAACAATTGATGGACCAAAAATAAAAGCTATTATTTTTATCATGTTGACAGAGTGTCATTTAAATCTCTTAATATCGGCAAGTGACATATATTTTGACGACGCAAATAAACATTTTATTGGTTGTTATTGATGGATGGACGATTTTATTAGAATAATAACGATATCGACACCCAGTTAATAGCGAAGGTAAAGTATCGACGTTAAAAACTCGTTTGTCGGGGGAAAAGCATCGATACTGTCTATCGATGCTATCTGATGCTAAGTTTAGTTTCCAGACGAGAAGTATCGCGGGTATCGCGAATTTCAGTAGTGACCCTGTTTCTCGCCCTCTCTTAGAAGACCGGATTTTCGAGATATACCGATGTGACCGGGCAAACTCGGTCACGTGCGTTGTGATAAGGGAAATTCACGGAGAGTGCTCGCGCCCGTTGTCCCGGCGGTAATTTATTGCGCCCAGTCGGCGATGTCAGCCGGGCGGTAGCTTTTTCCGCAAGTAGAAATACGCGAAAACGAATAGCTGATGACGAGCGTCATCTACTTTGGTCTCTTCGCCGGGAGATGAGAAATTTCCAGGTTCGCATTCGCTCTCGCGATTCAGACGAATGCGTTGCATCAATCGTAAATTGGCTCCAATTGCACAGAAAGCAAAATTTTTTCGATTTCCTGCACTTCCCTTTTATGTTTGTTCCGTGTGTAAAAAATCAAATTTTGAAGGATATGGAATGGGATTATAACGCATTATCTTCATTTCTAGCTTTCAGCCAAGCTTTCGCGAACACAGCAAATAGAACTCATTATAGGAGAATAATATAATTTGTGACATTTTTTTAAATTGCGGCTGGTAATATTATAACAGGTACAATATTAGGTTTCTAAATAAACACTGAAAAAAGACTGGTTATAATAATCCAGTCTTGATAAAAGTTATCAACAACCTTGATGAAATGGTTTAAACATATATAACAAAATTCATTATGACATTATAATATTATAATTATGACAAAATAATGTTATAAAAATAAAATGTTCATAATTATTACCAAATATTTTGTTATAATTATTATATTTTGTAATACTAATTAAATATTTCAGAAATTACATTACTAAATGCATCTTATAAGTTTATCTAGATTTTTTTTTAAGTGAAACGTTGTTGAAATGTCGGGGAAGAGTACATAAGAAAACATTATGAATTTCTCGTTCATTCGGTCGAATATAACTCCGCTACGCCTTTTAATCTCGCAAATGCAACGCGGTGACGTGCGGTTTCGTCTGCTCTTTATACGAGACGAAATCGTATTGGCGACACATGAATTGCAGATACGCGGGCAAACACAGTTCGGAAACGAAATTTATCGTTCAACGAGGCCTTATGTTTATGCACCGTTCGAGGTATCGCAGGAAAAATAAAGCAGCAGCAACAGCCCAGTTTTAGATGAATGCCAGATGATTTACTCAAACGGAACGAAACAGTGTTCGCTCCGACCATTGTACGTCCGAGAACGATCGTCTATTTCTCCTTCGCTTCCTCGGGATATCCTTTGAAAGATATCAAACGATACTCGAGAATTGCATGCAATGCAGCAGAATAACAATATCGATTCTCATAAATGATCCCGTCGCTCGTAACTACGTTCAATATCCCTTGATGATCCAATTTTCATTGTCGTTAAAAATTTTTAATCGATGTTGGCACAATCTAATCGAATATCGATGAAAAGCAAAAGATCAATATTAAACTGCATGATAAGGAATACAGAAAAATTAAAAAATTTCTCGCAACAATCGGAAGCAACAATGAGAAAAATGGATTATTTAATCACGTCATAGAAAATTAATGATCGATCTTCCACTTATAAATATCTGGCGGACTCCGCAAAAGCGCAATACTGAAACCTTCATTATTGGATAAGCCGGCAATTGCGCCTCTATTGTCTCGAGTAAGACTACAAACAGGGCGCAAGCAACCAGCCCTTGTTTACCCGTCCTTGATTGGGTCGTGAATCTATAATAGGTCAGAAACAGTTCCTCTCGCCGAACGCGCACCAAGAATTGTAAACGCGAAACTTTATCCGGCATATTTTTATCGTTCGCCGAAGTTATTTGCATCGTCTACTATTCGAGGAGGACTTTAGCATCGCGCGTCTCAAGGAGTCACTCTCTTTCTCTATCTCTCATTTCCGTCGGAGAAAGTTTCCTCACGTTATTTCGCCGTTGGGTCTCACCGGATTCGTATATATTTTTGCGCCGCGGGTCGACTCGTGCAGCTTCCAGAAATGATTATGTAAATTCTCGAGAGTGAATTACACGCTCTATTTGATTACGAATATTTAATGAAGCGCCGATACAAAAACGCCAAAAAAAAAGATACCGTCGCGAAGCGAGTGCATCTGCCTTCTCGAAAGGAAAGCTTACGAAAATATGATCAACGCAGCAATCAAGTCTCTGAATAAATACATTGATGAAATCATTTCTATGCTTATCTCATTGTTCCGCCGGATGTAAAAACTCGCAACTGATCGCGACTGATAAATCCACTATTGTAACGCGAGGGACGCGCGTTGTGCTCGACAACGCGCGTTCTCACAATTCGTTTGTGTCAACATATCGAACATATAAGCATAAAAGCGATATCATCATCAATGCTGGAATATGCTCGCCATCTGACTCGATTTTACGCATCTATTCGTGCGCTTCTGCAGCTGCAATTTTTCGCTGTTTGCCTCGTTCGAAAATAAAAACGACGCAATAGCCTGGCCGATGAACAAGCCCCGGCTAGGCACTTCAAAGACTTCGGGCATGTGCAATTTCCGTGCGTGCCTACGAGCTCGTCCGCGTGATTATACCGGCATATGGTTTTTCAACGGATTCGCATATTGCAGTTTCTTTGATCCCGATTTTATGAATGTATAACCTGTATTTTTATGAGCGTCGATCAGCGGATCAAACGTTTCGACGCGTTATGCAAAGCGGGGGCCCGTCGCCGCCCGCGAACGATACAAACGGTAGATGGAGAATATGAGAATTTTCCTAATTTCCGTAACTTTGATATAAAACTCCAATGTTGAGCAATTTTGAGAAAAATACGATCTCGGTAATACCTGCGTATCATTTTGCAAAGTCAGTAATAATTTTAAAGTTGGCGAGCGGCGCGATACGTTCTCCAACTTGCCTCGCGCAAGACAATATATCAGAGAATTAATGAAGAATAACGCGATATTGAAATGAATGCGAGCGCGCGCGCTCCGACGGGCGGCTGCTTTTTCTCTCCCTCGCACGAGAATGACATACGATTTGTCCATTAAGCTTTGGAGGAGAGGGAGATGAAGCGGAGGCGCATCTGGCAATATTTCATTATTCTAATTAGCTGCTCAATTACGCCCGATGGATATTTTATTTATGCTAGGCTCCACGTGACAAATGTGTCAGGTTGCCACAGACACAACACTTGACGCTTTACATTCAATTACGTTTTGCACTTATTTGCGCTGCGCATTATATTATACTTGACGATATGCAAAATAACGGAAATAAAATAAATGATTAATTGCTAAAAGCATATTTGCATCGCATATTTAACATCTCTCTTTATTTTCTTTAACATTTCCCTGATTTTGATCAATCGCACATATTAAATGTACACGGCATAAATAAAATACACCGACTCTACCAGTTTCTGTCATCCTTTTATAACCAATAATATTAATCGACGATAATTTATTAACGAAATGCGTTCGGCAATTATTGTAAAAAGATGATAAATATTTCAGCGGAGTATAAACACGCGCGTGAATCGCATTACGCCGATTATTTCCCCGTCACCGGAGAGCGATACAGCCTCCACCTTCGCATCATACATATGCTATCAAATTGCTCGATTTATTTTATCGACGTGTGCTTACGCATGGAGATATCGCGATCAAAGTTCGCGAGAGGCGAACTCTGCTTCCTGTCTTCGTGTGTATTCCAGTTCCGCGCACGTGACACGACACGACGTGCGTCATAATAGCGGCCTTTCATAAATATGAAAATACGTACGCGCGCCATTCTTTCTCTTCCCGTCCGATTTTCTAGGGCTGTTTGTAGCTCCGCCGTGTGTAATCATCCGCGGTCTTTCGCGGCGCGGTGGACCGCGCCCTGACCGACACGCACCACTCTATTCGCGTGATAAGCGCGTGCACGCGGGGCGACCCGTCCGCTTTTCATGAATATTCAGGCGTCGCGACGGCGGCGCGACGGCGGCGCTGGCGACTCGTTCTGAAAAATCACCGACATAACTCTCGCGGAGACACGCTCCCGCGTTATACTGCCGCAGTGATTTAATCCTATTCACGATTAAACGCGCGCGATTAAATTTGCGAGTCAAACAGTGGTCACGGCTAATTCCACCGCTGTCCAATTTTATTCCAATCGATAAACGACATTATAATTTGCGTTAACTAGGTGACGGATAAATATGGAAGAACAGAGTGACGTTTAGCGGGGAGGATACGCGCCACGTGCGTGAAATTCGCATGCGTGCACGCACGTGAATGCGAGGATCGACGGACGGCTAAAGCGGAGCAATTTGCGGAGCGTGTCGCGCCGCAATTAATATCTCGCCCGCGGGCGAATCACGCGAATTCATTAATTTGACAGAGAGTCCAGAGCGAAACGAACTTTATTGCAGTCCGGCCGACGCGGCGACGCTCGACGGAAATTTCCGTCACCGGGACTAATCCCGCGCCTGTTGACGCTTCAACGGAATTCAGGGGAAATTCGAGAAAAAGCGAATTGCGCCGCGCAACATGTAACTTTGCCGCACCATGCGAACCTCGTCGCGTTAAAGCCGCCAGCGGTTTAGATTACGCGGCCCGCAAAGGTCAACTTCGTTTTTCAGTTTGATTGCAATCGCGGTGGCTCGGTACCCGCGCGCAGGGACGCAAATTGCAGTTTGCACGGGTGGAAGTTACGAGCATGTCGCAAAATTAAATTTCTGCGCGTTAAACTCGTTCAGTATTATAATCTCGTGGCACCGCCCCGTTTCCCAACCCTCTCTCGCCCGCATGCTTCTTCCAACGCGTCGGTGTATACGTGTGTGTTGCATAATGGCCAAGTTCGACGTTTATGAGTTTCTTACTTTTAATGCGATTTATATAAGCGGCGCAATATAGCATCAGTGTAGCATAGCGTAATATTCATATTATGCATTATATGTATGCATAATATGAATATCAGTCTCGCTCTCTAAGGAATTAGTCGAGACGAAATCAATGTAAAATTGTACATATATGTGTAATGAAACAATTCTCCAAATTTAGCTTAATTAATATTAAACTGTTTTATAAATTAATTACTACGAAATCAATACATAAAATTATATCTATTTTTTTTAATAAAAAAATTCTCTAAATTTAGCTACTATTAAACTGTCTTATTTATAAATTAATTACTACAAAATCAACATAAAACTATGTTATAATAAAAAATTTTTCTAAATTTAATCACTATTAAACTATCTTATTTATAAATTAATTACGATGAAATCAATGTAAAACTATACAATAAATTCTTTAAACTTAGTTACCATTAAACTGTATTAATTACAAATTAATGGAAATCTACATACGGAGCATACGTTAGGTCTATATGGAATACATATGGATATGACGGCACGCAACTCAAATGTATCTATGCGAATTCCCTCGGGAGAAGACAAGAATTGCCATGCGTTCGGCTGCACGTTAGGTAAGAGCGTTCAGAGTTGATTAACGGATGCACATATTGCCTAGCGGATATGCAAGTGACGCGACACGGATACGTCAACCACGTGTCGGGTAATAAATTCAACCGAGGATGTGTTTCCTGTTAAACAACCGTCGTTTCCGATAGACATCAAGGGAAACCGACGACGGTTTTTGCAGGAAAATGTGGGAAGCTTCTCGAGGGAATAAAACAAAAATTGCATCAGTACATCACGTGTATGTAAAATTGATTTGACACGAATACTCGAAATGTGATTAAATAGTTTATGCGATCGAATGAAACGTCATAAATGCACAATGAAAGCAAATGTATTCTAGGCTGTGGGAGATTCAAGTTCTTTTCGAAAATCTGACTAGAACAGCAGTAATTACACGGGAAGAACAATGATCTCGAGTTGCTGAAATATAATAATAGCTTTAAGGGACGGCCTCATGACATTCGACGCGAGCGTTTTCCCCGCGGAAGTTCCTGCGCGGGAGATTATTTTTCTACTTTTAAAGTTCACTTCATCCTCCCCCTCCCCCCTGAAAGTTTTTCGCTCAGCTGGAGACGCAGAATCGGAGTAATATCCGAGTGATCGAATTTCCCGCGGGTTTCCTGCCTTCTTGATCTCTCCCTCAGAGATATTGCCATTCCGGGGGGCATTTCCGCGCGCGTTTCTTACCGATAAATCACTGCGAAATTCTGCGCCAGTCATTTCCTGATACTTTCAACGCGATGGCCGAAATCATAATGTTGCTTCCTCCGCCGTTCTCTCACGATGTCGCAGCTTGCGAAAAACTTTGCCGCATTATGGCGGAAATACGGAAATGATATAGTCGACGTATACAATATTTATCGTTGTGAAATAAATTATCCAGTCTTTTAAATAATACGCTGCATTTATGTCAAAACTTTTAATATTTTCAATTTCTCTCAAATTGTTTTAATTGCTATTTCAAAGAGGAAAGAGGGGAGGAGGGTGGGTTGGTTAAAAGCTTTCACGTCGCTAAAATACACAAGTGCGACACGTCTCGTGCACTATGCATTTTGGCTAATTATAGTAATGGAAGTCCCACTGTTCTCATGTGTTAATGTTCGTTTGATTTTCGAAAGACGAAAATGGAATGTCCTGCCACCGTGCATAAACGATTGCGCACGTGATGTTAAAACAGTATTTATAATTGATAATCTGTACCGCTGCCTGCTATCGCAGACAGCTGGCACACTTGCCGGAATTAATAGCACCGCATTAAATGGATCGTGTATTCATTACGTATATATCGTTTATATCTTATGAAAATATATATAAAATAACGATAATTTGAAACTTTGCATCAGTTTATGTAAAGTATTATTTATCGAAATAATTAAAATCAGCTTGTAACATTACGAAATTTGTTCGATGCAGTTTGTATCACAAAGTTTATATCTCGAAATTTAATTCGATACTTATACCATACGAAAATAGCAATACTCTCATCAAAATAACTTGGTAAAATTGCAGTTGATACTAGGATGAGGGAATATCCAGTTCACCGCCAGGAAAAGTGGAGAAATGAGAAAGAAAGTATTTCGCAGAGGAGAAAGAGTGAATTTCTATCCTGACTTTCTTGCTATATCTCTCGCTCGAAAGTCTCGCATCGAAAGAATATCGGCTGGAAATGGAAGAAATATACAGTAGCTATCATATGGCGGTCGCATATGATAAGCGCGGTTCGCGTTGTTCTGATGAACGATAGATATAAAAAAAGAACTTTATTTAAAATAGTCTCAGCAATTTGCAAGTACACTTTTTGTAAAATAGAAAAATAAAATGAGTCAAAATATTCATTACAGGTACTTAAAGAAATATTTGTTGAATGAAAAAACGTATTAAAATAGTATCGAAAATTGAGAATTCAGACTACTGCCGACAAACAAGAGTAAAAGATAAATATTGTAAAAGTATGTTAATAAGTTTCCATAAAATGAAAGTATTAGAATTCTTGTTGCAAAATCTTTCTCATCTTAATTTGGCATATAATTTCCTTATAAATATATGTATATTTAAACAGACAAGTAGCCTTACAATAGCAAAATGCATTTTCGTGATTTTTAATGTATCTAATTAGAGATGAAAAAGTTGCCAGGCAATTTAAACAACGCAACGCTTATCTAGAAAACTTGTCCATTAATCAAACTATACATGTCGACACATCTTTGTGTAATGTGCCAGGTAGCAAGAAATTACAAGTATGGAGGATCAGAACGAGGTGCATTGAAGTCCTCTCAGAAAGCCAGCATTGTTTATCGCAACGTTCTTGTAAGAGGAATCTTATTGTTGGTTCTCGAAAGCGTCATTACGCGGAACAAAATCTCAGACTTAAATACTGGTATAAATCAACAGGTATAACTCTGAGTCTAGAAGAAAGAGATGTGGCTTAATACTAAAAATACCAATCATTTCTGACCGTTTCTATTTTTTTAGATTAATACCCTTCTTGAGTAAAAGGTAGGATTTTGAAATTTTATATCTTTTCATTAATCATGTCTTCTATTCTGAAGTTAAAAAATTTCACAATTCTATCTTTTACACAAGAAATAGGATTAATTAAAAAAAATAAACGATCAAAAAAATGATCGTTCAATAAAGTTAATAAAATATTGAATCAAATATATATAAATACAATTTGAGCATCAATTGTAAAGAAAGTGCGCAAAGAATATAGCATCCGAGTCTGTGGATAATCTGCGACACGAGGCGACGGGCTCTCGAAAGATATGCGCGGACCGTAAAGCGGGACAGTAACGAACGACGTCCGAAAGCCAGAAAGAAACTTCGCGGGGCGCAGTTTCAAAAAGGCGCACTTTACCTGAGATATCCAGAAGGAATTCACCGAAGCTGCTTACCGCCGGCAAACTTTTCTCGCGCAGCCACATTTCTTCGTCGCTGCCACGTGCACGCGAGCGTCCGCCGCGCGTTCTTTCCCCTCCTTTCGCACCCCGTCCGAGACTCTGCCACGTTCTCTCTCGTTCCTGCCGGTTCCCCTTTGTCCCGGTCAGTGTTTTCGTACACGAGCCATTTATTTGTCTGCCGTTCGTTAACCCCGACAACACCTCGACGGGTTCGAGTCAATATCGGCGAAACGGCAATGCCGTAGGTGCAACGCACGGCGTAAATCACCGAAAGCAAGAAGTACTCTTACTATTTGCGTGGCGATCACACGAGGGTGCTCTCTGAGTCAGCACTCCTTCCGGATGCGACTATCGACCCGACATATCGCTCAATACATGTTTAGATTTCCTCTTTCGGGAAGGAAGGATGTTTCAAAATCTCTCGCTAAGAGTTCCTGTTTCCTATTTTATTTTGTATCGATTTAAAAATGTGAGGAAAATTAATGTAAAATTGTCTCCGCCATCAAACGCGCGCGATAGCTTTCACGATACTTCGAGCGATAAACTGCAATGTTGCAAGCGCGCTTCAAAGTGGTTGGCTAGTGCTGGCACATCCGCCGGTCTGTGGAAATACGTGCGAGGGTGATAAAAATTACCGTACGCTATTACATCTCCCTGAACGTGCGGACGCCGCGCGTCACTCTGTTCGCAATTGTCGGTCGCACTTTCGGGACGAAACGTCAATTAGAAGCACCGGGGCACGTTTATAAACGCTATTTCCCATGATAATTAACCAGCCGTGCCATTCGCGTCTACGATATCTATTCGCGAATGAATATGGCTTGCGAAACGTGCCAAATATTTGCGCTACGTTAATTAACCATCCGTCCGTCGAAGCGGACTTTAGCGTGACATTTAAATTCCTTTTCGCGGTAAGCATGTAATTGGGCGCAACATTTAATTTATCGGACCAGGTAGCATGTAACGAAAAATTTCTTTGACGTTTTCAGCCAAATCAATCAACTGTGCTTTTTATAATAAACGAGGCGAAAAACGATGGATGTGCCGAGAATAATTAGTATTCTGTAGTGCATTAAAATCTACGTGCATTAAAAATTGCAGATATAGTTACACGCTTTTTAAAATGATAATCTCTAATTGATAATAAATATCACGCGTGATGAAAACAATTTTCAAATGATGCTGTTTCCTACGATGGAGAATATTAATGCATTAAATAAACAAATATGATTTTACATGGTGTGGTACGAATATCAATTATTCCTTCTCTAATCAATATCTATATTTCATTATGAAATTGGAGCCGTAATCAATATCATATCCCACATTCATTTCGCAAAAACGATACGGTTTTACGGTATAATTTCGTCCGTTCTCATTTAAATCAAAATTACAAATTTTGCTGAAAAGTTGCGCGCTACTATTACTTATTTATTAGCAATGAATTTCAATAGTCGAGCGAGACTCGATATAATACATCTTGGTTCATGGTTAAAAGTAATTTATTCATAATGATATATTGCCATTTCGATATACGAAGCACTGTAGGATTGAGATTGAAACTCGATAAAAAGTCTTATTGTAAATATTCCACTTCCAACGTTTAATTTTTCAAGCATGACAGAAAATAAAAAATTAAAACGCTATTACAGATGAAAAGATAGTTATTATTAGAATAACAATAAAACCAACTGTAATATAATAATAAAGATAATTATGCAATAATAAGAAAAGAATAGAAATCCTTTCATGTCACTGACTCCACACATGCAGATCGTAGCGATGCCCATGCAAGATTCCATCGATTTTCGTACAATCCGCAGGTAATTGGCTTTCAATTAGCGAAATGTCAGCTAGGATCAACGTAGAGTAATGCCTGAATAATTGGCCGTCGCGAAACTTTATCACGCGCGAATATCTTTTAAATTGGAATGCTTTGGCGCATCAATTAAAATGGAGCACGGAACATCTCGTTTCTGAGACGGCGAAGATAAAGACACTCGAAAGACCGCCCTCTCGTCGCTAAGAGCGCACTACGCGCAAATTCGATAACGCCTGGATATCGAACTTGTTCGCGAGCGGTAATTACGCGATTCTCTCGAAGCCAGCTGTCACCGACGAATCCTCGTCGACACTTTAAGTGTCTCAGGGTGAATCGAGTCTGATGAATACCACCAGGAAGACGCAGCGAGCTCGCGTCGATTATTTCTGCAAGCAACAGAGGTAATCTTTAAAGGAACCACTGACCTCTTTCACTCGAGACACTTCATTAGCTTATATCGCCCAACGTCGGGATTACTCACGGTCGAGGGGAAAAAGCAGCGAGAGAAAGCACCAGAGAGAAAGAGAGGCAGGGCGGGACAGAGGGAGGGGTAATAGAAAAAAAAAGAGTCATCCGCCTCGTCTCGCGGAAAAGCGCCGCGAGATTCTTTCCGCAAGAATTCCCTTCCTTCACATGGAATCTCGAGGAACGTCCTCACTGCGACCTCTCGTTGGTTCCCGACGACTTCCTCGTTCTCCCTCGTCTTCCCGGCCGCAAGCGAGAGAACGGCGCTTTAATGACTGTCGCGTAATTGAGGTTTTCCAGGTACGATGACACGGTCGGCGGCCACATCGGCACGTCCCGCAACTTTTTCGACGACGTCCGTTTGTGTTGCCGCTCGTCTGTTTCCTTCCCCCCCGAAAAGGATGAGAAGATCGTTAGGGGAGCGATGTAGCGCGCGGTGATAAAAACCGGCCGGATATCCTCTCTCGCCTTTCTGCCCCGGCATTTCTCGTACCTCGGCATTTACTTGCCTGTCCGCCCCCCTCGTCCCTGTCTACCTCTCCCTGAGAATGATGTTTATTATCCCTCAAGATATATCCCTCGCAATCTCTCTCTCTTTCCCCATTTACCAATGGTTTTTTACACCACGCAAAATCATAATGGTAAGTAACAGAAAAATGCTTTTAACGGAAATATTTCGATTTCGATTCGAATATTAGCAGCTTACAATGTTTGCGATCGATATCGACGTGACTTGTAACACAAGATATCGATTCTCTAATTTTTAAAACGTACTTCGGTATCAGGATGCGAAGGGTAATTGAATAAATCAATTTTATCAAGCACTTGAAATGGTTGCCTTATTTAAAAAGTGGCAATATACGTCGGCAATATACAAGAGAATGTTACGGCTGGAAAATACGTTTTTCCGATAGGAAGCGAGCGTACCGGGCGGCAAAATAATCCAGTATTTGCACAATTCCGGATTAAATATAATTTACTAATACCTCTCCGCGCGAGGAACGATAGAATTGCGCGACAAACAGCTTGGAATTGCCGACTATCCCGCAGCAATGATGATGCACTTGCTTTCGATTCAATATCGATTTCTGATCAATCCTTCAAGAGGCACCGTTGCAATTTTCATATTATGTAAAAGTTCCACACCTGCGTAACGTAATTTAAACGCGGTAATTCGATCCCGCGGGAGCGCGTCAAACACCGCAATAACACCGTGCACTTAAAGATTAATGAGAATGGCGAGTATGCAAGATGCAACGAGGACGCTTCTCGCCGTGTAACACACGTAGACACTCGCGACGACTGTCACAGTTAATTCACGGGCCGTATATTGCCCGACCGTGATCTATCGGATACGGCGGGGCCGGGTCGAGACCGAAACAAATTCTGCCTGAATTCCTAAGCAGATTATCTCCCGCGAGGGAATTCCTCCCCCGGGGCGCCCTCGCGACGTCACCTCGCATTCGGATCACGGAACGTGGGAGATTTGTCGCGCGCCGCGAGACAAATCGTTTTCTCCAATGGCCGAATCTTTTCCCGCAAGGAGGAAAGATAGCCGGAAGTGGGGCTCTTCACAGGCGACGCACGTCCGCCTTGCAACAATTGCGTTCGCGCTATAACTTGCCCCGTTGTGCAACGTTTCTTTCGTTCAGGGAATTAATTCGTACGTTCTGGAGACGGCGAGAACGTACGAGATGTACGACATTTCTCCGTGTGCTCATGCAGTTTTAAGATTTTGGTCATCTTTCGCGTAATGTTACGCGAAAATTGATTTCACGACAAATACGTTGCTTATTTCGCAAGCACGATAAAAATTTGATATCGAAAGCACCTTTAAAAAATTAATGAACGTGTCTATTTATATTTTGGTGCCAAAACTCTTTTTATATAATTACGGTGACCATCCTTCCTATTACAGAAGACTGTCCTTTATTTTAGGTTTGTATCCTTTAGATTTATCTTTTTTCTTGAAAACTCACTTTTATCCCTTATTTCTAAAGTCCTATAAAATATCTTATATTTATTCTTTATCACCTTTGTATATTTTGTGTAATATTGAAATAAAGACGTGTTTCTTTTTTTATGTATTGTTTTAGTTTACAAAATTTTACTTTTTTTCATATAAATGTATATTTAGAGAAAAAATGATAATAAATTTACATTGTATTTATTTATGAAAGAAGGGTAGATGGCGGTGTCCTTAATTTTTCTCAAAGAAATATGGTCACCGTGTATATAATGTAAAATCAAGTAGCTTACGTGGTTGAAGAATTATTTTAAGTAGTATTAACTAAGATGCTTCATCCAATATATAATTATAAGTTTAATGTTCTCACGCTCCAAATATCCTTCCTCCTTGCAAATTAACAAATTCGCAGACGTACTAAAACTACAAGTTCGTATATTAAGTTCAATGTATCGAATAATATTTATCACAATAAAACCATTCACGACAAATAATTGTTATTTCTCTATAGAAGATCGTTATAGGGAGATTGACTTTATCTCACCCAAAGGGAGTTGATAATAAAACCTGTAAGATGCTCGCTCAGTCGAGAAAACGGCATTTCCACTCGCCGTAGGGGCGCGCGATGGTAATGTCCTAGTATATCAGTCGCAAAGATATCGCGAAAGTATCACGCGGGGTGGAAAAGCGGGTGAAAAACGGAGGGAAATAAGGAACGGGTGAGGTAAAGGGTCGCGGCAGTCGCGGTTTATGCGAAAGTCTCAGATGCCCCGTCGGAAATATGATAGCGCTTTCCACTTCCCCTATCCCCCTTTCGTTTCACGACTCGACTGTGGATATCGACTTCGCATTTAGTGCATCGATACGGCCGCGTCCCGACGCGTCCGCCGTCCGTATTCCGCGCGCGGAATTTCCACGCCTCCCATCCGACAACCTCATTTTTATCGCCGGCCACAAACGTATTCTCCTCTTTCATTTGAGACCTATTCGAGCGGAACGATTCCTTCCGGGAAGAAAAAGAGTGCATTTGTTCTTTTAACACACGCACACACAAATCGTAAAAGTGAACTTTAAGCGGAGAACAAAATATAAAAATATTATCTTTTTGAAATTATATTTATAATGTATTTAAAATTATTACATCAATTTAATCTTTCCATCGAACGATAATCGTAAGGAATTTAGGGGTGAATAATTTAATAATCTAATGTGATAATGACTATGCAAATCCATTAATGCGTGGAGTAGAAAATCAGAGGGAAAGTAGAATTCATTTAACGCTCTCGTCATCGTGAGATAACGTCACGCATCATTACCCGCTTAGCCGACTGTAAATATTAAATACGTTATGACGGCCGTCGAGCGCTAATAATTTGCAAATCGTCGTATTACCGCGTACAAGTAAACGATTCGCTTTCAGACGAGCATTATCGTAATTAATACCTAATCAATCATCAATCTCGTGATTATCCATTTTTCGGATGCAAGGAAATGCTGCAATTATCAATTTAAAATTATGATAAACCGTACTGGTTCTTGGTAATATGTATTTTATGTATGTGTTTTTTGCGAGGGAAGTCGATAAACCTTAAAGTCAACAAACCTTAATAATTTTAAAAAAACTGTTTTTTTGAACGCATGCACGCAGCGATGGACGGAGCGGAGCTTGCCGTGGAAATAAAAGCGCTAGAAGTATGCATATTAATGTCAGAGTGGAGCTTAAATCACGATTACATTAAATCTCCATTCGCGGAGCGCGCACGCGGGCTCGTTATGTGATGTCGGAACGGTAAGGGCCGGTGCAACCGTTCAGATTTTTCAACTGGGAGTGACTTCTCTTTCCACTGACATCGCCGCGAGCTATAGCTAAAATGCGAACGACTTTTCTTACGGGCGAGAGAAAATCTTAGGTCACATCGTCGCAAAAGGGTGAAAATGGTGAGTGATGGGCGGCAGGTTTAGAAGGGAAGTTTTACCATCAAGTAAGGAAGTCAAGTCACGTGTTAATGGACTTACTCTAGATGATTAATTTTTACTATTGTATATATATATATATATATATATATATATATATATATATATATATATTTGAAAAAAGAGATAAAGGGAAAAAGGAAAGTGATTATTTTATAATTAATTATTTTACATTTTGCAATAGAAATAATGGAAAATTTCAGAAAATGCACTATTATAAATTACAGTAATGTATAATATAAAAAAAAGTTATAAACCAGAGAGAATCAATTTAACTACTTGTGTTAAAATTATTTTTTGTATTCAAAATATTTGTTCATTTAAAAATAAAAACAAATCGTTTCTTTGCTAAAATAAAATATTATAATGCACCTCTAACTATAAAAAAATATATTCTGAGATAGATACATATTCAGAATAGTATTCGCTCATTTGTTAACAGAATTTTTATTTCAAAAATCTCTAAATCCCATCAGTAAAGTTATTGAATCTATGATGTTGCAAATTGAGCACTTTTTATTATCAAATAATAAAAAGACATATATATATTTTTATATATTTTATACATACACACTTTCTAGAGTTTGAATTAATATAACAATTTATAATCACTATATCTGAAATTCATTCGATATTTTTGCACATACCAAAATTATAACAATTGTGAACGAGAAATACGTGGCTAGTGGTTCAACGGTAGACAGAAACAGCTAAACATATTGCAATCGTCTCGTTTGCAGTACTCACCGAGCTAAATTCGCAATGTTTTCCACGCAACAACAAAATTACCGATTAATTAGACTTCGCGCCGGTTTTATGCACGCTCGGGAATACTAATTATGGCGCAACTCGTAATTTCCGTTGCAGTTTGTCAGGCGGGATAATACGGGGAGGGCGGCTGAGAGCAGGGGAGGGAGGGGGCAATAACGTAGGAACGGCAGATGTATTCCATGCGAGGACTCTTCGTAATGCGCGAGTTCCCGACCTCGTAGGCAATTTATTCGGATATTCGTCTGATCAAAGAGTAACCGTAACAAATATCCGAGTAAACGGAATATTATTGAACTTCCTTCGTTGGACAAACTTTGTTCGATCCTAGGGGTACAGCGAACGGATACCGCGAGCCCCGGTATTACTTATTACGACATCCGGGATTATCCTTTTATTTGCCGAACATTGGTCGGTACGTGCGCATTTCCATTTCCTCGATAGTAATATCGTTATGCGAGCAAATACGAGCAAAGTCCGCGATCCGCGAAATATTTGCTAGAGCCCGAAGAGCGTATCGACAGAACAATCGACTCACCAAATTGCATAGTTGGAAATTAAAAAGATTCAGCAAATTTATTATATGTTTACGCGAAAAGCCGCGCAGTGTATATCGTTTATGGAATACCAATATCCGCCTTTACCACAATGTATGTAGGAAGTCGCGTGTGAGGTAAAAAAATTTTTCATTTCCTCCATTGCGTTTGTATTTTATTTTCTCTCTCTCTCTCTCTCTCTCTGTCTTTTTCTGTCTCTATTCCGCGCGGTCTCTCACATATCGACGTCACACTCGCATGAGTTTCCGCACGAGTGAGTAAACCGGGACGGGACGGGACGGGACAGCGAGCGATATTTCATCTCCCGAAAAGTTCCTCAAGTACCGTACGGTCGAATTTATGCCGTCATCTAGTACGAAAACGGAGCGGAAAAAAGTACCGGGGAAAAGTTTCTTCCCCGGAAACGGAGCCTTTCTCATCGCCGTCCCACAGTGTCTCTAATTAATGAAAAGCAAGTATAGCAAGCGTTATCTCGCTAGAATGGACGTTTCCAAGAATACGTCGTAATTGGCTTGATTATACTTTTCGACATCTTTGTCCCGTTCCATTTGATAAAGTACGTGATAAATCTCGTGACTAAAGGTCAAAAACAACTCTAGAAAGACGCGGTCTTTCATTCTTTTTACAAGTAAAAATAAAACAGAGATTATTCAACGTTATATGTTGTTAAAATGATTAAAGATGGAAAAAATGTGCCAGTTTCAGAAGAAACAGCGCGTATTAAACCGCATATGCGACACTATAACGAGAAACAAGTTGTACACGTCGCATGTTTGCCATCCGAGACGGACAAAGTGTACGTAAAACGACAGCTTGGTCGTGGGGTCGTAAAAATGTTTCAAGCAGACGCGAGTCTTTTGTGCTAGTTATTATATGTCGCGGCTGGGCGAGCGCAATAAACGCGAATGGTGAACACAAAAGGCTGGAAGAATTCCACTAAGCCCCAACTTTGCTCGCGTTACATCTTAAAACGATACGGCGTTTTCACGATCCTTGACGCGCCGCTGCACTTTTATTACACATCCTCATCTCGAGACGCGATCCTTCTGTCAGTCTTCTTCCCTCTTTTCGGACCGATCGACTTGGTGGCTGTAAGCTTTTCATCCCCAAAAATTTTTCGCAAGTTTACAAAACTATCGAGCAACAAAGAAACGGTTCCTCCCTCGCATATTTCTTTAATATCATTAAATCATCCTTATGCCACCTTACTTATTCGATAATTGATCTACTGTTTTGCTTTGAAACGGTGTGAAATATTAATACTGAATATCTAAACGTAAATAATGTTTTTATTTTTGTAAAATTGCGTAATAGAAAATTTTTTGAGAGATAAGAAATTATCGCCAAATCGGTTAAGAAAAAGAGTCAATAATCCCGTCGTAAAATAAAAATATGTAATAAAGATTACATGTATGACAGGTATAAAAAATAATTTTTGTTCACACAGAATTGCTATAAATTACTGGTTTGTAAAAGATTTTCCAAGATTAATTAAGAAAACATTTTTTCGATCACTGGGAAATTTGAAAAGCTGATGAGAAGCGGTATTTACATAACCGACAGAGAAGTATGTAATTTTTTCCAACATTTTCTAAAAAAGTAGAGTATTGCGTAAGAGAAATATTTTTACTTCTACGCGAGAGCGAGGTACGGAACAACTACGTTTTATATCATAGCGCTTCTCGGCAAAACTGTATCGAGCACCCGTATTTTTGACGCTTTTCCGATACCGGTTTCATGAACTCACCTATACATGTTCTCAGCCTTTCAATCCCTTCGATTCTACTCCACGTTATTCGCAATATTTATTGCAGACAGTTGCGTTTGCGTGCACGATTTTGTAGTCGATAATTTAGTGAGGTAAGCAACACCATTGCGATTTCTCGAACGAGCGAATAGAAAATTTCCTCTTAAATCGTCGATTACAAAAAAATGATACTCCATAATCTATTCACGTTTCATGAAACGATCAGGTTGCACGATTCCTCGATTTCCATTAGTATATTGCGTCGTTTATCATAACGGTAAGAATGAATGCATGTACAAAGAAAGAATCGTGCCTTGATAAACCATTATCCTAATTACTTGCAATTGAAACCAAAGAAACTTATCTTGCTTTTGACTTGTATCTTAACTTTACTTCGAAGTACTTCGTATTTTACACTCCACTCAATCTTCACACGAAAGTTAATTTAGAGAAAATATTTCATTACATTAATGAAGAAATATAGGTTATTCGGGACGGCAAAACGATGGCACATATTATCTTGAAGTATGAGATTTTAGATAGACTTTCACGTGGCGACATTTGCATAATTCTGCGAATAAAAGTCTCGTTGAAACTGTCTAGAAGCTCGGTAACGTAAAAAGTTTGATTATGAAATCGAGAAGTTTGAGTCTGAAATCGGACGGCGAACCAATGGATTCGTATCGCGCTCGGGCGCTTTTAACGAACAAATTCTGTGAAACGATTCGATTCACTCGACGAACCATTCCTGCGGGGGGGTACCTTCTATGAGGTGATCTCACGGGATCGAGGACATCCGAGGCGCTTTCCCGACTTCACCTAACGATTTCGACCTTCTTTGCTTGGTATAAATCGATTTCCGCATTTCCATACCGCGGCAGCCTTTAAGCGTATCTTTCCAGACTTGGCAAGGATATGCTTTTATCAGAGATTCCTTGAGAAACGGCCGACCTCGCTCTGGCAACTTCCAAAGGAATATGGAAAAGGCACCTCCTCCACGTCACCATGCCACAAAAGACGACGACACCGAGGAAACCCTCTCCCCCCTCTGATGCTAACCAGCCCGTTAGCATACCTATTCGATTTACTCCAACGTGGATCGAGATTAAAACAAGCGAAGTGATTCTCCTAGTTATTGGCGAGCTATCGTATTCAAATTTCTATAGAAATCTTTATTTAGAAAATTCAGTGTTTAACACGATTTGCTAAACTATCTTATAATATAAGCCAGCCTTTTTTTTTTAAGGAAAATTATTTGAAAGGTGCAGTATTTTTAATCCAAACTATAATACGTTTAAAGAAAAGTCTGCATCGCGAGAGAAGCGTGTGATATATTGTATATATTATAAATTTTTTCTCAATAAAAATAAATATGTGTATTGATATGCGTAGAATTTAACTGTAATTTTTTAATTGATTATTAAGTAACATAAATTAAATACATATTTCATAAAAGAGACAATATTAACGATAAAATATGCCGCATGATTTTATTTAAATTTGTTTTCGTCATATCTACCATATTTATTATTCCGCATGTGTCACGTCTTCTTTGTTTCATGGCGCGGTTTCAAATTTCAAACTCGCGCATCCTTGTCGCGACGTATCAATTGCTCGCACTTGCGTGAAATGGATTACTCTCGCCCCTGTCCTTAATTATCCGGTAATTTAGGCGCGACCTCGAGAGTCGCCAGAGAGACAGATCGCAGGCAGCAATTTGCGTAGAGTAATGGATAAGCGTCATCTGGGATTTGCAGCTCTCCATTTTGAATTCTGGGCCGCGCCGCAACATTTAACGTTCTCCATCAAGGAAGACGCCTATCATGCTAAAAGAGCCGACATAAGTCGCCCGACGATGCTGTATAGCCTTTCGCACCATCGCCCGGAGTATTCGCCATTTCCAGCGTAATTAATGAAATTTGTTTGCAGTCGTGCCGGTGCCCTATTATGCGCACAGACAATTGCATTCATTTACATTACAAAGGCACAAATGCTCAAAAATTCCTATGATTATGTGACAATTTAACTTATTGCTAAAATAAAAATCTACAAGGTAACAAAAATTCAAATTCAAAAAGATTACATGGGATGCCCAGACATCAGAAAGTTATAATTATTATAATTATCGTTTCCACTTCTTGGCTGCTTAAATTGAAATGAATAATCTTATTCATTCATTCGTAATTATTATACTTACACTGAAAAAAAATTCTGGTGAAAAATGAACGAATCAGGAAAATTCTTGTAAGCGTGATCAAACATTCTGATTATTATAATTATATTATAATAGTATTATAATAGTATTATAGTATTATATATATAGTATATAATAGTATTATAGTATTATAATTTTATTATTATAATAATATTATAATAGAAATTCTAGTTATAAAATATAAAAAATATTGAGTTCTCTATTATAATAACCAGAATATTTAATCAATTCTACAAGATTTTCTGATTCATCCGTTTTTAATCAGAATGTTCTTTCAATGTATCAAAAATATTATTGAAATTATTCTATCTTCCGTTTTCTATCTTTCACAGCTTCTAAGCTACTCAACACCATCCACCGATGTCCTACATGATGAAAGAACATATTTTCTAGATTCTGTATTCGCTTGCAGAAATAGTCGAGTCACTTGCACGGAATTCCCTCACGTAGGAACAATCGGAAGATGGAGATAAAATATTTAAGGCGAGAGATACGCAGTAGAGACGGAAAGACAACGGGAATGAGTCACGATCGACCTGTCCTGCATTTTTATAGCTCGTAAAGCGCGAACGAACGAGAAAACGTTGCCAGATAACCGGCGTTGTCTTTCGCGTGACATATCACACACCGACACACGACGAACATTACGACAGGCCAGCGACGAGGCCGCCGGCAACTGCTGCGACAATCGTTACAGCATTTTCGTACGATCGCACGGAAGATAATGCGACACTTTTGCCGATAAATATTGCGCGCGCCGTCGCATCGTTCACGGTAAAAAAAGGAACGGCACAATAATGCCGAACCTTCAAATTCCTTTTTTAATGTCGTCCTTCGAAAGTACACTTCGTCTCGAGATAACAGCCATTAATCACGCACGGTATCGTTAATTATCTAAAGTTTCCCTGCTTGCAAAGACAGTTTTCTTAGAAACCAATCGTGATAAATCAGAAGTTTCGATACACGACCAGCTTTCTCCTCGTGAACAGATACACATTTCTCTCCTTGATTGTCTTCAATTAGAAACACATTTATCAGGTCGAAAATACAACCGAATTGCGCTTGCGTCAATTAATCCGCAATCTAGCGATGTAAATTGATGGGGAGAAAATTGAGGTCAATCCGATCGAATGATTGCGAAGAATTTAGTTCTCTAAGTTCCCATACTTTTTCCCATGCTTTAGCTAAACATTTTAATTCATATAATTAATATAATTTTTTAAAAATGCACTTAGTGTTAATAATGAAATTTTTTGTGCATTTTTTATTTTCTTACAAGGTAGACAATAAATGGTTATTTATAAACAATGTGGACAAATTATGGACAATCAAAATGTCATATCAATTTTGTAAAAATTTTAAAAATTCGCATTTCGATTCAAAATTTCGCAATTCGCCAACTTCACAGATCTGAAGTACTTATTCGTGGGATTCCGTACAGCAAAATCAGTGTCCATTTCACATTTTTTCGGTACAATATCTAAACACGCGTCTCCACGTGACGCTGCTGCCCGCTGCTTCACCTCGAACACGTTTACCTTCGATACCGCTCGTCGTTTCTCTCTGTTACTCGCTAATTCGAAGTTACGATCACCGTGCGAAACTACAGACTAGTGGCGAGGACGAGAGCCGAAAGAATGGGCATTATTCTCACTGAAATAAATTCCGGGCTGAGTAGCACCGCAGCCATTTTATCGGCGATACTACTGCCGGGCGATCGAATTCCGCGTGATAGAGATAAGACGTAGCAAGTAGAATTTATTCCTTTTAAAAATCGCCAAGGACGCGCAATTTTCCGACAATTATAATATAAAAAATTTATTCGAATCAAGATATCGGAGTATAATTATCGCAAGCACTGACTGCGCGCGATAATATGTACAAAACGGTTATGTATATTTTGTTTTCCCTACATTCAAGATATAACGTCTCGATGGTTAAGCGTAATATATAGCCTCTCTCTTATGAATCGCTGCTATACTTATCTGAAGATCGGCTTATCCTTAAGACGAAGAAGGACTCGGATTGCCGCCCTGCCGGTGGCGGTGGCGGCGGATTACAAAGCAACATCATCGAAGAACGGACGGAACGATAATCGATTTTATACGAGGCGCCGGTTATTTCGGGAGACAGTAAGAGGATCGACCACGTATTTGCATAATCCGCCGAAAGGCAGGCGTCAGAGAGACGTAGCTGGAAGGTGGAAGGTCGCGGGGCCGATAAGGCAACATTGCCCTCTCTAGCCTCGATAACGCCGGGGGCGTAAGTTCGCACTCGAATAGGCTTAGGTCTCATGAATTATGCTAATGGGCAACCCTCGACGAATGTATATACCGCTCAATGCGAGTACGGTTCCGACCACGTTGAGTGCCGCGGGTTGCGCACGCTGTTGCTGATGGTTGCTTGCTGCTGACGCTGATCGCGTCTCGGTTCCACGCGAAAGCAGGCGTGTAACGTTACTGTGAGATTAATGCGCGCGCTTCGAGCAGGTTTCGGTCGGATATCAATTATCCCCGTTCTAATCAGCTCTGGCAATTACGCATCAGCGCGTGAGCGCCGTGCGTAGTCATGCTTGACGCCCGAGTGGATTTGACGGTGTATTCTCGTTGCGTCGACGTTGCGCAGCCGTCGAACTTAATTTAACGACCGGCAAAGTTCATTTAACCCGTTAACAGAAGCGCCGCGTTCTTTTCACTTATCTCCGCGCGCGTAGGCTTTTACTAATTCCCATCAGAGTGCATTTTCTCCCGTCGTCTGAAGCGCACAGATGGTCGTGCGTTCCCCTCCCGTCAGGCTCGTGAAACGTTCGATATTTATTACATCGTGAAACTACGACTTTATTATGATTTTCGACGGTGTGTCGAGTCAATTGGATCGAGGGGAAACGCTTAGCGATTTTCCATCGAGAATTCTTCAGGGCGACGATCCTTTTGGCCTGGGAGCAATTTTACGGTGCAAGAATGTGAATCGTGACAGATGGAGCAAGCTCGTTAAAAGTTTGCATCAGACTCGGAGGATGTTGTTTTCATGCCTCGCGGAATTAATCAAGCGAGTCACGTAATTGCACAAGCGTATTTTTTTCATCTGAGGCCCACGAATTTCGTCACATACATTCGTCCGAGTTGCAAACTAGTATGAAAAATCTAAATCAAATAACGGTACATGTATATTAAAAAACGCTTATAATATAAAGAAAACTAAATTCTAATTTGTTAAAAATTTGTTAATGCATTATTTTCTAGCAAACTGTCGGTTTTTATATATAATAGAAAATAATGCATTTTTAACAAAATTTAAAAAAGCGCCAAACTTTTTATTTTTATTGTATTCTTGTTTTATTTTGTCGCATTGTTTTCTATCGTTTATCTGTAAGAAGTCTTTCTAAGAACCATTTTTAATATAGTAATAATCAGTTGTATATCATTAAATAAATTAACGCGCAAATGGTACTCGTGCCGAGAAATATAATCGATATTGATGCAATTTAAGCAGTACACAACTGAAAGGACGAGAAGGAGAATATCAAAACTTCAAGAATTGGGTCATATCGAGTTATTTATGACGTTTATTACGCCATAAAAAAGATTCTATGAGTCATCGGGGTATCGTGATATTCATCTTATACAGACAACAATCCCAGTCTCCCGGCTGCAATAGTTATCGTAAACATCGTTACGATTCGCACGATATTTTACGACGCATATGACGCACGGCGAGATAAAAACTACCTGTAGAAAGTAACATCCGTCACGTTTCCGGATAGATGAACGAAATTTCGGCAATCGATATTTTATCACAATTCCTTTTTCGCGTTCAATTTTAACGAGTCTACTCAATCACGCACTACTCATCGCGTTATTGATAATAAAAGAAACTTTTTTTATATGCTCACAATTTGGCACGTCAGACAATGAAATTTTCATTCGAAATTAAAGAAGATACATTATACATTAAAATACATTTGAATAGTCAGATGTACCGAATCTCTCTTTTCTCTTACAAAGGCATGTAAATGTCGGCGACAGGCGACATCTGTCACGGATTATTATGTCAATGAATATTAATCTCTGAAGTACCGGCGCAAGTAACGCAATAATAGCCGCCGGAAAGAGCGAAAGAGAGATTGGTCCGGAGGTCTATTAACCATTCCGTTCATTAATCGCACACAACACGTGGCAGTGGCACATTGTCGCGCGACCACATGACAGCCGGTTATTATGAGTTATTAATAAACCAGTTTGATCTACTAAATCGTGTTTACGACGTACTGCACGCAAATAACAAGCACATTAGGGCACAAAGAACATTCCTGTTACTAATTACTGACGCACGTGACACAATCTGCATGTGGTTTCGTACAGAGTTGTAACTGGCACGAAAAAGAGGACGGAAAATTTGGCAATTTCCATCGAATTGTTTCCGCGCACACATACATTCATGACGTTTTATGATTCAACTTATCTCCCCGTAGAACGTATAAAAATGACGTCGACTACATTTATGCGATCATAATATGTAGATCGTAAATGCAAAATTCACGAGAAAAGTTCGGGAGCTGTTTTATGACTCACGTCAATGATCAAGAGATTAATGGGTGATACTAGAAGCTCATTTTTCTCATAGTAATGGCGCTCCGGCGTTTAATTTATGTCAGACGAGATAATCGCGCTATCAAAATCCGGGAATTACGTTATCGTCCGAGAACAATCGAGTATCGGGGTGGAGGGGTCTCACTGAAGACCTCGTTAATCCGTTCAGCAAACGGAAATTTCTCGTTGCGTTGCGGGGGAGACTCGTCAAGCATGAGGTTCCTTTCAGCGAAATATGAAAAGTTTTCCGCTGGCCCATCGGGCATTCTTCTACAAATAGTATATTTCAAGAGGCTAGCGCAACGGTAAATAGCGACGTCATCGGAGAAAAGGAATTGGCGTTCGCGTATACATTACGTGAAATTAAATTATTCGCGTTTACAGCAAAAGTAGGATAAGTCTAGCTACGAAAAATTACGTGCATTGTTTAAAAGCTATTATGAGACATTGATAATGCTGGCTAATGAAATGCATAGTCAACGCGCAAACAACGCGCGCTTTGAATGAGGGATTTGAAAAGGGAGAGAGAAATGGAGATAAAGGTGGCTGTATAGGAGGAGGATATCACTGATTTATGCCAACACGAGAGTATCAAAGCTGTCGGAGAACTCATTTCCGAGTATACAGAGCGTACAGAGAGTGGATAATAAATGTCGCAGCCCTCGAAACACCTGAATACATGCGTTATACACGTTAATGATTTTTTTAAAAAAGCGCTGCTTGCCGTGCTTATTTCTTCTTCGCAAGCAGAGGAAATCTTGCAAAAGGAGCAACCATCTAATTGATGTAATGTCGAAAGGATTATCTCGTTCGCCCGTCAATACGGCGCGGCGTGGCGAAATGTGATGTGGAAGGAAAACAGAGGCTTCGCGTACGCCCGTGAAAATTATAGGGGAGTCATGTCAGGATGATTTATCGACTGTGAAACATCCGTGGCGGGTAAAGACACGTGTCACGCGGAGTAAGGCGGACTTGTAATATTAGGGTGAAGTTTGCGACCCCTTCGAAGCACATGCCGTGCGTACATTTCGACACGTAACACATAGGCAAATGAGATACATAGCTCAACCGATGTGTACACCGATGGAACGGGGGGGCAGAAGCGGAAGCAGGGAGGCAAGGGGCTAGGAATATGCACACTGCGAAAGCCATATTGCATTTGTACATAGACGATGAATTCTCGCCTACGCGAACGTACGACGTAAAGCTCACGCGTATGTTTGTGCAGCATAGCAGATTGCTGTATATGTTACAGCAAATGCATTTGCATGGCGAATAATTAATGAGCTTCCGGAAAACTAATTTTCATTGCGAATGATTGACGCCGTGCGTGTCCACTTTTCATCAAAGCTGAGTATATCTTTCTTTTCGCATTCAACTTCTTGGTTTGTGCTGCTTATATCTGATTATACTGTTTAATCCAACACTCGATATAAATTTTGTAACAATTTTCAGTTATTTAAAAAAAACACTGCATGGAAATGAGAAAATATTATTTCTATATAGATTCAGTGTTATAAAAATAATTAAGTGTATAACGGTCGAAAGAAAAAGTATAATTTATTTCAAAATTCAAGATTAAAACAAAACTCGCTGCCGAGAATTCTCCTGGATTGCATGATCAAAGGATTACAAAGTAAAGCCAGGCAGTTCAACGTTTAAAACAGTAAGATGGTGATTCGCTCCAACGACTTTACGAAATTTACGAAGGATAGAGATCCATTTCGTTTCGCTATTCTGCAGGAGACGCTATTTAAAGCGCCAGTTTTAGTAACGTCTTGAGAATTTTGATTAAGCCGGGAAGAATGAGATACGCTCGCGCCGCGATAAGGAGATAAAGAATTGCTGTTTCCGGCGTGAGAATAATACCGCGCCGGAAATTCGCAACACTCACGAGCGCCCTTCTTAAGAAACGTCTACGTGCAGTTGCATAGAAATGCAACTGCATTTCAATTGGACGACATTATTATACGAATACGCGAGTGGAACTTTGTCGGCTCTTGCCAAGTATCGAGCCAAGATATCTAACTATCTACTCGCGTGATTTCTAGACAGACTTCTTTGGAAATTGAAACAAATTATGATAAAATTCAGCACGATTAAATATTAAGACTTGAATTTCTACTGCGGATTGCAATTTTATTTATCTTCAGCTTCATATTGCCTCATTTAATAATCGATAAATAATAAAGTAGTATCGTAAATAACAAAGCTGACAAGCAACTCGCGTTTATTTCTGTCTCAAACTTTATTTGAAAAATGTCCAATCACTGTCCAAAGGTTAATGAGTGTGGCAAAGTATAAAAAAACACATGATAACGAGATGCAAAAATATCCAATTCGAGTGTTAACAGACTGCCGATTGTCATTTCATTACCATAAAACTGACTAAGATGGCATTTTATCTAGTTGTTTATTGAAGATAGATTGAATTGGGATTTTAATAAAACGAATCGAGCAAATACAGTAATACATGACTAAATGCAAATAAGGATGTCTGATATATTATCGAATACGAGATAACTGCAAGGACTTAATAAGAAATTCTATAAATTAATTTATGCGGAGACGCGTCATTTGCTAGATGTTTGCGCTTGCTGTGATTTATACAGAAATCACGAATGAGAGAGAGAGAGAGAGAGAGAGAGAGAGAGAGAGAGAGAAAGAGATATATGAAATATATGACATGGACGTCAACATAATTTGCAAGTGGTCAAAAATGTAATCGCCTAAATTAACACCTGTTTAACCCGTAAACAACGAACGACAACTTGGTCATCGGATACGTTTCCAAATGATTAAATTCACGATCAGTGTCGAAATTAGCAGCGACAAAATACAAGGGACAAGGCAATTTAAATTCACGGCAATAGCTGTATTCTTATAAATATGTATAGCAATAAGTAGAAACGTATAATTTCAAGAGAAACTAATCGCAAAATTATACCTGCGTCTGAAACGCATGCAAATCGAGTCGCGATTTGTATGCCATGAAAATAGATCAACAAACATTTGCAATAAATCGCATCGGAATTATCGATGTGACTCACTGACTATTTGTAATTCCTCTTTAATTAACTCGTATTTTATATTATTAATGTATTTTCGTCGTTAGCCGCAAATATCGCGATAAACGCTACATCACATAATTACGCCAGTCACGTCAAAGAGATAAATAATTTGACGAAGGCATTGTATGAGATAAACTTATTTTCAGTAACGTTTAATTATTAGCGCTTTTCACAATTTCGTGAAATTAATGCAGCGAGATAGCTAAACTAATGTCTTCGAGCGGACGACATATTTAAAGATCCAAACGAGATAAAAATGCAAAAGTCCTTTTGTTAACAAATATTCCGCGGCATGGTGATTTGAGGCTCGAGTGATTTCCGACAGAAATGTTAAACGGACCGCGAAGGCACGTAGTTCGCTGGAATTTCGTTATCTGAACTTTGTACGTGGGTCAGTCCGGATAATCTTCGAACGGATTTCCTGGATTGCATCGGGGGAAAAAGGATTCGCGCCCGATGTTATGTGCACGTGATTCCCTCTCGACTCGTCAAATCTGGTGGAGAGAGATGCACGCACACAAAAACAATCGATACGACATAACGTTTCGTATAGTCGGATTTGCGAACGCACTTTTTGTGTTGGTTTAACAAAATATTCGTATCTTAAAGCTTTTTTTATTTTCAGTTTAAAAATGTGTAAAATCGTAACGAAAAAGATTTTTGTACTGCGAGCCATATGATATTTAACACTCAGAAACTTCTATTTCTGCAAAAATTATGTTATTAAAAAAAATGAAGATTTTTCTTCGAGTATCTTATTTTTTTCTAAATTGTATTATAAATTCTATAGAGAAGGATCTTAATTTTTAATTATGGGTATTATATAATGAAATCTATAAAAACTGCTATTTTTAGATATAAAAAACAGAAATAAAAATAATTGCTGTATATTCTATACGTATACTTGCTGTTGTATTCTCTGATACTTTTCAGGAGTAATTGCGCCAATAGAATCAAATTTTATTTGTTTTTCTAAAAAAAGGCAATATAATTGATAAAAATTACAAAATAAATAATATAAGTCTATCCACGGTTAAAGATTAATCTGCTGTATCTTTAGTGGCATTCGACACACATTTGCAAGCCCGATTCATCGGTCAATTCAATATGAAAGGATGCACTTTTTAACGGATTTTACCCCCTGTGAAAATTCCATTGATGCTCGGTAATCGATGATTCACGGCTAGATATCCCGTAATTCCGATGATCCGATGGCTGATTTATTCCTCTGCTTCCCGTTCGTAGGCTACGCGATGGTTCGCATTTGTCACTCAACTCACGAACGGCGAAAATCTCTCGCATGAGCAGCGACAGAGTGTGTGCCGGCCTGTTTATCAACAACTGTTGGATTTTTCCTGGCGACCGCGCGTGGACGTTCGACGGCGAAACCGACCGCGTAATTGGCGTTACGGTCTGGTCGCGTCGCGGATTCAAAAGAGAGGAAACTCATGGGGAAATAAAACCGATGTTGCCTTTCCCTTTGCATCACCGACAGCCGTTGCGAGCGGTATCAACGATATGCTTTGGTAAAAAAGCGAGAGAGAGAGAGAGAGAGAGGAGGAGAAACGTTATCGTGTAACAAATATTTTCATTTTGTCCTTTTTTTCGGCACAACGCTGGGCAGAACCCAACGGAGCGAATAACCGGCGAGAATAAAAATTTGACGATCAACCGAACCGAGTAGTTTTCCGAGTTTAGCACGACGCAGAGAGAAAATAATGGCATTTCACATGTGCATTTAATGAGCGTTCTCTTGCGTGGAGTACGTACAGTTGAGGGAATTCGCGAATAACTTTCGGAATAGATAAGCGTGAGAACGCGTGAAAACACGTTCATCAGGATACACTTAATCTAACTGAACGCATGAGAGAGAAACCGGTCTGAGATGTTTATACGCAACGACGACCGGTAAATGTCGCGAGTGCGATTCTTCTGAAACGTTGTAACAATATGCGAGTTTCAGACATTTAAATTCATTAGCGTAATATTGTCCAGAAGATAAATTCAATTTGGCTTTCCAATGTTCTGCGGAAAGACGACGTCGTGAACTTTCATATGGCACGCGTTCGCTTATGAATGTTAATCGCTAATCGCGCAATATCTATCTCACAATGACGCGAAAAAAAAAATGCTAATAGCTCATAGCGACTCTCATTCTTCTAGCTTCGGATTAAAATTTATGATTTATCAAAGTTACATTAGATCAGTTCTTAGTCTTTTTAAAGTCACGAATACTTTTGATTATAAGGAAAATTTAACGAACACCAAAATCATTGAGGTCATAAAACTAACGACAAAAATACAAACATATTTTTTATTTTAAATTATAGATTAAAAATTACATAATAATAAAAAATATTATATTCGAAAAACTTGTAACTAAAATAATTCTTTTATAAAAATAGAACTTCTTTAAATCAATTTTAACGCGATACCTGAGCTTGTCGCTTTCACCAATATCAGATTTAATATGCGACTTGCTCATAAGCTGGAACACTTGTAACAAATTCGCGGAACAATGGTGTTCCCAGAAACACCGGCTAAGAACCACTGCATTAGATTAACTTCTTTCAGGAGTAAACTTCTTTTTGCCATCTCAGGCCCGACGCAAACCCCTCGTAAAACGCGAAAAGGCGGGAGAAAGTGTTGCGATATGAAAAAATGAAGAGGGAATAAAGTGGGAAAGGCTGAGAAAGGATCGGAGAATTCCCATAAGGACTTTATACTTCGAGGATGATCTACGGACCCTTACTCCGCTTATCTCCTGCTACGAAATATCATTACATTTCTTTCTTGTTGTGTAGAAAAGATATGTGGGAAAAATATGCGCGCGAGAATTAGATCTTTTATCGCATTACAAAAGATCAAATTTTCACATATAAATTTTATGTATTGTAATCAAATTTTCTGTATCACAATGTGAGCTCTCTCGTCGAGTCAATATTGCAAGAGATATTCATTGTTTTGTTATCGCTTTGTTATCGTAATGGAAAAAAATAGAGTTTGAAAAAATGATGTATTCATATAACTGGGTTTAAAATAAAAGAATATTGTTTTATTTAAGCGACACAAAAAAAACCATGGATTCAAAAGTGACCATTTTGCTATTTTTGCAGTATTTTTGTAACCCGCACGTGTCGTTATTAATGTTGCATTCGTCAAAAAATGAATTTTTTTCGCCGGCGACGCGACGAGGCGAAATATTAGCCGCGATGAACAAACGTTATGCAAATTTTCCGGCGGATTGCGCGACGGGACGTGCAGAACGCGCGGGGGTATTCCCGGACGGAATAAGATTCAAAGTCCTCCTAAAACGGTTTACTCGGCGCGGCTCAAAAGCACGAACAGGAAAACGACGACAACGAAATTAAACCGCACCAACGTCGGACACAAAGGTATACAGCGTCGAAATGAAGCGCCCCGTCGAGATGCGCGAAGACGACCGCCACGAACGAGATCCGAACCGCGTGCGCGCCGTCAAAACCCCTGAATATCCCCCGCAATATTTTCACGACGGGGGCAAAGCGCTAACGCTAATATTATACTGTCATGTTTCAGCCGCGGTACTTTGGCCCCGCGTTTGCACCGTGCGATTAATCGCGTTTGCAGTAACGTATATAAATTGCCGCTTAACGAATCCAATCAAATTTCGCTTTTAACGCGCGACCGTCGCGCGCATCGTCGACGCGCGGTTCGCGTTATTATTTCCTCGTACTGAAACGTACAAAAACGCGAAATGGCAGAACTTTTAACGATTAAATGTCAATTTACTGTTGTTGTGAAGCTTTGACGATATACGAGGCACACTCTCGTGAGTCATAGCGTGCAGCGGTGCTACCATGGCAACGCCGTGCCGCCGAAGCGCAGCGACGCTGAGGCGGCCGCGCCGCCGGGCCTAAGGCCCCACTTCTCGAGCGTCGTTCATGCCATGCGGTTTAGTGTTTTGAGTCAAGAGTTTTATAATAAAGAATTATTATAAGAAAGAGCTGTTGTCCAGAGTCAATCGTTCCTGTCTCTGTTCCTCTCGTCGGTACCGTCTTCGATCCCGCGGTCAAGCGTCCAACAGGTTATGGGCCCAGGGCACGCGGCCACTGCGCAGTGAGAGAGGATTCGAGGAGACTAGAGAGGACTGAGACGCCGATCTGATCGAGACGTAGTGCAAAGAGTTAGAAGATTTCTGTGAGTTGTGGAAATATAAGAGGATTTAGAAGGTAAGTGCAAAATTGACTCTCTCTGCTAATAAGCAAATGTTAAATTTCTCTATCGAGATCATTAGAGTTAGAAGGTTGCTTTTTCTTGGTTTAAATAGAGAAAATCGAGGTGAAAATTTTTTCTCTCCTCTCATAAGATAACCGGAAAAAGGCATGAAAATATAAAACGAAAAAAAACATTGCTTAACATTGGTGAAATATTAAAATCTGCCGCGAAACGAGATAGTTTTCACATGGCAACGAGCCGGCCAGTCGCGGCGAGTCCGAGCAGGTCCGTACAGGTCCGAGCAAGTCCGAGCGCGTCCAGCGCGCGTCTTTGTCTTTAGATGGCGCCTGGATGACGCATGCATCGAGCTGCCGGGCGCGCTATGCAAACAAAAGACTCGAGCCGAAATACAATAGTAGTCACTCTCATGTGTGCAATAAAACGAAACATAAAATTACTGGTTTTGAAAGTCATTACTATGCACACAAGTACACATGTGTATGTACATATATAAATGTGCGAGTATAAATACATGACTTAAAATCAAAAATATCCGGGTCAGTGGGGCGAAACTTGCTGTGCGGTTGAGCCTAAACACTGTAGAGAAATCGCGTTAATTCGTATGGGTCCCGCATGCGTGCGTGATCAACCTGTGCTTCGACTGATCTCATGTGCAGTGCTAGGGATCGCTGTTCGAAGAGTGGTGTGCGTGTGCGGATGGCCCTGCGGAAACGTTCGAGTTCTCGCTCTGAGCCATAATGAATTGCTGTGCGTTCTGCGTGGTAACAGTAGCATAAAAACATACTTTTTAGAGGACTGGTGTTAGAGTTTATTTGAATGTTTAGAGAGTATAGAGAAATTAGAGATATAAAAAATTTTTTATAAAATTGAGAGATGTTTTAGAGAGAAATGAATTGTATATTAAAATACAATAAGTATGGTCTAAATCCTGGATTAGATGTCTGCAGTTTGCGGAAATGAGGAGAAAGACGGGGATATATTATCCATTAACGAGGGAGATTACCATCTTGTTGAGTACTACAACAGTGATGAAGGAAGCGTGACTACTGATGTAGAAATAAACAAAGAGGAAATAGACGAGATTATAAACAAAGATGATAAAGAAAGAGGTAAAGTATTAGAGAAATCGAGAAAGCTGTGAAATGTAGAGATTAGACGAAACTCAATGGTTTAGATGTATTAGAAGTTTAGATGGTAAGGCCTTACATGCAATTAAGAGAAACCCAGTCAATAATTAAGAGCTAATAATTGAGTAAATTTTTTTCTCACAGCAAACACCAAAGAGATAGAGACCAGAGGAGCAAAACCTAAAGAGATTACGAGATTAGAGAAGCCGACAATTAGAGAAAACATAAGAGTGGATGATAAAATGGCATACAAACGACCTATTCTTCCCAGCAGCAGTAAAATATCATATGAACAACAGGAAAAATTAGTAGACAAAAGCGAGGATGGTGCTAATAAACTTGAAGGAGCACTCAAGTTTTTAGAGAAAGTAATGGAAAAAGCGAACACCACGATAGAAAATATGGTGAAGATGTCCGAAATCAATCTGGAAACAGAAAGAGTTAAACTAAGAAGCTTAGAGGTGAAAGGACAAACTAGAAAGAAGTTAGAGTACTTAGAAGCAAGCCAAGTTCAAATAAATAGAGATTCAGAACCAGAACCTAAGAGACAGAGAACAGAGGAAATAACTGAAGTTGCCAGCGCAAATAGAAAGGAGAATCTGCTAAAAGATAAAGATGTAGACATGCTAAAGAGAACAATAGAAAAGGAACTAAGCGATCACAAATTAAATATTAAAAGAGACTACAAGCTGACGCAGAAATCTAACTTTGACCTGTGGCTGGATTACTTAAAATCCGAGTTAAGGACCAACAATTTATTAGACGTAATAGATTCAAATATAAAAGGTCCAGAAAATCCTACAGAGATGCAAATTACTAAGAGAAAGGGTCTTGTCAGAGATATAATCATTAACCATATAGATGAATGTTACCATAAGAGAATTCTGTACGAACAAGAACCTAAAGAGATTTTAAAGAAATTAAGAGGCTATAAAAAGAGTGAAGTTAATGTAACGCATACTTCTGTGAGGGCACAACTTTATCAAATCAAGATGAGAAAAGATGAAAAAGTGAATGATTTCTGTGAACGCTTTGACTCAATTGTTAGAGAATATGAGTCGTGTGAGGATGCAGTACCTCTCACTGAACAAGAAAAAAGATCGTCCTTCTACCAAGCGATATCTTCCATTACGCCAGAGATTAGGAATGTCGACTTGATTAGAAGACAATCAAACCTAAAAGAGATGAGTTTGGATGAAATAAAATCATTCATTCTACAGCTAGAGGCGGAAAAGAAGGCTGACACCAAAGAGGAAATGAGAATACAAAGGATCGCACAAAGGTATCAGAATAACAAGACGGAGAATCGCTGTTACAGATGCAATAAAGAAGGACACTGGTCGAAAGACTGCCCGTTAACTGATACTGATGCGTGGTTTTGCTACAATTGCCAAAGAATCAGGGACCACAAAGGAAATGACTGTCCCAAAGCTGACACGTATTTCGCTGAGAAGTTTAAAGGAAAACCGCGTAAAAATAGAATATTTAATAGTCACTTCAAAAGCAAACAAGAAGCAGTTAAGAGAGGACAAAATAAGAGTAAACTTGAACAAAAAGGCTTTAAGAAGGTGAATAATAGAGGGAAAATTGCCAATAAAGAGAATCAGGATAAAGGTAAATTAAGAAAGGAGATAACGGCAAAATCAGCACAAAAGAAGAAGATAGAGTCAGGTAAGAGTGCATTACTAGTAAATTTAGAGAATTCAAATGAGTTTATTAATTTTATCGCGGATTCAGGAGCAACTGATCATGTGATAAATAACAGTATGATTTTATCTAATTTTAAAACTTGTGAAAATGGATTCATTAAATGTGCTAATAAAAACGAACTAGCCGATATTATAATAGATGGTAGAGGAGACCTTATACTACAAACAGATGAAAATAAAGAGAAGGTTATAAAATTAACAGATGTAATTGCAACAGGAGATGTGTCGGAAAATCTATTGTCTTTGAGAAAACTAGCAGACGAAGGGTTTAGTATTTATTTAGATGATAAATTGTTTAGAGTCTATAATAGAATCACAGATAAAACTATTTTAAAAGGAACGTATGAAAAACCCAATTGGGTTATACGTTTTAAAGTAAAAAAGAGTAAAAATGATACTGATAGAAATGTAGACTGTACATTGTATAGTTGTAGTGCAAGAGTAATTACAAATAGTGAGCTTCCCAGTCAATCGCAAGCAAACATTCAGGACAACGAGTTGTCAAATTCGGAGGGAGAACTTATAGAAAGTGGGAATGTTGAACATGCGATTGGGAGGGAGTGTGAAGAGAAGCTCATTAATACAAATAGAAATGTAGAGTCAGAAGGAGAGTTAAACGATTCAACAGATTTCCGACAAGGTATCAAATTGGATGACTTAGAGTCACTAGAGAGCATAGAAGAAATATTCACAAACTCAGATTTAGTAAAGCCAAAGAATTCTGAAAGGATTGATGAGGCAATGTTGTGGCATGTTAGGCTAGGTCATGCATCACTTAACTATTTAAAGAAGTTACAAAAACTAAATAAAAAGTTAGAGAAAGTAAAGTTCAGTGATTCCATATTAGAATGCGAAGTTTGTATAATGGCAAAAATGAATAAGTTACCTTTCAGAGAAACAAGGAATAGAGCGCAGAGATCACTTCAAGTCATACATACGGACGTTATGGGTCCAATAAAACCTAAATCCTATCCAGGACAAAAGAGATTCATAATCATATTCGTAGATGATTACTCTAGATTAGCTAGAGCGTATTCACTAAAGACGAAAGATGAATCTGGAGATGCGTTAGAGAAATATTTAATTTCAGTCAAAAATCTATTGGGCAAAGATGAGAAGGTTTGTTATATTAAATCAGACCAAGGTAAGGAGTTTACTGGAGGCAAATTTAGAGAAATCCTGAAAAGAGAAAAGATAGAGGCTGAATTCTCATCACCATACACACCAGAACACAATGGAGTTGCAGAGAGATTCAATAGAACTCTTCAAGAGAAGATAAGAACTTACATGTTCGACTCAGGATTGCCTAAGAGTATGTGGGAGTTAGCTGTTGAGGCTGCTGTGCATGCTTACAACAGATCTCCGCACAAAACCATAAAGTATGAAGTCCCGTTGAAGAGATTTGCACCGGAGGCAAGTTGCCATTTTGATCAGATAAAAAGATTTGGATGTATTGGATACGTAAGAGTGCCAAAGCTAAATTCAAAGTTTGACAAAAGGGCGATTAGAGCTGTACTGGTGGGGTATACAAACACGGGTTACATACTGTGGCATCCTAACACAAGGAAATTCATAGAGTCTCGACATGTAAGATTCAATGAAAAATTAGTGTACAAAGAAGTATATAAAGGACAACTAGAGGAGAGTAAGAGTACACAGATGCTAAGAGAAAGTGAAGAAGATAGAGATGAGAATTGGTTGAAAGAATTTAAAGAGGACGATGAAAAACAGGAACCGAGAAAAGAAGAATTAGAGGTTCGGAAAAGAGGAAGACCTAGAAAACAGCAACAAGAAATAAATAATCAGAAACAAGAAGTCGCACAAAGAGGAACTAATGGTCCAATAACAAGAAGTAGAGTCAAAAACAAACTAGAGTTAGCTGAGCAAGACGAAAATATTCAAGCAAGAAATCTTATAAAAGATATTAGCTTTGCGAGTTATATAAAATCAAATGAAGGTCAAAGAATAGAGGATAAACTGGAACACTGCCTTTTGGCATCTCTGCATAAAGATCCAGTTAATTATGAGGAAGCAATGACAAGTAAAGAAAAGGAAAATTGGAAAATTGCTATAAGAGAGGAACTAGAGTCCATGAATGCAAACCAGGTGTGGACTTTAATCGATAGACCAAAGAATGTAACACATGGAAAACAAGTTAACATTATAGATTCAAAGTGGGTCTTTAAGAGAAAACTAGATGTAGATGGATCTACAAGACACAAAGCGAGGTTGGTAATAAGAGGTTTTAAAGATAAAAATGTATATGATCTGAAGGAGACATATGCACCTGTGTCAAGGATGTCCTTAGTAAGATCAATGCTCGCAGTAATAAACAAGCTCAGCTTATATGCTTATCACTTAGATGTGAAAACTGCATTTTTGAATGGAGTAATAGAAGAAGAGATATACATGGAAATTCCAGAAGGATTAGAGGTAGATGAACATATGAAAAGAACAAAAGTATGTAAATTAAATAAGGCTCTCTATGGCTTAAGGATAAGTCCAAAGAAATGGAATAAGAGATTTTCAGAGGAAGCTCAGATGCTTGGTTTAGAGAACGACTTGCATGAACCATGCTTATTCACTTGGAGAAAAGAAGGTAAGATGGCAGTCGTATTACTCTATGTAGATGACATGCTACTTGCTGGTAACGACTTAGAGAAATTAGAGGAAATTAAGAGAAAGTTGAGTAGAGTCTTTGAAATGAAAGATCTTGGAGAACCCAAAAATTATCTAGGGATAACTATAGAAAGAAATAAAGAGGATAAGTATATGTTCATTCACCAAACAAAATACACAGAAAGTATTCTAGAGAAGTTTAACATGAAAGAGTGTAAACCTCACGGTACACCAATGGTCACTAGACAGGTGAGTAATAGACACAAAAAATGCAAACTTGAAACTCAAGAGACTAGGGATGTGACTCCGAAGGAGGAAATTAAAAGAGTGCCATACAGAGAAGCCATTGGAAGTTTGATGTATTTAGCAAACGCAACTCGCCCTGATATAACTTTTGCAGTTAACTATTTGGCGAGAAAACAAATGGAACCAACCGAAGAAGATTGGTTAGAGGTAAAAAGAATTTTCAGATACTTAAGAGGAACTGCTGACATGGGATTAACATTTAGAGGTAAATCAGACGAATTAGAGTCATTGACAGATGCTAGCTTTAGAGACTGTCTAAATTCCACATCTACAGGTGGATACATAATTAAACTGTTTGGAGATGCAGTGGCTTGGAGAAGCCACAAGCAATCTTATGTTACACTATCCACATGTCAAGCAGAGTATTTAGCAATGAGTGAAGCTTGTCAAGAGTTAATCTCTTTAGATAAGTCCATCAGACAAATCACAGGGAAGACGTTCTTTCCAATAACAATATGGTGCGATAATAAATCTGCTGGAGACTGTACCAAGAAAGATGGATGTCACAAACTCAAGATGTTTGATGACAGCTTAGAGGAAATTAAGAGCAGCCTCACTGAAAGAGAAGAAACGGGAAATAGAAAACATATGGCTGAAACCCATGGAGACTTCATAAAACAATGTGTTGATCAAAATAAAGTCACAATTAAATGGATAGAAACTAAAGAAAACCTGGCTGATATTATGACAAAACCTTTGCCTTTAGAAACTTTCAAATATTTAAGAGACAAAATAGCAAATTTAGAAGATAATAATGGAGTAAAGAAAAGAGTTAGAGTATAAAGATGTAAAATAAGAGGTTTATTAAATAAAATGATTAATATAATGTTAATGTTCACAGATAAAGAAAACACCCAATAAAGAGATAGAGTCAAGAGTAAGAGTGATAAGAAGAGTTCATATGACTGCCTGTGAATCGACAAAGGGAGGGAGTGTTGTGAAGCTTTGACGATATACGAGGCACACTCTCGTGAGTCATAGCGTGCAGCGGTGCTACCATGGCAACGCCGTGCCGCCGAAGCGCAGCGACGCTGAGGCGGCCGCGCCGCCGGGCCTAAGGCCCCACTTCTCGAGCGTCGTTCATGCCATGCGGTTTAGTGTTTTGAGTCAAGAGTTTTATAATAAAGAATTATTATAAGAAAGAGCTGTTGTCCAGAGTCAATCGTTCCTGTCTCTGTTCCTCTCGTCGGTACCGTCTTCGATCCCGCGGTCAAGCGTCCAACAACTGTATGTCGTCGGTAACGAGTTTAGCTTGCGCGCTAACTGCGAGAGCTACAATTTTGCGCGCTTACACGGTCAAGCAGTTAATTTCGCATCGCGAATTTAAATCGAACAACAGAGTCCTGTAATGGAAATATCATCCTCGAAACGAAAAATAAAAAAGGAATGAACGGAAAAGAAATGACATCGAGAACGTAGGATTGTCTCGCGAAACGAAATTCTACGAGAGAAGAGAAAAAAACCGGGAATTAAAATACACCGGGAAAAAAAGGCAGCGGGAGGATCGTGTCGCTTTTCCGGACTTCGGCAGAAGCGCACGTTCCCGAATTTACATTAGCGGGACAGACGTGTCTATCGATTCCCAATCGGAGCCGTCGGAGGGCCGTATGGGGGAAAAAAGAAGAGCGGACGCCGTCGAGCGCGGGCGAAGGGGCTGCGGCGGCGGGATAAATCGGCGGTACGCGACGGCAATCCGGTTAATTGAAATCCAGGTGTTCCCCGTCGTTCGATCTTGCTGCCTGAAATACGGGCGCGGCGCTCCCTCCGGCTAATTGAAATTATTAATTACCGAGATTGATGCACTGATCTACATCCGCCCTCTCCCCCTTTTGCCCCAACGCGGATCCGTAAATCCCACCGGGCCGGGCCTCGGCAATAAAATGCGTGACGCGGCGAAATAATGATGCGTCGGTATATTCAAATCGGGCGATCGCGCCCGATATTCTCCCCGAGGATATTGTGAAGCATGCAGCGCGCGGTCGAATTGTGCGATTAATTATGGAATTAATCGAACGATTAATCCAAGTGAGAACACAGACTCGATAGTGAAAACATATAATTTCATATGCAATTATATTATTGTTCCTGCTTGCAAAACGCTACCGCGTGTTTGTTCACGTTAAGAGGGAAATAGAAACAGTGACAGTGTAACTAATTAATTACGAATGAGACCTATGCCCGTAATTAGCCCTCTGCCACGGTTTACGATGCACTGACACGTGCGGCAATGTATCGCTGATACAGTCGCCGTCCTGCAATGTTATTTGTACGCAATTGCCCGACGCGATAATTGTCGTACGATCGAGTCTCGCAGCGAGAACGTAATTTGAACTTGATCCAACTATGCCGAACGAAGTTTTAATATAGTCGATGAGCGAGGAGGGACTCCCTCGTATCCCCTCGAACGCAGCGCGCGAAAAGCAGGTCGCTCAAAATGAAAAATTCTCCAATAGCGAGCCTATCGCGACCTCATGTCGCCGTCACGTCGCGAGATATCTGCCGCGGAGAATCGATCGATTAACGTAATTGAATCGGGTGAGAAAACACGGAAGTCACCTGAATGCACCCTCGAGCACGTAGCTAGCAGTTTTCTCCCCTTAACGGGAGAAAGAAAGAGAAGAGGAAGAGAGAAGAGAGAGTCCTGTCGATGACACACGTGTACTTTCATGAATATTGAAACGCCAAAGTGTACGGCCAAAACGTACTACAGGCAGAATAATATTTAGATCCGTAGCAAATAATAAATCGAAGCGGCGAGACGTCATTTCTCATTAGCGTGAAACCCGAATGAGATCGCCCGGATGAGAACAGAGCGTTTCGCGTTCCGGTCGAGGAATTGAAAAAAAATCTCCTTCGACGGGATAAGCGCTGCATTAATGTGAGTGAGTTTCTGTCGCGCCAAACCGCGCGTGTTTGTTCTATGGAAATTACTACCACACACGGGGCGAGTGATCAATAGTCGTTTTTGAAAACGCGTGTGTGCCTTTCAAAGCATGGAATATAGGTGTAAGCGAAAAGCGTACAGCAAGCGTAATCCACTTCCATTTTCCAAAGAGTAGTAATGAAAATGTGTCGCATGAAAGGTCAAATCGGATTTCCCTGAAAGGCGAACCTTTCACTGATTGACCGAGCTGTAAATGTTTAATTAAGCGAACGGCTCTGAAACCGAGCCAGCTTTTTCGAGACGGAAACTACTCTTCCGCTGACAAAATTATGGTTCACTGCAATTTTCAAATAAAAAGATTTTTATAGTATATACGAGTATATGCGCCATAATATTATATTCACCAACATGGCTTTATTGTGATATTAACATTTGTGATATCAAGCATTAACATTAAATGTTAAATATTAATTAAAAAGCATTAAAAGCGATACTCTCCCAAAGAGAACACTGCGACAGTTCATTAAGCATGCAAGTGAAACCATTAATGCACCCCGATATTTTCAACTTCCCTGAACTGTATTTAATTATTCCGTTAGGTTCATTAAATACACTTGAAAAGAGGTAGCGGTGGAAAAACGAAAACGGCTTACTCCTTGTCATTACACGGCCGGCCCAAGAAGGCTGCATTTTCGCAACTATTTTCCGGAGTTGGCGCCGCGCGATAAATAAAGTTTCTCTCTTATACCGAATACCTCAAGTCGAGAATCGGCTTATTAATACAACCAAGCTGAATGGAGAATTCCGAGAGCAAAGTTTACGAAGAAGTACGAGCGGCCCGGGCGTAGTGCGGCGAGAAAATCCTGTTAGTGTATTATAATGTTAAGAAAATTCAGTTATTTATCGCGAGATAATTGCTAATTGGAATGCAGCGTCCCCGAAGAGGCTCGCTAAATCGTTCGTAAGGATTAATTTTTATTTAACGCCGGATGCAATGAATATTAAACAAATTGATTAAAAAGCACAATTTACTAGTCAGCACAAATTCATGTTAATTGCAATTTACTGTTAACGTTACTGAATGGCAAATTTAAACATTTCGTATGTCATTAAAAATTAACTTTTAATTTGAGATACAATTAATGCCTAATGAAATATATCGAAAACAGAGTAAATTTAAAACTGCGAAAACGCCAAGAATACAGAATTAAAATGATATTAATATTGAAATATAATCGTGGCGCGCGCGGTTATATTTCACTATTTTCTCTGCTCAGTCGGGTCGAAGCGAAAGGCTCTTAAAAAAAGGGCGAGATAGAACAAGAATATAGTTGAAATTAACTGGCATTTAAAATGGATAAGCGTCGCGACGATTTATTCATCGAGCTCCGTCGAGCGCGACGGAAAAATTACGCTGCTCGCACAGCTGGTCGGTGTTTAATGCTAAGCGGGCGCAAGTTCAACAAATACTGTCAGGGGGGAAAAAAGACGCAGAGGACTGATCGGTATATTTATGGATACACGGAGCGAGGTACGGCGAGTATCGATCTCAAGACGTTCGACAATCCCACGTAGATTCGCTCGAGCTAAATTCCGCAGCAAGAAAGCACTTATACAGGTTGCGATACAGGTCGCCAACAATTAGCGTGCTTTAATTTTGGTCCATTCGCTACACGGCGAGCGGAACACCGTGACGGCGGTCGCGAAAAAGTGCAAATTTCTCACGGCTTATACATCGGAAAACAAACTAACGGCACAGGAGCACCTCCCTCCCCGTTAATGTGTAACGAAGTTTACTTGCGAGTCGAGAGATTTTGCGGGTTACCCGGCCGGAATATTTACGAGACAGCGAACAGAATTAATTATCCGCGGACAATTTCTAAAGTCTCGGTATGGCGGTGGACGTGCTGACCGGGAGGGAAAAAAACGGAGAGAAAGGGAGAAGGCTTGAAATTGTTCGCTCGGCAATCCGAACGGTCGAAACGCAATTTCGTTTCCGCAAATGCGCAATGAAGTTACGAAGTATTCCAACGGGGGACGATTCGAGTGGTCTGATTTTATTTTCACCGAGGTTTCCTCGCGCTTGCACTTCCGTTTAATCGGCAGAATTTCAATTTTCTCATTTTTGCCGCTCAATTTCGCTCATGAAAACCGCCGAAATGTGTGTCGAAAGAACTCGATAATTATTCAGCGTAAGCTAAAAACTCCGCGGTGAAGTTTCCACCGTATAACGTTATAACAGCTGCCGTGACAAACGGCAAAACGTTAAAACTATGTGCAGCGGCGGGATCGTGTACTGTATGCGAAAAATCAACGACATAATGCAACTCGCTCACGTATCTTCTATTTCTCTCTGTTCCTCATTCCATTAAGTATGGTTCGTCGAGTGGAGCGAAGACTGGGTGATAAGAAAAACCAAAGTTGTCCGCCGCCGCCGCGTGTCACAAGTTGGAAACTGAAGCAACTTCATTCCCACAAACGCCTTTGGCCGAGACCCGGTCTACGGTAAATGAAGTTCCACCTGGGCTTCCGGCGAATCGCAAGAGCCTGGGAACGCCTCTAAATTGAGAACGGAGAAAGTTCGCGGACAAGCTCGTCGAGATGTTTACGCGTATAGCTAGGAAAATTTATCGTCCCTCATTACATTCTTTCATGGAAAAGCACTCGAGTTGCCGTAAAAGATCGTATTGTAAGCTCGCTTAGCGATTCTTCATTCGAGATAAAATATTACGCACTCTTATATAATCAGTCGTGAATAAATTATATTGCACAAAAAATATGATGATTGCACATTCTGAAGGTTAATATAAAATTTAAAAATATTCATAGAAAAACATCGTGAGTTCAAAATATTACTGATAACAAATGGTTCAAAAATAACAATATCTTGTAATTTTACTTTGTAAGAATGGCGCGTGTAAACTATTCGCGGACCAAACAAATGTATCGATAGATGCGCTTCATTTAATAAGTCCTAATTCCTCACGGATCTGACCTACTCCAGAGGAGCGGCGCGTGTAGCCGATTGGTAATTATCGGCTACCTAATTGACATCTCGTACGATAAATTGGACGGCCGAAGTCAACCTAAATCGAAATTCGATAACGTTCTTCCCGATGGCCGACATATAATTTCATTTCGACTGATGATCCCTCGATCATCGCGAATTATTCCGATATCCCGGCCATCATTAATTTCGTTCGTTATCATGATGAGCAGTCACGAATCGCTCCGTCGAACGATGACTTAATTAACGCCTTCTTGCGTGCATTTATAGGTCAATTTATAGGTCAATCGATAGATCGATAAAGCTTTCTACAGACTTATTTTTATGATGGCGAATTTTAATTATGAATACGCGCCCGAAAAGTGATTCAATTTTAAAGCTTATCACCCCTCGGGCCTCGTACACCTTTTTGTCACTTTACAATAATTTGCATGCATCAATATTTCAATATAGATTGTACAACATTTGTTACTCAAAACTCATACACTTTTTCGTAAATTCCTACGTTTACGCCACGCTATTTTATCAATTCGATAAAGTGGATCTCGAAATTGAGAACAGCTTTCGAATAATATTAAATATCAGTTTGCAGATAAATGTTCACGGCGTAATGACCGACGCGTGTCATTTCCCTCGTCGGCATCATGACATTCCAGATATTAATTATCGGCTACCGTTTACAAGCTATCCTTGCGTGATAATGACTAGTTGCGCAAGCTGCCGCGTGCAGGGTACAGACGCACTTGAGATGCATCGTTCGTTAAGCAATTATCACGGACGTTAGACCGGCCGGATAACGGCGAACCAGATGTCAAGTTCAGGCTAATCGTTCAATTAATGTGTCTTGAGCATGGTCACGGTCTCCCGCTCGGCTACACTCCCCCTGCATTACCGTTTTTTCCGCGCGACTGACGTCGACGAGATTGCAAATGTCGACTCGAATGTGGAAGTAATCCAAGATTCTCGTATCGTCCCGTGTAATATCGCGTAATATCACTAATATCATGTATCTCGTGTAATAGCTCTTCGTTGACAACGCTTTCACGTTCTCGGTTTACATCGTAAAACATCGAAGGCTCCAAAGATCCAAAAGAGCGCGAAATTAGATTGAAGCTCGAAGAAGCTTATTTTTCCACATTGTAACGAGCTTTCTTTAAGACCAGAATTGTTTCCGTTTCTTTGTTTTCTACTCTCTTTGTCGTACAAATTGAATCGTGCAACTCTGTAGGAGATTTCGCGAGCTTATCGACAATCAATTTGCAAGGCGTACAGAAAAAGGGCTGACATATTTCAACTATTCTATTTCTCTCGTTACTTTGTGTTAACTTGTAATCAGATTAAATAAATTAATTTAAAAAATTGTTTCACCGTTATATAGGATATATCCCTTCTTGCTTAATTCATCCGATTATAAACCATTTATCAAAAGCAAAAGAAATCAGTGCAAATCGAATTTCCTTTCCCAACGTTCTTTCACCTAAATTCATCATAAAAATTAAAAACCTATAATGTTATTTATTAATTAAAAAGACAAGAATTAATTTCAGCAAATTTGTTTGATAGGTTGCTTTAAATTTATACGCATTTCATGATGATGTACCAATTGTCCGGCGAACAGACGAGACGAATGAAAGGGCGCAAAAATCTCGCGGAGAAAGAGAGACGTTTATTTATCCCGGCGACGCGCTTTTATTATAGTTCGTGGCCGTCTGGGCTGGTTCGGGCCATTATGCTTATGCCTTGGCGCAGCGCAATTGCTTCGAGCTCGTAAATAATCCCGATGAAATGGCACGCTCTCATAACAATATGAGAAATACGGTAATCCGGGCGTCTGCGAAGCGAGAGGATGAGACGTACGGCGTCTCTTCCCTCCGCCTATCGTCGCGCAATTCTTATTATCGCCGACACGACGGCAAGTTTCGTCGCGCGAAACTTCGGGAAGGAAAGTAATCGTCCCCCCTGTTGTACCGGCATCTTAAGCCCCAAGTATCGCACCTTAAGGATCCGCCACCGCGGAGTAGTTTCTTCGTTTCCTCGAGTACGATCCTTCTCCGGTCGAGTAATCCTGTTAACCTCCTTCTTCGTCTAGAATCTCTCTCCGGCCGCGAAAAAAAGAAAGTACAACCCGATCCGTAACGACTTGTTCGATAAGTTTTATCGAAACGCTTCTCTTTTCTTCGTTATTTTACTTTCCTCCCGCGTCACCCCCTTAATCACTGGTATCCATCGTCGTAATTCGCGCGACGTGCACGCGACATCAAAAATGCGAATCTCTAATCCCGCGGTATTTATTATTAAACTCGAATCGGTATCTCGTTATTTGCATATCTCTCTGTATAAATATTCATAAAGAGGTTGGAAACGCGCGCTACGTGTATTACTGAGGCTGAAGTTACGTACGTTTCGTTGTGCTTAAAAACAAAAATTATGAATCATTTGCATATCCGTTTTGTGCAAGTTGTACATTCATAAAGATACGACGGCTTTTACACGAATAAAAGAAAAAAATAGTCGTTAAATCTCGCTAGAGTGCATATCGCTCTCTTTTTGACCGCGAGATATAAGTACTTTTTACGATGACATATTTACCATGTTGTATATACATTCGCGAAGATATGATCTCCCTAGACCTTTTCAAAGTTCACGTAAGTGAAAACGACATTGCAGCGAAAATTATGAAAATAAAATGGCACCACGCAGCTCTCCGACGATACAACGCGCAACGTGACGTTAAGTACGTAAACGGCCGGTTTTAATCCTGTCCGTGTACCGTTTACAACGTTATCAAAAAACGTCATATTCGTTTACGTGCAAAAGGCAGTCGCCTTAAACGCGCGCTTTGTCGCTGAGAAATGTTATACCTGCACCGGAGAAATTGAACGTGTCGCGAGGATTATAAGCAGCTACGTTCGAGCCCGTAAATGCCCTTTCTTCAACGTTAAATTGAACGTTTCATAGGACGGGTCCGTCTCGGAGTTCGCCCGAGAGCCCCGGCGTTTTTCTCCCGTTTATCTTTGACGTCGCATAAAAGTTAAGTCTCATACATACAAATCGAGTTCCACGCGCGGCGCACACCACGCGACATTCGCGCACACGTGTATAATCTGATATTTCGTCGACCTGTATACCGCCTCGTCAACTTTACATTTTTATGTAATTCATCCATTTAGCACACCGCCATCGCCCTTATTCGTCCCGCTGCGACTTGACAAACTCACGAATTATTCTTATACAGTCACTTTCACGTAGGTATTCCACCAAATAAAAAATATATTTATGCAAAACATCATTGTCCCTGTACTATTGCAATAAAAAATTGCAAAGGAAAAGAAATAGTCAAAAATGAGAAAATCATGTTTTGATTATAATCGATGTAATATTATTAAAGAATTGAGCGATTAATATCAAGAATTTTTCGAGATAATATTATTAAATGAAATTTTTGAACACTAAATAGTTTAATAAATTATATGAGGTTTTCGAGCAAATCTGTCTATGCAAATGCAGAAATATGTCAGTGTATTTGAATTACGACAGCTTACACGTAATTAGGAATAGCTTAAAGCAGTAAATGCTTGCCGCAAATTTATATGTACATGCATACATATATTAATAAAGCTCCCATATATACGAGATATATCGATGCATTGTCACTAAATGCAAATGCAATTATCGGAACTGGCAACAATAAAAGTCGCGGACGGTTGATGAGATCGACAATGACCACCAATTTCGTCAAACAATGTGTCCGAAATCACACGTAATTACGATGATTTGATGTCACCTATGCGGCGGTTGCATTGATTAACGTTATGTGTTCGTACTGCTCGGCATGTGTAATTAATTTCATTAAAATCCGCAATCGAAAGTCAATTGAAGTAATAGACAACATCTATTTTAACAAATTCAAGGTTGGTTATTTGTAGAGTACAGTTATAGTTCATCTTACATACCAGTAATGCTAATATTGCTGAATGTCAGAACAAAAGTTATACTAGAAGTTAAATTGGATATTTGTATCCAATTCGCATATAAAGTATAAAAAGCATTTTGATATTTCACTGACTAATGTAATTTTCCGAAACACAAAACTGTTCGATAAAATATATTTCGACATGTCAATACAAATTCCCTCCATCGTTGCAAATAAATTTTATGGCCTTAAATCAAGACCAAAATAGGATCTTCTCGATAAACTCAAAAATACGCGCACAGTGGTGAGACTGTAATTGAACGCCGACCGGAAATCAGTATTGAAACATAGGATAACGACAATCCGATGCAAACAACAGGAATAGTCTTTTAAAGGGAAGAGAAAAATCAACGCGTACACATTTCAATAAGCTATGTATTTTAATAAATTATCAAAAAAATGCATCTATCAGAAAATTCGCCGCGTGATCATTATTATAGTAGATTTTTCTGGAATAATAGAAGGGAAGGAATTCGTTTAATAAAAATTCTTTTCCACGCCAATACATTCACTATATAAAACTACATATAGAAACACAGGCGTATGCACAGAAAAACAGACGTGTAATGACATGGAAGTACATAAAATATTTTAGATCTAAAAAATTTGCCAATTCGGACTGCCAATAGACATTTTTCGAAGATCGACCTAATTGAGTCTTGCAAAAAAAAAGCTTTCGCAAAGTTCGTGTTTACTTGACCTAAATAATCGGTCGACAATAGGAATCGATCTCCACGCTGCATCGCTTTTATCGGTCACAGATTTTCAACGTGATCACCGCGGGTCTTCTCTAACTGGAATAATCTCTTTTGAAGGGCTTAAGCCAATTTTCTCTAACACAGTCGTATTCAGGCCACAGATAGCGCGGAAGATCCTCCGGAAGGATTTTTGTTCATTTGTGAAATAGGAAAGATTGGCTCTTTTCGTAACAAGTTCTTTCTTGAAAATTGCAATAACTTTTCGTTAGTATTCTCGAACAAAGTACGATATTACCGTCGACTCTCGAGCGGAGACATAAAGGCTTTCAAGTGGCTGCTTGTAATCCGATACAGCAGAAAAATCAGCCGGATATCACTGGTAGTCGGAGTTCCGACTTGACTGAAACGAATCGTCTGTCCATCACCCGTCAGAAAAATGGAGCACTCGACTGAATGCAGAGGTGAGCTCGGAACGACGGGAAAAACGAGTTACGCGGACAATCGCCGGGCAATGAGACGTCGGGAGAATCGCGCGCGGAACGCGACGTGATAACCGAAAGAAACGCGCGCGGTTCTCATCTCGCGATCGATACTTGACTCGGTGTCATCCGACGGCGCTCTCTCTTTCGCCGCCGATCGCGTGCCATTCTTGCGAAAAGTCGAAAAACGCGACAGAAATGCGCGGTCGAGGTGGGCGATCATAGAAAGGGTTGGCGATAGGGGGACGGGGGGAAGGAAAATAGCGTGCAAATGGAAAATTGTGATCGGACGATTCGACGAGGCGATGCGACGCACTCTCGAAACTACGAGAGTGCTCCGTTCGTTTTAATGAAAGCAGTCGAATGGAAATTGCGATTGCGTTCCATTTCGGTAATTACAATTATTGCGCCGAACGTTAATTAGCTGGGCACGATTTTAATAACGTTTTTCATTAATTGCAGTCGCGCGACAGAGTATGAGTTGTCGTCGGATTGCTACTGATGTGCTTAGGCTTAAAGCGATAGGATGATAAAACTACATATGTTTAGCTCTGTATTAAATACGTTTGTTGTGAATTAATACCTGATGAATTGTGCAGTGATTTTTTTACCGGGTCTTAAACTGCATTAATCGCAACATGTGCATTTTCTACATTTTTAATCTCTTCTACAACTCATACAAATATAATTGAATGTGCTGCAAAATGTATTACGAATTTAAATAAAGAGGCTTACGCAGTTTCAAACGTTCGCAAATTTCAAATTGTCATTTAATTATCCATCAATTCCAAACTATTCCTATATGACGACAAACGAGAGAGAGAGAGAGAGAGAGAGAGAGAGAGAGAGAGAGAGAGAATACGCGCGCTTTGTAATAATAATGTCGGATTTATACGAGTCTAGCAACATCGACGAATTAATCTCTCATGAGTAAAATCTCCGTGATTCGCCGGTCGGAGCAGCGGAGCGGCCGGCATTAACGTACGTGACTAATGAGTTTATTTAACTGCACGGCGACAATCGGGCGGGTGTGTAATTCACGAGATATATCGAGTTTGAAGAGCGATCGCAATCACGCGACACGCCCTGTGGTGCCCGCGTCCGTTTGTTTCCTCGCGTCGTAATCGCGAGCAGGTAATTTCCTACCGCCACCGTCGCACGTCGTTCGCATTTCATAAGACGTATGTGTGCCACGGATGTATAGCTCCAAATGTGTAACACGAACGGGAAGTTTCATGAAATTTATCGAACTAATTCTAGAGCGCCAGAGTTAGATGCATTACAAGTACGTATATCGCGCTCCCGAAACTCTGTCAATGACAGTTTCTTTCAAATGTTAACCGCATTGTGGAATGCGTAAGTGAGAATGGCAGAAAAAGATACTTTTTTCCTATTTAAATTATTTATAACAAAAATAATAAAAATTTCGCAATTGTGGATAGTATTCTAGCTTGATAGACATCATTTTTACGACACCTGTAAACATCTCAATCTATTCCTGCATGCCTCCGTACGAGAAAAAATGTAATCAGCAGCGTGATAGCGATCTAATCTCCCGGAGTGCTTTAATCTACAAATTCATTATAATTTGCAATTAAATTGTAACTTTCGCAATTTCGCATTTCGAGGAGCACCGACGTGCTGTGACGAAAATGACCCGCGGCACGGTAAGTAAATCGAAAATGCAGAAACAAGCCGGATGGAAAATTTTGTTTTCCTTCTTATCCGCGAGCGTCCATTCCGTGTAATGCTCTCCTGCGGGAATGGAAGAGTGCAAGGCGAGGGGGGCAATTGTAACCTACTTCCGTTCCTTTTGTCGTGTCGCTGCAACGTGCGCTTTTCTCGTACGAAAGGCTTTTTCCACTTGCCGTTCCGCCGGTCGGTCACATACGCCCGCCTGGACCACATGGGACTCTGCTTGCCGTCTCGTCCCGATTCAATTAACGATAAGTTATCTGGGAAGGTAAGCCGATGAAGAACCGAGTCCTCTTGAGCGGGGACTTCGCGAGAAAAACCTAATGCCAAAACACATGAAACGGCGAATGCGTGATGCGCATAGATGTATACCGTGAGCGAGGTTCTTAGACGCTTACTCGATTCTAAGGAAAATAGAACACAGATCGAAGCTGTAGCTGTTCTCTATTATCATGGAATTTTCGTTCTCTCGGATCCCGCGTTTTCATCCGACTCGACAACGTTACGCATCGCGGAGCGGGCTTTTACGGAGTATCTCGAGGGCTACTGTCTTCGACTTAACGTCTGAAGTACCGAAATAAGCGCGGAAACAAGTATCAGACGCTCTGCGTAAGAGAGCGCTTGTCATATACTTCTATCAGGAAAGAAAACGAAACGAGACGTTGAATAACATTTTCTTCCTAGCAAAGATCGGAGCTTCTCTCGACAGAGGATCGAGAGAGAGAGAGAGAGAGAAAAAAAAAAGAACGTCGCGTTAACGTACTACTATACTTGCGTCCGTCATGTCTCACCGTGCGCGAACGTACTGATACCTAGGCGGCGAGACTTTGAAAGAAGCATTTTTCCATCGGCTGCTCTTTAATACTTCAAAGGTTAAAACAATGTGAACAAAGAGCTTGCAAATGAGACGGAAATTACAAATTCAAGACGTAAAACCGAGATCCTCGTAAGAAAAATAACATTAGCATATTATAAAGTATCGGGTAATTGAAATCAATGCCGTTGTTGAGATCGTCGCGATAATCTGATTAAAATGCATGGAATTTCAGAAATCTGTCCAATTTATATTACAGCGATATATCTCTGAATGCATCGTGCTTCCCTTCGATAAATTGAAATTCGAAAAAGTCGAGCGTTTAAAATATATATAATATCGATTGATTTTTCTAATCAATCCATATTAGTGTGCACAGTATTTAAATATTGTTCTGTTTTCTAGAACCAAACTGCTCTCCGTGGCGAATATAACGAACGAAAAAAGGCATGAGTTAAAGCAGGAACGCGTTGAATTGAATAGATTCAGTTCATGTTTCCGACGAGAAGAGAAAAAGAGCGTCGCTTCTATCCGTTCATCCTTCGTGTCTTGTCTTCGCGATATAAGAGCGTTCTAGATATGTCTCGAAATATACTTTATAATACGACCTCGTTGAAATGAATCGTTAAGTTCTTGCCAATCTGCCATCCCATTACGTACATACAATTTTAAACACGACACTTTTCACTTGTGTAAATTGTCGGTCTAATAGATAATGATTGAGCGGACCTAAGTAAGAGGCGGGTGTAATACTGTCTGTTAAGCGACGTTTTGTCAATAATGCAAAGCCTAGCTTCGTCCAAAGATCAATGATATCGCAGGCTGTCAATGCGATAAACTGTAATGTAACAGAGGAAATGACACTTTGTCAATATTGCTGTTAATGTTACGAATGTAATATCGGCGAAACGTTGTCTATGTTATCTCAGACATGGATATCACTTAAGATCTTTCAAATAATTGACTATCGTTTCAATTGATTATTGTGAAGAATAAGTGAAGAATAATAATCCGAGAAAATGTTTAATTCGTTGTCACAAATAAAGATAATCATTCTGCGCATTGTACACATTGTTTCATAACAATAATTGAACTCGTTAAAGTTTATACGATAGGAAGCTAAAAGAGAGTAGGTATTCCTTGCAAGGAAATAATTTGAAAGTTGCAACGAACGCGCTTACAACTGTAATATGATGAGAGTAATGTAAATGGCAGAGTGCGCAATTTTTGAAAGAGATAAGAAAAGATCCTTCTCGAGGAGCATTATAGCTGCCATATTCGATGGCTACGTTACTTCGTAATATTAGGACAAGAGAGAAGGAGCGAGAGGAAAAAAAGAAAGAGAAAGATACCGCAAAGAGATCCCTACCTATTTCCATTTTCTTTGTCGCACAGATAGAGTCAACGGCGTGCCTCTTCCACTTCAAGGGCCATTTTCCGGCTATCCCGTCCGACTGCTCGCATGTGGGACATGGAAACTCTCCTTTTACGTCGTCGTATTGCGGATACACGCTCGCATAAAGCTTACGGCTAGTGCTGATTTCGTGGTCGTTCACCGACGCGCGCGAGCAGGGGGAAAAGTTTCGGTTTGAAATTGCGCCGCGGTACGAGTTGGTCGTTCCCCTGCAGCGGATCCATCGGCCTGAAAGTTTCAGGGCTGATGCGAACGGGAGGCGAGCATATTTTGCGAACAAAGTGCAACGCGGCCGGAGGGGACGAAAATCGGGAGATATTCGGAGGAGAGACCGTCCAAAGTTTCTTTCCCCGTGTTCATCGAAAAGAGAGAAATCAATCTTGGTCCGTCGCCATTCTTAACGATTGTAAATTGAGGGGCAGGGGTTACTTTCTAAGAAAGTTCGAGCTTTGAAAATTTGATTTCCCACGAAAGATTCTTGGGCCAAATTCGGCGCTCAGTGTTGGCGCGAATTCGCGCGTATTTTCGGACAAAATCGATCTTCTGTCCTGGTTTCCTGAAATTTTTTACGTTTCTCATAAATTCGTAAAATTCTCCAGAGCAAGTGAAAAATAATAGAGTAACTAAAGTTTATCAATTTCCGGAGGTGGTATGACGTTGTTGTATCGAAATTCTATTATAAGAACTCGAAGTAAACACGAGACTTCTCTCTCAAGAGGACTCGTACGAAATTAGAAGCAACGAACTTTAATTAACACGCGATAGCATAAGCTTCACTTTGTGCACTTTGTCAACAACAAGACCTTTCGCGATTTTCTTGAATAACACAAAAGGCTATAAGGAAACTGCAACATGCTTAACATAAGATAAGCGTCTTTAATAATTATAGATTGAGCTTCACGTGTTATGTGTAAATTTCACAACATTATTGTTTCTTTCTCTTTTATTTCGTTGTCGCTGTTTTCTTCTTCGTACACATAATCGGTATATGTTTTATAAAATGTTACTAAACAATATCATAAAAATAATTTATTTTCCTGTTCCGTTCACTGTTTTAAAGCGCACCAATCTTGATTGTGATTAATAAACAAATAAGAAATCTATTTTATCGTAACTTAATATTTGGAAAAAGGCTATTTTTCGCGATTCGATGCAATTGCCGCTCGAAGAAGAGCGACAGCTGCACGTTTCATTTCTCTAATCCTATTTTCCAGAGCTGACGATAATGGATCGACACTTCATTCCCGGAGTACGATGGGACCAATCACGGATCGTTCACTTCGCCTGGTTAATTTAATACCGTATTTTATCGCCAGCTTACTGCACTCGCCAAGGGGTAGCACATTCCGGCACGTTGCGTAAACCGTACGCCGAGATTTAATTGCAATATTGATAATAAAATTTATTCCTTAACGGATCGAGAAATTGAAACTGCTAAGAACGATCTTTTTGTCACAAAAAAAATCACATTTTGATTTTAAATTTTCTTAATCTTAATTTTTAAAAATGTAAATAATGATGCTCTATAAAACATACAAAAATTAAATAATTCCTTATAATGTTAATAATTATGAAAAAATAATGTAATATTGCTTAATAGAAATAAATGATCTTCTCTTCATTAAAAACGTTGTAGCTCGCCTCGTTTGTCGCTAATTTTATCGGTTGCGGTGAATCTGCGTCAAACCGCAGGTTTCGTTCTCAGATCACTCGTCCAATTACGAAGTTTCTAATTAAGAAGCCTTTTTGCCGACGAATTACAACATCAGGGACGTTTAGGTGCTCCGTAAGGGAGTTTTAGCTCGAACCTTTAACGGTCCCCTTCGGGGCGACCCATGCCATTCCGTTCATTATGCCCGAGGTAACGACCATCACGAAATGTGCCAAATTTAACTGGCCACTGTATTTCGGTGACGGTTACATGCACGTTCACGTATATACATTATATGTATGTATGTATGCGTAGATATATACCTATATCCATAAATGATGCGAAGAAGCTAAATTGGGGCAAGAAATTCCGCTCGATTTCGAAGGAGAATTTCAGCTCTCGATTGCCAAAATCTTAGCACGAAATGGAGAACAAAGTAATTAACGACAAAATTTACGGACTATGAAACCAATTTCTATCGAAGCTATTCCTGATTAAATTGAGTATGTCATTGAATATAAATCAATATATAGAACAATCTATTGTATTATCGAGTAGAAGATCCTTTCTCCACAAATTCATGTTCTACACATAATTTACTTTTAGAGATTAAAATTCGGTTTTCAAACTTTTCCCGAAGATATCGTAACGCTAACAATCTTTGCCACAAGCGAGATATTAGCTACGAGCGAGATATTGAAGAGAGTTTTCATCGTTCGCGTAATGTGGTTTTTTTAACGAGAACTTTCTATAGGAATCACTTTTACCATCTAGTTGCGCAGCTTCGCCGCGTTCTTCGAAGAATTTCAAGCTCTTCTCTCCCGTTCTCGAGTCGCAGAAAAAAAAAGGGTAGCCATACCGAGGCCAAGTTATCGAGGTGAAGCAACAGTTTCCGCGAAACGGACTGGAGCGTGAACCAAACTTTGATACGCCAATTAAAAAGCGCGGAGATTACACGTTGTCAATCGTAAATCGATATATTCTTAACTGCGCTCGCGACGCTCAACTTTTTGCGGCATAACAATCGCTTTTATTATTTCATAACTATCGATATGACAATATAAATATATCGATTAATCCGTTAGATATAAAATTTTAATTAATTGAAAAATCATCCTCTCTTGCGGTAACCGCGACGATGAAAAATTCCCGATTGCGAAGAAGGGCGGCATACACGAAACTCATTAAATTTATTAGACCGATATTTATGTGGCGTATTAAGTCCTCCGCGCTGCGCGATTTACGGCTCCCGATATAACGCACGGTCGAACGGATGTAATTTCGGAATATTAAATTTTCCCCGTCGACGTTACGTATACGCCACACCCACGTGCATAACGTCAGATTTTTCCGAGGAATACGTCAGACGATTCGCGCGGACAATAAAAGCAGATTAACGAGGAGCGTTGTTGGTCGATGGGGTTAGTGCTATTTTTAATCCTTTCAAGGTGCGCCCGTCAGAGAGAACCGATTTGACTTCGATCAATAACGTTTTGATGCACCGCTAACTCTTGTCCGTTACAGTTTGGAGGAGATTTTAAACCGCCATTCTCGTTTCCAGGTATAAGATTTTTTATATAAGATCTTGCAAGTAGATCTTTGCATTTTGCATAACAACAGCCGAACATAAAAAATTGTTAAGTTAGATGTACACTGTTAAACAAGTGTCAAATTATACTCAATTTGAGTCATTTTTAACTATTCCATAGGTTGCCACTGCTCCTACTCAATATTTCATCAATTTTGACTAAAAGGAAGGTAAAATTTTGACTAACATGGAAGTTAAGTTAGATAAGGTTTACTCAGTATGTCGTTAATTTTATCTCTTTGTTTTGGTCAAATTAACCGAATATTGAGTAGGAGCAATGGCGACTCATAGCAAATCAGAGTGTATAATAAAACGGAGATAAGTATAGAAGCTTTGTAAATTATCTTTCAACGCGCGATGCTAATCTAAGAGTAACTTTGTATTTATCTCGTTCCATTAATTCGAAATAATTGCACCTCCTCGTAGCGCATTGTATTATGATTATAATCGCGCGCAAGTTTCGTCGACGTCGGTCGCGCGTCATATATTTCAGTGAAAATTTTCCAGCGCGAGAAGCTATTTTCCAGCGGTGTATCACGGTGACTATAGGCGATTGTCCGTCCGGCGCAAGCTGCTTCTCAAGCGGGCCGTCCAATAAATCCATTCTATCTTGGGCGAGCACATTTTTCGTTGCGCCGCAGATTTCCCGGCGCGGGATAAGAGCCGTCCCTCGCGTTTCATCTCTCCTTCTCGCCAACGATGAAAAATTAAGAAACTTCTATTCGTTCGCCATCGTTGTTAATATCCGGGCCTGACTTTTATTAAAATCGAAATTATGAAGTTGCCCCGAATCCTAAATTCAGACGCGTCTTCCGCAAAGAGAAGCTGACTCGACATCTTTCCCCGTCGATAGACTCGTCCCTCCGTCACGCACAGCCGCTTAGGGCCTAAGCAGAATGACTAACTTATCATTTCAAGTCTTCGTCTTAAAGTAACACATAATCCTGCGTCTTATGTCTAAAGTCTTAACGTTGCGCTATCTATATTCACAAGATTTTAGACATAAGACAGTATTGTGCGTTGCTTTAAAATAAAGACTTAAATCATAAAACAGATTTTGAAATGATCAGTCAGCTATTCTGCTTAGGCCGTAATTCTTCGTCGCAACATGAGAAAAATAGCCACGTTTTTCCCTTTTCCGCGGAAAAGTCTGGGTGAATTAACGCCATCGCTCGGCCACTTATATCGCGCCTTTTCTTCCGCGCGTGTCCGGCCGCCGGATCCGCGCGAGAAAGCGTGCTAGAGCTCAAGGGCCGGAAACGGCATCGAGAAAACGGCACGTTGAGAATTCATACCGAGGACTCCTTTGTCTCCCGCTATTGTCGCGCGAATTCTCTTTTTTCGTTCAAACCGCCGCGTCCTGTGACACCACCTAACCCTTCCCCCCCGGCCCGCCCTAGTCACCCTCAGCACGGAAAGAATGTCCTTCTCGTAAATGCTTTGACGCCGACCATCGCTGTCGTTCGCCTTTCTAAACCTCGCGATTAATCCTGGCGCGCTTTCTCGCTGCCGGTTCTTGTGCCGTCGAAATATGGTATTTTCGTACAGCGCGCGGATGACGCGGCCCGTCATAAATTTCACCTTAAGTAGACTTTCTGAAAGACTGACGTGAAACGAACGGGAGAGGTATATCCTCATGCATTTTTCACGTTTCCTCCTTTTTTACGATCCAACCGGGAACGGCGCTTCTGATAAATAACGTCAACTTCGATTATTCTAAAATAAACATTTGACCTGAATTTTATTATTGTTTAACGTTGCGGTTAAAGCGTCCTGCCTAAAAGGTTAATTCCTCCTGAAAACTTTCGAAAACTGTCCGCTCACGCTCGGCATCTTCGCCCACATTCGTTAAAATTCAACACCCTTCAGTCCAGCGGTGTCGAACCGATTCTCCTTCGTGCCTTTTTGATCCCCGGAAAAGGATTATGGTAATAAATATTTTCACGAGTATCCGACGACATTGTCCAATTTTTCTCACGAACGAGTTTAAGTCGAAGGTGAAAAATATTTTAAACTGTTCTCGTTCGAGTAAGAATAATGTTTCGAGTGGCAAAATGCCTTACGTCGACGTAACGCCCGTCGTAAAGGTAAGAAGCCGTCGATCCATCTATTTTACTCCATAAGCGCGTTTTCAACAGCGCAAGTGTGTAATAATACAACAAAGTGTACGTCCAACAAAGTGAACGTCCATTATTTACAGGATTTCAGCGAAATACATCATGTAACATAAAGAGATAAACTTTTCAGCGACAAAAAATACATATACAGTGAGATTACGCACACATTATAATTTCAAAAGCAGGCAATTTTTAGCCTTTATAGCATAAATTCATACAGTCAGATAATACGGATATAACAATAACACGTCGTGCGTGAAAATTATGTAGCAACGTCGAAAATGACTTTTAATTCTCCTAATGTTAGTTTGCTTTAATAAACTACATCCCAACGAAAAAATTAATGTGATGGAGTAATGAAAACGATACGACAGATCAATTCGAGATTGATTGAGCAGATAAAACGAGAATAAAAAGAGTGAATAAATTTCAATGCAAGGACGAGTGCATAAAGTTTCATGATGCTGTAAGAAAGCGCGACAATCCAGACGGCTCAGGGAAAATCCCAGTAACTAATGCGGAGCAGTGATGCGGCGTGCCAAGAAGAAACTATATGTATCTGGCACGCGCAGCAAACCTTGTATCGCGACAAACATTTCAGAAATTTTCCGCGCGGTCGCAAAAATAAACAGATCACGGTCGGTGAGAATGAAATAAATTCTCAAGTATGTTAAAAATAATTTCTCTTTGATGAAGAATTATTCTGCTGTGAGCGCGAGAATATATTTTGAGCTTCGCAAAAATGATCTGCAAAAAGTTACGCTGATCATTTGCGTTTATATCGCGAAACCGTTCGTTAGAGGACTAGGAAATGCGACAAATCAATATAAATTGTTGCAGTAGAGTATACATTGCGAGACGAAGAAAAATAACGGACGACCCTTCGTTATCCACAATGCCAGGCTTTATTAATTTAACACTCGGGTGCACATGCAAAAAATACAGTTTTATCTTCATTTGAGAAACAATGAGTCTGCGCAAAAAAATAGAGGGTAATTAACAATTCCGTCGCAATCATGAAAAATTGAAAAATACCGTTTAAAAGGGATGACAATTGTAGTCGACTCCGGATAAATGGAAAAACAAACAAAAAGAAAGAAAAATTGTGGAAGGCAAAACTATTTGATACATTACGGTATATCAATCATGAGGCGCATTATTCAGGGATAAATAGATTAGTTGAAACTTTAAACAATTTGTATCATTGCCATACGTAGTAAAAACCAACAAGTTTAACGGACAACTAGGGCGATCAATACTCAGTATTGCAAAAAAACTATTGAATAAAAGATGAGATCGTTTATAATTTCATATAAAGTGCATTATCATAAAAAGTTGAGCTATTATTGCGCTAATTGCGGAGAACAAAGGTAGCTGCCGAGAAGGGAATAGTAGAAGCCGAGCGGGAGCGAACTTCCACTGTGTGTCCGAGCTATTTTTGCACGGTTACGAAATACGAGAGTCCACGAGAGAGCGAGAGATCGTTAGGGGCGGTAGAGCGCGAGTTAACGGTTCGCGGGGTGCGCATATGATGCACGCCCGGGCTTTCTCTACTTCTCGCGAGTGCAACGAGCCGGCAATCCTTTCCGATTGGCTGCATTTGCGCGGCTGCCGAACGGTTACCGGTGCATTCGTCATTGCGAGAGAGAGAGAGAGAGAGAGAGAGAGAGAGAGAGGTGCGCGGGCCCATATCTCGCGAAAGAGGCTTTTCGAATTTGCACCGACAAGCGTGCGTCACTCCGGCGCGGCCGTCCATAAATAATACCCCATACGCCGTGTCATCGCGCTCTCTGCGTTCCGACGGGTTCCGACACGCGCGATAGGGAAGTCGTTGCCGTTTATTACACGACGCTTAATTGGCATCGTTACGTTCGCCCACCTCTGCGCCTTCGCATTAAACTTTCCTCAGTTAATGCGCCCATTGCCGCGTGTTTTTAGATTTGCTTGGACGTACAAAAGACATGCTAAAGCCACGAAATTTATGTAAAATCCAAAATATACACTGAAAAAATTTCTGGTTAAAAATGGACAAATCAGAAAAATCTTGTTATAATAGAACTCAATATTTAATAACTTATCCTACATGATTTATTTGTCCCTTTTTAATCAGAATTCTTTTCAGTGCAGCTAAAATAAAAAGCAATTTATCTAAAATAGTTAATATATTAATATAGTTTTAGTAATATATTAATATGCTAAAATGTACTAATACATGTATTAAAACTATAGATTAAAATCAGTTAGATTATTGAAAGTATTATGTTTATATCGCTTGCTTCGCGCTCTGAATTTGTTTTCTCTTTTTTACAGCAGATTTTGTAGTTTTTCCAATCTTCCTGTACCGCAGGGGAATCTGCTGGTGATGTTACTCATTACATCGGATGGCTTTTGCATGCAGGGTGTGCACGCTGTTGATAAAGCGCCGCGAATGTTCAGGGACCGGCCGTTGCTGATTATCGCTGAACAAAACCGTTTGTTAACCGACCCCGACCACCGAATTTGGGCAAGTGCCAACGGATATCAATAGCAATGCCAGACACGAATGAACTTTCTTCCCTGCGTGCGCGAACAATGAATATTTGCATGCGCGTGCTCGAAAATTAAATTAGCCGCTGACGAGAGTGGCCGGTCGCGCGGTCGGATGTATTATATTATACATACATGCTCGATAATCGCGCGCAGACACGTTGAGGCATGTAACGATAACAAAGCTGCCGACAAGTAATTCCGCGCGTTGATTAGAACGAAATATATTGTGTTGTTGCATCTGCGCTCAAGTTGCGTCGAAGAGCATAAGATTACGGTGAGAATCATAATTAAACAGCTGTTATAAAAACTAAATCAAAGAATCAAACACTTCTGCGTTAAGATCAAAAGAGAGATTTCCAAAGTTCGGTTTAAAAGTGATAATGTACTTCGCATCGCGAAAGTACTCTCAGTAGTTAAGTATCCGATTAAAATTCCGTTCAAAGAAGATCGACTTAAAGTCAAGCCAACAAAGTTTCGTTACTTTTGCTTGGAACTAAATCGAATAAAATTTTTAAATTTTCGATCTCGCGCACCTCGGAGATCGAATGCGCGCTCGTTTATTTTACACAATATTTATTTACCATTGAATAAAAATATGCAGTTTTTTTTCCGTCGATGTAAATTTCAACTGAACGGACAGATCGCTCGGGAGAAAACATTTCGAGGAGGAAAAAGAATTCGTTGTAGCGAACAGATAAAATTCTGACGTTAATGATGCAAATCAAAGTTTCAATAACGGAATGCGACAACAAGCCGGTTACATATTTAAACGCGAGCTAAAGTGTTTCGCGCTCGGCGAAACGAAGGGCAGGGGGCGGTGGACGGCGCTCAATAATGGAAGTTCGACCTGCAGTTTCGCCGTTGCGGCGAATGAATTGCATATTTGCACTGTAATACTATGTAATACCGCCGGATACCAAGTTTGTTCGAAAACTGTCGCGTTATATCCTGGTCACGTAGCGAGAGCCTTGAGAGTTTTGCCCCTTCCGCTCCTTTCCAGCCGCCGCCGCGCCGATGCCGCGCCGAGCTATCGCACGTCATCTACCCTACTTGGCGAAATCCACGAATTTTCGAAGCTGTGCTCGACGCCATGGCAAATTGCTGAGAGCGCGCCGGGAGCCTCCGAAATTGCGCGCACGTCGATAAGTCGTTGACAAACACCAATTTTGCATGAATAAGCATCGTGATTTACTTTCGGATTATCCTCGGCGCCGGGGGCGCAGCTTCGACAAGCATACTTTCACGTCTCGCACGCTGAACGTTAATCACTATCTAATTAACAACATCGTGTAATTATCGATTTACGTTAAAATAAATTAATCCCGGCACGTATCAATTTTGCAGATTGCAACGTGCGATCGCGTGCGTTGTCCGATAAGCAAAGATTATAAAATGTAGCGCGGACATTTCGGCTTGACGTTTCGCACTTCACGTCGACGTAATGATACGTATTATGTAAACATATATTAAATATATATCCAACAAATTTATATTAATTGCAACAAGATTGCTTATGTATGCAATTAATAAACTTATCGCCGATGCATCATTGAGACGAGTCGTCCAAATGATTGACACGCGATACAGGGAGCAAGATCGGCTGTAACGATGCCAATAGGCCGCGATCGACCGCGATGAAGGCAGTTGGCAGTGATCGACATTAATGGAGGTAGTAAGACGGTAATCGATAAGTCGGAGTTGAATGACATAATCCGCCCGTAATCACATTACAGGTAGCTCGATAGAGGCTCGGCGCAACGACGGAGGAAAGTGAAGTTTACGTGGCGCGTAAGAAGCGCGTTAATTCGGCGCGATTTGAACCCCCTCCGCCTTCCCTTTCTCCGTCCAATTCGTCCACGCGTGGCTCTGAAAACGAGTTTGTAATCCACCTGCAACGCGTCAGCCGGCTTAACCGTCAGCTCGCCGGTTCTTGCAACGCCCGCATCTCGCCTGCACATGGCGCGACGACGAACGGCCGCGAATACCGAGGATTGTTCTCCTCCCGACGAGACGTTTTTACTCTTGTAGCTATGAGTAGTTGCGCGAGAGCGCAACTTTGTTTTTGTTGATCCTACGCATACTGTACGTCCGCGCGCGAGCTATCTACACTGTTAAACTCGTAGTGTCAAATTATACTCAATTTGAGTGATTTTTAATTATTCCATAGGTGGCCACTGCTCCTACTCAACATAAAAAAAAAATTTTTTATATACAATAACCCTCTAAATCTTAGAGGATTTTACTCTGATATAGATCTCAAGAGGATTCCTCTGAAATTAAGAGAAAAATAGTAAAAACAAAATATTTTTTATTTTATTGAAAGAGGAATACTTATGTAAAACAGTAGCAAAGCTTAAATATGAGATTATGGGAAAATTCACTTTGAGCAGAAAATATTTTTTTTGGGTGAATATTTCATTAATTTTGACTAAAAGAAAGGTAAAATTTTGACTAACATGGAAGTTAAATTAAATAAATTAACAATATATTAGGCTTATTCAATATATCGTTAATTTTATCTCATTGTTTTAGTCAAATTAACCGAGTATTGAATACGAGTAGTGGAAACCCATAGGAGTTTACAGTGTACCCCAAAGCAAAACACGCACTCCACCGTGCAGCCTTGCTAATTGAAAGTGACGAGAAAAATTTCGATTTGCTTGATATACGCCGAGAGAAGAGCGCTCCTCCGTCAATTACGCGCGTGCGGCACGCTCGAGAGGAAACAATCGTCGCCAGTTAAGTGGGATACCGATCGCGTTGATAAGGTAGCTGGATAGACGACATCCGCCGTCTAATGGAAAACGCAAAGTTGGAAAGTGCGATCGTTAAAAGTTAAATCCATCGCCTCTCGAACTGCGAACGTTCGGGCGGACGAAGAGCTCGACGAAAGTGAGGGGGGCGGAAATAAAGATGAAGTACGAACGAACTGACCCGATTTCGAGCATGCTCTGCTTAATTTCTCGCGGCAACGGGCGGCAATTAACGCCTTTGTCCCGCCGATCGGATCGGATAGGATCGGATCGCCCCGCGACTCTTATCCCGGCTTAATTGAAATAATGTAGGCGTCAGCCCGTCCCACCTGCTCGCCCGCGCTTCGCGCTTTGTTCCCTGACAGGTGTACTACATACGCGGAAGCGTTCTCTCGTTGCTGTCCCGATACCGCCCCGAGGCCTGTGAGGCCGAAGGCCGAGTGTGTGCAGCGTGTGCCTGATGAAATTCAATTCTGCACAACGCTTAGAGAGGGAACGTCGATCGTGTCATCTCGCAATCTCCGGCACTGTGCACATGATCGCTACATAATTAATTTAACGCGGCAAAAATTGCACCGCGGGGAATCAAGACCGCGAACGCGCGCGCGCGCGCGATTATTAATCGCTCTCGTTGAGAGGATCGCGAGAGGAGGGCGCGTGAAATGCATGTTACGTATAATGTTAGCCGCTTTCCGCATACGCGTTTATCGCGCACAGGCTGCGCTGACCGCACCATAGTTATCGATGCAGCTCCATTACGCAGATTAAAATAGCTACGCGAACGCCACGCGTCGAGCGATCGGCAGAGTCGCGTTTCGTGACATTTGAAATTCTCGGAAGAACGGCTACGCGAGTCAGGGAAGATGGTATTCATCGCGGGGAAGATTAATCGATCGATCGGATTGCGTCGCGAATTCATTTGGCAACGAATCGACAGATAAGATGGATGTAACTTCGCTCTACTTCCCCGTCTGTTCTTTACCCCATCCAATCTTCACTTTCGCAAACTTCGCCCGATATCTCGATCTTCGTCACGACCCGGCGGAAACGGCGCTCGCCGTTGGGTAGATGGGACACGACGTGGTCCTCGAGGTCGGCTGATAATAATCGCAACAGGATTCGTAATTATCCGTCGTGAGTCTCGCTCGCTCCGGGAAACGCCCGTTCACTTTACTCCCGTTCGCGATTTAAAATTACGAAGAACAAAACCCTTGACATTAAGCGCAGCGCCAAGAACTCTCTCGAAGGTCAGCGTGTTGCCCAAATGTAATGTATTAGTTATGAACGGGCGATGTACATATACGTGGCTTTGTGATTGTGCCAAGAATGGCATTTCGAGGCTACTGATGTGTAACACGAAACACTCGTGAAATTCTCCATTTTGCGATTGAATAAAAATATACCATTATGCTTTCCCGCTAATTAAAGGCCGCTGGAATTAACGAACAAAAGGATTCGTGTTCTATTTTCCGTGAAATGCCGTGATAGAGTAATACTTCAAAATGTATCCAATTTCACCGATGGAGAAATAACAGCTGTTGTTAAGATGATATGGTTATTCATATGATGTTCTTCATAACATGGTCTAATTAATTCTATTATCTGATATGCCAATTTTTAATCTTGGGGTATTATTATCAACATTGAGATAATGTAATATGATGTATAATAATAATATAATATATAAAAGTAATTAAATTATGAAGTATTTATTTCGAAAGATATTCGTATAATAATTAAAACAAAGTTGAAAAGTAATGCATGTTTACTTTTGTGCGTAGATTTAAACATATATATATATATATATATATATATATATATATATATATATACATATATATATATATATATATATGTATATATATATATATATGTCATAAGAATTTTAAAACATAGAAACTGTAATAATTAATCGATTTTAGTGATTATTATTAAATATATTATATGTATCTTAATAAGAAAATTTTTAATATTTTAAATAATACTGTGTAAACACAGATTTACATTCTACTAAACAACAATAGCGCTTGTGTATCATTTAAATCATTAAGTTAATTAAATCTTCATACATGAGAAATCATCAAAACAAACAATCTTTGATAAAAATAATATTTAATGAATAATAACAAAAGATGCAATTTTGTGCACTGATAGCTTATTATTGATACCTTATTAATTATTACGTGTCATTAATACATATAAATAGAAATATAATATGTCAATTTCTGATAATAACATATGTGTCATTATATTTCGAATGAAAGATTCTATTGACAAGAGATAAAAGATAAAAAGTAATAATAGGAACAAATAAATTATTCGTATAACGCGGATTGTATCCCGGAAATATTTTTCCATTGAGTACAATGGCTCTCCCTTGCACAAAGAATCAGTTTCATGAAAGAAATTTCGTGGAAGGAAAAGTAAAAGAATGTCATTTTAATATCATGAAAATAAATTAGTATCTTACTTTGAAAACAGTATTAAAATAGCTAACTAATAAAATGTTAAAATTTTCTTTCAATAATTTTATTTATTATTCAATTAATGTCTGAAAAACATTGTTGTTTACGGGGCTTTCTCGCTGACAACGACTATTCTTTATATAAAGATCCGAAAAAGGAAAAAGGAATAAAAAGATTACTAAACAGACACTCGCTATGCACTGGATTTTTATAGCTCGAGTGAACGTAACTCTGGATAGCCTGGTAATTTTGCGGTGCCGTTAATCAGAGTCGACTATTCTCCGACGAGTGGCTCACCACGAAATGGCTATCGTCACTCCTATCCGAGGCAATCCTTCCGCGATAACTACATCCTTTCCACAAAGCGTCGAGGAAACGCCGCTGCGCCTCGAAACGTAATAGCCGTTAACGTCGGGATATACTTGCTCAAATGTTTCAGCGCACTCGAAAGTGTTTAATCGGACGGATTATCAAATAAATCTCGGTAATGAGGAAAATGCATCTGAAAACATGACAGCGCGGAACTTTTATAGTCTCTGGCAATTTTAACACGTCACATCCAGACGCCTGCGTATGACGCGTTGAAGAGGATCATATTCTTTCCCAACGCCGCGCGGCGCCGTAATGCATGACAGTGGAACGGCGACAATGTAAAAGCGCAGCGAAACGTTGGACGTGATAGTCTTGTACTATACAGTGAAAATCGCTGTGGGAACATCGTTAAAATCATGCGAGATCATGATAGCATACTTGACGAGGACCTAACTAACGTGCCATTGATTCGAGGATGCGAGCTAAATAATCCAATTATGCCAAGTTTCACTTAGAAATTACACGCTCGATATCTCGATACTGTTGTTTGAGATCGTATAAACAATCAAGCCAATCTGCATCGTATTACGTATTGTGTGCGTATTATATTCTCTGCAATCCAAATTCACAATAACGCAGAATTACCTCGCTAACGTGTCTCTATATTTTGTTCTCTCGCGTAAATCCTTGTAAAACTGTTCTTTTATAAACGATGTATACAATATTATAAAGTTTTGTGCTTCTGTATTCATCTTTTGTAGAAAACTTCGCAAAATTGTTCGTAATTTATAAATGATTAAATGATTCTAACACAAATAAAACGCATAACAAGTTTATGAAGTTGTGGTGCTTCGAGAAATATAAATTTAGAATCGCGAATTTTCGGCGGCAGTGTCAAATTAACCGGATGGAGAGCCAAACAATGGTGCTCATTTCAATTCGGCCGCGCGATACTCGCGCGATAAATCAGAATTAGACGTTGCTGATAATTAAACAATCGACAATGGAGATTGGAGTAATACCGGCGGAATCGATTCGGGGTTGCAAACGAAATTAGTCTCACGGGCGTCGCAGGACCGCGCGACGTGCTGATTAAACTTAATTTATGTAATTACAGTTGCCAAGAAGTGCCATTGTGTGCCCCGCGAACTTTCCCTGCGACATAATATAATGTAACGCCGCGCACTTTGCCATGGTCGATGAGAAGGTAATGGATTGCATTGTTTCGCCGTTAATACGACGTTAATATTGAGAATATCGCACAAGTTTAGCTTCCTGAGTTTAGTATCTCCTTTGAAAATTGCGCGTGACAGTTATATTGCTGATTAATGAAGATTTCGAGGACATATATAGATAATTCAAATGAGAATCGCGTATCTTTGCATATGGAGTATTTTTATCAGATCAAATCAATTTACCTATCTAACTATAAATTAAGTTTAATTGTTAATAAGCTACGTTGCCTTAAAAACACTATTAATATTGTATTTGTTATTCTGTTAATTATCAGGTTGATGCGATGTTTTGCCCATCTCCCAATAAATATATTTTTCCATTAAATTAAAAATAAACAAAGAAAATTATTCTGCTAAATCGCAAAAATCAAGAATTCACAAGTAATGTGTGCTCACGGGAAAGTCCAAAATCACGATGCTCAGTCGACGCAAAAAAAAAAAAAAAAAGCTGACGTTAATCGACGATAGGTGATTTACGGAGGATGAAATGGAAAAAAAGACTAGCGTCATAGTGGCGGCTTTGGCAATCGGGATAATGGTATTTCTGGCTATCAGCCCGTACAGAGAGACGCTACAGCCGATACAGCCGGACATCTCGCCGTTCCTCGCTTTACCGCGGTCGACCAAGAACGAGGATTAATCCGCGTTCGGCTAATGATAGTTCCCAAGTAGTTTGCCCAGTTTCTACTCTCCGGCCAGTTTCAGAGTTGCCGAGTATATATCTATATAGTTACCGCTAGACGACGATGCACCCGCGAATTTTGCGCTATGTGTACAAGAAAGGGTGGCGGTTGATCTACCGGTCACTTCGGGAGTAAGGCCGCAGATGTAATCGCGTTATCGTTCACCGCTAACAACCGTCCCGAGAGCGAGTCCACGCGCCCAGACATCTCTACGTAAACTCGCCGGTTTAATTCGCTAACAACGACAGAACAAACGAGCCCGGATGTTCTTTGTTGAGGAGAGCGGTCCTTTTTAAAAAATAATTACAATTCTTTTAAAACCCCGTCGGCGAGCTGCGGAGTTTAATGTTACGAATAAAAGCATACTCGAGATTCTGTGAATTTCCAACCGATTAAATTATCCATATTATAATAACCGACAATGAAGGCCGCAAAATGAAAGCTCGCGTCTAATATTTAACTTTCCCAAATAAGTTCTCACGTAAAAGAAATATAATTGTATTTCGCAGATTGAAATTATTAATTAATTAATATAGATATCAACTTACATGTACTGCGTAAAAGCTTTCCGATGTGTGTGCGCGCGTACATATTTTATGTTATTATTTTAATTATAATGTTAATTAATAATTAATTAATAATTATTCTAGGAATATCGGAAATTGATTCAAATGCATGGAAGTTTGAAATGTCTCGTTCTGTATGTTTTTGCAATATTTAAATCTACTTGCTTGAATTATGTTGCAATATCGGATCGCTGTGGCACAGATTCCCGCCCGGCTGCGCGGGAATGGACGATCAAACAGAACATACGTAAGCACATTAGTCCCATTTAACACGTTCCAGTGGCTTTGTCTACGGTAGCCGGTGTGTTTGTGGTATAAGCGTCGAATAATTGGGTTGCCGGAGCGTGTTCGGACGTAGGAGGAAGAGGAAGACGGGGACGGTCCGCGCGCGTAAGACAGAGAGGGACGCGACATATCAGTTGTCGCACGTGACTTGATGCATGCAGGCGATTGCACGTGTCGATATGTTACTGCATCGCTCCATCGAGCAGGACATGACGAAGATCAAAATGCCCTGCGCTATGTCACATAGCGCGAATATCAAATAAACTGCCTCTCGCGATATTGATGTAATATCGCGAAATTGATATGCAAAGCTTTCGAGATCTGCGCGTTTTGCAGTGAGTGATGGAATTTGAAACGTTTAAAAATTTAAAACATTTCGGGAGATACCTTAGTTCTCGCAAAAACGTAACACACTTTCCCCTCATCAATTCATTGCGGTTAATTATAAGGTAGAGTAAGCACGGGAGGAGAAAGAGAGAGAGAGAGAGAGAGAGAGAGAGAGAGAGAGAGAGAGAGAGAGATAAGCAACAGTCGCGCTACAAGTCAGAAGAAGCCGAACCGACTCTGTATACTTGTAATGAGCTTCTCTCGGTGCGGCGTATTCTCTTAATCAGTGAATTGCACCAAGGACGGAATACACTGCGTTCCTTTGACGAGAGACACTGAGAATGGCAACGCACTGTAAGCCGACTGTAAGGGAGACCTGCGTGTAACTACGGGACGGTTACAACACAGCGGAGTCTACTCTTGTAAGGGAGCCCTAGGGCGAGTTAGTGACTAGACAAAGCTATGAGAGGATGTCGCCCGCTGGGTACAGATGGGACACACGACGCCTCTTCCTCCTTCACGAGATGATATCGTATCTCCTCGACGTCCCAGGATAATGCTTCGTCTCTTTCTAAAGGCTAACTCGCCTTGCGACGTCAGAATCTATAGAGCCGCAAGGAACCGTCGCTCAAGAGTTCGGAAATGGCTCTGGCTTTGAACTTACGGCTTTGTAACTTGATAATTAGCCCTTGACTAACGCGCTTCCATTTTCCTCCCTTAACTGACACGTTGCCCTCGGAGATACTTTAGTTGCGGGAAAAAAAACCTTCGCCAGAAAATCATGGTTGTAACTTTTGAAAAATGGCATTTAAAATAAACTTTAGCTTTCATCTAATATAGCTAACAATAAGAGCATCAAACACAAATCGTATCGTAATAAGATTTATATTATAAAATTATATAAATTTAATTACATTTTCAAAATTCTAAAATTTCCTTTGACGTCAAACGATCATTGTCGCATACAAGAATTTATTTTCTACTAATTTAAGCTGCATTAGTCATGTAAGATTAATGTTAGAAAGTATCTTTGAATGCGGTATTACTTTTTGCCATCCAAAAGTATTATTTCTCGAATGCAATGTCTCTCTTTCTCCTTTTCTCTACGGATTCTACACGTTTTTATGATCGAATATAGATTCCGTAGTAATGAATTGGAAGGCAAAATTTACGTAATGAAACACATTTTGCATTCAGTCGATAGCAGATACGACGCTGCCTCCGAAAGAAGATAAGATTTGAGGTTTGATGTGTCAAATATGTATATTACATTCCTGAATATATTCGCTTTCGAGAATCGACGAAACTTGGTTTTTAATAAACGGTGCGAGGAGAAGCGGAAGAGCAAGTGCGAAAGACACAAATAATTTAACGATTGCCATAGCGTTATTGCACTACACCGCGGATTCATTTTGTTCATTTAACTCGAGCGAAAATATCAGACGCGCTCGCAGTGCCGTACACGCGAAATTAAATTTCGCTGTATATTCCGGTATACATTTACGTTTCTTGCGGCGAAATAACGCAAAAAACTCGTTGAAAGAGATCTGAAGCTGGCGCATCAGTTTTCAGGTAGTCTTGTATTTTTTTTTATATTGCATATTATATGAATTCATGAGAACTAGAAAAATAAGCAATGGTTGATAAGATTGAGTTCTTATTAAAAAAAATTAAATACTTGCTCGACATTTCTAACTCTAAATCTATTAAGAGTTTATTTTCGCAGAAGAGAAAATCAAAATGACGTAATACGGCAGGTTGGAAAGAGACATCACTAAAGTCCAAAGTGCACTTTAAGTTGCCTCCCACGAACGAGATTTCACACACGTACGAGCCAACCAACTGACTACTTTCTCTCATCCAACACGGCTGATTACACTTCGAAAACATTTCGTGGTAACGTTCGCCGGTGTCATCGTCTCGAAATCCACCTCCAACATCCAACTACGTCATAGATCAAAGATCATTCGAAGCAGCGGATAGGGAATGGAATCTCAAATCTTTTGAACTTGTCACTCAAAATTAACGAAAGCGTAATCAATATGTATACATCAATATACCCGTTAATGTACGAATAACTCAAATAATATTATACTTAATTCGAATCATCTTTATCCTCTTTAGACTCCTATTACGTCTACTTATTAAGTCTTTTACGGTAAATTTATTATCGGAAATTCTAAAAATCTAGCCACAGAATCATTTATATAACAGTGTCATAAATAATCACAAACAACGTATTTAATTTGCAATTTTATTTCTGTTTGTCACTTCACACGCTATATCATGGAATTTTATTAATTTGTTAATTTTATATTTCGTAACATTTATTAATGTCATAAGACATTATTTGCAAATATTTTTTTATACATTTCTACTTTTTATGTCATATATTATTTTGTCATCACATTTTGTAGCATCAGTTATTAATTACACAAAAATATCGACGAGCTGAAAATCTCGTTATGTTTGCTATCACTCTTGCTATTCAATTCCGAAAGAGAGCTGTCCAATTTTTTGCAATACTAAATTTCACATCGTGACACTGCGCGATATGTGTAACCAGCCGGGACAGAAGAGGTTACACGGTTAATGGCGAATGACATAAAATACGGCATGGGAAAGCCACGGGCAACCCGAGACGTTCTCGAAAGAGAATTCGAAAAGACATCTGCCATTCGATCCTAGGCATCGAACGGAACTCGATGCTGCTAGATCGAAGACGAAGAGAAACGAGCACTCGGCGCTGAGAGAACGTGCAACATCCGAGATCCCGGGCACGTGTCTGAAAAGTTTCGGGTTGGAGGAGGTGTGAGAAAAGCCGAGAAACTCGAGCGTAAGAAATTGAATAGTGGCCGGAGTATGTGTACCGCTCCGGTCTTCGATAGCAGGCGTAGCCATCTTCTCAATAAGGAATTACAAGAAGTTATAGCACGCTAGAGTTCCGTTGTGCTCAAAGAGCAATAAAACTAATTAAACTTGGAATTAAAAAAAAAAAGATATAACCCATACGATTCTAATTAATCGCGGCTACGTAGCAAAGAAATGTAAAAACGTTTTCAAAAAAGCATACAATAAATGGAAATGTCACATACGCTACAGATATTAAAAACATTGCGCGATATATGGAATAAGTAGAAGGAGGTAGAAAAACTAAATGGAAATAAGCGAAGATTAAGAGCCGCGATAAATCGAACTTTAATAGTAATCGCAGTAGTTAAAGTCAACGACCCGGAGCAACAGCGATTCCGACCTAAAGCAACTTCGATCTCGATCAGGGGCCACCTACTCAATCTGCTTGGTCGTTCTTCTCCTTCTCTTGCTCTCACCCTTTCAGGTTCTTAATCGTCTTGAGCTGATTCGTATCCGAGGGTCGTTCGTCCGTGCAGATGCTCCGCCGTACTATTGCCGTATCTTGCTTGTTCTCCTTCCTAGCTTTTCCCTCGACGCCCCTTCGCACACGTCGGGCCTCGATTCCTTCTCGCATTTCACTAGCGATTGCTAGCTATAAGCTCGGAAGATAGATCAGAGGAACTTTGTAATATTGCAGAAATCGTGGCTGCATCTCCTTTTCGTTGTCTTACAGGTGTTTACACTCTTCGTACAAGAGCCCATTCGGCGTGTAATGGGAGTATTTCGCGAGGAAATTGAAATCTCTCGACTAACTCGCGCCCGAGAAATATTTACTCGCGCGCTCACGCTTAGAGAGACGGAAATTGATTATTGGCAGAGTTTGCAGAGAGCACATTATAGAGAATTATTATTTACGCTGTATTTAATTGCGTAACTCACAAGTAAACTGTAATTAAATCGTAAATATAATCAACTTTGTGACGAAATGTAGATGTGCCAACATTCGTTTGATTACTAATCAGAGCTATAAACGCAATGTGTCGTTCGACAAACGAACGAATCGCCGGGAATAACAGCAGGAGAGAGATAATCGAGGTGGCAACGAGTGAATCTCGACAACAGAAATGCAGCTGACGGCCGGAGAATTGATAACGGGATAAGATAGTTTCAATTTACTTCACTCTCTCGACTTTCGCGATGATTTACTGCCACATTCGAAGATATTATCAGCCACTGCACCCATTTACGGAGAAATTATTGCGCACCTTCTACCGAGGCCATAGAATGTTTTCAGATACAGAGTGCGGCTCGCGAAATATGTTGTCATACGATTTTCCACGTTATTTATAACAGAAGGATTTTCGGGAGAATGTTACGATCGCGAGTAAACTCACTGCAATTTTTCCGTAGCTCGTAATATATCATCTGGGTCGTGTTTCTACCGTCTTCTACACACAGCTGCGGCACAAATTTGCATGCTCGTGTGGAGTATATTCGGGCATTCGAAAATATACTCGAAGCAAATAACGGGCGGTAAAAATAAAAATATTCTAACGCGCGCGATAAAAATGCGTATTAGTACGTAAAAATTCGTCGTGTTTCAAAAAACGTGTATATAGAGGCAAACATATTTTTTAAACAATCGCAAGATCTAAAAAAAACGAACAAGATTATAGGACGAAATAAAATCGAAAAAAAAAAACGATAGAATGGTGATTAAAGCTAAAATCCAGATTCCCCGGACATTTCGACGCGTGTTACGTGAATAACAAGACACAGTCGCTCGCGGCGTTCTCTCTAGAATAATTCAATCGCGGCTCCGTCTAATTTAACGATTCCGTGCGACGTTCTAGCGTGCTGAATAAAACGCACGTGATCTGGCCGTGATCCGCAGAAAATCTCTCACGTTCGCGTAATAGGTGAATGCACATGCAATGAGAACAGATGGAGGAGCACGTGGTATCTCCTGTCGCGGCACGCTCCGAACGCGTGGTACGAACGTATTCATAGCCGCGACACCTCTCCCGGCTCCTCGTTCGCCCGCTCCTCGTCACCGTCGAATCGAGATCCGAGCGTTAGAAATAGACGGCGCGAGAAGCTATTCACCCGAGCATACGCGCCTGAAATAGTTAATACTCCTCGCGTCATAAAGCGCTCGAATCACCGCCGTTTTTTCTCTCTCCTCTCGGTAGTTTTAGCAACATTTATATGAAAGATACGGTCTTATAACTCTGTTTACTTTCGCCTCTGACTCCCGAGAATATGCTCAACGTCTCGAAGCCTTACAAGCAAATTGTATATCGTGCCGCGGAACCGGCGGAACAGCAGCGGCTAAAAAAAAAAACATCGCATTTGAAGAAAATACGTTATATATCGCTGAGAATGACATTAATAAGACTTCTGTTTTATCACGAGTGAAGTAAAAGCAATGAGAGCGTTTCCACGAGGATCTGATAAAACGAACAAACGATCGCGCACGACGTTAGGGAGGACGGGACCTGGCGCTGCCTGCAATTTTCCTCAGCCGGCACTTTTAATCAAGAAACGCGAGAAGAAGGAAAGAGGGAAGCGAAGCCCTCGAAATAGAATCTCGGTTACCGTGCTGGGACGCGGTAGCGCGTCTCCTCCTCGGGGCGAATGCATGTCCCTGTAAATGCCGCGAACATGATCTCCGTGGAATTACATTTCGCTCTCCACCGCCGGAATGTTTCCACCATTTGATTTTCTCCCCGCTGTATCCGTGAGGTGCATCACGCTCGAGGAGACCTCTGAAGAGATACATGTGTACGTTGCAGCGTGCACTTCCACACACAGTATCTCCGACAATTTACCATTTTGCAAACATGCGTTTTCGATTTTCGTTTGTAGTACTTGTACAATCTGTTGCGATATAAAACAAAATCGTATCTAAAGAATTTTTAAAGGAAGAAAAGAGAAAGATACCGCGATTAGCTAGAGATGGGAAGCACTTGAATCATTTCTCATGATTGAAAATATCTTATATTTCGGACATTACGACAGCGGCATTTTATGGTACTCAATATTAATCGTGCGAGCCAAACACGCCACGAATAAACTGAAAATTTCCTGTTCGGATGTTTCTTCTCGGTATATTTTTCATCGTATAAAAGTGCCCGAGGAAAAAGCAGAGAAAGTATATGTCTAAATGAAGAGATCGTTTGAAAAGGGTCCGACTTGAGGTTGACCTAAGTAATTGCGCGTGCTTCCAACGATCTTCATCTTTCTCCTGGCTAGATGAAAAAAGGAATAATCATCTCGACTTTTGTCCATTCCCTCAAAAATTCTCCTCCTTTTCAAAGACTTTCTTTTACTTATCGTTAGTCATTTTTAACGAGAGAGAGAGAGAGAGAGAGAGAATTGCAATTAATAAAAAAAATGTATAAAGCATGTAAACCGATAAATCATTGAAGCATAGAGAATATAATAATATGTAAGGTAAACTTTAACGCTTTACATGTCATTTCAAAATTGTAAATACTAAAATGTGTAGTTGAAAGCCGTAAACGTGAAAAAGCGAGGACAAGTTAGCGAAACGTTAAAATACGTTACATCTCCAGCACATCGTTAGCTTTTCAGAAGAACTTGAATGACGTTTCCACGCGTTAAGATATCTGAAAGGAATTTTCACATGTGCAGTTTCCGCGAAACTTTGACTCTCTAACGAAGTGACGAAAGTAATTCCAGAATTTCTGCTCGAAACGAAATCTCTTTATTGCAAATTACTTTAAATTCACTGCTTATTAGAACTGTATCATTTGTACATTGTATATATTTTTAACGATGGTTACATATATTTTATCGTCTTAAATCTTGTAAGTTATTATTCATAAATTTCAGAAAAAGATGCAGTTTGACATCAGTTTTATATTAAGTAAACTCGTTATATTTATAAAATATTGACTATATTTTATATTTATTCACCTATCCGTGCACAGCATGACGAGCAATTTGTTGAACTCGGAAAAAAACATCGAAAAAGCATCGCGTTAATAAAACCGAAAAAACAGGGAAACCTGGAGAATCAGTTAACATTTTTCTCACGTTCGATTTATCAAGGATAAAAATAATCAAAGAAACAAGAATCCTTCAACTTTCTCAAATATTTGTGAGAATTCTTTTGCGAATTTACTTCAGTAGAATGTACGTTTGCAAGCACAAATATTTAGCAAAGTTTCTTCGATATTTCCAAATAAACATCTCTAATATAAACGGCGGAACAGTCCGAACGCCGGAGAATGAGCACAATTTGTTCTTGGAAGTGCTTTCGTTGTAAAGACTTTACACCATACGGAACATTTTGTATCCCCGTTGTCTCTAGCGACTATAGACCCATGATCAACGCGAGGCGGACGTGGAAGCTATCAGCGGGAGATAACGATAAATCCGGAAAAGAGAGAAAGGATGGAGTGCCACTTGAGCCCTTCGATAATGGCGTGTCGCGACCACGCGAACACCGATTTTCTCGGTCAACTTGCCTCATGCGCTTTCCTTCTTAGGACAGATAGATCTCCTTAGGACTGGCGTGTCATTACGATCAGCCACAGCTACAGTTCTCCACATTTCTTACTTCCGGTTCTGCACTCATATATTTGCACGAGGATTTTCGAGTAGCCGTGAACAATCGCGTTGCTGGCATTTTCAACAAAAATTGTTTCGGTATTGTACGAAACTGAGATTTAAACATGTCTAGTAACGAACATTATTATGTACCATATTATTAACACATTCAGGAACATAGAGGAATATAATTATGTCCAAATTAAATTATTCAAGTTAAACCAACTTTTCGTTTCATTATCTTCACCATATAAAATTATGTTAAATTATTATAATATCATTATCATAATATCATATGAAGTTGCAAAGTTATAGTTATCAAATGTTGTCTAACATAACTTTATCCTCCATCGAGAAGTGCAAATGTTCGTCACGTATTTCCCACTCTAATTAGCGAGGTGTGCTTCGTAAATGTTCGCGAGTTAAATAATCATTTTCGGAGGACACGAAATAGAAGCGATCTGTTACAAGAATTGCTTGCATTTAGCAAACGGACGTACGTGCCTATGATGTACGCCGGAGGATGAAGGTATGTCGCGCGCACGTGACTCACCTCTTGAAAAATGTCTCCGTGGTTCTCACGAAAGAATTCCCAGGATGCATACTGCGAGCGGTTTAAAAAACAAGTTCAGACTGTAGACACACTTACCTGAAAAATAGAAAAGATCTACGTTACAATTACATTATAGAACGCAGGGCGAATTATAGAACAGCGGTAACAACAGTAACGAAGCGCGCAATTATCTTACATAAATATTGCATTAATTATTACGCTTAATTATTACGATAATTATTACGCGTGTACAAATAATCGCAATAATATTAAATGTCATATAATATTAAACAGTTGAAGAAATTTTGCATTGTGAAATTATTTTCTTCAGCTCATGCCGGCCGATTACGCGTGCGATGCTAGTCTTCTGCCCACATTCGCAGACAGTTACCCTGTTACCCAGATTGATACTGACAAAATGCGGATGCTCGCGAATCATGAATCGACAGGATTTCCTTATGGAAGCGCTACATCGGTACGGCCAAGCGGGTCGTTTCGTTCGTCGCGTCATTTCCGGCTTGTCCATGATGTAATTTCCTGCGTCGATGGAGCTCCACTGCCGGTGGCTTTGCAGAGCCGCAAACGCTTTCTGGCACAAAACGGGGGAGATTCTTCGCGAATTCCATGAAACTTTACTCCGGGAAGCTATATTACTACTCATTGACTCGGTGAAAAATATAATACAATTATTCGATAATCCCTCTCCCTCTTTTTCTCTCTTTATTATAAAACATAACGCTATCTCTCTGTGAATTGTAGAAGTTAAACTTTCAACAATCCAATGTATTCGTACTCGATATTTATACGATCAGTCAGCAGGCTAAAAATACACATATTTTGCAATGATGGATGTACTTATCTAAAGTGCGCAATGAGTTTTTTGGCCTGCTTTTTTTATAAATTACTTCACTGTTTAGTCAATGTATAAAAATAAAAATAGATGTTAACCACAATGGCGATAAAAATAATTGTTAGCCGACTCGTTGACCAACCAAACAATTCTGATCTTTTTGCAAGCAAATCTGATGCACATAAATAACTCGAATACGAGAATATTCAGAGAAGAATTATTAGACGGCGATAAGCACGATTTATATTATATGACACCAGTCGTTACCCAACGATATCACGGATATCAATATTTAATATTGACGGCACGAAACGATAATCGAACGGCAAGGTGGTTTACGCTAATCACGAGTTGTGGAATAATTGGGAGGGCAATGCGATAATCGTTTCGGAACTCGTTGGCCGTCATTTTCTATGCTCTTAATTAGTTTAACTTATCAATTGATCGCGGAGATTGATAATCCCCGCTGGAATACAATTATAATGGATGCATAAAGCGGCCCATGGTATTTATCCGTCCCGTAGATATCGACGTCGCACGCAGGTGGCAATTCGATCAATCGCCCTGCGGTATTTGGGCGCATTTTCGATCGTCGACCCCGAATTCGCATTTAAACTCATTCAACAGAAGTCCATTAAGAACTTTCAATTCCCGGCTGTAACATTAAACTTAGTTTCCAGTACCGGGGAGTTCGGAACACTTATCTATTTCCGGACGAGCAATTCTTTAAGGATTCTTCTTTCGATCAACGAAGGAAGAAAAGACTGAGTTCGTCTAAAACAGACTGAAATGTACGAGATTTGATCGAAGCGATAGGCTTTTAAGCCACTTACTAATTTGCCGTTCAAATTTTGTAATTCGAAAAAAGAGCTCGGCGTTTCGCAAATTATTGTAAGCACCAAAATTATTTAAAAAACGCGAATTCTTGATAAAGCAGAATTTAAATCCCCCTGCTTTTCTATTTATATCGGCTTTTTACATATCAAGCATATTTTTCACGCGCGTAATTTTATTGTCAGTCCAGCAACAATATGCTATATCTCGATTTCGTTATTACACATGATAAAATGGGTTAAAGCCCTATTAAATCGGTCGGGTCTATTAAACGTTGATATTTCGAATAAACAAGAAAGTCCGTTATATAATCCGTAAGTCCATAATATTTTACGGTATCGCGAGATTGCAAATCCAATTTGATGCGATGTCCAGGTATGGGAATTTTATTTTTTCATCAATAAGAGAGCATGCAGTTATATTCGAGCATCATATTGGCGCTGCGCTTCGAGATCCGGTCGGGATTGAAAGCGGCCGATTGAATCGCATGCTCTGCGAAAGCGATTAGATTTCCCTTTCGGGAGCAGCTTTCGGGGAAGCTGCTCAGTGTAACACGTGTAATCGAGATCCAAAAACCGGTTATTGTTAAACCGCGATGACACGGTCGATACGGTAACGGACATAACGGATATGAAATTTAATGCGAGCAAATAGGTAGAGGCTGCATTCGTGCGTGCAGCCACCGAAAGTGCAGTTTACGATGTAGCCGAACATCGTGAGCGTTACGCGCGTTTTCGCCATTAACCATAACTGTCTACCATCGTTATTCATAATGAAACGATACAACGACTAATAAGAGTCAGTGATTCATTGCTGTTTGTTAAAGAAAAACCGATAAAGAAGTATACTGTATATATCATAAATACGCGCACAGATATGAATTAACTTTAAAGATATATTTTCATTCGACTCATTTAAATTCTTAAAAATCTATAACTTCTAGATCTCCCATTTATTTTTGCAACATAATATCGAGTTTATTTCATATCTGTATAATTTATTTCATATCTGTATAAAAGTTGATACTTTGAAATGCAAACTTTTACAAAATAAATACAGCATTTGATCATCCACAATTTGCTCACATTTCTCCATAATCCTTTTTTTACTTCTTACAAAAAATAAAAATAAATAAAATGTTATTTTTAATTTCATTTTTTGTTTTCTTGCAAATTGGTCAAAAAGGTGAACAAAATGGTAACAAGATAAATTATTTAGTAGAACAGATGTAGACAAATTGTAGAAATACCATGTCAATTTTGTAAAAATTCCAACAGAGTACCAACTTTACAAATCTGCTTACTTTCTCAGTCTATTGTAATCCTAAATAAAATATCAATTCCAAATTAACCGAAGAATTTGAAAAATACAGTAACGAGATAGATACTACATTACAAATTAATGAACAGTTGAAAAGTGAAAAGACCCTGAAATGACACCTTACACGGCCAGATGCATTGCAGTTATCAACCAAATTATGCGGTTACGTCGTCGTACTCGGGGCTCGATTAATCGGATCGAGATCGCAACGTGCCGATGACCTAGCTGAGCAGCGACAGAACGGAACACGGACGCATCTGCGCGCGACAGTTATCGTCACGTTATATTATCATGAACACCGAGAGGATAATGTGTTTGCGGTGGCGAGCCGCGTCGCTGCGCCGTCATATAATCACCACCATGGGAGAAATCGACACGAGATTCAGCCGTTGCCCCTTTCCAGCCCATGTCCAGCAAACGCGTCGCGTCGCTTGGAGGCGCGATATCGCGACAGATAGTATTTATTGCGACGCCCGTTATTTACGAGGCCCATTCGCGAGAGGCGAGAGCGCGAGCCCTTTTTGTTCCAATTCGCTGCCTTTCAGTCTTTTTCGCGGTAGCCCTTCGCGATAAACAGAGCACGCGATTTGCCATTTATCACTCGAGTCCGCGCGGCGCGAAAAAAAAGAGACAACGATTCAATTCAGCGCGAGTGATAACTTGAGTTCTTCCATAGTGTAAAAATGATAGAGACGTACATACAATCATAATTCATACTTCAAAGTATGAATTCATTCCGTCCCTTTCGTCCGTCCGTGACGCAAAATCGATGAAACGACCATTTCGATCCGTCTCTGAGACGGACTAGTCCAGTTCGCTTCAAACATCAACGCCGTCCACGACAATAAACCATCGTTACTTCGAAAACTTGCAAAACACCGAGAGACGAACGACTCTGCTTTGCTTCTCGCACGTCCAATAAAGTCTCTCGCGAAAGACAGTAATTTACAGTCACTGTGCGCCGCGCTGTAAACCTGTCAATGATCAACAAGTGAAACGACCGAGCCGGCCGAACCTGTTGAACATATATCACAAAAAAATGTAGAGACGATGTAAAAAATTAACGGGCCAGTTAAAGGGAACGAAATATCGAGACGGGAGGGAGGGAGCGGGAAGTTGCCCAGGGCGCGAAGGGCGCTGCGCTCGCAAGAGAGAGCCAGCTGCTCGTCTCGGAAACGACCCTCGAGACAGAATTTACGGGACGAGCAGACAACCAGAGACGGGGTATTACGCCACGCGAAGTGGCGTGCTGGTGCCCCATAAAGGATCGGGGTCTTTCCCTAATGGACCGCACCATTGGTTAACCCCGGGCTCTTATTCCGTACGTACGACGTTCGTGCGGAGGAGTCCGGGAACGAGCGACGGGGATTGTTGGATGTTCGCCCACCTATACAACGGCGGAGTTAACCGTCGGAAACAAGCCGCGATATCGTTACTTCGTTATGACGAGCATCCCGCGGGAAATTTTGGAAACAATGTAAGCGAGCGAGCCGGATTAACCGGTCGCAAACGTTAATCGTGACGCTTCCACGCACGCATTAACTCGAATTAATTGCAAGACTGACAAATGGGATGGCGATATACATTTACATATGCTTTACGCGATGAACATTGTCGGGATTTGTTATTGCGGGATTAACGAGAAGCAATTCCGCAACAACAATCCGCACGTCCGTCCCGCCGATATTTTATGCTGATGTTCCACCTGTCATGAAATGCTGTCTCACGATCTCAACTCATAATATCGTCTGTGGGATATTTCTCTTCTTTTTTATTTTGAATATGCTATTATGAAGATTTATTTAGTGTCCACGTCTCATCGTTTTGACATCGCATTTCTAAATTTATGAATATCCCCACAATCTACGCGAAAATATAAATGAGCAAAAAAAAAAAAGATGTTTACATCACATGTTGAGGATTAATAATAACCAGATTTAACTTAAATGCAAAGTTAGTACAGATCGCATCTTAAAATGACGCTGTATTTCCGTAAACATTCTGAATATGTGTTCTCATCACGTGACATTTTACGAAGGAAATTTTTGGTAAACTAATCAAATGGTCACGTAAAATTAATGCGTATGCAAACCGGATATTTCGATAATCCAGAATGTACCGTATAGCGTAGTACAGATGCACAAACACACAGGAAAAGAATAGAAGCAGAAAGAATATACAGCCCGAGGCCTCCCGGCGGGCTCCGAGCGTAAACTTCCAGTTCGAGCTCAACCAGGCTCGATAACAAACATCGAGTGCTGCCCCGAGAGTGCAGGGGGGAAACGAGAGAGAGAGAATGAGAGAGGGAGACCGCGCGGGAAATAGCAGGAGGGGAATCAGAGGAAGCGAAAACCAGTCCAGGCAGACAAAATATACGACTCGCCGTTGCAGCGGCGCGGAATGTTGTTTTCATCGCAATTCACCAGTGCAACGGCAAAAATTGAAATTCCTTCGCTCCTGCAGTGGATAAACATCGACTGAACACTATTCGTGTTCTCACACGGGCGACTGCGCGCCCTTACGCAACCTGTTATCGCGAAAAGGGTTCGGCTATTCTCGCTTGTATCACGCCAGATTCGGCATTTTGCTGAACTGGCCGGTCCAGTTAGTCACATAGGTTCTTCAGTGCGCACGAAAGTTCGATATCTAGGCTATCGCAGAATTTTAGATTGTGGGGACTTATAATTTTCCACTCGTAATATTCAAATATGATAAAATGTGACGTAAAGCTGTGGATCTCTAAATATATAATAAATAAATAGATAATTAAATTAAGACGTAATGAGCCAAAAACTTGTGGAGGATTTTGCATGATAAGAAAGTGAGATGTCGGCCTCCAAATCACGTCAGGCGGTTAAGACCAGCGACGTTAAGTCGGCCACACTCGCTCGACATTGGCGTGTCGCCAGATGCTGCATCTTGCACTTATGATGCTACAGCCATGCTTCTTGCGACATCTCAACTATACTCTTCCACGCAAGAATATGCCATAATGCTTCGCTTACGGTATCTCTGTACCGTAAGTTATATATATTACAGTTTCTTACAGGGCTAATATCTCTGACGCACGTGGAGTCATTTTTAGTAAATGATCACTTCTCTAAATTAATTCCGCAATATTTTCTCTATAGTCGCTCCTTATTAAATTTTCAATCATTTAAATGGTATAAACTGAAAGGAACATTTATTCTTCTTAAAACTTCCGTGTGGTATAAAGTTGAGAAAACTTCTTACATGTAGATCTGATTAAATCGCATGAATTTCTTTCTTCTACTTCAATTTTATATGAGAAACGTTAAATGCTGCCTCCGCTGCACGTTTCTAGCAGAAAATGAGGCACATATACATAAGAATAAAACTGCTGAATACTGAAAAAAAAATTGCAGAATGTGAACTTTACCTCCACATTTCTTGGTTTTATACTATTTCGCAGGCTTACTGGAATATTCGTAATTCGTGACGCTCGCGGCCTTTGTGCAAGCTTGAAACATTTAGCGACGTCGTGTATCGATCAACCGCAAAATTCAATAATCGCGTTTCGCCGAAATAATTTCTTTACGATGCCACGCTGTGAAGGAGCAGAATTCGCGGCGCGTGATAGAAAAATGCTCGATGTGGCGCAATAAATAATCATTCACGTCACTCGCTCGTGAAACTGTGCACGTGGTAGTCGCAAAGTTTTACCGGGTTATCGCGCGCACAACGAGATTTTATGGAATCCATTTTACGACGATCTCGTAAGCCCTACTAAGGACGGCGGATTGCATGAGATTATACTGCATAATATCGCGATCGTGCGTTTAACGACCGAAAATCTCATATCAAAATTTTCGTTTTTCGGACTGCATAAGAGCAGTCCCTGTCGCTCCCTTTTGTTGCGCATCGTTTTCTCGTTATTGTTAACTAAAACTACACCTATAAGGTTTACTATGTTTGTAACAAGCAAGTTAAATGTGAGTTAAATATATGAATACAATATTTTGAAATAAGCGACTCGTAATAAATTTATTTGTACGAATAAATATAAAATTACATTATATAGTGTTAGCGTTATAGCTAGCGAGAGTCACAGGACGTCTGAAAGGGAAGCGGGGAGGAACAATCTCGTTAAGGGGAATAAAATTTCGAGTGACACGCGTAGCGAGAAAAATGAAAGAAATCGCCGACACCTTCTTCATTCCGTGGCAGCGGTTTGAGCGATTGCGCCGCTGTTTCTCGCAGCCGCGCCATTAATTATCTTCGGAAGCGCGAGAACTTTCGTAATTCGAGAAAAATCTCCGTCGGGCACCGTACTCAACGTTCATACCGTGTCGGGGCGCCGACGAGAGCAAAGCAACAACATGCCACGTTTCATTCGGCGAGAATGATTTACCTCTCCGTCCGGCGTGCGCGCGATGCTAACTTTCGTAAAAGGCGAGTTCTTTATTAAAAATGTCGCGTCAGCACACCCCAATCAACATCGGCTTGAAAGCGGGCGCAATTACACTTACTGCTAATTAAAGCCAACGCGGGAACTTTGCGCGAAGTCTATGAAGAGATCGCGATAGCGATCGCAGTCCCAACGTCGATCGCTTCGGAAAATTTGCTATCATAATATTTGCCCGTCCACTAGTGTCGATGTGGGGTTTCCGTAAAATTGGCGAAACTTGTAAGAATTCGATTAAATTAAATTTGTAGATGCAGAGAGATGTGAAGAAACGTTCGCAAATATTTGATTTTGCAAACTTCTGTACGTACATCTCAAATATTTCAAAATTATTTCTTTATCCTCTTATTATGTCGTAAACAAAACTTTATTATTATTTAATAATACGTTCCTTGTATAATCTTTTTATGCGTGCCCATCATTTATCGTCACGTTTTATCTCGTCATCATTGAAATAATTCTATTCAGGTCGCTGATTCGGGAATCTCGATTTTCGCAAGCACGAGAGTGGAAACTTTTCAGTGCAAGACACGTAATCTAATTTACGCTAACGTGTTTTCCGATTTCATTCCACCGCGTATAAACAGACGGCTAATGATTTTGCTCTCTCGCTTAAGATTGTTCGCTACAAGCGAGTGGGACGGGAAAAACGCGCGATCCGTCTTCGATAGTCAAGGTAGCGCGTGACCGGACTAGATCGGCGCTCAGACTTAGCGGCAGCCTCTGTTCTACACTTAATTAGAAGTTGAGATCGTTTTTCACGGCGGCTGTGGCATCAGCGATGGAAGCTCGATACTTCTTATCGACGAGCCACCATGGATGGCTCGCTAAAAATGCGTCTGCCAGCTGACGTGATTTTAATTAGTTCTTTAATCACTCGCACCTGTCGCCCAAAAGAACTGATAACTTTACTGACAAGAGCTTATTCGTTCTGCATTTATCGCATTCTCTTTTTCTCTCTCTCCATTTTCTCTTCCCTGCATTATCATCTACAATAAGCAAAATTCTCTTTTCTCCAGAGTTTTTAGTTAAGCAAATAACTTTTGCTTAAGCAAATAATTTAATCTTCTTTATACCATTTTAATCCTTTTTCACGAAATAAGAATATCAGACAAATTGTTTTATAATCTGTGTACTTTTTAGAATTGCCACATATACTACTTGAGACTTTCGTAGTAGTCATGTAACAATTAAACTCATTTTATCGGAGAAGATAAGTGAATGGAAACTTTTTCGTACTCATTAACAAAATGTCGAGATTTCGAATCCGAGGAATAGAAAAATTTTAAAGATGAATGTAAGCCGAGCATGGATTACTCATTTGACTCCCCATTAAATCACCATAGCAGTCATTCAGAAGCCTTACCTCTCGATTGATAATTACTTCCCGATGGAACCCTATCATTTGGTATAAAACCACAGTTCGTGCTATTCTACGCTACGCTGATATCGAGGATACCATCCCCTTGATACAATATCGAACACTCTGGCGTGCGAAGTACGTAAACGATATTAAGCCTTTCCGCACAGTTAACCATTAACCCTAACGCATAAATGCCACGGTACTACAATGAGGTATCGTAATTTCTGGAAAATCATAGGGCAATAGCATCGATATCGACGATACAATCACGCCGATATTTCACGTCTCTGTGTGTGCCGACAATACCAAGCAATACAATTCCATAAAGTACCTTTCCATTTTTCTCGCATTATGTCTAAACTGAACGTACACGATTCACTTTGTTATCTTGAAAGAGCCGCTGAGAAAATGAAAAAAATGGATCGCAATAAGATATAAAATTATCTAATAATATTTCTCTCTTTCTTTACGAAACAAAAGAGATTAACGTTACGTTTACACAGATGATTAACACAGATGATTGTGACATTCAGATAAATAAAGATTCATTCCATTCTCTTTTATTATAATTTTCTATAAATTAGAAAACTTTTTATAAATTACGGCTTTTCTATAATACACACGTAGAATTTTAAACAAAAAATTCGTTCCTATTAATATGTCTGTATAAAAGGATGATTCATGATTTCCAAATACTCATCAAAAGCACCGTGCAAATTCGATCTTAACTGTTAAGTGCGTATGCAGCATCATGATTCGTACGTGAATTTGGTCGTGTATGCATCGGTGCTTCGTCCACGACTCGTAATCGCATCGAACTGCATCGCATCCCGCATACATCGACTGCATGCGTCGGTTTACGCGAAGGATTTTGCGCGATCTCGTTTGTACTCGTGCCGATCTTGTTATTGGAGATGCACCGTAACACGAGATGAGTGTTCGTATCTAGCTGCTAATCCCTTATTTCGTATCGATCGGCCGCCTTTGTAGCAGTCTGTAACCCCATTCGTTATCGGGTCTATGTGATACGTGAAAAACAAACCCTTGCCATTTGCTGTTAACTAACGAGAAATATATGAAATTTATAATCTATAAAATATATATACATATGTATAATAAACTATTATACTTATAATCTAGAGGCAATCTTTTTTCCTATCTCTCTTTTTCTTCTCATTTAAAATATTTATTCACAAACAACAAAGTTATAAAATATGTCAAATATTTGTTGCAAAATTTATTCAAAAAATAAACAAAATACTAAATATTAAACAATCGACAAAAAATAAAAATTAATTATTCCTTTTTAAATCCTGGAAGTTGCGAATGAGGAAATTGCAAATACAAAAACATGCCATTAAATTTGCATTTTGCAAAGTGACTATGGAAAATATTTATTGTAATAAATAAATAAATTGTAATAAATAATAAAAATTGTGCGTTTAAATTTTTGCGACAACTTCCAATTCTCGTCTGTAACTAATTCGCAATCTTCGGAAATTCGTAAAGTTTACTTTCGCAGTGTTATACCAGACACAAAAGCGGTGAGCACGCGAGTCAACAAATAATCCAAGTAACGCACGCGCGGGGATTTAAGTCAATTAAAAAGTGCTTCCCCACCTTGTTAACTGCATTGGAAGCTGTACGATTCGACAGCTCTTGTTTTGTCCCTCTCTCATTACATTTCTCTCTTTCTTTCTCTTTTCCCTGTTTCAATAATTACGACTCGCTCATTTAAGCACTTTGATTACTTTTCCAGCGTAATCGTGTGTTGCGAATGTTTCAATGCATTACAAGTTAGTAAATTCGCTTAGAGAATTGAATGTTCGCAGCGTAAAAAAAAATTATGTTTTACAACAAACGCAGACTTCTTTTCGCAACGCACACAACGCAAATTGTGCTAAATTAAAATTCGCAAAAGAAAAAGAAGTTTTCTAAAGGCTGATAAAAAGTCTTCCCCTGATTGTTAATACTTTATTCCTATAATGAGCTATTTTATTTTCAATAATATATTAAAATTATCATTATCGCGTGAAATTTTCGTTCATTCGAGTCTAGAACCGCTTCTAAAAGCGTTAAATATAAAATAAAAATCGTAAAATAAAAATACCAAATAAAAAACATGTTGACAATGTGCAAAAAGGTAACTTGGATAACAAAATTGTTTGTCCATGCTCAACACCATTACCAAACAGCAGTTTCTGCAAACTTAATTGTTGCACACACACACACACAGACGAGTCTCGATAACTCTCGTCTGAAGACCAGTCGTCGAAGTGCGAAAAACACACATCGATATAGAAAGGCCCGTCGACGAAATACATCCCGCGCTCCTCGAAACGTGCTGATGACGCGGTTGCTGGTGGCAGAGATTATTTCATCAATCGCGATGGACACGGTCCGTACATATGTGCGACAGACCGATAGCCGATGCGCGACGCATGATGTATGTGCGCGTGTGAGTAGCGCGAGAGCGATTTGCTCGAGGGTCTCTGATAATGAACTCTCGCCCCGGCTGCTCGACGAACGATGCCGGACGGCATCGAGACGGACGGATGGACGGTACACGTGATCGCACACGTGCATGTTCCGTCCCGTGCTGCATATCGGGCAGACGTGCTGCTGCATCCGATTTGCATGCGCGAGGTCGTTCAACCGCGGCGGGAAAACATTTGACCCGATCTGAATCGCGGCCGTGCCAACGTCGAACGGACGAATCTTCCGCCGCGATCGAGTAAACGCGACAGATCTGGTTTACGTGGGTGTGTATACGCGTATGCGGTGGTACATTGCGAAAATAAAACCGCCGTCCGTTATCGTCGTTGCGGCATATGCACCAGAACCCAGAGAACGATGCAATACATTCAGATGTGAACGAATAACTTTTGAGTTTTAACATAAATCTCGATCCGCCGATTCCGAAAGTCTGAAATAGTGTTTCGCAGATTGTGAAATACTATCACGCTGCGATGGGAAAACCTTCCTCCCCCCCTCCCCCCAGCATGCGACTCGATGAAAAATTGAAAGTTTGCACTGTAAAGAATGATTTAACACGTACGATATCAAGGTTCATACTGACGCATTTCCATCTACATTTCTACACAAAGCGACATGCAGCTGTGTTCGGAGAATTATAGTTCGCAGCGCGAAGCATATTAAACGAAGTTATAAATACATCAATGCAGAATTGCATTTATTTATCACTGGACATAATTTTTCATCAGGTTCTCGCAAAGTCAATCGAAATCCGCGCAGTGTTAAATATGTTGAGCTCCGGACCATGCTACCCGCTTGTAAAGTAAAACGTTCATTGTAAATAAAATTGCTTGTTATGTTAAAAAATCTCATTGGCTAATGACTGCACTTATCTCTGAAAAAAATTGAGTTATTGGATAATTTGATAATAATAGAATCAATGAAACCTGTTACATCGCGAGTAAGAAACTCGCTCGGTTTGAGAAAATAATAAGACAATTGTTAAGAGCAAATCATAAAAAAAATTCGCTATAATTGAATATTATAGCGGTTCTTCGTTGTAATCCAATTTAGACATCTCACTCTTGATGGAGATTAATTTCCTGGAGATACAATACTATAATCTGCGATGTGCTACTACTGTGTTATTAATATTCCGACATTGAACTTTGAATCGGCAAACTGTCCGGCACATCATTAGCAAACCGAAGGTAGAATTTATCATCTGAGCTAGTTCTCAAAGTTTTAAACCAGTTTTTTCTATATAATAATAAAAGATATGAATATTTTATACACAATAAATTCTTTTAAATAACAATTTGCTCCTTTTATATTTATCTCTCTGCCCGATATATTTTCTTTATACATATTTCTTTGTGTAAGTTAATTTATGCAAATAGCCGATCATTTGTGAGGTTTAAAATTAATTCCCAATACTCAAAACTCGTGATATTCATAAATCAATCAAACGACATCTCTAGATAAATTTATTTTTCGTAAATTACAATAAAATTGTCATTTGTTCAAATAAATGTTGAAAAATGCACAATATTGATCTTAATCAACGACAAAGTTTAGATAAAGTATGATAAAGGAATAAGGAACTTGACGCGGGACTTTTAATTAATGTGTATTGCTAAACACAATTTTTTGTCAGCGATTTGAATCACATTTTACTCTCTCATTATCTAGACATACGTTATTTATGTTTCCCGTCAAGGACGCTTTTTCCATTTATTCTCTCTTAGTTCACCGGAGAAACCGGTATAGATTCCGCAAAGAAATCACCTTAGCGTGATTTATATCCGTTAAGTTTTCTTTTATTCGTCACACGGAAAGCTTCGTGTAGCAGCGAGTCGCGAACATCGTTCGTTAACCTCTGCCATCTTTGAATTATTTATCCGAATTCGTTATCAGTTGAGTATTCTTATTGTAGCAGCATATTTTCGCGATGGAAGAGAAAAGGATTCGACTCGGAAAATTGGGGAGAAAATTGGCTACATGTTTGATCAAAAAAAGTCTGCATTATACCTCTTTGTAATGTAGACGAAAAAATTTAGTGGCTACTAAAGATGCACATTTTATTAAATAAATATGCATATATTTTTTCATCAATTTCTCTTTATGGCAAGTGACTGCTGATTTTATTACTTTTGTAGTAAATATATTAATAATATGTTCGATATATATTTATGTGGCGGATGTATAAAACAAATACATTCTTATCAATTTATCACACTAATTATATTGCAAACGTTGTGTCGTAACAATGTTGTGTCACTGGTTTCCGAACCGGTTTCTGCATCTTTACGCGCCTCAACAAAGCTCGCCTTAATGCATGCAGGTACGGCAAATCCGGAATTCGCTGCCTCATAACAATCAAAAGGCAAATCCGTCCCAGCAAGCTCGTCACAAGGCGGATTAGAGATCTTTTTTTTAACGATGCGCCGACGAAAAAGCGGGTCGCGATTCTTTCCTCTTCACGCGAAAACGTGACTTCTTGCGAATTGCGCCCTGCGATAGCTCCCTCCCGGCCATTAATCTTTGACTTCCTCCCCGTTACGTTTCGCCATTTCGGCCTTGAACTACTTGACCCGAAATAGACCTACGTGAACGCGATTTCCGATCGAGCAATGCTTCACAAATAATCCGTCACATTAACTATCGGTTAAAGTCCCGATATCTACATTTTATGAGCGCGTTTAACGTTTCCTGTCGATCGACGCCGAATTATCGAGAAAAATGTTTTCTCTCTTCTGTGTCGTTAATAAAACGAACAGGTGCATTAATTGCATTAAAGTGCTAACGATGCTGACTCATTGGTTGCATTTATCTTCGCCGTTTTATCGCTTGTGAGCTAACGATAATATGAAACGCGTTTGTTTCTGCTGGATAGATATGAAAAGAAGACTATTTTCTCAATTTTGTTGTGTTATGATAACGGGAATAAATGTAGGTAAAATTACCTTGCGTGACGCGATCGGTACATGTATGCGCGTTCGTTTATATGTAAAGAGAACGCATGTGCATCATTATGTTGCTTAAACAGGAAGTCGTCTACTTCAACCAATTTAAATAATTCACCTAGGTGGAGGGAGGGGGGGAGAGGTTCCTACTGCAAGTATGTCTCTCGACACACGATTGTTTGTAATGAGAGGTCGAGAACGTGAATTATGCCGCGACTCTCATACATTGAACTATCAATGACAAACGTATTATTTATTAACTGTACCAAAAAAACTAATTCTTTAGCTTTTACAGACTTGACAGAAATAGACACGTCTATAAATTACGATTAAAAAATATGGTCTTCAATTTAAAATAATATTGTAAAATTTAAATGGCTTTAAATTTTTTAAACATTACTGAAAAAAACATATATAAAATATTAAGCATATATTTATTGAGAATATTTTAACTTGATATATTTTAAGTGTAGAATTCGTTTACACATTTAAATCAGAGAGAACTGAACTAACAAAACTTATAAAATTTAATGAGTATCAAACGCAAAAAATAAAATGGAAAGCTATATTTTGAATATTGAAAATTTAAAATATTTCGGGAAAATTATTTGTTATTCATAAATCATTTATATCATGAGAACATTTATACTGTCTAATTATCATCAGTTAATCATAGGCTATAAACATCTAGTGGAAAATGTTACGTAACATAAGAGACATAGTGACTTGGTCATTTCCTGTTTTTCAATAACTGTATAATGTATTATTAACATTTTTATTGGTTTTTTCCTCTTATTCCTCTCAAAATTATGCACCAACAGCGATTAAAAATTAAAAAATGCCAGGTAAAAATTTAAGTGTTGTTCGACATTAATGAAATTTACAAACTGCAGTAATCAATACAATGCGGTAACAAATACAATTGTTTCTAAATTTATAATTTTATGACCTCTTTTCTCTTCGACAAATTTAAATCTCCTTTTTCTAAAACTTTTATCTAAATTTATCTACATTTGTGCGGATTGACAAATGCAAAAATACTGGACTAGTTGGCATCTCGAAATGCGAATTTTACAATATTGACATGGCATTTGATTTGTCCACAATTTGTCTACGTTTATCCATAAATAACAGTTTTTTACTCATTTTGCAAAAACGAAAATTTTAAAAACTTCTAACAATAAGTGTATTTTTTTTATTACATATGAATTTCAACCATATGGAGTTCACCATTTGTTTACGTTCATCCATAAATAATACTATTGTAATAATACTAATAAAATTTTTTATTTTTTTTGTAAGGTAAACAAGAAACCATTATTTATGGACAAATATGGATGAATTGTAAACAATTAAATATCATATCAATTTCATAAAAATTTGTATTTCGCAGATGTCAACTTCAACCTCCAAAATATTGAAAAAAATATGTGGAATCTAAAGAATGATTAGACATACTTAAATATTTCGTTCTTGTCTCATCTTCACTTCTTGGCATACGAATGAAGTTTGACATTCGTAACTACTCTAGTGAGGAAATGAAAGTTAGCTTTATTCGGGAAATGATAACGACAACGCTCCAACGGAGGCGGTTTCTCGACTACGTCGCGCAAGGACTTTTAACTGGAGCGATAAAGCAGCCGCATTCAGCTCTGCTCGAGCCGACTGTATTCAAGACTTGTCGGTACAAGGATTAACGCCTCCGCAAGTAACGACTTCGCGGTGACGCCAAGCCCAGGAGAAAACCTCTCAGAGACCTCTCGGAAACATTCTGGGTTGCGAAATGTCGAGACGTCTGCTGGGCGGATTGTACGAGACACAAGACTCCACGGCGCGGCGGTCGCATCATAATTCGCCTCGCGGCATCGTAAAATTTTCCTCACCGAATATAAATCCTTCATATAAGGATTAGCGCCACCACAGCAAAATCCTTAATTTGCAGCATCATCGTTCAACTAATGATTTTTTCCGATTACGATCTATATTTATTAAGAAAATAATTTGCATTTCTCACCAAATTTTTGTGTATAAATTATTCATCATATTTTATATTTCTTATTAGTAGTAATTTATATACATAGGAACACAAGCTAAGAATTCTCAATTTGCATATTATATATAAATTTTACAAAATATGGTTTCATTTAATTTTATAATTTCGATTTATCGTATCCGACATAATCGCAGTTGAGAAGAACAGAAAAACGATTTCTATGTTAATTTACGAATTATGAAAATTAATTTTTTTAAATATCTGCAACACATATGCATTATGATATAGTCAATACAATATCGTAGTATGGCAGCATTTACTTTAGACGAACGACGTATTAGCTATCCCGATATTTCTCGCGGTGGCCGGACTATGCGAAGATTCAATCGCTAATAGCAAAACACAAGTTCGGGACAGTTCATAAATCATTGGAGTTGCGCGGAGAGAATGAAGTACGAAATGTATATACCGGCAATAATTTATTACGTGCAGGCACGATGGAGATTACTGCTGCCCGATTGCACTGCGATAACGTGGAATCCGAAATGTATGCTCATTTTCCATCATTACTATATTCCTGTCATTGACCATCGTTATTTGACCAATTAATAGATGTTTTGACGATTTCAATAGACATTTCACAATACTCTTACCTCTCGAATTAATATTTCAATAAATTTATTGAATAAATTCATTGCGAAATTTGAGTAGAGCATGGAAAAACGAACGAGAACGTATTTGGGGAAATCCGAAGCTGAATGTAGATTATATTTTAATGCGCGCAAATTATATCCTGGTATATATGATATGAGTCCCACAACGCCCCGGAAGCTAAAAGCTTTCCCTGATAAACGGTAAAGTTTCGCGATTACTACGGACGGTGGTCGCGATCGAGAATAGGTACTTCAAGCTGTCGACGCGTTCTTTACGCGCTCAGACAGCCTTCGCCGGCGGCGTAATGGCCCAGACTTTACGTCAGCAATGCCATTGTAGCTCACGTCAAAACTGGAGAACTAATCTGAATCCGTCGACGGCGCCTGGAAAGTCGCCAGCGCAGAAAATACAGCGGCAGTGAGTTAACGCCACGTCGATGTAGCGACGATAAAACTGCACGCCGCCGCAGCGGTAAGGCAATATGCTGTTTGCAACTTTGCAATAATCGCGAATCCATAAATCGTCGATTTCCTAGACTACGCGTACGTAGGAGCGGCCGTTAACGTAAAAAATGAGTGATTTATTGCAAGGAAATAATGTCAGCCGATAAAAAGAGCCGTATCGTAGCAAAAAATATTTGTTTGTGCTCAATGTGTGCGCGATGGAAATACAGCAAATGTTGCAGTAAACACTTGTAAATATACGTTTTAGTTGATGCTGCTAATAATAGTGTTTGATAATGTCTGTAATAAATAAATGAAATTGCCACGCGTGCAAAATTATATTAGATACTTGAAAAATGCCGTTTTACGCTAAACCGGCTAAAATCGCCAAACTACTACGAATCAAATCCATGAAATAATTTATATTAAAATAACGTATTTGCATTTAATTTTATACAAGTTGTGGGAACATAAAAGTAAAATTTTGGTTAATCGATTAATACTCAGCGCATCTCATCGCGAGATGAGAGATGAAAAGCAAACCAAAGTACTTTGACGGTTAAAAGAAGCAAACAGGCAGCATTCGCGTCATTGAACGCAAAATTGAATGCAAAAATGCATTTTTCGCGGATTACCGTGTCGTGCATACTTCGTCGAGAGTGCATCATGCGAGATTACCGTGCACAAATAAAGTCGAGAACGAATGAAATGCGACGGTGGCAGCATTCATCGGCATATTTTTCCACTTTTTCCCCGTTTTTAATCGAAGAAAATGGCATTCGACGTCAGTCTCGTCTGTTTCCGATGACCTCGTCCCTTATTTCATCGCAACCGTCGCGGTGACCAGAGCTGAACGAATTGAACGAAGACCGACATGTACGGCCGTCAGAAAGCGACGTTAGCGAAGCAATTTTGTTTTGCATTGTTAATTCTATACGCGTTGAAAACATTTCTTGTCAATGTTATTCAATTCCCATCGCGTTTACGCGATAGAAATTATTTTTATTAATAGTATACATATTAATATAACCTACGCCATTTGAAATGAGAAATTAATGCAGTGATATAAAGTCAAAATATTAATAAATTTGAATAGAAGCTTAATACTAATTGCAAGACCAATGAGAGTACTTAACACTAATTGCGAGAATTTAGTAGCATAAAATGTCGATATGTACGTCGTTATGATGAATTTCAGTCTTACGAAGGCTGTATATATATATATATATATATATATATATACGAGCAATAAATCGACGGGAAATTCTATATAGAAAATTAAACATTAAATATAATTTAGTGTATCCATTTTATAAGACAACGGATATCTATGAAATATTACATTTTTGTTCATAATTTTATATATACAAAATATATTATTAATTCAATGCATAGAGATAAGCTTAGCTTATATATTTTTTTCACGAATTCGATACAAATAAAATAAAAAAAATAATAAAATAATTTGTTCCTGAATGATCGATGTGAAACATCGGAGTTGTAAATTGCGTTATGAATACGTTGATGCGTACATATAAATGTGAAGCACAAATATCCCAATTGTAGAATTATCCAAAATTAAATTAAATTAATATTTGAAACAATAACTATTGCGTACCACAAAACAATTATAAACAATTTCATTCTACATACAAGTAACAAATGTATAATATATTTATCTCGTACCCTCCCCCCCCCCACCCCGCTGTTCGATATCTTTCAAAGTTTCTCCTTTTCTCAGGTTTCTCTTCGTCACACTCACGTAACACTAGAGGGGTAATTATGATCGTACCCAATCTAATTATCAGAATAGGACAAGCGCGCGATACTTTGCACATTTTCGGCGTTAATCCTACAGAAAACGTACTTTAGTACAGTGAGAAAAAAATAATATGAATGGAATCAGATAAAGCTATATAATTTACTCGATGCGAAGTTACGAAAATCAATGTAAGAACCAAATCATAAACAAATAAATCAAGATTCTAGGACAGACTACAATTTAAATTTAGACGAAAAATAGTATTTCAATAGTTTATCAAATTTGTTTAGCACGGTCGACAAATATCAAAACATGGAGTTAATTACGAATGTGTTTGGCGAAAACGCGTAGCAATACCGAAATCTGAATATCAATTTTGATAGATGGACATTATCGTGCATGAAATCTAACACGACGAATAAAATTCAATTTTACACTTTATTTTCGCGCTTTTAGTGCTTTTAATTAATCCTCAGCACAAGCTGATATTGCAAAATATCTAAAATGTATTTATAATTTCACTTGTATATATAACGTATACATATCACTTTACTGATTAAACTTTAGACTACTTGCAATTCATATCAGAAATCAGAATTCTATTTATAATTTTGCTGTAACATGAAGAATGTATGAAGAATCAGAATGCAAACGTATGATAAAATGCATATAAAATATAAATAGAATTCTATCTGAAAAATCTGTCTGAAAAATACAAGGATACAATATTTTATGAGTGTATTTTTCTTGACTTGTCATCTGTATTTTTCGCATCTATATCACATGATTTCAAAATCGTAAACAGAATTCTATCTTGATAGTCTGAAAACTTGATATGTGGCCGATATTATGATGACAATAAAATGGATTTCTTGGAAATGGAAAATTGAAAAAATTTATAAGGTTTATTAAATTAACTCAGATCTGCGGTTCTCGAAAATTGCTTTAATATTTCGGTGTGCTATTGTCTAACTCATTTAAATTCGTTTAAGATCGTTAAGATCTATAAAATACGAAAGAAACCGTGTCAATGAAGAAATAATTGAGCCTTCAAATGGAAAGTCTGTTTTTTTTTACCGCAGTAATGAGAAGTTTGGTGATTAAAAAAAATGTCCTAGATGCAATTAGTGAGAAAGCATTTTCTCGTGCTCCAGTTCATGAAATAAAACGCCGCCCAATGCACTCGGTTTAAACAATTTGCTTTAATCGCACTTATTTGCCCCTCTCCATGGAATAATAATCCATTTGCATTAATCGAGAAGCGTCGACGAGACGCAGGTAGCGCGTCTGGATCCGAAAGTTTTATTACCGGGATTAGGTCGAGCTCTCTATTTACTGCCAATTTACTCGTTTACTGCCAATTTTGCGGAAGACACTCGAGAGGCATGGTTGAATTACACACGTTACGTTAAAACGCACGTCCCAGCCGGTAAAAATTTCACATCAAACCTCGTACTTGTTATAAGCCTATACAAATATATTCTTTCACACATATGTGGCTAATCTATCAATATTGTATAGAACAATATCAATAATGTTGTATAAAAACAAATTTATATTTCACTTTTCAATCTTTCTTCTTCAATTTTCGCTCTAAACGGACGCGAAGACGTGCTGAACCATACATACATGTATCTGCGATGCCATTTTACGATTTCATCAACATTATCTAATATCCTAATGCCCCCTCGAGTCACAGTGATAAGACCGTGGCAATATACCGCAAGTGTTTCGCGCCTGAAATTATCTTCGTTAACGGCGCGCTGCCACTTTTCTTCACGACGTGATAAAATTAACTTAAAACCGCTATTTCGAGGAAATAACGTTACCGTCATTGCACTCCGAGCCGTTTTTCCCTCGCGCTCGCAAGGGGGTGGTACTTAGAGTCTCAGATCCGTCGAGCGCCGAACGGCTTATCGGGCTATCGAGTGGACGATCGAGGATTAACGGTCGTCCGGAAGTCACATTTGCATAGATTAACCGGAGCTGGTGGTGCATCCGTGTGCATGCACGTGCACGCACGCACGTCGTGTACCTTTGCGGTCAACCCGTGCAAAACGAGACGATCATTAAATTAGCAACGCCTGTGTTCTAAAATTGATTTCCATCGTTTAAATTAGCACGCCTCATTGATACATAATTTTGCAACAGGTGGACATTGCATAAACAAATGCAGAACGCTGACTTATGCTTGACGTACAGTGCTTTCATCTCTCGCTTCATATGGAATAATGAGAAAACAGAAAATGTGCTGTTGCTGCATTATCTATTTCTCTCTCTCTCTCTCTCTCTCTCTTTGTATTTTCACATATTTGGTAAAATATGTAATTAATAATTTTACCTCTAAATTATCACGAATTAAATACGATTTCCATCTGTTTTCTCGTATGTGGATGTTACTATTAGATGTAAGAGAACTTCGTAACAAGAATAAAGCACTAAAAGAGAAGGAAAGAACGATATGAAAGCGTCGGCAGAGAAACGAACCATTACTGAATAATTCGATCTCTCTCTCTCTCTCTCTCTCTCTCTCTCTCTCTCTCTCTCTCTCTGTCACGACGAACAAAGAGAAACCTTCAATGCAGAGAATCCGTACGGCTTGAAACAGTGGCTTGAAACAGTGGCTTGAAACGAGGAAAAAGATGTGGGCGCATAAAAATATTTACGAAACTTTAATACTATGGAAGCATCTGCTTTTAGTTACAATCCAGAATATTTTCCTGATTTCCATATTTTAGTTTCGATATCATTTATCTACGTATATTAAAAACTGTTTGCTTTATCTGTCTGCAAAGGAATCATAATTTTTTTGTGTACAAATCTGATAAAATATTTTGGTACAATTTTTAAAGAGAGAATAATAATTTTTCAATATTATAGCATTTACGTACATTTTTATTAAAATAAATTTTACGAGTTATCATTTTATTATCAATTATTCGTTGAATAATACATAATACACGCACACATCTCATATTTATTGTATAAATACTATTAAAATAGATTGCGATAAAATGAAGTAATATAATACTGCAATATTCAATTCATTTCGCAGTTTATAAAATAACACAATAAAGCGAAAAGTATTTATTTTTAAATATACATTGTAAGATCGAAGTGAATGTTTTTTTAAGCTGAGATTTAACATATTTGAAATCAGAATTCGTATCTAAGGCTATTCGAGAACGTGTTAAAAAAGCTATATATGATCGAAAACGGGGACGCCTGATTGCTATGCATAGAGCTGTGCTTCAGACAGAAAACCACTTTGCTCGAATCGAGAAGCAAAAGTAACACATGCCACAGTGACACGAATATGACAACACGGCAACAGGTATGACGCGGGAGCACGTAGCTCAGCATACCTCGAGTCACGAACGGAAACAGAACGTGTGCCTTTACGGTGCAACGCGATACGCTCTGGATCGCCGTAAACGTCCGATGCGTTATCATGCTTATTGATACACGATGTTTTACTACCGTTCGCCGCCAGGCGAACGACAATGTTGTCGAAACGCGAGACGGATGCGTCTGGCAAGTCGACACGGCGCGAATTCCCATACAGAGAGAAGAAGGAAATAAAATAATATCTCAAAATAAACTTGAGGTTCCCCTCCTATCACGCGTTAGCCCGAGGCTCAGGTGCACGCGCTGAAAGAGTGATTTCTTCTGCCGATGAGATGGATCGAGAGATAAATCTCCGCGATAAATTTTATTCAATTCATTCGCCTGTTTATCACGCGTTCATCCGCATAAACGATTTCGAAGAATTGAATAATAGAAATGTCAAACGCCCGAATTTCTTGAGACAGAGAGAAAGGGACAGAAAACGAGATGGGAGAGGGAGAAAGAGATGCAAACTTAATTCATAAAGAATAAAATACGTAAAAAATATATACGTTTTCAATCGTTTATCATAATAAACTATTTTCATTTCAATATATATCTTTATAAATCGACTCTTTATAAATCTTTATAAATCTTTAAATCAAAGAATCTAAAGAATTAAGATCAATACGTCTACAATATGAAATATTGTACATGACAATGCTAGTTGGACAAGGAAACAGCGATCGTTTATAAGCATTCAACGCAACTGATGCGACAGCACGATTTTCATCGGTGCGTGTGCAGATGTGGGTGCTGAGATAGACTTTCTGTAGGACAACACAATACATGTGGAGACAAGTATAAGACGCATTCGGCATCTAGGCATCCGGTCTAGGCTCTACAACGGTCTGAATAGAAGAGGTAATAATGCCGGTGTGCAACGTCACCGCATAAACGTTCGTAAGCACGCCGTGGGAGATACGCGTGTGTTCATCTCACACACATGCTCGCACACGAATGCTGTTTGTAGAGATACGCGCGCACCCACATACACACACGAAAGAGAGATAGATAGAGAGAGGAGAGAGATGGAACCCGGTCGGATACAGCGTTACATATGCATGCAACGGGGGAACAGCATTAAGGCCGTTCCCCACGGGTGGAGCTGCTAGACCTGAATGCATTTTGTGATTCCCTACGAGTTTCCTGCGGAGTCACGGACGGAGCTGGGCTCGTTTTCGTCTACGACACCTCGCAACAACGACGGACATAGTACTCTTCGGGGACAGCGTGTGCTTTGAAAGGGCATCCCGGCGATCTCTCTTCCGCAACGGTCGGACGACACGGCTTAAGGTGGTTCATCCTGTACCAAGATGACGCACCTGGATAGACATTTATCGAGCTTTGGAAAGAGAACCCAAATCCCTTTGATATCCAGGTCGGAAACTCCGCAACACAAAGAAAAACGCGATATTGTCGACAATGTAATAGTTGGGAACAATGTGTATCTCTCTTTCTCTCTCTCTCTGTTTTCCATTGTAAATTTGAAAGGGAGAAATTTAATAAAAGTGAAATGGAAAAAAAAGAAAGAAAAATTTAGGGATTTAACTTTTTTTTTATTTCTCATACGCATTAGCTGAGAATTTCAGATTTTTATTTCTTAGATATCAAATCATTCAATTGGTGAATTGTATTGTTCAAGACAAGATAATACATGATAGAGAATATTCGTTATCTGCGTCTGTTATCAGCAAACACATACGTCGTGAGTAAATGTCTAAGCCGACTAAAGCTTTATCCAAGGACTGTTACTATTGTGTCAAGGATCTCGAGGAAGGCGTGTTCGTCTTCCTTGTATTCTCTCACATCTCCCTGTTCCAGGCAGTGCAAGAGACAGGGGAAAGAAACACACCCTTCGTTGAGCTGTTTATACACGTGTGTTTTCCTACATTGAAGCCTTGCTAGTGCGATGATAGTTTTAAATAGCGATAAACAGCATAAACTCTGTTATCTCAGGATTTTCATTTGCACAAATAGCTCGAAAAAATAAATTAATGCATACAGCGATAATACGCTTATCTGTATCAATACAGATTGATAAATTTTATCACTTATTAGAGATGATCTTGCAACAAATTATTATTCGTTGATGTTGCAATAAATAAATGCAAACGAAATAAAATAGTAAATGCAAACTCAATATTTATACTCAAATTTTCTACTGGAGATATTTTGACATAATTCATGAAAATTTGATTTTGAAAATAATTATTCTATTTTAATACAAGTCGTATAATGACATATATATTGTTAAATTTCCTCCATATATTCAATTAGTATTAAATTATACTATCTTTAACTTTTTAAATACATGTCGTTTTTGTGTTAAATTAGTATCTTTAAATCTTTAAATGAATGTTTTTTCAAGCTGTAATTATTCATTTTATTTGTTCCATCTACGTTTCTGGATTTTTCCGAGTTCTCCTAAATATCGTTACTTCTCGCTTTAAAACAAATATCGGGCGAAGTCACGGCGAGGTGCAGCACTGCGGCGATTGGATTTTCAGAAAAGACCGACGTCGCTCGAAAACGAACCACTGGCGGAAGATTTGGTGTAACGCTTAAGATAAGCAAGAGTTATCGACGTATGTGTATGTGTGAGTACGTGGACACGTTGATGGCGCACATTTAGCCATATGTGGCAAAGCGACGAGCCCCTCTCGATATCGGACTATCGCGCCGTGGATTAGGAAAGCTACCTATTTCGAGCTACCTCGAAACAGCGATACGTTTCCGCGAAACGCACGGTTCTATCTGCGATCGATATCGACGGTGGGGTATAACCGAGATATCGGTAAAATTTCCGCCGGTATCTTGTGCCGCTGCCTTATTTCATGGCAGACCCACGAGAATCGATCCAATTATCACGAACAAGAGATATCGCGATAGACAATAAAGACGAGCAGCGTGCAAGAGAACGCAGTTCAATAAAATGACGAAGAAAACTAGGATTGTTATTGCCTTTCTCTTATTTATCAATATGATCGCTATCATAACTAGAAAACCAATATAATAGGAAATATTTCTCAATCTTTGTTATCTAATTTTTATACCAATTCGTTAATTTTAAATATGCTCCATTTTCTATTACCAAAGCTTCATTACCGTATTTATCGAGGTAATCAAAGATCGTGGCGGAGATATATATTCTCGTATATTCGTGTGTAATTACTCACAATGTCCCGCGATGATCCCTGCTGCATCAATTGGCATCGCATTACATCACGACGTCAGCTTCGCAATTTGCAGATTGCAAGTCACACTAGCTTTCAGACTGCTTCCTGTTTCGTGGTCGTAGAAACGTTTCCGCCGATAGGAACGCATCTAATTCCTCGTCTCATCCCTATCTTCGTGCCCTATTGCTTCTCTGCGAGCTCAATCGACTCACTTCCGCAGAATGAATAACGATCGCACCACTACGTACTGATGCACAGAGCAACAACATATTCATCCTTAATTCGCAGAAAAGATTTTAGCTCGTAGCGAAATAACCAAAGACATTTGTCTAAATATTCTTCGTAGCCTTCTATCTTGTTTTATTTTCCTATTTGTCTCGTATTTCTATCCGTAAATTCTTTTTCCAAAAGAGGAAAGAAAGGGCGGAGCAATTTATCAATACTGCGATATTATCGGGGTATCATAAATATTATTGGAATAAACAACAGCCTAGCTCTCTCGAGGAAAGTGTATGGAAAGATATCTTCTTCGCGACGCGAGATGCTCAACAAAAAGGCGTCGCGCTCTAATTCTTGTTTAATAAGAGACGACAGGAGAGTTCTTCAAGACAGGAGAGTTCTCTTCGCCAAGATGGCCAGCCGCGTCTTTCATCTCTCGCTCTCGTCTTGAAGCGAACTGCTGCCGCAGTGCGAAATACCAAGCCGCTTTGATATTGCTCGGATGAGATCAGAAGAATTTTCGACCGTGAAGTTCACGCCAGCTTTTAAATTTTACACGAAATGAGGTATCATTTCTTTTCCCTGAAAAATGAGCGCGCGAAAATTTCTGATATTTCAGAGCGCGTATGTAAAAAATGTGAGTGGGGTTGTAAGCTGAACTCGAACTAAGTTTACAATCTCACGCTTTCGAAGCTAGCTAAGGCTAAAAACAGCTTTCCCGACACTCAAAAAGATTAATGGAGTAAATTAAACTCGCTATAACAGCGAGATCTCTTAATTAAGAGTCAATAACGAAAAAGAGAGAAAGTGCCAAAGAAACTTATTTTAATTCATAGAAAAATATTAGTTATTAATATATGAAGATGAATCTAATTGTAAGTGTTAAACAGAAAAAGGATCGAATTCGATCGCAGTGACTAATTTTTGCCATCCTTTTCTGTTGACTAATTGATCCTCAATTAATATCTGATTTACTCGTTGATTCTATTCATTTGCTATTATCTTATACATTAGTATAATTATAAATCCTTCAGCTTGAACGCGAAAGTGGAGCGCATGAGAAAACACATTTCTCTTTCTCCTGATTAATGACATTTTCGCAAAGAGCGTTGCTCGATAGGTATATTAGTCGGACAAAAATAACTTTGCGCATAGTTAACGGTTTTTACACAAACTTTAGCAAACTTTAGCAATCGCGGGCATTAAACTTTTCCAACCACCAGCACCACCGAATTAGATTTTCAGAGAAACGAGCGGCATTGTGTTGAGAGAAGCGAGAGAAAGAGAGGAAGAAAAAAGAGAGAGAAAGCGCCGACCACGCATGCTGAAGTTTTCAAACAAACAGTGACAACCATATGCACCGTACCATAACTTTTTCATGAGATTCGCATATATAATCCCGCAAAAATAGAACACGTAAGTCGAGTATATACATATATGTATATAATATAAATCTACGTACACAATATGTACATATATATACACACACACCCACATGCTCACACGATGTGTTGAAAGGCGAACTTATTTGCCGCTACATTTCCTCGCAATCGCAAAGAAGATTACTCGGGAAATGAATTTTGTCACGCGCGGATAACTACATGCGTGCTTAACAATATTTACACGAGAAGTCGAGATGTTGGGGATTGCAAAACACGGTTGGTATTGCTCGTGTCGGACTGCTACTGCTTTTGAGAGGAACGGAGCCGTTTTCGTCACCGTTTCGTTATGTCATTGTACTCGCGTAGCATGATGCAACGACAATGACGACGGTGCAAGAAGGACGCGACGCAAGAAGGACTGTCGACTTCAGTTTTATCAGTTGAAATCCACCGGGCGGCTTAAAAAGTTTTGATGTCACCGGCACAGTGACTCTCGGGAGAGCTGTCCCCGGGGAAAAGCGCTGATCGTGTGCCTTTCCATGCACTCTGTCGCCCTCCCTCGTCCCGCGTAACGTACTTTCTGTCTTTCCGCTTTGTTCTCTTCCCTCCGCGCGACAAACGTAAATACAATAACAACTTTATACCGCTCGTGTCATGTGCGCATCGCAGTTTCTTACTCACTGCACCAACGGCAGCGCGTTTTCTTTCAAAGAAGAAACTTCCCGACGCTTCTGTCAGCGACTATTTACTCGCGAACGCGTCTCGAGTATCGCGCCGTGTACGTACCTCATTATTGTCGCAAAATTATATATTACTCCCTAATAGCGAAGTCTACTGCATTTTAAATGAAAATAAATTGTCGAAATTTTCGAAACGTTGAGGATACAAATATTTTTCCCTCCCGAAAAATCAAAGATACAAATATTTTTTTCCATTTTCGTAGAGAGATTTAAAATAAAGCCGACCGCGTTGATCAGCTTTATTTTAAATCATGGTATTAACGAGATACTTTAAAAACATAAACAAACGTGAAAAAGTCTACCTTAGTATTCAATTTTTTTATTCAAGAAATTGATAAAATGTAAATCAGATTATAGCAATCGACTTGGCTAACAGCGTTATTGTTTACTCGCACAATAGTGTGATAAATGCAATAATGCCATCGAACCAAATTAAAGATAAATAACGATCGAAACTGTACAAACTGAAAAATATAACAAAAAAACATAAATCGCTAAATTTATTGATTAAAACTTCACGAACGTATTAAAAGAATCTTTTAATTATATTTTCTAGAGTAAGAAAAGTAAGAAAAAGCATAATTTAAAGGAACTAAAAATTTCTGATATTATCATTCAATTAAGCTTCCATAATTTCAACTCTCTGATAAGAAATCCGTTTTCATATAAATCTACGTATTCAGACGCAGGTTTTAATCTCAACTGTCGATATCTAATTTTTTTACCTTTGTGATATTTTTGTATGAGTTCTTCGCAAATAGATTGCTACATCGTATCTCTTCATTTGTACTTAATATTCTTATACGTTTTACTCCTTTTTTATGTTTGACCATAAAAAATAAATCATATTTCGAAATTCTATTTCTGTATCTTGCCATTATGAATATGAGATCAGAATATGATAAAAAAAAAAAAGAATTGAATCATCCGCCAGAGAAACGACTTGACATTCTCATTTTTCCTTTTAAAATTAGTCATCGGGCTTGACAATGACTTCGGCCGCTCGTTTTCGTGAAAAAAATTTCGGCGACTATTCGCATGAATGGTCGGACAGCTAAACGAGAAACGTTAATTCCCCTCGTGACAAATTCCCGACGAAGCCTTCGCAACGGCGAGAGACGACGCGACGATGGCGAATTCTCGCCCGAGTTTCATCGAATACGAATTGCACCGCTTCTATGAATTTTTTATGAAGCTTCGTCAGGGTACTACGTCAACAAACAGTGACGCGCGGAAATGATTTTGCTCGGTGGACTGTGGACGAAAGATTAATCGACCGATTTTTGCGGCAGACCGCATTGCTATGCGCTCCTTTTTATAGTGCATACGTCGCGCACATAGAAATGCCATTGCCCGCATCGAGTTGAAACTAAAAAAAGCCGACCTCAATCAAAATGGCACGAGACTCGTCGTCTCGACGTCATCTTGGAGGACTCCAGAGTCCACGTACAACTGGTATTTACAAAATCTGGGTCGGGGGAATGTTCGTTAGCACAACAAGTAGCTTATCGGTGGTTCGTGTAATCCGGCAGTTTACAGTGCATCGTAATCGCGTGGTTTATCGCTGGTTAGACTAATAGTACAGTTTATCGGAAAACCGAATAATCGTAGGATTTATCGGTACGCACCTAAACATCGTGCCCAACAGTTTATCGGACCAAAAATCGTTGTGGCGTGCCTGAACGAACGCAAAGCTCGGAATGTATTTTGCTAGAGTAGCTAAAAAAACATTAAAGCAAAAAGGTTTTGGTATGTACTAATTGCAAAGTAGGACTTACCGTTTTTTTTTGTATACGTTTTAACAATTTTCTATTATCATTGCACTGAGAAAGAAGATAACTTCTGGCTTCAACTACAATTTTATAATATTTCTAATGATAATTATGGTTAACATAATGATGCATATAGTTAGGTTAATCATATTTATTTTTAGAAATAGTACAAAATTATGGTTTTGAGACCAAAAGTAATTATATTTTTCTCTCAGTATGGAATGTTGCTATTTTTAATTTATTACATTATAATATCTCACAAGCATGATATATTATATATAATATATAATAAAGTTATTATTATTGATTCTCGATAAAAAATAAATATAGATTTCGATACGATTTTTGTGAACGGAAGAGAGAGAACAATATCTCGAATGCAGACTGAACGCACAGGGTGAATTGAGATGCCACTTTCGGGAACTGTCCGACAATAAATGGTCACACACGTGTTGAACGGCTAATTCACGGGGTACGGCCAAGAGAAGGCAGAAACGCGCCGCGGTAGCCGTATAGGTAATGCAGCGATCTCTTCATTTCCGGCTGCCAGGCCTGCCCCGATTTAATGCATTTCATCCAATTTCCGCCACCGCCGTTAAGAATCCAATCGTTGCCGGCATTCCATCCGACTAGTGACCCAGATATCGTTGCTTTTCCGCGCCGATGTACAAGTCACGTCCGAATCGTATCGCTCGCGAAGAGGACAGAAGTGAACAGACAAAACTCATGAGCGAAAAAGCGTATGTAACGCTTGAAAAATTGAAAAGTCAAATTCGAAACTCATTCATAATAGATTTTCAATTGCACAGAAGACTCGCATGCGCGATTATAATTTTCATTTGGCAGTCGGCATTTCGAGCACCAGAAGAACTTAAGCTATTACCGGTATGTACGAGGCTCGCGGGAAAAAAAAGGAGAGCTTCTGCAGCTCATCGATTTTCCACATCTCGATTATTTTCCAGGCTAATAACTGGGTCACTGAAATTTATGCCGTGAAGTACTGCCATTAGCTCCAACTCTTCGCTTCGCCATTATTCTTAATGCGAAATCTTCCATTCCACAGAATAGGACGCGAAAGTCCTTGTGGCGCAACGAGACGCATCGGCGACTGCATCGCTGGCGCAACGTGTGATTTTTCGTTTACGTTCCGTCCGCTTATACATACTCCCGTGACCTACAAGCAAACTGATCACTTGGGCATTCAATCTGCCGGACAGACAATCCCCGTCCAATTCTGTGGACAATTTCGATGTACCAACATCGAGGTTTATTGACTTTGTCGATCCTATTCTCCATTCACTTGCTTTATTCGTTATTTTTTTCTTTATTGATGACTGATAGATTACGAATGGTTTAATTCGTTGCAATTAATAGGTGGAGAAAATATATTCTTTTTCATTCATTTTCTTACATTAAATTCGAGAATATAAAAGATAATTATAAATTTCTAACGGACAGAAATGTAGATATCTTTCGACAATAAATTGCATTTGTAAAGTATGATTATTGAAAGCCTTGTATAAAATGATTGATTAAAACGTATTTCGATTATGTTTGTAAAAAGTACAATTCATTGTACATTTAATCTGTTCTCTGAAATAAATATACGAATGAATTCTCGCCTCGTTAATAAGTTGCAAAAATATATTTAAGATCTCATAACTCGCGGATCCGAGAAATAACGTCGAAAGAGATAAACATGGAGCATCCCATTTTGTATAAGATATCGCTCTGAGAGTCGTAAAAGCAAGATATATCCTACGAGAATAGCTATGTGTTTCTCCGGGTTTATATAAATGCATACGGGAGCGGAAAGATGTTAACGCCGGCCGGTACTCCAAACTCAAATTTACACGGTTCCCACTTCACATTTACGCCAGGATGAATCGCCCAGGGTAAGAAAAAAAGAAAATTATGTAAATAATCTTTCTGCAGGAAAAGTCGTTACACAATGAAAACAAGCGCTAGTGTAATAAAAATAAAAATCTAAAGAATTATAGTTCGTAAAAATGGATTGTGGATATATGAAACTGCACTTGACTGTATTGGAATATCCAACATGATTTAAGGACTTGTTATAATACTCGCGACGCGTATCATTTCCTATGCTAACTTATTCGATCTTACATAGCATTCGCTTGGAATGACATCTGGGATGATGGATATAGTGTGCCGTGATTTCGTCCTGTATCTTGACGATACCGCGCTGCCAAAGTTGCAGCGTATTCGAGAACGTTCGTCTCCGCGCGTTTCATCTCGTCGATATCAGGAATCCGATCGTTCGGCGATGTCCTTCGAGAGAACATATCCCTCTCGAGTCTCCCCGTCTACACGATATACACGTCCCTTCCTACGTACGTGGCATTTCGCTGCTCCGGCTCGTCGAATTCCCGTAATACCGCGCGACGAGATTCCGAAACTCACGCAAGTCAAATTTGACCCGATAAACGAAAGCGACGTGATGTAAATCTGTTGGCGAAATTTCGACTGATTACGCGCCCGCGGTGACTGCTAACTGGCCAATTAAATTGCTCACAATGCACGGTATTAAAGCACCTCGATTATCATTTCCCGCTAGTACGCGGCTTAATTGATAATAAATTACACTATAACAACTCGGCATTGACGTAACTGCTATTTCAATTACAAAATAGTCAGCCGCGTGCACAAACAACTTTGTAAGAATGAAAATACGTTTCTTCAGCTTACAGTCCTGTTCCAAAGTGCGAAGAGACTTCGCAGTTTTTCACTTCGCGTCCTGTACTTTGTCCTCATAATTCTGCGCCCCGTTTGCAAATGCAAGATGGAATGTGCAAACTGGAAAGGAAGAGTAAACGGAACTCTTCAACGAATCTCAACGAAACTTTTCTCCTACTATAATTCCAACTTTACAAAACGTCAAGCTATCCATCGCGCGACGAGACTTTCTGCATTTTCTCGTAACCGCGTTCTACTGCGACAAGTTTGTATTTGGTTGGCTATTCAAAATTTGCTAGATATATAATAGAATTTACTTTCGCCAAAAATGCTGAGACAATGCTCTCTCTCTCTCTCTCTCTCTCTCTCTCTCTCTCTCTCTCTCTCTCTCTCTCTCTCTCTCTTCAAAAGATAAAAGGTTGGAAAATTAGAAAGCAATACAGTATTATAGTCATTTTTGTAATCTATCCGTATGTTAATTAAATGCACTTTCGCCTCTCGTCTTTCATTTCTTTCTGCAGTAAAATAGAAACGTCGTGCTCACAGAGGCCGAAAGATTCTAGGTACGCCACTGTCGGAACTTTCTCGAGCAATCTCGCGCGTAATGGTGCACTTATCGATGAGTCAACGGTTACCTCGTGATCAATCCCCACCGTGGATTTTCCCTAATTACAGTGAAACTCAAAGTAAGAACGGGCGAGCGTTATTCGCAAATATCATTCCGGCATGAACGCGGCTTTTCTTTCGCGTATTTCCCTTAATTGTCGATTAGAAAGTCGACGCTTCCATTTCATCCACCTCCGATCTACCATTTCGACGGGCGATATTCGTAAATTCACGCGCAGGGTAGTAATGACAGGCCATTTGGCTGTCCTAATGACATTCAATCGCATTCGGCGAAGAGCTTTATTACATGCCACTGCGCCTAACGACATAATCATACGTCGTATAATAGCCTGTCGTGATTGACGATGAGGACAAACGGGACAGGAGGAAACGAAAGAACTCGATCGCGAATCCGGCGCTGCGGCGCAAAATAACGCGCTCCGATTTGGCGTGCCGCGGATACCGCGCCACCAAAATGTTGCGCCAATTTCGTTCGCAATATTGATTCGTAACGTGTACGAAAATTTAATTGGCGATACCGGCGATTAGCGGGTTGCAGTCATCAATTAGGTTGAGTTTAGGCTTGATTACGTACGTCACTAATTAATCTGTCAATTGCGGGAGAAGTTCCGCATCGGCAACTTCCGTAACTACGTTGAAAATCGAGAGAGTGGTTAATGATGTTAACCGCTGCAATGCAGCGGCTGTAGCGCCAGTCGTGGCGTTAAGCAGTATAAACGATGTCGTTTATAAAATATTGTTATATTAGGTGATTAATCTATACGTCCAATATGTTTTTCCTATGCGTTCGCTTATTGCAACATATTTTCACACGTTCATCCTCTCATCGATTTATTTCCTCGAGCCGTGACAAAAAAAAACTGCGTTCGATAACGCAGACTGCTCGTTGTTAACATCGCGTAGTCATCTCGCGGTGACGCGCGATAATCGATTTAGCGGTTTCAATCAACCACCAAAAAAAAAAAGCTTTCAACGACCGACCAGTCGTTGGCAACGAGATGGAAGCGACGGCGGGAAAGAAGCCGCGACGCGAAGCAAAGCGATTACGCGATTGTACGAGAGATAGTTAAAAAACAATCATCGAGCCAACCCGCGAGATCTCGTTTCGCGCGATAATACCGATCCATCTATCTCGCGACAACTCGTGCGTGATGAGACAACAGGGGCCACGATCAGGACAGAAAAGCGAATGAGAGAGAGAAAGAGAGAGAGAAAGAGAGAAAGAGGTAGAGACGAGAATGGCAAACTGATGGCTTTTCCATGCGCGTGCTAGCGCGAAGTGGCCGGACGGAGCGCGAAATGAACTTTGGAAAACGGGAGATGGTCGCCCATGGTTGATGCGCAGAGCGGGAAAAGGAGAAATACGGTAGTCCGGCAATTTCCCGATGTAATAACAGGCCCTTGTTCGCGCGCGGAACGCCCGGGACTGGAGAACCCCCGAGATATTGCTTTATTCACAGAGTGGTGAACGCCAGTGAGTTGCAAAGAGGCTTTGTTACTCGGCCGCTTCTTTACCCGTCCGCCACTCACGTCTCGCCCGAAAGGAGGGATGTAGCCGTGCTTAACCCCGACATAACGGGAACAACGGGCGAAAACTAGCGACGACGATATCTAATATACAGGGCACAAGAGACATATTGAGCGTACCCGCTACCGTGTATCTGTTTTCTGCGGGTTATTGAAAACGACATGCTTCACGCGAGATATCAATTCTTTTGGAAGAGCTACGGGATCCGTCACCGAGTACCGTGTGCGGAATCAATAAAATAAAATACTTCTGAAGCAAATAGTTTCAAGCACAACAAAAAGGTAACTATGTCGCATTGTATTATATATACGCGTGACACGTAACACGAATATAGTGTAAAATAATATATTACATTAAATAATATATTTTTTTTCGTACGTTACACGTCCTAGTGAACAAGCCGTATGCCTTAATGATTTTGACATTACACTACGAGAAAAGTATCCCGTAATCGCGATCCTAATCGGTCGCGTTATTCTTCTTGGAAGAAATAAACGCCGTCTGCATTTATCGCGCGGTAAAGTCATCGCGGAAAGTAATAAAGCAGCGCGGAAATGAAGATATCGAGTATAATAAAAGCCTCGAGTAGGAAGAACGGGAAGCTCGTTATTTAATAAGGTCGACGAAAATGAGAATCTGATTGTCCACCCGGGGGGCGCGTAATTGCAGCCGATAAAAGATGCAACAAAACTGCAGCATTTCGCAGAAGCTCGCTTTCGGTATCTAACGATATCAAGTGGCACCTTTTTGTCCCCTGCGCGCAGACACGAGATATCACCCACAATGTATCACGATACGCGCTCGCCACTCACAGCTTCCTCGTTTGCATATAGCGCATACGAACGTCGCGCGCTGCGCCGCAACGCGGTCGTCTGACATATTGATATCTTGAAACTAGGACAGCGGGTTACTTAAAGTTGGGACTTTTAAAGCTGGAAAACTTCAAATGTGCTAAGTTAAATTAAACCAAATTAAATTAAAGAACTATTGCGGCGAGGCGAAATAGCTGTCTGCAATGACGTGTATTTATTTTTTCAGCCGTTGCAAATTCCATTTGTATATCGTGGAACATTTGTTTTTCTATTTTTACGCGCGATATTATCTAAACTGTTGCGCTCGCGGCTCTAATAAATAAAAAAAAAACTGCCGTTATTCATCCCTAATTCATTACACCCAGCCTTACCACCAACATCTCTACTCTACGAATTAAATTGAACAAAAATTGAAAGTTATCGGAGTGGTTATATTCCACTGCAGGAATTTGTAAATAAAAAAGCCGGCCTGTTTTCAATTTCGAATTTCGAGTCGGATATCGGTGAAGAGGGTCACGATAGATTCTCGGCTACACGGTATTTTTTTCTCAGATGGAAATTCCTCTAGGAGGATGAACGAAGTGATGGGGGAAAGGGGCGCTTCACGAAGATGACGGTGGAAACAAATCTCGCGGGACCGCAACGACCATAAAACAATCGATGAGATAGTTCCGGAGCGCGGATACGAGCGTCGCTAAAAGTTTTAAAACCCACGGAGGAGGCGTTTAAGGGGCGTCAGGCGTCTCGGTGATGAACAGCCCTGGTGGCAGATCGAGCGCTTCCAACGGTAACGACGACGCCGAGGACGACGAACGTGATCCTCCGTTTTTCCGCTTCCCCCGTTTTCCACGGCGTCGATTACCTTTGAGACTCGGTCGCGCGTAAACACGTTCTCGTCAAGCAGACGGCGTCTTAATTTCTTTACGACTGCAAAATTGCCGCCACGGTCCAATTATACGGATGGTGGACTTTAATGATGTTATAGCAGTCGAGAACTGCTCTATGAATGCGCGATGAATAGACGGAGACGTGCGAGACGCGGGACAAATTGCTATCCGATCATTCAAGAGGAAAGTATCGCGACACCATTTATTATATACGCCGTGGAGCGATCTTGTTTACAATCTTCGAGCAATGATTTTATTTTACGATCTTTGAGCTAAATTTGTACACGGGCTACATTAATGATACAATCTTATTTTTATGAAGCCCACTTGAAAAATGCAGAAATAAAAGACTGAAGAGAGAGGGGAGAAAGGAGAGAGTGTAAGATAGATCTACAAAAATATTATTCCACCCAATCTCATGAGAATTTCGTGCAAATACATTCTCGCTCTCATTTAGAATTCAGTTCACGAATTTCTCGCCACAGTTGCATTCGTATACGTATGCAAGGACGAGCACGCAGCTAACCCACGTAACGTAATTGCGTACGCGCGGAGTCGTCGGGGACGGGGTTAAAGAAAAATCGTCGCGAAGTTATCCAGGACTTGCCTGGGAGTCGACGGAAAGTTCTTAATTAATCCTATTAATTAGATACACCGTTGTCGTAGCACCTGACGACGCTTGAGACTCGACGAAAACTCGCGCGCTGCATGAACTTATCGTACGGGTTATGAAAGGTCATCAGGGATAAAGCCAAATTTACACATCACCCCTTCCAAAGGCACATCGAAAAGGCACAATGTTCTCGTGAAATAATTATCCATCCCGAGTGACTTGATACTGCGCTGAAGATCAAACAAAGAGCTTTGAAAGCGAGATGTGTAAATAATGTAACGTGACGTATCGCAAGGATCAATTTTGCATTCAAACGAGGTGCAATTTATTGGATCAGTTGGCGAGATTGATGTTGTTTGCAGGGAGTAGTAAATCGCGTAAATTTGCTTCAAACGTGCATGCGCAAGTCTATTTCGGTGTTTTAAGAGGTACGAGATGTCGAGAGAAGGACTTGGCGAAAACTCACTGAGAAATATGTGTAACGCTGACGGTTTATATGCCAGTAAAGCGATTAAAAACTGCGCGCGATAAACGGAAATTGCGCTCAACTCCCCCGGGGAGATGCTAGCCGCTTACATTGGATTACGTATCGAGCAAATTTCCTAGGCAGCGCAGCTCTTTTAATATTCACTTAGATCGCAAAGTTCCAAGACCCGGAAAAAATGTATGACGTCTATCCTATTCAAAAAGTAATTACAGAATATCTTAAATGGCCTGTTAAGTAAAATAGTTTGACAACTTCATTATCTCTCACGGTTAATTAAGTGACAATGAATTTGTGAGATATAATTTGTCTCTCGACGGTTTCTCATCTTCTCTTTCTCCGAACACATTTTACAATATTTACATTTCTCGATTCTGAACCTAAACTTTTCATCAGTAAATTCGAAAGTTTTACTTAATTAAAATAATTGCTAAACGTAAAGCTAGTAGAATTTTACAGTATTACTCATCCGGGAATTTAGAAAAGAAACTATTTTTATACATTCATGAGAATATATTCGGAGCATAGAGAAAGTACATGCAACAAACGGGCCACATAGAAAATTTCGTGTATTTCGAGTATTTACATTCTTGAAATTACAGCGCGCACATTTGAAAGAATATTCCTTCCGCTTTCAATACCTAGTATATTACCCACTATTTTATTTATCCTTGATATTCGAAAAGATGCGATGAATAGAATCACAACATCGATGAAGACAAGATCGAAAAGCAGCTTTCTTTGCTCTCCATCCCATGGGACAAGTAGGAAGCGTAGAGAAAGCCGATTCGTCGGTAGAAGGATTTCCGCGGAACGCAATTAAGTGGCGTAATGAGATTCCTATGACACCGACGGCGGCGGCGGCTTTTCAGCGCGCGCACGAAAACGACGCGGTGCGCGACTCTGCGGCGGTGGTTCCGCGCGAAATTTGGAGATGGCTCAAGTTAAATGAGCATTCCCGCCGAGCGCGAGAAGAAGATCGGATGTCGTCCGTACGCCTAATTAAACTTCCGATCCCCTTTGGGCTTTCGGGTAACGAGACACGGCGCGGCTTTGTTAACGCTTCGGCGGAGTCGCGCGAGATAAGCGAGAGCACGCAAAACGGATTAGTGAGCGAGATATGGGTAGAGATTTACAGTGATCGGTGGCACACCCGGAAACCGAAATCAACCCGCCACGCCGTACGGGCAGGTGTCGCAGCAGATGAGAGCGTCAGGTGAAGTCGCGCGACGAGAGAAAAGAAAGGGAAAACAACTTCCACAAGGTACAAACAGGGATGTATCATTTTCGGATGTGAAAAGAATCAATTTCACAAATATACATTTTTACGGCAGATTTCCATTTTAAATGGAGAGCAATGATATCTGAAACAATATTCCTCGTACATGGTTGATTTGTAATTTTCTGCATGTAGTTAAGTATACGGGGAGGAGAAAGAATAACGAATCCGTCCCACGGGGCAAATATTCTCCGGCAGTCTAGCTTCAGCTAGCTCCATAATGCTCCGTAGCTGCCGTCCCGCCAGCATTAGACCGGTACAATTAAAATTTACGCGATTTAATCCAAGTGTCGTCCCACCCACTCTCTCTCCATCTTTCGTATGCACGTATGCGCACACGTGTTCGTAACAATCTCGCGGTTGCATGCGCCGCGTGGTTCGCACCGATGGTAGGTAGCTTCGTACGAAACGGAAACGGAGCACTTAGGGCAAATATTAATGCGACCATTTGCATTTTAAACGAACTGCGGGCTCGACGCCGCGCTGCCGCGGAGATTTTCAACCGCGCCAAGAAAACGTTGAAGGGAAGGACATGCGCAACAAGAGAAAGAGGAAGGAAGGAGAAAGAGAGAGATCTTCGTCCAGTCTATTCTCCGCGTATTTGCATATCCACGTTATTTCGCGAGATTAACTTTTATCTTCTGCTGGCAAGAGTGCCCGCCGGACGGCCACGACAAGGAAAAGAGAGAGAGAGAGAATCGGCGGCGATTCACCTCGCAAGTTGTTGATCGTAAGACTTTTATTTCACGCTGTAGAAACTGATTGCAAAAGTGCGATAAAGTTGCCGGAACGCGTACCGTCTCGGTGCCACGAGCAAAAGGTAAATCGCGGACTTCGCGATCTTCAACGAAGGGAACGAAGAGTTAATTGAATTTCAAATCCTCCTTTGAGGGAAAAAATTATGTTGCCCGCCCTGCGTGTACTTTTAAAAAGGTTACTGTGACAAAAGTCTCGGTATACTTTGAAAGTGGAACGACAAATGTTTCATTCTGCCATGTGAATGTAGAACACCGGCGCCGAAAATGATGCATGAGACCCGCTTGTAATTTCTGCATTTTCAACATTAAACAACTTGGCCGCGAATTAAGAACTTCACTTGAAATTGACGGAGGAGATTTCTTCTGTTCTACGTGCCTGAAGTTTAATTCAGCAAGACCCCTCAATTTTCAGAATTAATTGACTCCGCAAATATATCTACGATTTAAGCTCCCGCAAAGGGGAGACACCAAATTAAAATGTAAATTACGTTACAATACAACGCTCTGTATATTCAAATGTACGAGGTATTAGTCCTCCTATTAGACTCCAATAATTCCTCGGATCGCTCAGGAATATAAATAGTATGGAGAATTGGCAGTTTCTTGGGTAAATGTAATGAAAAATACTACGTCGTAAAACAGTACTTAAGCACGTTTCATTATTTACACGGGTGTTCACGATACCATCACCGTCGTCCCGAGTCTACGCCATTCGGAACGATCCATAAAGCGCGAAAGGATCGTATCTGGAATAAAGACGGCATTATATTCCGCGCGCATGGCAGTGCTCCCGCAGATACGCGAGCATCGCAAAAAGTTAAGGATTGTAATCCAGGCGAAAGGAAATATAGACGACTGTAAAGTTAGTAGAATTCGACGGTACACGTCCGCCGCATTTATCCCATTTATTGATACCGCGCATTCGACGGTAAACGTAATCGTATAATTTCGAGCCTCACTCGTTTCGCAAACTTTTATTCCGCCGGTAATGTCTTTTTTCGCAAACTCCCACGAAATTCGTCGAGAGTTTTAACGATCTACGTATTTCTTTAATCACTCCATTTTTACGAGTGGCAATGTCAAACTCTCTCGTACTCTCGATATCGATTTAGTCGCGCGATCGAACGCACTTCCGAAACAGTCATTCCGTCAATTTATCGTGTAACGCACGAAAAGAAATGCGGAAAAAGAAGTACAACGAACAACAGATGCTTCCGGCTCGCGATGGAAATCAGAATCGGCCAATCGCACGAACCGAATGGCGTCATAAAATTTCATGTGCCACGGCGAGAGGATTCTCTTACGCATACGAAAGAGTCTTCGATCGGATATCGTACATTTTCCGCGGCTTGCCAAAGTGACTTGGAATGGAGCTCAGAAAAGTACTTAAATTCTTCACTGCGTGTTCGAAGATTCCAAGTCTCTTTCAGATGGAAAATCGCTGATTAAGAATTTGTACACGAATTCCTTCGGTTTGCTTCTCTGCGCGAAGTGAAAGAAAACGCGGTAGATCCAAGATACGTTGCACAGTATCATGGCATCCAAGTTTAATATCTCTCTTGAGCGGAGCTCAAGTTATTTTTCCGAAAGACAGGGAAACAAGGCACTTGGGAGAGTCCATAAGAGACGACTGAAATTCGGATCCGACTCACGCAAGCTGTTATCTACCAGACCACCAGAGTCCTTTAAGTCAAGGAGCTTTATAGAGAAGTAACATTGATAATAAACAGTGCTAAACTGTCTCCGGACGCTCTGTCCAAAATCGTAAAAATAAAGATCGTATTTACAGGTTGAAATGTTCATTATCTCACGCGATATAAAGGATTACTCTTTATTTACTATCCAAATAAAATTTCACTTATGGAAGTACAAATATTTTTTTTAAGCACAACTATAATACGTAAAACAAGAATAATGAAACAAGAATGACATTACTGTAATTATATAATCATAAAATTTACATAACGTTGAAGATTGTAAATTTAATAAACATGAAATAAGAAAGATAATGATGCATAAAGTGATAGCTTCTTTTATGTCAAAACATGTTTACGTGTTTAACGATATGACATTTGAAAATTACCATAATTGCGAAATCGTCGATGAATAAAATTCTAGATAAATAATATTTATAGAGATAACTTTGCTAAATAAAGATAAAAAAGGAAATGTATGAATAACGATTCATATGAGGATTAATTGTGACAAATCGTAAATAGCCTTCTGTCTTTCAAAGATATTTTAAAAGATATCGCATTTCCGGGTCTAATGTCACAAAGTAAAATACTCGCGATTTTTATGAATAACAAGAAAATAAAAGCCAGAAGCGGCCTTTAATATTCTAGCTACGGATGCCTGGATTTCAAATATGAATGTATGCAAACGCGAACGTGTATCTCCGCCGCCGGATATTCAAATCGCACGATATTGAATGCAGATTCGGCAGAAGATTATATTATTACGATTCGATGAGGTACACCTGTGCACCGAAGCCGATAAAACCAACTGTACAAATTAGTGCGTCCTCATTTCTTTATTCGCTTTAATATTATAAAAAAAAAAATATATATATATATATATGTGCCCTAATAAACACATATATATTTCATACATGTCTGACATTTATTTTATTTCATTTCTTAACATTCAAAAACATTTCTTAATTTTAACATAATTCTCAACATCAATAATTTTAACATGTTAATTTATATGATATTCGATAAAGTATGTATATCGCATATATAGATCGTATGACTGTCAATTTAAAGTAATTCTTCGCCAAATCGAACACATGATTTATTCTCATTGCAAAACATATTAATTTTCATTCGATATGTATTTTAACTATCAATGTGGCAATAATCAAATTATCGAATTGGTGACGGTCAATATAGTTACATAATCATTGATTAAATTTTTGATAAATTTACGCATTGTATTATTATTATTATTATTATTATTATATAATTGAACGTTAAATTTTGAGCGATTGAAAGAGGAATTAGCCCGAATAAATCAGAGCGTCTGTCAATCAAATGTAATCCGACGAAAGTTATCCGACTCTCCGCGCTCGGTGCCAGTTGAGACCGTAACAAATCGAACGTAAGGGAATGCGGGAAAGGCGTCGCTTTGTCAAAGAGAGAGAGCGAGAAATACAGAGAGAACACACGATCCTGTGTCGTGCACGAGAGACTGACAGGAGAGTTTAGATGTTCGCCCGCTCCTTTTACCGTTCATCTCGCATGACGCGAACAGAGCGGGAAATAGGCTCCTAGTAAACGCAAATTAGATCTCGAAAACGTCTGCCGTACATGCGCGCGCGTCGATCAGATTGACTCCGCGGGGCACAAAGACGACAGCAAATTGAATTCCCGGATTGAATTCCGGCCAATTTCGACCTAATTTCCATAGCGGCACGAGGCGCTGCCGCCTATAAGCCGATGGGAAATTTTCAACCGTCGTCTCGCGATCGCGCAGGTTTCTTTCCGAATAGATACACGCCTCACATGCTCCGTGCGACACGGGTATTTGCGATGAAAGCGATATAACGAAAGCGGAGTATTGTCGGAATAGTCGATATCGCAATAGAGGAGAGCTCCATGCAGCGATATAAAAGCCTTCATATGTAACATATACATATACATATATATATATATATATATATATATATATATATATATATATATGAATATGTATAGTAATCTAAGGAGCTGCTTGAATAGGATGGAACGAACGTATCGTACGAAATGGTAAGAATGATATTGATCGAAGACAAATTTTTCTATTTATGGATAGAGTTCAAAGAAAAAGAGAGGGAGCGTCCAATCCTCAATTCACCGTTAACAACGAGGGAATGTTCCATGAAATATCGGGCATCTATTTAATTACACGATAAATGCGCTTGGCGCAACCAAAAGTAAACAATCTTAGGCTTGCCTTTTATTTCGCGCGGCTGCGTAACGTGATCGGAACCACGATTTGCTGATTGCGCACGTATGAGAATCTCGTAGGTAGAGAACCTAATAATGCTATGGTCAGTGAAATTGCGACCCAGTTAGGCTGCCTGACCCACTTGAGCGCGTCGTAATCACCATCGGCGTACACGATACGGATTGATATTAGAGGTAAACACATCGCGCCGCCGGAAGTCTCCCATCGCGTCCTTGTTTGCAAGACACACTAGTTTTTCGCGTTCGCAGCCTCCGACAAAGGTTGCGAATCGGGAGTTTTGGCGCAATTTCGTTTGATGGCCCGCGCGTATAGCTAAAGTTCCATTTTGCGTAACGGGGTAATTACTCGTAATGTTGTAATGTAAACGGACTCCTTTTCACGTTTATTAAAATCGCACACGTTGATTTCCCCTGGCAAACCGCGGATTAGTAATTCGGGCGCAGTGCTTCGATTATCCAGCGTGCCAAGTCTGCTGAGTAAACACAGTTATCGCAATTAACTGCAAACCCCGAATCGCAGGTACGTACCTGCGGCCACGTATCAGGAGGTCGCCTCTTCGAGGAGAACGGACCGCGGGACAAACGCGTGCAGTCCGGAGATTTATTTTCGGTCCATCCCGACCTTCGAGGCTATTTTCGACGCGCATGATAACCGGTTCCTCCTCTACAAGCGACACGCACACGATAAACGCGAGTTGTATAGCGTGGCCGCCGGGTCACGATTGTGTCGTCGGAAAACAGACTGGTATAAGCGATTCACAGCTAATCTAGAGTAAGCTAATCCGGAGAATGAAATCATCACAGAAATTAATCATACAATGTTCAATTATATCAGTACGAAACGACATTGATACTTTATCAGGGGGAGATTACGATATTGAGAAACAAATGTCACAAAGTCGTAAATAAAGATGTCAATGTTTAGTCTTCTATAAATATCGAATATTCATAAAAGTATTTTATAATCTCTTTAGATATTAAATACTATGCGAATAATCAAAATCAAATTATACAAATAATTAAACGATACAGATGATTAAAACCAAATGTGATTTCCTGGTTCATATTAAAAACCTTGGCCAATAACTTGTAGATTTTGAAGGATATCGAGTTATTTGTAACACACGTATCAGTTCTTATATATATATTTCATTTTTAAATAGGACCGCATGAAGAAAAATGAGAATCGATTCTCGGGGAAAAATTCTGGAGATGGTCGCGGGGTGACACTGGGTCGGAGATAAATTGAATACGATCGTTCCAATACTCTTACCATCTCTCTCTCTCTCTCTCTCTCTGTCTTTCCCTTCCCGCCGCCGCAATCTCGGGCGCAACTTATAGGAATGATAATGCAGCGAGTCGACCGGAGCATAAGGAGTGTGTAATAGAAACCAAATGAGTTGCCCTCCGAACGACGCTTTTCTACCAGGCGCATTCCGTCAAGAGAAAGATATTTCTCTGAGGACTCTGTTAGGAGAAATACGACATTTTCAAGCGAAAGGCAAGCTAGCACTATCTAATTTCGTTCACGAGGTAAAATTTTAAAACTCCCGTGTAAATCTAATGCAAAACACAATTACGCTAACTGACGAAGATTTGCATTTTCCGAAAATACTCCATGCTGTCGCGTATATACCTTGAGTTTATTCCGCAGTAAAAAAACTCGACAAAGGACTCGTGCAACGGGAGACTTTTAGCAGTGTACGGTTACAAACGGAATCTTCGAAGAGCCTTTCCTTCTTTCGAAAATTCGAAGAACCGTCTAACGACACTGCCGTGACAAACGAGATCTCCAGATCACGCTGACCGTATATCTTCACGACATCTGTTGCGCACGTGAGAGTTAGGACCTAGGCCAAGCTACGTACGTAACTGTCGTGTAATACAAAACACACCCATTAAATTAACCCATTAAAAGGCCTCAAGAGACGAAAACAAGACGCCCCCTCGAACTATGTCGCGCGGTTGTCTTCGTAATAAATCAAACGCTCACCAAAATGTCATCGAGATCTCTGCAATACCTGTTGGATAATGTAGATAATAGATGTACAGAAACACAAAGTACAAAAATAGACGCCAAATTACATGATAAACCTATTTTGTTCCGCGCGAGCGTGCTGTTTAACTGCACGAATCAATATCAGCGCACGCGAGATAAGGTAACGTTTGTTTTCGTCGTCTATCGCCAAGATTGAAGGACTTTTAAGCAAATTTATCGCTTATCGTTACGAATCTCCGTAAACATAGAACGGGTATATCTGCGATCGACCTTTGAACAGGACCGATTTTTTCCGATAAGAACGCGACGAGGTCTAATACATTTCCATACATTAGCCATAGATAACCTGGTTTTCTGGATTATTCTTAAAACCAGTTTGAGTCTAGCCTGAGGAAATCAACGGCATCCTCGATAAACAAGAGGTAGTTTTGTGCAAGGAAAAGCAATCGCGGATTGCTTCTCGGATTAACAGCCGAGAAACAACTGGTACAAATCGGTAAAAACAGCCACGAATTATTTCAAGATTGTATCTGTGTATAAGAGAAATAAAAAAGGCATCAGATCCGCGCGCGCGGAGAGCGAGAGAAGTTTCTTGGTATCGAAACCGAGAACGCCCGCGGCGTCTAAAGTAAACTTTGCCAGTGCGCGAAACTTTCCTCTGTAAACCGGCGATCGGGATCGCTATCAGCGCGGCTCACTCGAGCGTGAATTTGCAGAAATCATGAAAGGATTTAAACGCTTGTCGGCGAATGACAACCTACAAATCTACATGCCGATTCAGCGAAGGTGCCAGCGCCAAAAACCTCGCGATTTCATTTAACTTTTAACCCGATCTTCGACGAGCCGACGATCCGAGGAGACTGTCCTGTCGTTACTGTGTATCGCGCGCTACCGTACGCTTCCATATGAAATCACGAGTCTTGTTGCGCAACGCGAGGACACACTCTCCTCAAGCTGCAAAGCGCGAATAGTGCCGAATCGCGCCTGGAAGTACTCCAGGCGAGGAATTTGTACGATGAATCATTCAGGGATAGACAAGAATGGGGAACGGATTCGACTTCACACACGCACACACACACTGCTCTCTACCCAGTAGATTTTGATTAATCGTAATTAGGTGCTGCACGACAGTATTCTCCTTCCTCCCGAAAAAGGAAACAAGGTCAAACTTGAATTGCCAATATAACCTTCTGTCACATTCTTGAGATTTTTATTCCCAAGATATATTAAATGTTATCTTGTATTTAAAAAAAATAAACAACATTAAATGTAGAATGCGTCTTATTATTTTATCAAAATAAATTATTAATTCTAATAAAATTATTTATTATACTTTATCAGAATAAATCGTTGTTGTATTATATTAAGATTCGATCTGATAAGATATGGGAGATAATAAATTTCGAAGCAAGTTTGAAAAAGTAAACACATAAAATTAAATATTTCCTCATAAATATAATTACGCTAAATTATTAATATATTGTAAATTACGAAGCAAATATTTCCTCGTGAATATTATTATTATATTATACAATTTTTATTATTATATTATACAATTACTATTATATTATACAATTTATATTTTTTAATGACTGAAGTCAGCTCCAAGCTGACACAAGACAATCGACGTGGAAAAAGCAAACGTGAACGGACAAATATTTCCCTGTGGATACAATCTCCGAGTAAATTTGAAGCTCGTTAATATAGCGTATCTGGATTGTTGATGTATAACTTGCGCGGTAAGATAACCGTTTCATATTTGCGTTTAGCGGCGAGTTTGATTTGCCCAGCGCGAATATTGCACGGCGTAAACACGGGGAGCGCGTGGGCGAGAATGGCCGGAAATTACCTACAATTATTCGCTGTTTACCGTTAAACCCGACTTAGGAGCGACTTAGGAACGCAAAGCAGCCGGGAAAACACGGACTGGCCGCGCGCGCTGTGTTCACGTTTCGGCGCTATGTTCACGTAGATAGTACATGTCGACGAGAGAGAGAGAGAGTATGTACAACAAAAGCGCGCCACTTACCTTCTCGAGACACTCCTGGCCGATGGCCTTCGGGTCGACCTGCACCTCGAGGATGACGGAGTTGGCCTGGCTGACGAGGCACCACATCTTCGCGATCGCTCCTCCCTCGACGACCTTCGAATCCCTCGCCGTCCGCCCCGTCCGGCTCCTCGTCCTCACAAGAACCTCACGGCGTGCACTTTTCGCGCGGCGCGCTTTTAGCTCGACGCTTTACGACAACGACGACGGTGACGACGAAGGTGACAATAACAACGGCGACAATAACGACGGTCTCTCTTTCCCCGCTGGGGGATACGCGGCTGGTCGGCGACCGGTCGTGGCCGGCGGTACGCTCTTTGTCATAACAAAACTTCAAAAGCTACGTACGCGCACAGCTGTCACCGCGACTACGGGCCCGCGCGCTACGACTACGTGCGACGACGTCGGCAACGTGCTCGCGAGCGTACCGGAGACCGAACGCGCCTCGTCGGCTTCCATTTCTCGGCGCGGAATGGCACACGCACTAACCGCCTCGTCGCCGCCGCGGGTCAGTTCGCGAAATCGAATCGCCTTCCGGCCGCTCGATCGAGTGGCGCTAGCGACGCGGCTGGATACTACGTCGGCACTGCCACACGGACGCACGCACACGCGGGACGGACGCGCACGATCGGCTACCGACGGCGTGAGTGGGGGAAGCACCTAAGTACAGCTGATCATCCCCACCGCCGCCGCGCGGCGGCGCGCATGCACGCTCTCTCTCCCCCCCCCTCCTCCCCTCCAGTGGCGTACGCTGCGCTGATGATTCCACGCGTAAACAATACGCGCGGTGGACTTTGGAACCGTTGTTTCACGCTCGCACCTCGCTATAGACGACCCTTATTATTCGCGACAGGCTTCGGGGTGGAATTCTATTTGTAATTTTGTACTTTGGACTTTGAATGTTTTTCATCGTCGGCGTTATTCCGATTATAAAAGTATAAATAAAACGTTTCATGCGCTCGAAATTTCGACACGCGTGTCTGACACTGTCATTTCCAGTAGCGCAAAGTAACAATAACGTAACATCAATGTTATAATTTCCCACGATATAACTACAATGTAACGTGTTTTGTGTATAACAGTTACATTGTTGAAATTTTAACATTGACGTTATTTTACTGTTTTACTTCGTATTTACTGGGATTCAATGGGAATTTTTGTAGGATTTGGTAATTTATGACAACTTAATTAATTTAATAAAGAAAATATTTCATCAGACACTGATTTCGATCGTAAAGTAAGAAAAAAAATTATATAACATTTTATGATTTTACCAGATTGCCTGAAATTAATTTGATTAGCTTCAATTAAATTATAAAGCAGTGTGCATAAATGCTCATGAGGGAATCATGAGGGAAAACTGTCGCATCAAATTTTCATGCGTCGTCAATAATCGACAAGACCGATAACATGGTTATTGATCGAAGTTTAATCTCTTAATATTTCATGATTTTTCACAAGAATCGGTTAGAACAGAAAGAATACATGTAACAAAATCATGGATTTGAGAAATTGTTTTATTATAAGCAATATGACTTTTCCAATCAATTTTATGCTACTTTGCCTTTTGAAGAAGAGGTTCCTTGAAATAAATTTTTATTTCAAACTTAAGAGAAAAAGATGCATAGAATGATCGTTAACTCAATTTCAGCCAAAACGTCATATCCCCTTTCTGATCCTACAAACTCTACATCATCGGAGAGGCATTATCTAACGCACCGGAAACGAAACGCTTACATAATCAGATGGAGTATATCGACAGAATCTTTAGTACAATACATATTGTAAATTTAACACGCGTCCTTGAGAATGTAGCTCTCCTCTTATTCAGACATCTCCCCTCTCATGTTTTATCATGCATATGTGCAGTTTTAACGGAAAGTAACAGTTAGAAGAACGAAAAATATAGCATTTCGTGAGGTTTTCCTTTTTTTTGTATTTTGTGAACACTAATACTGTACAGACAACCAACCAGCTCCACAGAGACAAGGATACACATATAAGGCAAAACTGCCCATCTCGCAAGATCAACAGAGAATTTAAACGTTAGAAAGATAAGAGGTTTGAATGTTGCTACATCGTCGCGCGGTCCACCGTCGACTGGGAGCGTGTCCGTGAACCGTGAGAGGCTGTAGGGAAAGTCTCGTTGCGCGTCCTCGATGTGACAGAATTATGGAATGACATCTAATGGCGTACACTGAACGACATACAATTCGTTACCACCACCCTAAATCGCTTTAACTGTATCTATCTTAACAACCGTACGTCGTCCCGATGTGTCTAGGCCTTGACACATCGGGTCGATTGTACTCGGTTGAATACATTCACATTTTTTTTTGTCCTTTTCTCTTTGTTACGATGCTACTACATTACAGCAATTCTCAAACTGTCCGAATACGTGCCGGTGAAAAGCTCAGCGATAACAATACGTTTATATTTATTGTCGTGTAGCAACTGCGGGAGAAGAAGATTCTAGTTAATAGTTTGAGTATTACTGTCTACAGCTACATTGTACACAATTTTCTCCGATAAAATAGAACATATCATATCGACATAACAGCGATAAATACATATTGAGATATGGTGAACAGTAATATTTAATGTATATTTATATCATGTTTATAGCTAATAGACGCAATCCTTGTGGCTTAGACCTCAATGCGGTAATTATTGTGCAGTTCCGGCTTGATATCGTATACCAAGTCCAAAATTTTAAGCATGACCTAAATTACACAAAAAATAGGTATCGTAATTTCTCAGGAACACTTGTCTTTAAATTCGATCGATTAAACTTACACGGCAAACTTACCGTGCTTTTGTGCATGGTAACAGCCTGGTTCATCTCTTCTATCTTGACTCGCGTGTCTGCCTCGATGCGCGCAGCTACGTCCTCTTTTGAACCCATGTGCTACGAATAATATTATGTCATCGATTGACTTGAGAGATGTAAATCTAATAACAAAAAATTCAATATAAGGGAGATAATACTACTTACTTTGGCTTCAAACTCGCGGAACTGTTTTTCTCGTTCCTGTCGATATTTCTCAATCTCATCTTGAGCTTCCTCTTTGGCCTGCTTCAGACGACGCGCCTTACCTGTAAAAATACAAGAACGATTATGAATGCAGTCTAGATTTTTTCTAAATCACACAAAATATTATTACGTTAACACTCAATTTCATCTTAACCTTATTTCGTCAATGCTATATGAACTAATCATTAAGTCGAGATATCTGTATGAATAAAGCAAAATCTTGCAGATTTGGAAACTTTCTCGAAAGCTAGACAAAGTTAAGCATTCAAACAGACAATTAAATTCGCATAAACATCAACGATTAAATGACCATTTCTATCAATGTTGATCAAGTTTAGTTTGTTTAACTTATTTTTTGTCTTTTTCTAATTCTTAGAACTAGAAAAAGATAAAAAGTAAATCAAATTGAGATTAAAATTAATCTACATTGGTAGAAATAGATATAAGTGCCCAAATGGAGATTAACTTTAATCGCCGTTTAACTCACTTTCTTAAGTCTAAGAATCAGAAAAAGATCTGAAGCAAGTTAAACCGAAATTAAAGTTAATCTACATTGGTAGAAATGGACATAAGAGCAACACATAGATCGCACACAGGTTAGCCTAGGACTATTCTCACTGTCAAGTCTAATATCGCGGGTTACATGCCGGTGCAGATTAAAACTGATTTCTCCGTGCTTATCGCGGAGCCAGAAAAACTGCCAAAAATTCATCGCTCGACGCACCGATCGCGGAAAAGAGTCAACGTCGCGATCGAAAGGTTACGTGACCGTGATCCCGCGGTCGGCGCATCCACGTCGCGCGGCTCGCGACTTTTTTCCTTTTTCCCCCGGTAATACTTCGGCGACGAGCGCACTCACGTTTCCTGGCGTCCGAGACCTTCTCGGCAGCGCGCTTCTCCGCGGCCAGAAGCTGCTGGATACCCTGCGTCTGGCTGGCCATCTTTGCGAGTGGAGAACGGCTAACTCTGTCACGAATCGATCATATGACTTTGGAGCTTCCGCCCTCTGCCCCGCCTTAAACGACGGCGCTCCGTTTCGTGGTCTCGTGCTCGCTCACGTGGCCCCTTCCTTCCGTATCACTCGATTGCCTCAAGTTTCCGGGTTTTCGTCGAAAAACCGGAAAATAATCGCCAAAACTATTCATACAAGCGGATCTTAATAGTCTCTTTCAAGAGCTTATGCAATAAATTCAAAATATCTCGCGACAACGAAGACTTTGCGCGATTCGCTTTCTCGAACTTGTCATATGATCGACGAATCGCGACACTGGCCAATCCGATTGCTGTTTGATAACTTGGTAGATCAAGCGAAACTTCAAGCTACAGAATAAATTTAATTTTTAACATGGAATCACTTCAAGTTTTCTATTCTCTCAGCTTCTTGCTCGATTTAAGAATACAAAAGATAAATTTGACTAATAGATATAAAGGTTTCAATGAAAATTGATGAGGACATAAATATTGTGTTATTATAGAATACACCGGGGTAATTTGAATAACGGGGAAAATTGGGTAATAGTAAACATTTGCGCAAATATAAGGAAAACACGGAATACTATGTTTTATGTTTGAAGTTGGAAACAAAAGGATACTGTGTACGTTCTAAGTCAGTGATTGCCACGATTTGCACTTTTCGGTCGATTTCCGAGAGTCAATGCATACTGCTTCCCACTCCTCGTCTTGAACTGTCAGTTTAACAGTTTTAAATAAAACACGCGGCGCTCTGCTCAGGTACGTCAATGCTTTAAATTTAAACGTCACTTTTTTAACATTTTTTAAAAATAATTTAAAAGAATGATTAAAAAAATGTTAAAGAAGTGACGTTTAAATTTAAAGCATTGACGTTTAGCAGTTAGGGAGTACGGAACACGTCTAAGTTGGCCCCCCCACCAGCGATAAATACATTTATATATATATAAAAATTAAGTGTCAATACCGTATTGACATTTAATTTTCCCCAACTGCTTTAAATTTAAACGTCACTTCTTTAACATTTTTTAAATCATTCTTTTAAATTATTTAAAAAAATGTTAAAGAAGTGACGTTTAAATTTAAAGCATTGACGTTTAGCAATTAGAGAGTATGGAACCGTATCGCGCCGTACCTGAGCAGAGCGCCGCGTGTTTTATTTAAAACTGTTAAACTGATAGTTCAAGACGAGGAGTGGGAAGCAGTAGGCGTTGACTTTCGGAAATCGGCCGAAAAGTGCAAATCGTGGCAATCACTGTTCTAAGTGTACGTTCGTATAAATTCCTTATATTTTCCCCGCTATTCAAATTACTCCGGTGTACCCTACATTGTGTATATTCATACATACGAATTACATATACACGTATATGTATATATTCTTAATGTATAGAAAATTATTTTTTAAATAAAATATTTGTATAATATAGATATATTTAACCTATTTTAATAAATTTATAATATACAATAATCAAATATCTTTGATACGCAACGTGAAAGTTATTAAATTTGAAAGTTGTTAAGTCTAAAAACGCAGTAACAAAGTATATTACTTTGGCCGAAAATTTTATACTATATGAGTTCCTTGAACGTTTACCCTGTCGTTCATCCGAACCTTCTCTTGGCGTTTCTTTTCCTCTTTAAACGCTTCGGTATTCGCTTTCCGCTCTATCCTTCTTTCCTAAAAATCGCCAGAAATTACGTAACATATAAAATTAATATAATCTACTTAATTAATGTTTAATAAAATTACTTTTCTGTATTCTTTGAGCAGCTTTTTTCTTTCTCTTCTGTCGTCAGTAGTTTCCCCTTTGGGTCTTACACTTAAAACACTCAAGGTAGATTTTCTACTTTCCGCTACGGATTGTGGACCCTTTGGCGCATTATTCTCTAAATCAAATTGCGCCAACGTTTCAGCTGTTAATTTTCCAGTATTGCCTAATACATTTTTTGGAATACCAGATTTTCGGTCAATTTCAATTTTCTTCGATCGCTATTAAAAATAAATAAACATGTAAAACTAATAATAAGTATATAGCTATATTATATGTATTTACATTTAAATATTTGTATTGGAAAGAATAATTCTTAGATATATGTAATTTTTTAAATATTTTTAATAGTTTACCTTGGAAGGTTCTGAAATTAATTTAGGATGATTGTAAATGTTACTGTATGTGCTAAGAATACTTTCACAATCCCATTTCTCTTTTCCACGAGGATTAACGAAAAGTTTTTCCAAATCTTGTTCGTTTTCTGAGTCCGAATATTCTTTTTCCACAATCTTCATTCTGTCTTTCATAAGCTCCGCGATATTTTCCGTCTGCAAATACAAGGGAAAATAATACATTTTTCATCATACTCTTAGATCATTAGATTAGACTTAGACTTACATCTTCTTTCTTCTTTTTTTCAAATTCAGCGGCATATTGCATAATAAGATCCGAGTTGTACCCGATATATCCTTCTATTTCGTCACAATCCAGAGCACCAATTTCATTTTCATCGTATGCAGCATACATCTATGTAATAAACCAGAAAAGATAAGAACACATACTTAACATTTCTACAATTCTTTAAAACATAAAAATATAAACCTTTTCAAATTTGTCATCCAACAATGTAAGTTGTTCATTCCTTTTCATTACGCTGCTACTCATAGAGTATTCTGTAAATCTCGATTTAGTTTCTTCATCATTGAAAGTATATTGAGGTCCATTTAAGCTGCACACTTCATCTGCCTCTTCGTTAGATAAATCCATGTGGCCGTCAGATGAGACACCCGATTCGCTATCTTCGTTCCCTGGTTCGTTCAATTCGTATTCTAAAGATGCAAAATTACATAAAGATCAACATGATATTGTATGCTTAAAAAAACTCACCATATTCTCTATCAGAATCCTCACTGTCACTTCCAGCATTGGCCAATTCTATGAAATTATCCTCTAACTCATTTTCAGGATCAAAATCAAAATCATCGTCCATCGCAGCAACTATATCCGGATCGTAATCCAATCGTGGCCCGGTGACTGGCGCCGCTTTATTGAGCATACCGACTTTCTCCTCAACCGTCGACGCGAACACAGAGGACGGCAGGTTGATTTTTGGAGTACTCTTGTCGCACTTGGAATTGTTGGGGTTTTCGATGCGTTCCCATTCCACCGACAACCTGTTGACGTCTTTAAGATGCTGTAAATAATCGTAGTCGTCGTCAAAGTAGATTCCATACTTCTGCTGCTCCTCCTTGCGTTTCTCGTTGTTTATCGACTTCTTCTCTGTTTTCGCGGCTTGCGCATCGGCAGCTGGCACGAGGACTCTCTGCGGCGCCGTTTCATCCGCCACTAACGGATCTTTCTGCGAGCGATGAACCAAATGGAATGTAACAGAATTCTTCTTGTCGATAAACTTCTTCGTTTTTCCCTTCGGCTGTAATAAAATTGTTATTCTACGGATGGAGAAACTTAACCTATTGGCGTTCTTGAAAAACGAGTTTTTGAGTACGCGTTGAAGCTTACCATTTTGATCTGTCGTGCTCAAACTGATCGTACGTACGAAAGTCAATAAGGGCAACTTATGCAACGGAAGTAATCGTCGTAATGTAATATTATTACACTTGAATCACGCATCTATGCGTTTACATGTAACAATGAACATGTGGCTTCAGCAGGCTTCAGACATGTTGGATGCAATCCCCCAGATTAGCTGCCATGTTCTCATAAAGATAAAATCCCTTTCCATTTTAGGTCTATTTAGTTACATTTTCCTTATCTCTCTTTTCTGTCTTCTGAAAATCTCTGAATATATGTCTATTTTATTTATATTTATATTTTAAATAAAAAAATTATGACACCAAAAAAATGGAATTGGTCTAAAAAAATATTGTCTCTTAATTGAGGCATGTCAGTGATTCTCAAACGTAAATTTTAACATAAACTTGCAATTGGTGCGTATGAAAATTAGAGGGGGTAGTTTTACCCCACTCTAATCTCCAGGTGATAACGTAAACAGTACGAGGGGGTAAGGTTGATTATTGATGTCCGATAAATGTGAAAGGGAAACTTACAACGCCGAGAGAAAATGGGGTTATTCGATCGTTTAGCGAATCTCTTAGGCCTTAGGAAAAAAGAAGTAAACGTTTTAGTAGTGGGCCTTAACAACAGTGGTAAGTCGACGGTCATAAATGATTTCAAACGCGAGGATGACCGTTGCATAGACATAGTGCCCACTGTCGGGTTTAATGTCGAAAAGTTCGCATGTAAGTCAAATAGCGAGGACCGACAAAGTGTCTAAAATGTGAAATCCCGTTGCTTTTAACGCTACCTTCACGCGTTCACTGTTGCACCTGGCACAATCTCAAAGTCACATAGCATTCTATTTATTTTATAATATGCTATTTATTTTATAAGGTACAAAATATAGGGGCTAATGCAACAAAAGATTAATATATATAAAACTAAATATGAAATGCACATTTTTAAGACATATAGAATGTGCAATTCCAAAAAAAAATCTTACATTTAATATATATATATATATAAATAAATATGAAATGTACATTTTTAAGACATAAAGAATGTGCAATTCCAAAAAAAAATCTTACATTTCTTAACATATATAAAAATAAATATGAAATGCACATTTTTAAGACATAAAGAATGTGCAATTCCAAAAAAATCTTATATTTCTTAACATATATAAAAATAAATATGAAATGCACATTTTTAAGACATAAAGAATGTGCAATTCCAAAAAAAAATCTTACATTTTTATACATCTTGCACTTTTACTTCCTAACTTTTTGTCATACTTCTTGTTAAGCGTTTATTTGTCTTCGAAACAGATGATGATCCAGGAGTCTTTGTGCCACTTCGTAATAATCGATCATTTCTTTTCTGGGTCTTCTCATTGTCTGGCTGATCGCTATTTTTGGAGTCATCTAATTTGTTTGCCGTTTTTCTGGTCGTTTCAATAGATGTAATATTATTAATCTCCAGAGTAGGTGACAAAGGTTTAATTCTTGTAACATTGACACTGCAACGTAGTGGAGTGCTGGTGATTATTTTGGCAGCCAACTGCTTGCTATTACTCAGTTTTGATTTGGACAAAGTTACTTCGTTTGTATTAGAATTCGTAGTCTCGTGAGTTTGGAAATTTAATTTTGTCTGCTTCAATTTATTTTTAGGTTTATATCTTGGCGTTGTTTCTTCCAATAGATTTTTATTAATTTTGTCTTGTTTTGAGATAGATTTAGCTTTTTCTGCTTTCTTCTCCCTTATCGGAATCTGTCGTGGACTTTCAGTGTGTGATACTTTCGCTTTTGGATGACTATCTTCCGATGATTCAATACCTGAGATAGATTTACCTTTTTCTGCTTTCTTCTCCCTTATCGGAATTCGTCGTGGACTTTCAGTGCGTGATACTTTCGCTTTTGGGTGACTATTTTCCTCTTCACTATCTTCCGGTGATTCAATACCTCTAATATTTCTTTGCCTTTTTCTTTTGTTCCATTTCTTCTGCAACTCTCGCCTTCTCTTGAGCTTTCTCAGTGATCTCTTCCGCTCAGATTGCAATTGAACTAAGAAATCTTCTTCATCAGAATTGCTAGTATCCTAAAAATAAAATTCTAAATAAAACAACAGATTTAATCATAAGACACAATCTTTTAAATATTTTATATTTAAAAGCTATATTAATTTAAATGCCATACATTCAATTCCAATGGACTTTCACTGTCATCTGTCCGCATCCATGTAAATATAGAATTATCCTCTGTAAAAATCTTATCAAATGCAGTTTGTAAGTTTGATATTTTAAACTCCTTCAAGCACATCTTTAATTTTTGTTTTGTGTCGTCGTTTAACTTGCTATTGTTTGTTGTACCAACTTCAATTTTATAAGGTCTCGCTTTGTCAGAATAATACAGAAAATATATTACTAAGTTTATGTATTTGTCATTTTCCCTGTCGTGTACACCATACAATTCCAAGTTGATATACTTAAATCCTATGTCAGACTGCAGATTACATTGCTTCATACTTGATGTACGTTTCTAAAGAAACAAACATTTATTTGATAGTGTTATAGCTCAAAAGTAAATTTATGTTATTATTGTATGTCAAACATTTTCACGAGACAATAGCATACCTTTAGTGACAGAAACTGTTCTTGGCGCGCAGTATAGCAATCAATATGATGCTTGCAGTTCTTTATAAAGGCAGTTATATTTTTCAATTCATTGAGAGGCGTTTTGGCTAATATCTCATTCATATCGATTGACATTGGCATTACCCATTTTCCCAGACTGGCTCTGCCATCCTTGATAAAAATCTGTATCGCGTAAGTGTTGGCCTTCTGCTTAGCATTTGTTGACGTAAGGTTAAATATAAATTCGTTCTTCCGAAATTCAACGCAACGAAACCCGGCGAATCTGTACAGTTCGGTTTGCAGATCGACATCGACATTCGACCATCTGTGCCTCGTAACGTTTTTAGAGCTTTGTTTCTTGATCACGCGATCTTCCACATCCTTAAAGCACACCGTCTGCAGTCTCCACTCGCACTGCTTGACGAGGTGTCTCAGCTTCTGTATGTCTCGAAGCAACTTTTCCTTTTCCGTCACCGACGCGTCTAAAACCAAGAAAAACAGTTTTTTTTTTTAGAGGGGAAAGTTTGGAAGGGGTATTTAACGTGCCGAGCTATATCACCGAGGTGTGTTCCGTTTCATGCATAATACGCATGATGCATCATTTATCCTTGTTCCTCTTTTGATTAACAAGAAGGATAAATGACGCATCATACGTGAAACGGAACGCACCTCGGGTGTTTGGCAACCAAAAAACAAACCCGGTCGCTTCAGTGAGGTTAGGATCTTTAGTTGACGAGTGATCTACGCACCTTTGTTTGCCGGCTCGACATTCCTGTCGTCGCTGTTGGAGGAATTATGCGACATTTTTATTCAACACAACCATTATATTATTTATCAATAATAACTAAATAATTTAATAATAACAAAATCGAATAACACGCGCCAAAATTACTCAACGGTTCTCACTTGTTTTCATCATTTTCATATTATCGATAAATGCACTCGATACCTCAACTTTTCTCGACGGTACTTTTAGATGGCGCTTTGACACTTTTGTTTTCTTAAGCTGGCTTTCATCAAACTGCGGTTAATCTAATCAGTGATTAATGTCCATTTCTACCAATGGCAGATTAACTTTAACCTCGGTTTAATTTACTTTTCATCTTTTTCTAATTCTTAGGACTAAAAAAAGATAGAAAGTAAGTTAAACTGAGATTAAAGTTAATCTGCATTGGTAGAAATAGACATAAAAGCAACTTCAATCAAGTTTCGGTCAATTGATGATTAAAAAATTAAGAAATGAATTATATCCGTATCTATTCTATCCAATAAATATTGTAAATACTACTTAATAAATTAAAACTAAACAATAAGTTAACCAGCCAATAAATTAAAACTAAACAATAAGTTAACAATAAGTTAACTAACAATAAGTTAACCATTTGAAAAATTAATTATTCTCATCATGTTAGCAAGATAATACATGTATTGCTTGCTATAAGTTAATCAATGATTTAATTTAGCAAGCAATACCTGTATTATCTTGTTAACATGGACAGAAATTAATTTTTATTAAATAAATCTGCCAATTAAATTAATCATCGATTAATCAAACTTGTCTTTAAAATTTGTTCTAAGAATCTTCTCAGACATAATTGAAACTTTCAGATTTTCATGGATTTATTTGTGTTTTCCATCAATTATTTTTATTTATTCACAATTGATCCCTTCACACTTAGAAGCCAAGTTAATTCCATAAAATAAAAAATTAAGTTAATCAAGTTAGCTTTTGAGAGAATCGATCAATACAAGATTTTAATTGAAGTTACTCTTGAAGCAAAAAAAAAATCTGTGAAATGTAAAAAATCTTTTTTTATTTTCAATTAAAATGAATATGAAATATAGAAATTGAATACACGAATTAATACATACAATAATATATGTAATTCAGGTAATATCAGCTTTTACTTTGCTTTTACTTCGGTCCAATTAACCCATAATCGTTATTTCAGTTAAGAACATCAGTTTCACCGCATTTGATATGTCGGGTCACGACCGCCATAGACCATTATGGGAGCATTATTATAAAGATTGCCACGGAATCATCTTCATAATCGACAGCAGCGATAAACTGCGATTAGTTGTTGTGAAAGAAGAACTGGACATGCTCCTGCAACATCCCGACGTGGCAGGTATATGATAATAAGATTCTAATAGCAAAACAAGTCCTTGTGTGAAAAACAAAATTGGAAAGAAAAAGCCATTTAGAGAATCTACGGTTCTTCGAATATATCTCGCAATTTGCAATTTCTTAAATAATAGATTTGGCGCGATTGAAAGCGAAGTGAATGTTTCAGGACGCAAGCTACCCATTCTCTTCCTAGCGAACAAGATGGACCTGCCCGACTCCTTGACTACTGTAAAACTGGTTGCCGGGTTGGGGCTCGAGCGGATACAGAATAAACCCTGGCACATACGAGCGACGAACGCGTTAACTGGCGAGGGTCTGCAGCCTGCGATCGAGTGGCTGACCGATCAGATTCGTGATATATACATCAACAAGAGATAAATTGCGCCATTGCAACGAGACACGACGTTTTTCATCAAAGTCCCCAACACGTCGTCAGATCGACCTGATTGATATCTAACAATATAATTTATATGTCAATTACACCGGTGTTTTCCACATGGCATTTTTGAAATGCGATTTACATTGCGATGGCAAAATTCTGATGTAATTGTATGATAAAATTGTCATTACGAGAAAACTCGTAATACGAATTGTGAAACGGTCTATGATAATTTCACGTCGAATCTGCATAATTAGCGTAAAGAAGCGTGTGATTTAGAGTTCTGCGATCTTTAATCGAATCGCGAGAATTTCGTGACGATGTTTGGGAAACACCGTTGCAAACTCAATATAATTCCGTCCAGAATAATGTCTAGAAAACGTGTATGTACGTATAACGTATATTAAAAATGGCTGACACAATATATTTAAGATGTAGCCACGATGAATTCCGACATGCTTCAAAACATTAGTTCTATAAATAGTTTCATTATTAGCGAGCTTAACAGAAATACTTTATTATGATATTCAAAATAAATACCGATCGGAGAATCATTGTACAATTCAAGATTGATTCAGTTAAAGATCCTCTTCTATTGTTTTCTTTTTCCTGTGAAATCTCGTGGAATAGCGGATTTTAACAACATGGCTTTAAAGACGACTTTAATCCAAATCTGATCGACTTGATTGCAAATACACTCTAGCGATTAATTCAACCGGCAAGCATTGATTACGGCGAAATTTCTAGTTACATAACTTTTTATTTCTAATCTCCTTCCTTTGTTAAACGAAAAATTCAATATTATAATAATATAGTACAAATGATAGATAAATTAATCATAGTTTTGTGAATCTTAAATTCATATAGAAAAATGTATAACTTGCAGTAATCGCTCAATATCGCAATCGAGAATTATCGGAATTAACATTTTAGCACTATCGACATACATAATTATTTTTCTACATGTCGGGGTCTAAAGGAGTCTCTACAACATAAGTATTTTCTTTTGATATTTTCAAAGCCAGGAACGCACTTATTGTTAGACAAAACGTTCGACAAGTTGGTTCGTACTCGAATGCGTTTGTATTCTAATTCGTATTCTAATTTACATAAGGTGATTATGTGTCTAGAAGCTGATCGCTGTAATTATTGAGTTACATACATGTATATTATTACGATTAAATATAATTTATAAATTAAACGAAAGCGTAAAATATTTCGTTTTGTGGTCCATAAACTCCAACTCTATAGACACTAAAAAAATTTGATTGGCTAGTCAGCTGTATGCATCTACGCGCGACTGCACAACAGGCTTAAATGCGCCAATTGGAAATTTGAACAAGTACGCTTCCTCCAAGGCTTTCCTTCCTCGCGTCTTCCGTACGTATTTTAATTTTCAAATATCTAATCAGGTTTTTTGTAAAGAACATCGAATGAATTATCACAGCTTGCTGAAAAGTGCGAGAGAAGAATCCCGCGGATTCGTCATCGTGCGCATTTTGAATTATCTCAACTTGCGCGTCCGGCCGGCCGCCATGACAGTCTCGCGACGGCGCATTCGGGTCGGGACGTGAGCGCGGTCGCTCCGCGTTCAATCGCGAATTTCACCGGTCGAGAACGCGTTACAGACGCGAGTTTGTGTCGGGAGTGTCGATTAAAGCGACGGGCGTGCGATTATCGTAGAATCGGCGAGTATAATTGAGACTGTGTCGTGTCCTGAGGAACTTGAACGTCAAGTGCGGGAAGCAGCGGATTCGCATTGTGCGCGGGATCTCAGCCTGCTGTGAATACGCGAGAACGAGAGCCTCCTGGTTCCTTTGAGACAATCGGGATGTGATCGGAGTTACGGATGAATTACGGAGTGTGTCGAGAATCGGATCGTCGTGACCAAATCGAAATAAATCGCTGTGGAAGTCGCGCGATCCGTTTCGCATATCGGGAGGTAGTGTGTCATGGCGGCTTTTTCGAGAATGAAGCGCGCGAATCGAGTTTTAAAGCGTCGCGTAGTGAGGTGTCCGTCTTGCCGTGTCTACACTGGAGGATGATCCTACTTGTGGCTCATCCGAATGCATATAGTGTAGACGGGTCATAAAAATCATATCTACTAATCATAAAAAAAGTAGTCGGATGAATTACTAGGGCTGCGGTCCACTTGACGCTACAAATGCTTCGAAGCATTTTTCTTCCCTTTCTTTTTAATAAAGATAGAAGGAGAAGAAGAACGCTTCGAAGCACTTGAAGCGTCAAGTGGACCGCAGCCTAGGAGGATTATCCTCCAGTCTTCTAGGCAGGGCATCTCCGGTGGTCATCGTTTCCTGGATGAGATGGCGGGTCTTCGCGGCGGTCTCTGTGGCGTCAACTTGCGAGGAGCCGGAGTAAACTTCAATATCCTAGCTGGTAAGCGGAATTAGATTTTTTTCTTTAAATTAATAATGCGCATAATAATAATTCCGATCCCGCATCTGCACATGATTACAGTTACTTGTAAAAGATTTGTCGAATCTTTATTGAAATAAAATGAAATAGTTATTGAAAATAGATTGCACGTGTAAAATTGGCGTATGGAATTTATGATTAATATATTATTAATTTTTCCAGGTGCAGCCGGAGGCGTACTTAGCTAGGGTACAACGACCGGTGAGTGAATTTACTGACTGAGTTTCATTTTTTATTTGCGTATTTTGTGACACTGAAATGTCCTTGTTTTGTTTCTTCGTCGCCAATATGTTGGATTAATTTTGACAAAAATTAATTCAATTGACTATTATAACTTGGGCAATATATTTTGTTAACAAAGTTAAAACTATTAACTTTGTTACTTAAAATAAAGGGAGACAACCAATTAGTTAAAAATTTCACTTTAAACAAAACTGAAAAAATAAAAAATAAATTAAACTTTATCTGCTGAGATTAAAATTTATCTGCTTTAATAGAAATGGATAAATTAATTGGAGTTTGGTCGAAATAAAGACGCGCATTGAGACAATTAGAATTATCTATGCACTGTGATAGATAAGAGGTGTATGTGCGCTCCCGCGAGATGCCGCCACTGCCACAAAATGTCACGCTCCAAAAATATCCTTCGCTATTTACGTCATTCGGCTTATTAAGGTCGGGCTAGGTGTCGTATCGACCGACCTGTAGCATTTGACAGGTGGACGCCTTGTCACAGCATTGATAAAGACTGACGCGTGAAAAATAGTGGCGTTCAAAATGTGGAAGAAACACGCGTTTATGTGTTGCTTTGCATTCGCGATTTTTTTCAAGTTCACGTGTTGCTATGGGGTCGAGAAATACTCGCTGTTCATGCCAAATGTGAGACCGTACAAGGTAAGTGAACCTTCAACTTTTTAAATAATAATACGAACAATACAGGTACGATAGATGACATACGAGATCTAATGACCATGACAACATATGGTTCTTGCAACATATGGTCACATAAAAATTCAGACAACTGGCAATTTTCTTGCAAACATATTTAAATATACTTTGTATTATTTATAATTTAATTTAGTATTTTTGACGATATAGAATATTTCAGAAATAGGTGACAAAGTTTAAAAACATTCTATTCTGAAAATATCAAAAAAGTCATATAATCTAGTCATGGACCTTTTCAAATGTTTGTTTATCATAGATTTTAATAAGAACATTTCATTAAAGAAATTGCGGGAAATGATTCTCTTCCGCACTAATGCATGCCTTGCAATGCCTTGCATCAATGTCTTATGGACTGTTAAAAACACTCAAAAATTCTCAGAGTATTTGGTCACATGAAGAGATAATATGATTTTGGAATACTTCTACAATAGCAAAAGTGGTATCATAAACGAGAATCTGAAAACGTCCCCATTACATAAATCCATATGGTAATTTGTTGATCACTTGAACAGAAAATAAGTAGAAGGACAATCCATAAGACATTAATGAAAGACATGTTATAAACAAAAAGTGTTTATAACTTGGAAAGAAAGCATTCGTATATCGTGTTCCGAACCCTTGCGATGACTTCTCTTCATCCTCACAGCTAATAGAATATATTTTTAAAGTTTGTTTACTTATTTTTAAAAATATAGTAGTGAGAATGCCAGTTTATAATAAATAATTTCTTAATCACTTTTTTTAAAGGTTTTGTAGAATAAGAATGCTAAACTAACATTTTGTTTACAGCCCGAATTATATTTATGCACTCCAATCAGGGTAGACTCTTCAAGGAATTACTATATTGTTGGTTTTGAGCCGAATGCAACGATGGAAACAGCCCACCACATAATCATCTATGGATGCAGCAAGCCGGGGAGCTCGAAGCAAGTTTGGAACTGTGGAGAAATGGCGAATGCCAATAGTGAAGATAATTCAGATACTGCACCTGCTTGTCAGGAAGGAACTCAAGTAATAAATATTAATAAAACATATTTCATAAATTCTTTTTAGATCTTTGTAAAGTAAAAGATTCATTTATTTATTTAGATCATCTATGCATGGGCAAGGGATGCTCCTAAGTTGGATCTACCAGACGGGGTGGGCTTTAAAGTAGGTGGTGATACTCCCATACAGTATATCGTATTGCAAGTGCATTACGCACACATTGATCGCTTCAAGGACGGCAGTACAGATGATTCAGGTGTATTTCTACATTATACAACGCAAACATTGAACAAGCTGGCCGGAGTTATTGTATTAGGAACAGGCGGGGTTATTGCGCCTAGGCAAACGGTATATATGGAATCGTCTTGTACCATAACAGAGAATAAGACTATTTACCCATTTGCATATAGAACGCACACCCATTCGCTCGGAAAAATCGTGTCCGGCTACGTAGTGAAGCCGAATGACGAATGGATCGAACTTGGTAAGAGAGATCCGTTGAAACCTCAGATGTTTTATCCTGTTACCAACAGAGTTCCAATCACGTATGGTGATGTATTAGCCTCCCGTTGCACAATGAAAAGTACGCGCGATAGGTTTACGTATATTGGGGGAACGAATGCAGATGAAATGTGTAATTTTTATATAATGTATTACGTCGAGAATGACACGCCGCTTAAACAGAAATATTGCTTCACCAATGGGCCTCCGTCATATTATTGGAAGCAAGAGTTAAGTAATATTCCCGACAGAGAGGCATCTACCTTATAATATATCAAAGTGTGTCATTCGGCACAAAAGTAAATCGATTTTGTTTTATTATAGAGGATTAGATGAAATCCAAATGTTTCCGCAGATTATATTTAAATGCATTTGAATCCAAAACGTCAGTAAGTGATAGGGTCTATATTTGGGGACCAAGCCGTCCTAATATAATTTTAGACAGGTTTTTGTAATACTGTATATTTATTATTCCTGATGCAGCTTTTTTCCAGTTTGATTTATTCTATCACAATGTTTTCAATTTAGCATTACTTGTTTCATTTTTGAAACAACTTGGAGGTTTTATCTCAACAAGTTGAGTACTATTATATACAGGATACGCACAAATTATTCCGAATTAATTTCTAACTTATATCGCTTTTTGAGTGATTATAAGTATTTTTGAGATATATTCTTAAAAATCAGGGTATACTGTACTTATTTTACGTAATTTTTTTAAAAGACTTGATTTATAGTTGGAATACCTCTTCTTGTCAATTCTTATCAATGTGACATACTATTACTCAAATTGCTATTGCAATTTACGCTGCAGATTATGTAAAATACTGCAATACTGCAAAAAACCGATTAACTATATGTATATATGTAATTTTCGTGAGGAAATCTAAATTGAATGTAAATTTGCTTACTGTCTAATCATTTATTATGTTATGTTTTACAATGAGATAATTATGAATTTATATTAATTTAATTTTAAGTATCATATTTTATCTGATTAGAATGTTAGATATATGTATATCAAAGCGCCATGCAGATGTGATGTAAAAAGGTAACTTTAAAGAGAAAACTTAGGCCTAGTTTGAGTTAATATTTACTATTATAGACAAGTTATTTCAAAAGATTGGAGAAATTATTCGAGTTAATCAGTGTTACGGTACATCTAAATTTATTTTAATAATCAGTTTATCGAGATACAGCAGTATCTTTGAATTTAAAAGCCAGTGTACGATGCATTAAAATAATTTCATGGTTAGCATAATGATTATATACATATTAAAAAATACGATTACGATTCGTTGATCATGGTATATATGTATATATGTATGTGACGAGGATACTATTTTCGAATGTTACAAAATCTTTCTTTCGATATCTTCTCTAGACTGTACATATACAAGCTCAGGAATCTGTACTCCTCGAGACTGCATAAATGTTAAAGAGATATAGATATAATTATTCAGCGTATTTGTTTCGCAACGCACTTGTGGATAATATTTATTTTCGATGATGTATAAATGCGATAATCGTCTCTGGAGAGAAATTTAATTGTGAGACATGTATTTCAATAAATGACCTATGCAAGTGAGTTACCGACATTTCGTTTCACGCTTCTGCGAAATGCACCGATCGGACATTTCCTGCGGAGCACGTCAGCCTAGCATTGCAGATGCATTCTCGTAATTGAACGTAGCAGTTCGTTGTATACAAACCACAAACGATACTACATCACGTATGGCCCGATGTTAATAAAGTTCTCTTGGCCGCTACATATACAATTGACTGTGCTTTGTTTGCACATATTCCAGCAAATTGTATTGCGGCGTTGTTCTATTCCTCACGTGTGTATTGGCTATCGCGTTCCACTTCGAGGTGCTCGCTCTGTAATCCATTTTTACCTCGCACACAGAAATTTGAAATTAATTTTACATTGGGCAATCGATCTTACGCGACAGGTCGTATCACTTTTCATCGCTTGAAATAATTTATCGGATACGACTCACTTTTATCCCATCACACAATGCAAAAGTACGTATCGTAGCTAAAGAAATAGAGTGGATTAAAGATTGAAGATTTAATTGCAATAATGAGGATTCTAATAGATCTGTGAAAACGAGTCGCGAGTTTCGCGATTTAAACTAAGCACAAACGTTTGTTACGCGCAATTCGCGGTTTCATTAAGCGTAAAGGGTGTATCAAGAGAAAGGTAGTCTCGTCAAGGTTTTTTAGTACCGCAATAAAGCCGCGTCTTGCGCGGCTTTACGTCAGATTTATTGCGCGCTTTCTATGGCAACGATCTTGCTCGTCTCTCGTGTATTTTCACGTCGCCTTCCGCCGTTAATATTAATCGATCGACGAAAAGCCGGCGAATTAATATAGTTTCACGAGAAGCCCGATATATCGAACCGCGCTAGGCTGTTGTTAGGTCTAACATTCATGCACGGACCAAGATTGGAGGTAAATTAGCTGACCCTCGATTAACCGTTATACCGATCTTATTTGCCGATTACGAAATTACATTGGTGGAATTTGATGAGAGGACTGATCACGAAGTAGAGCTATTTATGAGCGATAGATGGTGTGTTTAAACGACGAGCGGAATTAATTAACCTAAGTGGAGCTGCGGGAATTGACTAATCGATTATCTTACAGAGTGCTCCCATTTTATACATATTGTGCAGAATCAGCAATATATATACTTTCCATATACAATACGTTACTGAATAAACTTTGCAGCCATTATTTACACTTTGGAGATGTATTTTTATGATTTTATTGACATATATGTCTATTTTGCTTGTTGGGAAAAATATCTGAACGAAATATCAATAATTTTTACGATATTGCGATTGAAGAATAAATATTTCTACACGAGAGAGAAAGGATTATGCGTTAAAAAAGGAAATTAATGACAAAATCTTTCTTTGCACTTAATTTTTAATAGTTTTTTATAGTTTTTTGTACCAAAAATTGATTTTAAGTTCTTAAAATATACAAAATATTGGGAAAACTATTTATGAAAAGATTATGAAAAGATAACATCCACTTAAATTATTGCTAAGGGAATATTGAATCCAAATTAATTAAAGAATGCTATAAATATGCAAGTATATCAGTTTCGAATATTAAATCACAAATTTTAACAAGTTTAATCATTTTAAAAATAATTTCTTGTATTAGTTTCTAATAGCTCTATTACCTTTCCGTTAACAGCAATAAATAATTTAACATATAAACGTGTTATAATTATATATAATGCGTGTGTTAACGTTTGCCGATTATTCCGTGTTCATCGCTTAAATTATTTAGATCGCGTTGTTCCGCAATAACAGTGAAAAATTCGCGTAAAATTCAATTGTTTCTGTCGATGAATTACAAGTTCCGCCAACATTTCACATTAATTTTACGGTCGTCATTTCTATGTCGTTTCTATTGTCGCCGAATCAATAGTCGTTAAAAGTATGCCGGTAACCGGCGATGTACGTTTTTGGAAAATAAATGACCGGTGAAAGTGCAGCAGGCGAGTTAAAGAATCTAACGGAGGTGTGGTCAACGATTTTAAGAGCCATTGATGAGAGCCGAAAGAGCTAATAAAGCCTCCTCTCTTTCTCTCTTTCGTTCTTCTCAAGCTTGTAACGTCCGTCTTACATATGATAATTTGTAGCTGTGTGTCAGAGCTGAAAATCGTCTGCTTGGCAATCATTAAGTCATCGTGCGCGACGCATTTAACCGAACTTATAAATCTGCAGCTAAATTATTGATTTTCAATTGGATTGTTATTTTTATGCAGGTGTATGGAGAGAAAAGTTGCTTTCGAAATTAGGTCAGAGGATGATTGTTTTATTAAATATAATAGCTCTATTATATTTCCGTTACAGCAATAAATAATTTAACATATAAACGTGTTATAATTATGTACAATGCGTGTGTTAACGTTTGCCAATTATTCCGCGTTCATTGCTTAAATTATTTAGATCGCGTTGTTCCGCAAATGCTCCGTGCTATAATGCTATCGAAGATTTCACGCAACGATGATCAGCTGGCGATTAATGCGGAAATCGTTTTCGTACTTTCGTTTCTTCCGGTATGACCTACTTTGCGTACGAAGGAATGCCTGGGGAAGTGTTTTAGATTTTCGTCGTACGAGTAGCGCGACGTATCGGATCGCCCACCTGTAAAATCAAAAACCGGTTTTGTTCATTACGTCGCCCTCTTGCACGCGTCTCCTTTAGCAAGAGTTCATGCCAATACGGGCGGTATGTCCGGCGCAAATCGATAGTCATCCTTTGTGCGACGAATGAATATTCGTCTGCTGAACTTGAACTGAATCTTCAACGATGCTAATTTTGAAGATACTTAAGAATGTCCAACTGATTTTTATAAACGTAGCTAAATAAAATCTTATAAGAGGATGTTAAAACTAAATTTAAATTTTGTTTAATAATTTAGATCTTTCATTTTTAAATTATTAAATACGTATAAGTATAAAACATCGGCATTTTTTAAATATTAAATTAGAGAAGAATGCGCTGTTTTATCTTTCTGATTTTATATTTTAATATATCTGGGTTTTCAGTATTATGTAACTTGAGACAACGTTAACGTTTAACGTTTTTTAATTTGAAGTAATAATTGATTTTTTAACTTTTTATATATTGCAAGATAGAAGATCTTTTTCTGTCTCTCTCCTTCTTTTTTCTCATTTATTTAAATATTAGAATATTTTATTAAAAATAAAAAATAAAATAGAAAAACATATCGTTGTAACTTTCTCCTGCATCAGCTTCGTCTAACGATACAGTGAAAATTTACACGAAATGACGAAGAGTTATATACGAGGGTTGACCGTGGAGAGGGTTAAAGATCGATTTGCGTCGTGCGGTGAGCAGCATCACTATTTCGATTTCACGGGAGTAGAGAAGGATGTTGCGAAGAATACGAATTACTCGTGGCAAAATAAATCGACGGGACTTCGAGAGATTTCGCAAAGCGTGACTCGCGTATTAAGGAAGATCATGTGTTCGAAAGCGAAGTTCGAGCACGACGGAATATAGATCGAATGCTCGATCATTTCTGCTCCATTAGTCGATCAGTGTCACGCGTCGAAAACACGCGGGTAAACGGGAAGATTACTTTTGTGCCGCGATAATTCCGGGTCAAAATTCGCAAGATGTGTTTCTCAGCGGGAGGGCCGAAAACGAAACGAGATATTGCATCTGGAAATGGAAGAAAACGTGCGCGTAATATTTCATCTTCGTAGCGACTAGAGGCAAACGAAATATATTTTGCTTGCTCTCGAGCCGTTTCTCACGTGGTTTACATTTTGCTGTAATAAACCTCTTGTCAATTATACATGCTCCTCACGTTTTATAACGATAAACCGGTATCTCTCGCTACCCGGATAAACGTATGTAAAATGTTGCTATCTTAATAGAATATCGGCGTTAAAATGTCTTTTTTTAAAGCGATATTAAATTAAATAGATAGATAAATTCACGGATGGAATATGCGTGTATCTCTCGCCCGCGGGAAACTTGCCCCGTGAGCTCTGAGTAAATAGCAATTTATTAACTCCCATTAAAGCTAAATTTGCCTAATGGATAAAGGCTTATAAACTTGATTCTTGCCGGGGATTTCGCCCATAATTTCGTTTCCTCTGCGCAATGGCGATGTACAAAAGTAAAATTCATATACGCATTGGCATGGATTATACGAGCGTATCTATTTCTGGTTACCGATATATTCTACATTCATGTACGGAACATATCACAAATCTCCGCTATTCTTCTGGCGGACGATACTTTGAGTATTCATAACGATGACTTAGAAAGCGGACAGCCGTGTAGCGTGAATGCGATACGTGACCGATACGTCATTAATCATCATCTACGTCTGTAGCTCATGTTTCCTATTCTTAATTACTCTGTGCGTTTCCAGCTTCAAGATACAAATTCTCACGAAATCGATGATATCTAATCTCGCCATGCGTCTAGCGACAGGCGTTAGACAGACGTTAATAAACATTTGTCAACTTGTACTTATTACGAACGTTCATATTGAAATATTGGCTGTTATTTATAGTTATGTTTATAATTATTATATTCATATATTATACGTAAGATTAAAAAAAAGGTGGAGGGAATCATCAAATTCTAGCCTTCTAAATTGAGCGATAGAAGATGCTTAATTAATCCTGTTTAATTGTAAATTATAATTGGATACCGCAATTTCATCTAACATAAAAAGAAACAGTGAGGTACAGCGAGAGAATACTATAACTATCTGCATATGTTAGAATTTGCACTAGTTTGATGACTTGATTCTGCTTTTCATACAGAACAAATTAATTGCTGGTGTAAGCTGGGAGTTTGTTGCGGAGATGCCAACATAGCTTGGTTATCGAGCCTCTGGCAAGCAAGATATCGAGTTCGCAACAATTACCGCCCTTGCGTTAAAGTCCTGCGATATCATACTACTCCGCAACTCCCAGCGCGGAATGATGTTTGACATTTTCGGAGCGCGCGTATTCGACTTGTACTGCTGCTCAAACTCCCTGCTTCGATATTCGCGGTAGGATCTATGTACCTCCGGAAATGGAGGCTGTAGGTAATGAATGCGAATGAATAGACACGAAGTCACATTTTTTGTTAATACTTATATGAACACTCTTTCTCTCTTTATAATTAGGCTCCATCACGAATCTTTCAACAATCGATTTTACACTGAAAAAAAAATTCTGGTTAAAAACGGACGAATCAGAAAAATCTCGTAGGATCAAATATTCTAGTTATTATAATAAAAATTCTGGTTATTACGAGGTATAAAGTATATTGAGTTCTATTTTAATATCTAGAATATTTGATCAATTCTACAAGATTTTTCTGATTCGTCCGTTTTTAACTAGAATTTTTTTCTGGTGTAGTATTGATCAAACGTTTATGAATTTTTTTTTTAAATTGTTTTGGGGCATGAGTAATCCATTCTGTTAGTGTGTTAAAAAAATAACACCAACAGGTATAATCAAATACAACGCTAAATTCGGATAGCCAGACCGATGAAAACGACGACACGTAAAAGCGGGCATCGTAAAAGCATCCGTCGAGCTGGGAAAAGCACGCGGGCCGATCGTTAGGAAAGCGACTGGCTGCAAACACACTGGCTTCGAAAGTGAGCCCTCGATCACGTTTCGTTCGACGCCGGTTCGCACGTAGACGCGCGCACGGTTTGAGCTTTGTTTTCGTCCTCTTTTTTTCCCGCTTCGATCTTAGCACGACGGACGATGCGGTCCGAATCCACGACGACGCAGCACGTTTCCGCGAGCGAATCCGTACTAGGCGAAGTCGTGCCCGATCCGAGGCGAATTCCCGACGTTATTGAAAGTCCCCTGGATTTCTCGCGTGAAAAATCTCGTTGGTCGCACGAGATGCACTTGTCGTTTAACGTTTCATGACGGTAGTTGGTTTACCTGACTGCAGACTGCAACGGTTAGCTTCCCGCGGGAGATTCCGTATAAACGCGACGTTATAAACGACAAAATTTTCCCGACAAACCAGAATCTCGTACGAGCGTGTTGAATGATAGGAAAATCTTTCAAATAAAAGTAAATCTTTCAAGAGAAAGAGAAAAAGAAAAAAAAGAGAAAATAACGGATAATCTTTTGGGCGTAACAGAAATCTAGTTTTGAATATCATATAAAAATCTGTATTATGAGATTTGTAATCATATCCCATTAAAATGTATGACGCTTACAAATTATTTTGTACTTTTCGTTAGATAAGCGGCTTATCAACGTAGCAGTTTTCAATAATAAAGAGAATATGATTTCTTTAATTTTTATGTATATATATATATATATATATATATATATATATATATAATATGATATATACATATATTTAATATATATATATGTATATATATATATATATATATATATATATATATATATACAGGTATGCTTATAAAATATATTTAATATAATAATATCTAATTGCTGCTTACGTCCTTTATAGATAATAACAAGTTGATGCAAAGTCCATGTACAAGGGATAACTGGAGCAAGACGATATGTAATTGCATCGATAAATAAGAGATACTTAAATTCTACTTGATTCTCACGTCAAAATGGCGACTTTGCTATACCGCACTGAACAAAAATTTTGATTAAAAACAGACGAATCAGAACAATCTTATAGAATTGATCAAATATTCTGATTATTTTAAGTTATAAAGTATGAATTTTATTATAATAATCTCTAATAACTAGAATTTCTATTATAATAACCAGAATATTTGATCAATCGTACAAGATTTTCTGATTCGTCTGTTTTTAACCAAAATTTTTTTTCAGTGCGTCTTTTTGGCATCTGTAACTCAGTTTTAGCTCGTTCTCTCTCTCTCTCTCTTTCTCATACGAAACTCATTGATTTCCTGCGTTCCGCCATTGTGAAACACCGCGGTTAACATCGAGAGAATCGTTAATCGCGATCGCGAATAGGAAAAGCCAATTTGAGTCGAGGGCAAAGGAGACCATACTTTCTCCATTGGCTTCCGCCGAGATAAAACGTGTCGCAAAAAGGAAATCGCTCGAATGATCCTTCGTAAAATGGTATCACGATCGATAGCGATGGGATAAGCGAGTATCCCGTTCGGCGTGTCCCTCATTCGGGGGAATCGGGCGTTTCGCCACGCGCTAGAGAGACGCGGCGACCGGCTAAGATCATTTTCTAAATTACATCGTGTTCATTAGCGACAAACGATACTGCATCGCGCGAATCGCCGCGTCAACCGGCGGTTTACATGTGTGTCCGATGCCTACCGATGTATTCCCACATTCCCCGTCCTAATTTCGGCGCGCCTGAATTCCAAAGGTAAACAGACTAAACCGTTGGCTGTTGAAAGGATTTACATTTCTTTTAGAAAGGCGACACCATGGTTACAGGCCGCTTACGTGAACCGCGCGCCCAGGCAAATTTTCGCCGAGAGTTATCTACTCGACGACGCGCGTTTTCTCATCATTTTTCCTTCTGGGTCCTTTCCTCGAGCGAGTCGGCTCCTCGACGCGCGGAGTGGTTTGCGAGAAGAAACCGAAGAGGTTTTTGCTCTTTCGTAGATACAACCGAAAATATTATCTATCGAATCGAGGTCCGTCACAGTATACTGTTTCCACGTTTAATTTCCGGTGCAGAGGTCGCACGTCAGGCAGAAGGCGCGACGAACCATTCGATTCGTTCCATGAGCAACGCGACAGTAGGGCAGACGAGAAATAAAAGAAGGGCGCATCGAACGAGAAGAAAATTCGCGATTGGTTAACCTACTTTGCTAGAGTGAATCCAGCTGTTCTAGAAATCTTTCTTGTGATTTTACGACAATCGCGGTTGAACTTCCGCGGCGATATTACGCGCTTCCGACTGCGTGGATTTCGAGTTTAGACAGTTTCCAAGGGAACGGTCGCGAAAGTTAAAAATTACATTTCCAAGAAATTTAAGGGAGCTTCGAAGAGATAAAATGTTATCATTATATTAAAATCTTAAAATATAACAAAAATGTATTGTTAGCTGATTTGTTTATAAATACCATTGGTTGTTGATTGCAATGTTCAGCATGATAAAGTGTCTCTATCTTGGACAACACAATCAATTTTCCGACCTGTCGAAAATTGAGATCTGGAATCGTGAATTTTCGCTTCGTGAGTGCTGATTCCAACCGAGAGATGCACGATCACGTATCTGCCTGCTGGTGCAGGAGGATTATGCACCTGTGGGGGTTGCGGCGGGAGACAGGCGGCGACCCGCGTCGTAGGACCGGCGAACGGCGCGTCTACCGCGTCGCGACGCGGCAGAGAAGGGAGCGCGCGCGCGAGGGAGAGAGAGAAGAAGAGAGAGCGCGCGTGAAAGATACGTGGGGGCGAGAGAGAAGTCGCGATTGGTTAAACCGCTCTCGGAAAAGCCCGCCTGGCTGCCCGACCGGCCGGCACTTCGCTCAGTTCTCCACTGCGCTCCGTGTGAAGCGGAGCTTTCGAGATATATCTTCGCTCTTCCTCTCGCTCGCCGCGAGACCGCTCGGGATTGACCCTTCGATCGGGATCCCGTGCGAGTGCCAATCACGTCCGCCAGGAAATCGTGAAAGGACAGGGCAACGGTATCCCGATCTACCCCACCTTCGAGAAGAGCCGGGGAAGGGACAGACGAAAGGGTTGAAAGAAAGGACGACAATGTGCGAGAGGAAGCTGCTGCGAGTGCTCTAGGACGAGAGGACTTGAACTAACCGAGTGATACCGGACACCTTCGAAAAGGGCCTTTCCGGGAAAAAGTGCGATTCAACGTAATCACGGTGAATACCTTCATTATTGCATTATCATTATTAAGTTCTTGAACGATTTAGGGAATTGTCGAGATCAAATTTTCTAACTTTTTATTTCGTATGATTCTCTCTGCAATTTTGGAGACAGAAGAATTAAACAGCCTTTCGTTAGCGTCATGTCGCTAGTGATGATTGAACATGATTGTCGAAATTGCTAATCAGATTTCTTTCTCGCATTACAAAGCAGCATAAGCAAATATTGTAATTTTTCAGTGAATGTTTTTTGTGAAAATATTGTACAAAAATGATTTATATAGAAAATGTGTTGTGATAAATGTATATTCTCCATTACTTTTACTTTGATATTTCGTTTTCGTGATTGAGATAATTGCGAAAATGTTTCTTTTCACGAAAGATGATTTACACAATAATCAGCCGGATACGTTATCTGTTCTTGGAAATTCTCTTGAAAATTAGAGAATAAAGCTAAAGTAGACTGTATTATAAGTACAAAGTGGTCAAAGCAACGCAACGAAGCGCAGTCGGCGCTCGTAAACTCGCATGATGCTCTCTGTGTGCAGTTAAGGGATGATAGGGGCAAATTAAGGAAACCTCTGTGCACTATTCTGTAGCCTTGTCAAGACTATGCGCCCCTAATTTAAGCGCATGGCCGTATTCCCCTGTGCCTGAAGCTTAACGCTAAAGGCACTCAACGTTTATTCTCGGCAGATCTTTCGTTGAAATTTCAGTTGAAAATATAATCAGGTAGAGGATTACATGGTTAACCATCTATAATAATAGGATTATTCGGGTCACTTGCGTATCTTAACACGACATACTTATATGTCTCTAGCCGCAGAATTAACAATTCTCTTGCCTATTTTTTTAACGTTAATTGCAAGAAGTTCTTTACTTCCAATTAATAATTATTGTAAAAATTTTAACTGAAAACACTAATTACTCCAAATTGGCCAAAAACTTTGTTGCAAAAAGGACATTAAAACTAAAGCTTTATATTCTAAATAACGCTAATACAAGGTGTGCAATGCCTAACTGCAGATTTAATAAAGCAATATTCATTTGAGTAGGGAATCAATACGCTCGACTAACGAGGTTTCCGTTTAGATTTAAGGGTCCCTTAATCCCATCCGGCAAGTAGGTCACATCGTTTTCGCGAACTTTTATACATTTTACTCGGAGAAATGTGTCGTCCTCTGGGTGATGCCACGCTACTCTGTCTCCTGCTCCGCGAAGTCGTTCGATCCATTTCTTAATCCGGATTTTACGCTATTCATAGACTAACCGGCATAATCGATTCGTATCTGTTATCGGATATGGAGAAACAGTATGCTTCCCTATGAATATTCGGTACCGATCTTATTAAATGAAGACGTTTAATATTGACACACGCGGTCATCAAATCTCGCGAATCGTTGTGTATGTACGTATCTCTATATGTGCTGAAAATCATCACGTTACCACGGCTCTTAATGAGCCTGAAGATCAATTTACTGCACGCGTGACTCGATGGCTTTTTCGTGACTCCGTCGATTTCCGAGCGAAAATCCCGGAGCATCGTCTCGACGGGAAAGCACTCGGAAAATTGAACTGACAATGAGTCAATATTTTCACGTACTTTCATCTATTCATTTCTCATTATTTCTCTTCATATGTAGAAAAAAAAATATTTCGCCGATGTTACGAAATTTTGTGCAGGATTTTTTCAGATTTTGATGTCAAATATAATCAATTGCACCAAAGGTAGTTAAACGGATCGAATTAAATTGTAATAGACAGTTTTTGGGTTACCCGCGGTATTAAAAGTTGCAGACTTGAAAATCAATACGCGCATTTCTGCTAAAAGAAGTGAAGGGTTCGAAATAAAAATTTAAATATGGGAGATCCGTCCTGCGCTAACATATTCGATGGTAAGTGCCTGATCGATAGAGCGATTTGCCGTTGTATTGTTCTCGCCGGGTGTTTTATGTATGACATTCGGCCAGTAAGACAGTAGGGCTGCGGTATGGGCGTAGGAATGTAAAACGATGTAACTAGTTATGGAATTCCAGTCATCCTGCATTCAGACCGAAACACCACCCACGTTGCATTTCTAGATTTGCGGTTCCACTCGCCCGTGCATCCTTAATCGGTTCGGTTTGCGGGTCTATTGATTCCTGGCGTTAACCGGATCCCGAATTCAGAACGCGAAATCGCCGCTTGATTGGCATTAATCACGGCTGCGAAATGCATTCGCGTCGACTACAGTTCGCCGTCATTCGTTCGTACGTGGATACGGTTTATAATTATCCCCGGTGCGATTTGTTCTTGAAACTGCTATAGAATTCTTGTCAGTATAGCACAAAACTTGACGAAAGTCTAGTCTTACCTAACATTAATTAAAGTTTGCAGTAGAAAGTTCAAGATGTCAAATTATTCAGAACATGAAAGATTAGATCACAAACTGTGGGAGTAAAGCGATGTTAAATATGAACGTTGGGATGTTCGCTGAGCTTAATAAGAATTGACAACATATAAAAGATTGAACACTCGATTAAATAAATTGAATCAAAAAGAGAAGGAAGAGCAAAGATTACATCAGCTACATAAAGAAGAAATGAAAATATTTAATTACATCTTAAGACATTTGACATCGAGAGCCACTGACATAAGCCACTTTGAGAGCAAGTCGTGCAGATATTGACAGAAGAATAATTGAAGTAACGTTTCAAATTTCTTAAGTATATTTATATACTTTGGCTAAATAAAACCATTATATACGTATCATGAAACACGTACGATGTCTAGGAATTACCTGAGGAACCCTGCATTAAGAGATACTGTTCCACTGCTAGTTTACACTCAGTTTAAGACTGCCTCTGCGTATCTACGTTGCGGTAACGTTGGAAACTTTGCGCGCTCAAGTTCTTCGCCCGTAAGTGCCACCCAATCTCGGCGACGCGCCTCGGATCCGCAGTGCTTGTGTGTAAAGCAGCTTTTGCGCTTGTTTCCTCCGTACATATCCTGTGCATTGTCGAGAACGATCACGTCGCTAAACTGCGACGCTAAACTCGGCGAGTTGGATCATATGCGCGGCATTACGGAGCACGTTGTAGAAACCGCCTACCAAATTGGGTCGATCTACCCACCTTTTTTTTCCCGATCACTGCCGCAGCTGCTGCGACGCCGCCCGCGCCGCCGCCGCCACCCTTGTATCCGATCAGCTGGCTCCTCGTACGCAAACGAAATTGCATCTGTTTCATCGGCATTCAGGAAAAGTGCCAAAGTTCGAGCTCGCTCTGATCGTCTCGTGGGAAACCATTTTTCCTGCTCCTACCGAGGAATCCGTCCGCGCTCCTGCGCTCACCCGCCATACGGAGGATATGCAGTCGATCACATGGAATATCAAAAGGTCCGGACTCTCTCTGTAGCGAGAATTTTCAGGATTTTACGACGCGGTCGGCCGACATTTATTTCTGCGACACGTTAACAATCCACGTTCGCGTTTTTCGACGTTGTTCCTCGTAAAACTGCCAGTCACAGTTTAGGAGAACGAAATTGAAAATAGCGAAATGAATCAATTAAAATCAATTAAATCACGCATGAAGATCTACACGAGTTATAAATAATCAGCATTACAATTTTTCTATTCGTAGAAATTCGAGTTTCATAAAGGATCTAAAATTTCGTACTGTTATAGCGATTCAGGGCATGTTAGGGAGAACATATTATATTTCGGATATGTCGGGAGATTTGCCAGTACAAAAATTTATCGAGAGGTACGGTAGAGTCAGACATACGGATTTTTAACGGAATTATAATGCGAGATTCGCTTAATTGCAAACGAGATTAATTAAATATCCACGCAGTTTCGCTAGAGGCGACGAAATACGAATTGCGCGTATGAAATTACACATATATTTGCCCGCTTCATTAAACTTCTACCTGTTATTTAAACGGGAAAGCGGAGCAGCAACGATAGCCTGATAATGGCATTGTAATGTCGCTGTCGTCAAATATTCCATAAGCGTTCGCGAAAATTTCCAGCGTGATATCGCCGCGCTTGTTCTGCTGCAGAATTATTTTAACTTTCGTCACTTTTCTCAAAGAGGGATTGTCTCGCATGGTGCATATTGCGCGTTTTATTAGTCGGCTGTCTAGCGAATTCGAAATGTGTTCGCTCAGCGCTTCAGTGAAGTCGGTTAGTAAATTTTAATTAAAAACCATGCGGCGTGATAAGATGATATAATGTAGCTCGCGTACCGTCGTAAAAATAAAAGAGGTGCGTTATTATTATTGACAATGCTACATTTATGCAGTCACGAACTTAATTACGTTTGATAAACTACGTGCGCAGCCACCGCCCTTGCGTTCGCTATTATTACATCGCAGAGAAAATAGTGCTGGAAAAACATCTGAAGCGCAAGAAAACTTACTCTTCGTGTTTAGCTTGTCACCGCCATTTATATTTGTGCGTGCAAACGTAATTTTTTCAACTCGATACTCGCTATATTCTGTGTACAGCGATTATTCATGCCATCTGTTTCTCTCTTACTTGTAACTTATCTATATGCTGTAATTTAAAGTCGATTTCTTGACAAACGGGATCCCTATTGTATAATTAATATATTTCAATATAATATATTATTGCGGACGTCGAAGTCCCAATTATGTATTATCACGACTCCAAACTGTATCCTTCTCACGTTACCGCTATCACGAGCTGTCAAAGTATATCCGAACTCGTTGCTACGTAAGTACGCGTAATGTATCCCTACCCACACACACGCTCGTACACACGCGCAACATACGTGTATACCGTCAAAGGCTGTTCTGGGGTTTAATGTACGGTGTCCCATAAGGTGCATATATCTCCCTTTACAACCAGGAAGCGGGCACAGTCCCTTTACACCCGGCGGTATTCATAAATCCAACGAGGAGACTAAGGAGAAGGAGAAAAGAGGTGAATGCTTGGCCCGTCGTTGCCCTCGTGTCTCTTTATGCGCGCCGCCGCGCCGCGCCGACTTGTCATCCTCGCATTTATTATCGTTCTCCGGTGATAACTCGCGGGCGTGGTGATCCTCGATATGAATTCGCTGTCGTCACCCGCCCGTGACGAGCGAGCAGCGAATCCCGCGGAGGGTGATACGGAGCGAGATTACGGCGCGTGAAACGCGCGATGCATCGCGCCTCGCGGCGTTATCGGTGATCTCCCGGCGCCGATATGAGCCCCGATATGAAAGTGCCGGGGTATGCTAGCAACCTCGCCGTCGGGAGAAGTTTTCGAGTCGCGGGATTATACGATATCGGGTTGTTAAGGATTTTCTCATTTCTCGCGGAAGCCGCGAGCGAACGATTGCTGTCATCGCCCCGTCGCGGACTATACATCTTCGCCGGTTTGCATTGATTGCACCGCTGCACCTTCACGCTCCCGTTCCACCACGCTCGTGTATCGCGTGCCATTCGCTTGTTTGCACTGGCCTACTGTATTTCCATCCTGCTTAATCAATCATCCACAAGATGATATTATTATTTAAAAAGTTGAAAAATAATCTTTTTCCTCTTTTTCTCTCAATTATTTTTGTGGTAGATACAATGTAAACGAGTAAATTAATAAGTCTCGGACTTTTTTTCGCATGCGCTTCATCTGCAGATGCTGTATTTGATATTCCGCTCGTAGATCTTAATTCCGCTATTAGAGTATTACCACTCAATATAGAGCTCGCTTTTGACGTTTAAGCTCCTTAGACGTGAATGTAAAGCCGATCAGTTACTCTTATCATTTTTGCATTTCGAACACGAGCTTATTATACTTGCTGTCACTCGCAACTATTTCATTTCGCAATTTTATTTTATGAAACTGAGTTCTTTGCTGACATTTTAATAAACGACGATCCGCTCCGAACGAGTTAATAGATCGAGGGTATTATATAGATGTTTCCAACCGTCGTCGTTGTGCTTTTTCTACAATTAATTATTCTGCAATGAATATTACTTTCGCTGTTAGCAAAATGAGCTTTCCAAACTCGTATTTGAAGATGATCAATGAATAAAGGAACAATTTTACCTTTATTATTCAAGTCGAGATCCAGTCTGCGGATATTCTCGCTTCACTCGAAGATGTAACTTTAGTCGATTGAGTTGGCAAACCGAAGCGGAGAAATTTATAGGGAACGAAGCCAATTATTTCACCGTATTTACGTTCGTAAGCGAACATGAGTGCGGGGATTCAATCGCGATTGATTGGCACCCGTAAAATACCAGTATTTTGTCATGGTCGAAATACACGTTATGTACGGTTATATACGAGTGAATTTTTTTTTTCGTGAATGGCCGTCAATTTATTTTTCTATTATTTTGCGGTGGCTGCGGAAACTCGTGATTTTACCGCCGTTATTACTTAGAGACGGTTTCGTCTTCGCGAGAAATTCCAAACGCGATGAAACTCTTCACCCGTACTAAAGCCCCTCCTCGGGACTTTACGGATGGTACGCGGGACTTGAGAGCGAAGCTCAATTTTTCATTTAACCGAGCGGCGCCGTACATCCTCTTCTTCCTTCGGTTTTTCTCCCCCGCAAACGTGGCTCCCGGTTTGCGCGAACATAATTTCGCGAGAGCTCCTGCGAATTGTTCGCCCGCCGAGTTTTCCGACTTCTCCCTTTAACGAGCCTGAGCTTTTCATGGGTATGTTCGCCGCGAGCAAAGCCGCTGCCGAAAGACAATAGTGCGCCGAGAATAGTCAGCCTGTTGGAGAATATGAGAACGTTGTTACTTGTACGGGCCACAAACGGAAACTGCAATCTTCCTGCAATTCTTTATCCTGAAAGACGCATATTTGCGCGCGAATTCTCAGTATGTTTTATCGCCTTATAAGATACCAATAAACGAATGCGTTCCGTACAAGAGATATTTCAAGTAATGCTTCTATGTCAAACCTGAGAAATAACATTTTAAGATTTTAGAAATCCCCGAGAAAATATTACAATACACAAAGTTGATGGATTTTATATCGTGCAAGGAAAGTATGATTTAGAAAAATAAATTTAGATTTTTTAAAGAAAATGTAATAACCGCAAACGGAAAGTAAGATGGAATTAATATTAAAGACATATATTAGCCATTCGGCTCATCTCGATGACCTCAGCTTCCGTAATATCGTGGAATAGCCACTTTAGACTGGAATTATGGCCAAGTTCGACGGGCGCGCTAAAAATTTCATCCAGCCACGAGTTGGAGTGACCTATTTCACAGCGACACGAAATGTTGGATCGGGGTAAAAAGTGTCTTACTGCGGGGAGATAACCGCATGGCGCGCGCGAGACAAAACAAGTTTAACTCTCGGCTACTATAGTTGAATTCGAGTGACGTAAGTGCGCTACACGGTGCTAGCGCAATAAAACTGCCATTATATTTTATTACCCGCGAGTCGGTACGCAACTCCAACTCTCTTTTCCATTTTTTAGCGTCACAACGGATGGGGAACGGCTAGACAGTGTTGCAAATTTTTCTAGGTATTTTTACAATCTCCAGGTAGCGCATTTGACTATGTCATGCTGAAGAATTAAGTAGAATAGCAAACTGCAAAGAATTTAGAAGTAAGAATTTAGAGACTGCGAATATTTTTTGCAGCAGTAACGTAAATCAGTCAGCTAGTTAATTTTCTGAATCTGTATTTTTCTGTATGTATTTTTAAAGAGCAGCAGTTTTTATTTCAATATAGAAATTATATCAGATATTTTTAATTCCTTCCAAAATAAACGATAAATGTTTTAGATGTCTCTTTTTGTTGCAAGATGATGTTTTAATAAATTCTGCGAATTATATTTTAAAAGAACTTTTAAGGTATTATTGGGATCTTTTATTGGGATAATATCGATTTGGAAATTCGTATAGTACATTTCGTTGTTGAGAGAATACGTTGTCCTTGTCTCATTCGCTATTTGCCAATCCAATTAGTGTACTCAGCACACATAGTTCTAGTCGTTACCAGGAATGATATCGATTATCCTAAAGATCTTTCGAGAGTAGCGGTATAACGGGTCAAGAGGCCATCAAGAATGCAGATCGATTTTCGGGACGAAGCGAGCCGGGCGTGTCGATAAAAATGAGAGGGCGCGTTGTGTCTCTCGCATTATTTATGGACTTGAAGTCCCTGGAAAAACTTTCGAATATCCAAGCCGGAGAGGAATTTTCTCATGTTTCAGTCTCAATATGTTCTATTTAACGACGTCAATTCAGAAAGCGATGATTGGAAGATTAATGAATTTTTTATAATTATTAATTTGCCTTCGAATTCTTGGATCTCATGTATTCTTAAAAATTTGGTTAGATTGAACACAGTTCGAATAGGATATTTACTATAACAAAACTTGATTACGTTTCCGGATATTGTTGATACAACGAAATTTCAATACTGCAAACTCAATTTGCAGTTTCGAGTTTGTTGAGATTGCATTTATATTCTACACTTTTATACGTTGCAACTCAGCTTTAGCTTTAAATGAATGATTCTCATGAAAATGAGAAATTCCAATTCTCACGTATATTATTATGCATTTCTTACTAATAATTTCATCTTCTATATTTATCATGATATTGGTATTCCATATTGATACCTAATTTCAATTAAGTCGATAGGACCATCGTAATTAGATAGAGGAAACTACTTTACCGCAATTTTGATGGACAGAACCAAAATAATTCTTAAGTGGTTAGATAGCGACGTTCACGACAATTAAGTTTTCCTCAAATCTAATATCTTAATTTTCAGTTAACGCGCCTACTCAATTTTCGCGACGGGAGACGTGTGGTAACGTGGCTTCTTCATTACGGATTATCGATCCTACACTCGTTAAGGTGACATTAGATTACCCTTAAGTAGTCGAGCACTTAATTATTTCGCGAACTTCCCATCATATTACGTGCAGAAACGAGCCCTGCAATATTTGATATTACTCATCACGGACAACATTCTCGAGCTAAGTATAGCAAAATTGAGTGTAATGCGCCTTACGAATGTGATGGATAGGGAACAAAGAAATTGGGACATTAATTAATTAATTAAAGATTACACCTCATGTGCGAACGTTATAATTTAAATCATATTAAAAATCTAACTATTTGAATAACAATATATTAATAAATTCCATAAATTACTGTTTGAAATTAATTGACCAAGATTAACTGGTTAATTAAATGTCATAAATTTTTATAAAAATATAAACATGTCTTGTGCATAATATATATTTTATTTTTATATATTTCCTTTTAATGCGGCTACATGGTCTTCTAACGTGATTAACATTTTCTTTATTGTAATTTGAATGTTTTATTTCTTTTTCGAGTATTGGAACAATAATATTTCTCTAATATAATATTTATATTATTAATTAATCTCAAACACGGTGTTTTAAGTCGTTCAAACATTCAGCACGATGATTATCTGTCAAAAATAAGTAGGTAATAGATCCTAACGGTTTGGCTGTCGTGGGCGGCCCGTAAAAGTGCCTAGGTATATTGCGATTTAACATCAATAAGTGCACTCGAAGAAGACATTTGTTGTCACATCGTCGTATAATACGAACTACTGCAGCACTGTCTGTTGCTGCAACACTATCTTTCGACAAGGTATATTCGAAACTTCAGCTTCTCTTATTTCTAAATAAACCAAATCATTTTCACACAACTATGAAATGAAGCGTTAAGTATATAGTCACATATTGTGCATAGTCAACTTGAATTAACGCTTCAATTACCATGCGATATATTAAACATCTAGAATTATAATTGATTGATTTATATAAACTTATTTTTATTAATAATTTTTTCATTTTTTATATCAATTGAATGAAAAAAATTGCATATCACTTAAACTGCAAATTGAGAAAAAAACAATTAGGATCACTGCACCAGTCGCTGAACAGTCACCGGTGAATGACCGTTTAAGAAAAATATTGAAAAATAAAACTTTGATATAATAAATAACAAATTAATTGATATTTTTTAGATTTAATTTTTATTTATATTTATTTAAAATATTATTTTTTGTTTGAAAATGTAATTACATTAAATAAAAAAAGAAAATATATACCGGTCATTTACTGGTATTTTTTGTGATTATCCGCTTTCTTAATCAAAAGTATTACTTTTTTAATTTTTTTTAAAGATAACATGTAACACTTTTAAAGAATAAATAAACAGCTATTAGTATTGAGTAGTTTGTTATTTTTTCTGTTTTATATACTCGTGTTATAATTCACAACATACATTGTGAATTTTTTATTTGTTCATTGACTGGTGCAGTGATCCTACAAATGATATTACAAATGATATTACATTGATATTACAAAATGTTCTGCATAAGAATTACGTTTTTAATTTTTCTGGAACTGTTTTAAAACATTACATCTAAGAATTATAAAAAGTAGCGATATTCTTCGCAACGATTTAATTTGCTTTTCTTAATTATTAAAATAATAATTATTGATTTATTATATATTGTCGCACGATTTAATTCATCTTTGTAGAAAGTACAAATACAAGAGTAAGACAATAAATTAATTTACATTAATAATTTCTTTTAATTAAGATGAATTTTATTCTTTAAAACATTTTATGCAAAATAAAATGAATTTATGTGAAGCATGGAAAGAAAAAAGTGTATTAATATGTAGACGCTACTTTGTTTTCTTTTCTTTCTTTCTTTAAAATGTTCTTTTAACAGAATTTGACACCTGCGTTTGATCTCTGTCATTTAAATTTTACATAAATTGACATAAAGAAGCGGAATCAATAGTCAGAGATTTTAAAAATATGCATTTAACACGTGTAAATGAAAAGTGGACAAGAAATATTTCATATTTATGTAGAATATATTTTCTGCAACTAATTCATGTAATAAAAAGCGGTTTACATTTCTGAAACCACAATGCTCGTGCATTCACTTGCAAAATCGTCACTTTTACATGCTTATTTGTACGAACGACAGATATTTGATGTCGCGGGTAAATATTCGTAACGTTATGCAATTGGCATACATGTACGTGCACGTATGCTGGCACGCAAAACGAACTGCATTAATGCTCCTGTTCACGGACGATCGCGCATAACGATGCGATCCGTGCAGATCGAAACAATAAGCCCGATTGTGTGCTAGAGTAGCACGCAAAATTAACGAAGACAGGTGTTACGCACATTCGAAATTTAAATTTCATATCGGGACTCAGACAAATGTTACCGACAATAATTCACATTGACGCGCGCATCGCGATTTGTAACGCCCTGTCACATTGAATTAATACATCAAAGATAGAAGTTGACAAAGAGGCTTACAGCGGAATAATTTTAATCCTACACACGTACGTAGATGATTGATTTATGATACAAGACCAACAATTTCTCATTAAAGAAAGCAATTATTAACGGTGCAGTCTGATGATTTCAACCGATTGATATCGAGATATCAAGACATCGAATATCGACAACATTTGCCGAGTTAGATAGACTTTTAAGCATTTTGGTGCGCGAAATACATGAAAGTAAAAAATTTCAGAATAATATGAAATTTATTGGAATTCTGGTAATAGCGGTATATTTTTTATTTGATCCCAAAAAGATAGCGTAAAATTGTGACATAATTCTATGATATCTAATAAAAACAGAAATACATTTACATTCTCTTAACAAAATGGAGATTTATGCCACTTTATATGTTACCATTAGACGTTAACTTGACATTTATCGCAATTTTATGTGCCCACTATTTTCTCCCTAGCGATACAACGACGCGATGAAACAAATTAGTGATAAATGTCTGTAACATCTATAAATTTTATTCTCACTAATTAGAGAGAAATATACTACGTAATATATTAATTATTATCAACGGTAATTAATAACGATCCCATACATCGCCGCTTTCGCAACATGCGAAGTAAAAGTCAATAATTAAAACGCAATTCACCATTTATATATCATTATGTAGATTACATTTTCAATTTACATTTTCATATGATTCTCGCATAACTTCCGATGTACTGCTGTACATTTTTGGAGCGCCATTAATTCCACCTTTATAGAAATACCAGCGTTTTCGTCTGATAACGAAATTCCAGCTGAAAAGTATGACGCCGCGTATTCCAATTAAAGCTGCGCGAAGAAATAACTTAATTAGCGATCAGTGAACGCGACCCGCTGAATTTGCCGGTGGAGTAAAACGGAATCGGAATTGGCGCGTGGAATTTATTTCAAATACGTCGCGTCGATGCCGCTCACGGGAGTCCATATAACTTTCATCGTTCCTTCAATCAGACGTCGGACCACCTAGAAAGAATCGGAGAAATCCTCGGCACTGAAAGGAGCTAGAACATGTAAATCTTGACCCCTATTCGGAACTTGATTCACGACAGAAAATCGTCGCAAACTGCGTGATTCGATATTTGATGATCTTGAAATAATAATTGAGATATTTTTCTCTTTTATTGGCTTGTTAACAATGATTTGTTGTGTTACGATGACAAATACATGAAGGAGTTTTTACTTTTTATTATTTAATGGCTCACGCGATATCTTCTAATTTCTGCACATAAACGTACAATTTATGTTATGGCAAGTCTTAAATACGATTAGCAGAAAGGGTTTTATTACTGGTCGACAACGGAACTACTTCTCTTTCTCTCGTTTACCGATTTGCCGCATCGCACTTTCGCGTTTCATTTCACAGAGTGCCGTTGAAAACGATGAGAACACATTGGGTTCTTTTTTTTTTAAATCTCGTTAGGCTTTCGCCGATGAAATTGCATTAAAATCTCGTGCTCGTAAATAGCGCTTATATCGCCGGTCTCCTGCGTAACGTTTTTTCCCCTGCGCGTTTTTCGTATTTTTGAGGATTAAATTTGTTTCCACACGTGCTGTTCGCACGAACCCATTTAAAATCGGTCAGTACACTAGAATATTTAACAAACGATTGAGTCACGATGTTTTACCGAAATAACAAAAATTTGTTTATACATTTTCCCATTTTTGGTACACAATTTTTCCAATTTTTTATTGCTTCTCTGTGTCTCGAATTTATACACGTTTGATTGTTTATGTATTTTGATAACATAAAATGCTTTGGTTAAATACCTCTGTCATCGTTATCGTCAGTATGAATTAATATTTCTAAATATTTCTTGTGCACTATTATTTTTATTATCTAATATACACGAATTTTTTAGTTACAACATTAAAACGTAGATAATTTTACTCCGAAACATTTGAAGTCCAATATATTCGATTGTACGTGTTGAAATATCAATACGGTTCAGAGAAAGTCTAGATTTAAATCGAATTATTCGCCTACAAACTGTATTGGATGGCGAAGGAGGGGAGGTATGTTTCGCTAAAACAATTATCGTGTTATATAAATTAGTATCCGTTCAGATTCGCTGGTTTATAATTGGTTAGTTTCAAATGCATGTTACTTGAATATTATTCTACTTGTTATGCTTTGTACTTCCAATTATGTAATATTTTCATCTGTAAAATGCAATTATAAAGGTATATGCACATTTTATATTAAAAAATTATGTTAACAAAATTTTTGATATCGAAATTCATATGCTTATCAAATTATTTGTTTTATAAAAAAAACTTTTATAGAATAATACGGGGAAAAAATGGTGTATATATGTATCTTGAGTTTTTTTTACCTCAAAGAGGATATGCGACCATTCTTTTGATTTTACATTATGCCTTTCTTTTTTCACCATCCAATCACGACCACATCGACTTCGGCGCCGACGAGCCAAAGAATTGATCTCAAAAACGATCGTAAGCCTCATCTCGACGTCCCGCCGCGCCGGTGCGTGGTCCCAGCTCGTCAAGGACCGACAACTTTTTCTCGCTTTTGCGGACTTTTGTTGCTCGCGCCGCGCCAGCCTCTGCGTGAAAGATTCGTGGGACTGTAGATCGGTACGGTTTCGCATGAGCGCGCGTATCCCGTAAGTCGGGGCCCCGGTACGATGAAAATTTCATCGCACGCGAGGAGAGGAGAGGCGAGGTAGGCCCCAGCCCAGCGGCCTGCATACGTGATACGCCTTCGTAGTTAATATAGGCCGGTTGCATTTCGCGACGATGCGTGGCTCTCTCGTGACGCATTTTTGCGTCCGTTCGCCGAGGACCATTTTTACGCGTATGGAAAGTAGGGGTTTGTATAAAATAAGTGTAAAAAACGAATAAGTTTAAACTTAGTTATAGCCAGAGATATCAAAAGCAAAATAAATTGAATGAATTCAATTTCTTCAAAATTTCAATAAGAATATATGAAATAAATATGAATGGAATATTTTAGAAATATCTCAACTCATTATTTTTATGTCACATTAGATTATCCAACTCGTTAAATTTTGCATGCAACTTAATCGAATGACTGAGTTGCGCATTCACGACGAGGTTGATATAAATGAAGCGTAAACATTTTTAATCTGATAGAATCAAGTAAAATTGCACGCTCTTCCCGGTTAATACTTCTCTCTAAATCTTTCCATCGTTAAGACCGAGAAACGGAAGGTTTAAAATATGCTGCAAACTAAGCGCTGAAAAATGATTGCGTTTGAATGATGTCAGCGGAAATTCCTTGAATGTTAATCGCGCATCGAACGAGAGAAAATTCTTTGAAAGGAAGCTTAACCTGCAGACGAATGAATGCGGAGTGCGTTTTCGCACTTTATAACGCAAAAAAAAAATTAGTAGCGGATAAGCGGTTTTAATTCCGTTACGCCGCATCTCGATTAATTAGCGGCGCGATCGCCGCATTTCATCCCGCGGGAAAACGTATCGCGAAAAATTAGCGATAAAAGCTTGAGAGGGCCGGGAGGTTTGGCGTTACTTTGCACGGTAAGCGGGTCACACGGTCGGGCGTTAAGCGCGGCTGGTGGAATGTGGCGAGGGAATTAAAGGCGAATCCTGTTATATCCTCCCGCAAGTAAATGGCCACTTTTCGCCCGTAAGTAGTCTCACGATTATCCGCGGAGTCATTAAATTTGCAGCCGAGCCGGGAGGGCCGAGACGGCGCGGAGTGGAGGCTACTTTCCTCCGCTGTAGATTCAATATTAGACTCGGGCTACGAAATAAAAGTAAACGATGGAAACGAAGAAAGAGAGTGTGGACGGGGAACAAGGTAAAAAATATCTGGCTGATCATATTAACCGCAAAGGCAGACTAGTCTCGGCAAAAAAAGAGAAGAATACGCTGTAAATGATCTGAATTAGGTTTGCTCTCAACGGCTGCTCCATCAATTGCGATAAAAGTTATTAAATATGCGCCACGACGAAAGTCGAGTTTAATCAAGAATGTTTTGCGAATAATTTTCCTATACGCGCTGTACGTACGAAAGGATGCATTTGTATATTTAACGAGAGAGCTCAACGACGTGAGCTCAACAAATGATGTATCATCGCGAGATAGCATTAAACGCTCTCCAAAATGCAAATATTTGCAAGCGCAAAGAAAATAGCGAAACAGTTATGACATATGGCTGATATTACTGCCTTCGAGTGACGTTGCTTTTGTAACATTGCTATACAGTACACAACGATACAAAAATACTCGACCGATGTGTTAATATATAAAGAGCCCTGTCAGTTTCCCAGGTGTCGTGTGAGTTTTGTATAATTATCGGAATGTGACATAAAATATCGTTGATATTTCAGACATCAGAGAACGATAATCTCACGAGGCGCGCAAATTGAGGTGCCCCCGCGGGTTTTATTAATATGCGAGATAATCTTGAAATTGCATCTCGCGTCGAATCCGCGTCGCAATCGCGCGCTCTCAATCTGGATCCCTGAAGCCCCCACGGGAAAGGCTCTCGGTATCAATTTGCTAGTGCGGAATTATTCGTCAGTGCCGCCAGAACAGAACAGGCGCGAGAATCGATACACGAAGAAAAACCACTTTCGTTTTATTCACGGGCAAGTATTTCGTCGGTCGGAAATTCGTGGCGTGCGTCGCCGCCGCGCCGGATCGCGATCGACTCGCATTAATTCTCATCGACCGTATAGATTCGGCCGTCGTTGTACGCAGTTGGACCTCCGACGTACGCGGACGCGCTCGCACACAGACACCGGCAAGACGAATTCCGTGTGTTCGTGACACGCACCTTCGACGCTGTGTGGTCCGCACGAGAGAAAGATAAAGTGAAACCGTGGGGCCACGCTGTCTCGAGGCCCGCCTCGATCTCGGAGTCGTTTACACGCGAACTTATCCACCCAGTTCCAAATTCGGCCCCGGCACGTTCGCCAAGGGGAATAGGACTCATAAATCCTAACCGTAACTTGTTATCGCAATCTGCTTTAACTTCTCGATCGCAAATCACTCAGCCGATGAATCTGGAACCGCGCGCGCAAATTACACGTGAGATTTATTCCGTTTTCTCAGCGTTTATTCGCAAGTTTGATGAGTAATTTCCAGTTATTTCCAGTGTGATTTCCAGTTATATCCGATTATGAAATAAAGCTTGACTGCACAAAATTATTATTCACAAATAGAACGCGATACGATACGAAATGTGGTATCAAATACCGTAAAATCTATGCCACGCGATAACAGTGATAAAGATGAGCCCGGTCGAAACTCTCTCTCTCTCTCTCTCATCTCGAGTGTGAAAGCAGATAGCATCACCACCGTGCACACACATGGTTCTCATGGTTCTCATAGTTTCCACCGACTCGCCTTCTCAGCACATTATTTTCCAACCCCGCGAGGGAGCTATTATGTAAAACGCCTCGCATATACGGGCACCATAAAGCCGAGTGGCCTTAATTCAAAAACGTCGTGCATAATTAAAGCTCTTCCCACTGGTTTCGCCCGGTGCATTAAGCCGACCTGTGGCGGCGCGGCTCCCCCGCGGCTTGACTTTCCTTCCCAAACCGAATCGATCGTAAATCATTCTTCCTCCGCGGGGATTTTCGTCGGAAACCATCACTTACGTCCATTCGACTTTCGGAGAATCGAACGGAAACGCGCCACGTCGGGGCCCACGTCGAGAAAAACCGCGGTGCATTCGCGCTTCTCTCTTCTTCTCTTTATCCTCCCTTTTCTCTTTATCGCGAACTCGGTATTTATCGATATAATTAACGTACGTTTATCGCGAAAATGGCCGCAAGATATCGAATTTCAATGCAAAATTTATTACCTATGCTATGTCAAGAATTACGAGAGGGACTTGACATTTCGCATTTTAAGTGCTCGATAATTGTATCGAGCTCGCTTACAAATGCTTTGTACCATCATTTTCCCGGTGATAAATATACTTAATTCGTAATATTCGCCTTCAATTCATTTCCGTTATGTTTTCTTTTTCTACCTTTCAGTTCCCACACCAAATTACATTCGTACTTTCAAATCGCATCTCTTAACTAGCGTATTCTTGTTAACACACGCGAGAACCGGTCTTCTGGAACATTGCACTCTGAAATTGTCACATCGAATTATTGATGCAATTTGCGCGTTCAATAAATTTAAAAATTTTTCTAACAAATTGTACATGGCTTTGCAAGAATTGAACGTTTAGTTGAAGTAATCTTGATAAAAAAATGCTGAGAAAGAATCGACAGTTGCAAGAATATCAGCTTTTTGAATACATTTAAATATTCGTAGAATTTTAAATAAACTATTTGAAAGAGATTTCTATATTAATTCTATATTATATCTTACAGAAAAATTTGAATTTCTTTTGTTAACTCTTCAAGAATTATTACCCGTCCAATAATCTCTTCTTATCCTCGTCTGTTTGTCAAGAACAAGCATTCATTTATAAGGATAATTTTTTTCCTTTAAGATGGGAGAAACGATCACCACTTAGTACAGTTGGTGTTTTTGTCTTTCCTTTCCTCTTAGAACGTCCGTAAAAAGCGTATTAGAAAGGAAATGGCTTCAATTGAACACAAAGTGGAGGAGTACGGCCTCGGATGTCGAGGGATGAGACAAATCTGTGGCTTTTCGACCAACATCTTTCTGTTGGCATCGCTGACTCAATCTCGGGAGACGTCGTATCACTCTTCTCTTTGCGCTCCTTATGACGTACGGTCGCTCGCGCTCGAAAGAAACACGTTACGTTGTGGCCCCGCGGAAACATGAAGATGTACGTTCGCATTCGTTTCGCACGCGGCGCAGAGCGGCGCGGCGCGGCGAGGCGAGAGGTGTACGTAACCCCTTAAGGGAATTAGTCACGGTCGCGTTCGGCCGGGTCCGGTAAGGTGAGAAACTACCTGAACAGATCTCGTGAGCGGCTGGCCGTCACGCCTGAGCGCGCGCGGGCTCGTTGAAGAGCCGATAATTACTTCCTCGCACCTGAAATTAGTAGTGATCGCCAGCTTCTTCGTTCATACACATGCCTACTCTTGTCCACAACATGCTTCGAGGTCCTAAAGGGTTAGAGTGCGGCCTTGTCCTCGGTTTGCCCCCAGACTTACCGAATTTCTGTTCTATCGTAACTTCTCGTAGCGACCGCCTCTCTCGACCAGCTGGGTCCCCGGGTCGAATATTCGATTTCTCTCAGGAAATTCGATTCGGTTAATTGCACGACAACTTATGCACGGCCTCGTGGGACAAGAGCTTTGTAACGTTAATGTCTGTAAATTAATGGCAAACGGTATGTGATAACGAGCGTACGAATATATGTGCCACGCAGTAATAGTAAATTTAATTAATCTTTAATGTTCTTTTATCTTTTACTTTTAGAGAGAGAGACAGAAAATTAAATGAAGTAATTAACAGTAGCCAACATCTATATATATATATATATATATATGAGTAGCTTTATAGAGATTAAAAACCTAAAATAATAAGATATAAATAATTATAATGGACTGTTCGAGAAGATGTATTAATTAACGATGCTTGCCTTCATGAAAAAAAACCTGGTAAAAAATTATCAGTACAATCGAGAAAAAATGTTTTGTGTAGCCGCGTCCGCCGTAATACTTTTCTAACGATGTAAACGATAATTATACACGATAATTGTACACGTGTTTCTGTGAGAGAAGAGAGTCATATAAGAGAGAAAAAAGAAAGAAAGAGTTCTCCTTTTATGATTGCGCATCATCTCAGAACTTTTACCTGCGTCGACGACATAATATGCGGTTTACATGTGCTGATTCCCATAACAATCTATGTCGGAACACGTATGATTCATTGGGCATTCATTTACTAACGAGCCAAACGGCAGCTGCAATTACCATCGCCGGATTGAACATTTAGTGAGCATTAATCGGCGCGAAAGTGTTAGCGAGGCTTTTTACATCTGACAATATAATCTTTTGTGTTATTCGTACAAGAGTTTTTTAAATTTACATTATTACTCTACAGATCCTAAGAATCCAATACAATACATTGCATAATATTTTATAGGATATATCTTAAATATTATTTATGTAACTAGAAAAAAAATTATTTTAGATTTACTTTTAATATTATTTAGCGCATATCTAATGTTGTAACATATATTTTTTTCAGTATGTAGCACTTAGTACATGTCGTTAACTTACATCATTGAACCGCGCTCTCTTTTCGATTGGATTGTTAATTAGCGGGACATTATCTTACTTTATTCATCCGTTTTTAATTCATTAGGTAGTGGTAAGTTCAGTTCTCCGACAAGAAAGTACCAAAGCGCCGTTGAGACTCTTTCAGATGGAAAATAGCGTATATAAGGTTTAACGGTATTTGCATATTGGAGCATCGTCAGTAATGCCTAATTGATATCCCTGCGACCTCAGCGATAATTTCTTGAGGACAGTCCTTTTAATCGATCTCCATGCCACAAAGTTCTCGACGCGATTCTTCACGTCCACTTTTCTTCGCTCTTTTTTCCTGCTCGGCCGTTTTCTTTTCTTTTTCAAGCGTTCTATTCACGCATAAATTAACTCCGAGCGAGACGACTCGTAAAGCTGCTGAGAGGGACCGTATTTGGCGGAAGTGAAAAATGAGAGGCTCGCAGACTGAATTTTCACACTGGCATTCGCGACTTCGCAGGTTACGAGACATTATGGAATTTCGGAGTTAGAACTATTCCATCCGTGTTTGGAATTCATTGCCGGACTTTCCGCCGAAACTTAATAAGTTCAAAACGGAATTGTGGCATTTCTTGAAAAAAAAAAAATTAGCATTTTAAATGGAACAGAGTCAAGTTGAACTTGAGGAACGAAAACAATTCGCTTGATTTCGCCAATAATCGCGCGCAAAAATAGGAAATGTCTGATTGTCGACGAATTTAGTCGAGTCGATTCAATTAAACAATTGTCGATTTTTTTAATTGCGCGGTCGGAGAATTGTGTCAGATAAAATGTTTCAGGCAGACAAGTAAATTAAATTCCGTTTATAATAGATGTATCGAAGTGCGCGCAATCAAAGCCGGAACATCGTTTTTCGATAATTACGTTATCCGCGCGATGTTTCTCTTGGTAGTTTTATTTTCTAATATATCTATACGTCTTATCGCAGAGGCCGCAAAATGACTTGATCAATTAGCATTAATTGCACGGTCACTGGAAACCTGTATCTCGTATGTCCTTTAACTCTCTCCTTTTGGACTCTCGTCTACGATTAACAGGAAAACGTGGACATGCATGCGCGTTAATTATTAATTAATGATCGTTTAAAGCTGCGGGCGAATCATCAGACATGTGCAGACGCTCATGGTCCCGAGAAGTTTATTGCATACTCGCATTCTCGCATACTCGCATAAATATACATATATGTGTAATAGCTATCCACTTATTTAATTTATTAATATAAATATTTATAAAGTATATTATAAGTTATTTTATAACATATGTGGATATAAAAAATAAACGGATTTGTAAAAATGTTAATCTTAACTCGATCAATATTTCATTTGGATTTATTTATAGAAAATCATGGATGAACGAACTATTTAATTACATTTTCAAGTTTATTTGAATAAAAAAATAAATTTTCATTACTAGGCATACGTAAGATAATTGCAGAGATTACTATTTACTTATACTATCATAAAATACAACTAATAACCATCATACGCTATTAACATAATTCCGAAATTTCGAGCATTTGTATTATGAATGGTGTTCTCTCCGAGCTTTTGTCAAAATTTCTACATCGTATTATGACTTTCCTTCTCTAAGCATATATCTTCCTTCATGATCTCTGTAGTAAGATCTTTCTGAGATGATTAAATAGGAATTATCATAAAACCGCTATTATCAAGATTCTTATCTTTAAATTCTAATTTCGCTTCTAAGTCACGGAATTTCTTCACGTTTTGTCGGCATGATCGGGAAAGTCTAATATTATCGAGGCTATCGTGATCCTGATTCGATCTTCAAGGTCGGATGTCGCCGATTCTAAAGGCGGCTTCGCACAAAGCGATCCTCTTTGCCCATTCGCCCAAGTGTTTCACCTCTCTCTTTTCCTTCTTCCCTCTCTCTCTCTCTCTCTCTCTCTCTCTTCATCACGCTCTTTCTGAGAATCTCGTTCAAGAGAGCCGATCGGCGCCCGGAGCAGCGTCTACCGTTAGCACGTGTGTCTCGTTATGCCACAATTCCACGTGCAAATACGACGAAAGCAACTTTCAGCAAGCTTCCGTCTTGCAAAGGAGCACACAGCCCTTTGTCGTGGTCTAGTTTCTTGCGCCTCCATGTGTGATGTTTTAGCCCTAATCAGAGCAGCAAACTCTCGGGAGCCTTGTCGAAATTTCGGTATTGCGTACTCTTTGTTAGATCAATATCTTTAAACTTTACGTAAATTTAATGAATTGTATGTATTTTGCCATCTTTTCAAATGAGTTATGTGCTAGTTTAGTGAAGCATTTCATCGGCCTTTAATGAAATTTATGTTACAGTGATTTCCATACACGTCCTCAATATATTCCAATTATGCAATACAATTTAGACGCTTTTTGAGAACCATTATATTAGGTGATATCACTTGAGAGATATCGCATGTACATACATAGTATCAATGATCGGCGGAAATGATTTGTTGATGAGCCTCGAGAGCGAGTCGATTCATTCGCACCTGACACAGGTGAAAGTATCATCGTCGATCGCGCCGATGCGAGTTCGCACGCTCAAGAATTTTAGCCATTCTGAGTGCATCAAACTCAGCATATCGGTTTAACGAGTCGATTAACGGAGATACGATCGAAAATTGTATTTGCCTTTCCATTTTTGTCCTGATGTAATTCAAGCAAAAAATCCATTTACTCCTTTCGAGCCACTCTTACGGACAAATATTCAGTGCATAAAATCTTTGACTGTATGGCTATATTGAACGTACAAATTCAGTTGGATTTTCAAATTTTCATGTGTACTAAAACATTGGTACTAAATTCGTAAAATGCTTGAAACATAGTCTAGCTTCTTCTTTAAATTTGAGACAATATTACGTCCTATTTCAAGAGTATAGAAAATATTTAAAAAACATCTTATAATTATTCAATAATTTGGACATTTCACTTTTCGCTAGAAATAGATACTAATTTCAAAATTCGAATATTTTCCTCGCTTAGACCTCAAGTTATTATTACTGACGCGATTGTTTGAACCTATGATTTTATAATGGATGAATTTATTAATTTACCGAGTTGTTTTTGAAATTACCGCGAAATAATTTAGCTTTGCTAATAAATATTGCAATTAACGCTCCATATGGCATAGCGCAGTCTCGCGATCAGTCTCGCGAAGACTACAGGACGCCGTGTTTCACAGGATATCCTACTTTCCCCAGTATGAGTGCATTACTCCTAGATTACGACAGGTCTTCGATGTCTCCGCGAGCTATAGATAGCCGCTTATTAAATCATTAGTATGCGAATCTTCGAACGGATGTCATGTTTCTACACGTGCGAAGCCACAGTCTTGTCTTGTCCCGTCTGAAGCTCACGTGAAGAATATCTAAACTGTCGCTTTATACATACCAAGCTGAATGTTGTGTTCAAGGAGTACCGTGTATTCCCTTTGTAGCGTGAAGTCCGAGAAATTTAGATAAACGATTTCTTATCCATCTTTCTCATTCTCCACCAATTGAAGTCGCAAGTCTCCTCTGTGTGTACGCGAATGTATAATTTTCGCGGTTAGTGACAGTGACCCAGCCGCCACGGCCACTCGCGTCTGGCCCCGCTTCAAAGACTTTCTCGACGTGGTCGTTAACAGGTACGATCGAATTCCCGTCGATCGATGATCGCCGAGGCGTCTAGCCCCTGGGAGTTGTCCTCGATCTTGCACAAACATACGGCTGCTTGTCCGAGCCATCATTTTCTAGCATGCGTAAATATGATACATGATTCATTCGATTTATGTATTTGATGTGCAACTATAATTTAAAAAAAATTACAAATTAAATTTACAGAAAATTTAAAACTCGAGCAAACGTTCGAATTTGACGTTATGTGGTCCGCAGGGCTTTCAGAGAATTTCTATAAAATATATTTCTATAAAATATGCAGCTGCGCAATATCACGTATAAATCGATACTGAATTTCCGAGGCTGTCAAGTAATCGCGTCTCCTTAATCAGATTTTATTCATAACTTCGTTATCAGCCGAAGTTCTCTCTCTCTCTCTCACGGAACGTTCACCGATTCGGGAGATTCAGCGGGGATTCTGCACCTACGCATTCGCGTTTTCGTGGTCGTGGGAATGTAATTCTGACGATTCTGCCGGTCGATTGGGGCAGGTCACGACTCGTCGGAAATTACTCCCGGCAACCTCTCGCGGGTGGCGAAACGGGAGTCTTTGGGGAGAGCAGTTAACAACGGTCTTTACGACTCACTTTACAAGACATAGAGATCGCTTCTCCACAGCGTCGTAAAGGACACATTGGTCCTCGTTCGTATATTACTCGTCGCGAATAGTCGGGCGAAGTGCGCCGGTTTGTTGGAAAATGTAGTCACCTCGAGTTGTTACTACGACACCTCGACCTGGTTTTACGTTTCGTCAAAGTACCGTAAACTGTATTCGTCACAGTTACTCGTGTATTCATAGCGGTCTTACACATCGATGAGATCATACAAATTACTTAATCCACACTGGTAATGCTCACGTTCAATACTGTTCAATGAATTTTTCTACAGTGGCCTTCTTATGCATTAAATAAATATTTGATAAATACAACAATACAAAAATAATATCATATGCCGATACAGATCCGCTACGTGTAAAACGTTTTATACAATGTATCTTCGTATACATGTATAATCATTGACAGTATATTGGCAATGGAATGAGAGAAGTTGAAAAGAATGTAAGAACTTGGCAGGATTAATAGTGCTTTTTGGCACACGGCCTCAGTAGACGATTTACAGAGATGCACAAAATACTTGAAAGGACGTATATACGCATCGTAAATATGTCACATATTTATTTGAATATCGCCAAGTTTACACAAGGATTATATCATGCAAGGATTACATTACAAATATGGTGAGTATAATGTAAAAAATTCTCTCATACATTTAGCAGAACCAATAATCAACGTACTTGGCTTTAATATTAACGATCACTACACTTTGCATATAACATTAAACAGCAAACGAGATATTCGTGATTACCATAGAAACTAATATTTTATTCCATTATTACCACGCTTGACCATAGGACAATATCGCGGGTTTTATTCCGCACTGTGGAGCAGATATTATTTCACGTACGCGTATTTACACGATTGTAATTAATGTCCAGCCCATCATCCTGGCCATTGATCGCCTCGGCCAACTGCACTCTGGATACCCAATTAGACGAATTAATCACATTTCTGCAATTCGCGTAGCCGCGTTGCAGCTTTTAAACGATAGGGAACGTGATATCTAGCGTTCACAAACACGAGCGCGCGTATCGATTGTGATTACTTCGTTCTACGGACGGGCAAGAAGCTCCTCGATGAATAACGACACGCGCTTTTTAATGCCAAGTACGTAAGATTTATTTCGAAATAAAAGTATCACGATTCTTTCCGCGGCACAAAATGCTCCAGTCCTTCATAAATCGATTTTCTGTTTGTTAAAGTAGTATTGCTAGTATCGAAATCAATTCAACAGACGTAGAGAGCAATAGACTCTGCGATACGGTTTTACACAGTTTATTTGTCAGAAACAGAAATAAATATTGCAAGATCATAAAAGTAGAACTTTTGCAGTATATTTTTCCATCGCGACAGATTCTCCATCAATACAGAGCAAAACTCAAACGCTGATCTATACTTAGATCTGTTTGTGTTTGATTCAAAGTGAACAAGGCAGAAAGCCGCGTGATGTGATTATCCGGCGGTTAATTCAATTCGCTTCTCGCTGTTTCAGATGATGCCGAAGAGATTGACTGAGCTATTCAGGTGGCTGCTGCTGGCAGGGCTTTTGTGCTGCTCGTCCTGCCAGAGCGTACCGTCCTCCTTCGAGAATAAGACCGGTAGGTTTTGACCGTCCATTTTGTCCTCCTGTCCTAAACATGACGTAACCACTACGTGCCCTGCAGAATATTTCCCATCGAAGGAATGAAGGGGGCTCGAGGAAATAGCGAGTCCCCGCTCGTGTTTACTATTGTAGGATCTTTCTCGTCGCACTGTCATTATTTTTGTACGGTTTCGTGAAAAGTTCATTCGTGCGAATTCGACCCTCGATAAAAGATTCACCATCCAGTTTCAATCAAATGTTAATGCAAGGAAAAGGCATATCGCGTTATACTCCAACATAGAGTTTTTATAAAATATTGAAGCCCTAAACACAGTATCAAATTTTTATTATAAAGTATGAAGTGTGTAATAAGCAGCATAATTGTCAAAGGGTTGGTACTAGTTTATTATAATATCAAATGAACAATTTTTAACTATCAGAAAAAGTAAATAAGGGTCTACGTGGTGGCAGCCACGGTGTTAAAACAGTGACATATATTTAATAATATATGCTAACAATATACGATGTTGATATAAGAGTTCTCATTAATTGTTTATAATTATATACTCGAGCGTAGGATCTTGCTTTCCGGTTCGGATTTCCTATTCTGTTATACGACAAATCCTATCTGTTTAGGTCATGTTTGAAATGTAAAAAGCGTTCTGCGGATTCTTCGATCGTCGTATTGCGGGCATGGAAGCTGCGGGAAAAAGGACCCGAGCTGGCACGTCGAAGAACGCGACTTCACGTCGCGACGTCGCGACGCTGCTGTTGCGTCCAACGTCCCGCTGGGAATCCGATTTCGTACTTTTTGAACTGGAAATTGGATTTTGCAGAGCGGTGACCGGGAGAGTAACTCGGCGGTTAATTGAAGATACACGCATTATCGTGTCCAAATTAATTGGCCACTTTGCGCTTTTTCGAAAAAGAATAATACAGGCGCGCTTGGGTAGATTTGCCAGAAAATATATGCCCGAAAATCTTTCGTTTAAAGTGCCATAAACACTTTTATTTCCGAGTTCTTTACGTCTGCGCGACAGTGACCTCTCCTGTACCGTCTTTATCCATTCTTGGCGCATTGCGGTAAAATGAAGAAATAAAGAAACAGAAGGAAGAAAAAAATATACAAATCGATGAGTACAGGGCAGAAAAGTCACAGTTTGATTGGGACGAAATTTTATCTGACTCGTTTATTTATAGACTTGATTAGTGAACATAATGTCTTGTGAATTTAATGATTTGTTTGATGTAAGCAGAGACGAAGAAAATTCCTGTGATTAATGAAATAAGGCATATCAATTCGGCACATCGTCCACTTTCGCTTCCGCACAAGCTGCCAAACATTACTATTAATCTTAGCATAAATCTTGATCAAAATTAGCTGCACGTCATGCGTACGCGTTGCATACGCGTGTGCGTTTCCACGCACGTATCAGTGGGGCGGGTCAGTGGGTCACTCTACTCGGTGCTAAAAGACACGCATGTACGCACATGGTTGAATGTGTCTTCGATTAATTCGTGTGTAACGCAAATACATGTGCTTCCTGATCGGCAATTGTCATCAGTTTTTTAGTTACAGTTTTCGTCTGGTGAACGTAACGTGATGTTTGTAGTAAGAAGATAAATAAAAAATTAATGGTTAAATTCCCTCGATTATTAACGCAATAAATCCGTATTTTTTATACTGAAAATTTTAAAGAATAATTTATATATTTTAAAATAAATATCATTTAAGTGAAAGCTATTTCAAAAATGTCGTTATGTAAGTTGCAATTTAATTGAAATTATTTTTATTAATTTAATTAATTCTGAAAGAAAAGTATTCACATATACACATAATTCTAAATATTCGCAAAATTAAAAAAAAAAGTGAGCTTTTAGACTTACACGTTTTTTTTTATTTAAAATTATAAGTATATAAATCGTTTTAGCACATTTTAATTTATAAACTTCCTTATTTACATAATAATACCGGGATAACTAAATAGCCAAGGCTCGTAGAAAACGCGATACCCAATTGCGATATCGCACAAAAAGTTTTTGTGCAAGACTCCGCGTGAATGGTAATTTTTAATTCTCACCACGTCGGGAAACGGCGTCCTAGGCGGATTTCTCGCCTTGCCGTCCCTCGCCGAGCGTCGTTCTACTTTCAAACAACAACGTCTGACAACACAAAAGTACGAGAAAATAAGCGCGGCGCGCGCGCTTTTATCGCGCGCGCTCACAATAGCCAACTTTGCATTTAACGTCCCTCTTAACCTTTGCACTTCTCCATCGAATGTGGCTGCGAACGACTCGTCGACCCAACATCCTCTTTCGCATATCCCGAGACCCGCTGACCCACGAGAAAAATCCGCGAAGAACATGATTAATTTCTTGACTGCGCTTTTTTGCGTGAACGTACACAGTGTCCGACACATTATTCGTACAATCGATATCACTTCTCTGCGCGATATTTTGCTCGAAATGCAGAGATATTTTGAAAAATTATTTAAAATATGAGAGCACAAATGAACAGTGGAATTGATTACGAAGTAGAAAATCGCGCAAATATGCACGAATGTTATGTTGATTGCCAATTTAAAAATTTAAATGGCGAATAGCTGTGTACTGGCCAGTGGAAAAAAAATTGTAGTTAACCACATGCAACTTTTATAAAAGGGTAGAATGATATTCAAATCCCCGTTCTCCCCGTCAATATAAATGCAGCGAAATCATTGATTTTCAATTTTCCGGTGGACATTTTGGTCATTTTTTTGCTTAAAAGCTTCAATAACATTCCATAACTATAACTGAGGCACATCACCTGAAGCTATTGCGGTGGGAACATAAATTTACACGGGAGAAGGGTACGTTCAAATATGCGTGCAGGGCATATTGGCGAGACGGGGAAATTAAAAGGGAGAAGATACGACTGCACATTTTATACGCTCGATTTCATTCGGCATTGTACCATTTCCCAGCGACAAAAGCGGCACGAGAATGCTGGAATATGTGTCGCATGAGCGTAATACGTACAAACGAGCGGGAAAATAATCCCATGCGCTACGGCGACACAAACGCGCGCGCATACAGGCAAAAATATAATAACGCTTTTGGTGGCTTTATGCATTTGCATCGCAGCTATGTTATGCTTCTCACGCTTTGTTCGGGTTACGGAGAGATTTTACCGCTCCGTTTTTTGCATTGTGCCTGGACGTTGCGAGATTATATGCAGTTATGTACAAACATAGAAATTTGTTAACAATAAAATATAAATTGTATGCCTGCTCTTTGAATCTTAGTTAATTTCGAGTGAAATTAAGTTTTTAATTATCACGTAGATACGTACGTGATATCGCTCAGCATTTTGCGCGTTTGTAAATGATGCTTTGTCGATTACAATGTAACATGAAGCTTTTTAACTGTATTAATACCAGCACATGAGATGGGATATGAGATTTCGAGTTTCGCTTTCGCTTCATCGATTGTATCGCTATGTATTTGCGTTATTATTTTGTTATCCGTGTTACATCGTCGCTTCATATCTCGCACGAATCTTCGGAGTGATCATTTGCATAATAGGAAGAAGCAGCTTCATAACAATCGCCACATTTTATCTCGCCGGCTCGCTCGCCCGGCTCGTATTCACGTCTGCCTCAATTGAAGCTGAGAGATATAGCCCGTTTCTTCAGTTCGCGCTCACGTCACTTCATTTCCAAACAATGACACGTGAAGCTCGGCATAAAACTGCGAGGGAATAACGCGTCGCTTTTAGCATCTGCACATCGCTGAACTTTTCTTTTGCGCCCGCTGCGTGCTCTCGCCACCTGCACTCTTTAGTGCTCTCGTAAAAGCGAGCTTTTTGGTCAAAGTTACACCGAATGCATCCGCCTGTTTCTCGTATATCCTCCTTTTATGTTACGAGAATTTTAGGACGCGCAACAATGCATGCTTTCGCGGTGATTAGAGAAACTTGGAAATTCCTCGATAAAGAATGCTCGTTCAATCGTTCAAATATCACTCGATACAGAAACGTAAACGGGAGCCACGCGCGAATACGGCAAGACAAATGTCCATTTCTATGATTCACTGCGTCCCCGACGACGCGTGCGTTTCCGGAGTGAGCAACAATAAATCCTGAAAGAAAAGTTGCCACGGGTCCATTAGTGCGCCGCGCCACGGCTCGCAAGTCTCTTAACCTTAATGAATCTTTGCTAGATTGTCAACTGGTAGTGCATTTCTCTCAAAATAGTCTCTACTGCGCTACGCTTGGACGCGGGTAAATCCCGAAGCGTATGTCTTTCGCTTTTCAGCAAGATGTTAGACGCTGTAAGACTCAAAGCGGAAGATTGTCGAGGGATAGTTACATGTGACCGCTCTCGTATGAATTTTAAATATAAAACTGGATGTACGGACCAACCAAACAAACACGACCGAGCAATTTGCTTCAACGCGTATGAGCGGCATCGTGAATCCTAGCGGCGCCTTTCGCATTCATTGAAGCAAGTTGTTCGTTCTTGTTTGCTTGATCTGGATTCGGATTAATGCACCGCCCACACTTTATCTTTAAGATAATTTGGATGCTTAAATATTTTGTATTTAAATATTTGAATATTTCTAAATGTTCCTCATGCTGCAAATATAGATCTTATTTAAAAATTTATTGATATAAATTAATTACGCGGCATCGAAGCACTGCATTCGTGAACTTTTGATATTTTGAGAGAAAAAGATTTAATATAGAAGATTGATTTGACATTTATATGTGTGCTGGATGATGGGATGCTCGGATGAAATTTGCAAAGGGCGAAGATTTAAATCCCGGATGCGCCCGATTCGAACTCTCACTCTGTGCGGAGATTCGAACGAAATCCTCCTAGCACATAATATTCCCCGAGAAATTACTTAGGCGTCACCTGTCCCCTCGTTTGAAATATGCTGGCGCAAAACTGCAGAGGTCGCGGATCCGACCGTGCATTATGCAGACAGGTAACACGAGAGGAAGAGACGGCGGCGAGCGCACGAGCCAGAAGAGTTCTGACCGCCTCGTGTCGTGCGCGTATATTCACGAGGCATGACACGTGTATTTATGCGACATGACTGGGGAATACTGGCGCCTGCCGGCTGCCGTGCAGCCGCGGGACATTCCGGACACAGCGTCTCGCATTTTCGTCCTGTCGACGTAATGCTCGTTCGTACGTCGTAATGAGGCATCGCAAAGAAAATGACGGATAACGACGTTCCTTGAACATCCGTGCGATTAACGATTGCGAATGTGCCACGTTATTGAGATTGTTACCTTTACACTTTATGCTAACTTAATTAGCATACACTTATTGCTTTATTATTTATTATTTTATTAATAAATTCTGTTTTAATGTCCTACATTAATAGAAATGAAGATATATTTTCTGAATCTTTTCATGTGTCACTTTTTCCTAAAAAAATCTTATGATTTTTATATTTTGTAAATCTGTACATTTTTTTATATTAACTTTATTGTAAATTTATTTCTTATCTTATTTGAATATCGTATCTAAATTGAATGTCATATCGCATACTTTAATCGCACGGTGTATTAGTTACTGGCTACCTGAAAGACATGTTTGAAAAGTTTTTTATTCCCATTTGAAATGTTGTCACGTGAACATCCGTCTCGATTACGACAGTGAGATTTCTCTCGGCTCTCGGAGCTCTCCGGCACTCGAGATGTCAGCGATACTTCCGTCAGCGCGGAGCGCGTGTATGGCGCATTATGCATCGCCACGTACATAGCTAGCCGGTTGCACCTGCGGCCTAGCGCGAGCGGCTTTAATGCCCGACGTCTACCGCGTTTACGGCGCCGACCATAGAGATAGAAACGTCGATTGCCTCGATAATGCCGGAGAAAACGCGTACTCTCGACTAGCCATTATCGGGACGTTTTCTCGCGAGATATTGGGCGTACGTGCGCGCGCGGCGCGCATGTGAACGGCAACATCCGCCGCACGTATGTTGTCTTCCGCGGTGTCCACGTGTACGGGTCTCTCGCGTGAAAGACGTTATACGTCGTACGTACGCGAACAACATCCGATAGCATTCTCCGTGGCCAATTACGGTAACACTACACGTCGAGTCCTGGCTGGGAATTAAATGAAAAACCTTGTCATTATTCTTTTTACAAGCTCGGCCCACTTGCGAATGCTAACTGCCTTACGTTACGTACGTGCCAGCGGGATGATCGCATATCTCCCGTGCCGTTGGAAAACTTTACAAAATTAATCGCTGGCAGGCATCCCGGGAAACTTTCCGCGAAGGTTGCCTGCCTTCCGGCCTCCCCGGAAATTATGCATCGTAATTGCCGTGCTATTCTCACAAATCGCGAAGGGAAGCGGCGCTCGTTGCCCGTGCTTGACGAACGGCCGTCGAAGATAGCAATCATACTCGATGATAACTGATCGTTATAGGCGTACCGTACCGCGGCCGGCCGATATCTGCCTCACTTAAACGCGAGTGTCCGTCAACACTCGGGCATGCGCAGCAAAGGCGCCCCATACGTCAACCCTTCGACGTTGAAAAGAGGCGCTCCTCCTCCTCTCGGCGAGAGGCTTCTCTTTCTTAAGAGACTCTCTTTCTTTACTATCGCGAAGCCGGGCCTTCGGCGCCTTCGCGGGGATGGGCCCGTGCCCGCTATGTCGCTGGAACCCCAGATACGACACGACATGAATTGCAACTTCATAACAGGATCTTCCTGCTCCGTGACGTACAGGAAAGCGGATGTGTACGGGGGGATGGACTACTTAACGTTATCATCCTGGGTGGCTTACGCGTTCGCTCGCATCGCGCTCGGAAACAAAAGTGGCATTGTCTGTCAGGCGGAAGATTGTTGCCGTATCAGATGGGACGTTTATTCGAGAGCACTTAATTCTCCTTCTTTGGATATGGGAAAAACAAAATACGTAAAAGTAATATCGTCTTCTCTCTTGGTAGTTAAATTTAATATTGTAATTTTATGTGTTTGTAACATTCACTGAAGAGTTACTTAAAATATCTCACAATATTATTCTGCGTGACATACATTATCTTTCTAATTTAATACATACATTATCTTTCGACAATTTAATGCCGAACGTTCCCAAGGAACACGGTTAATTTGAGATAACGTAGATTAAAGTCATCGTCTTCAAATTTTATTGTAGATTCCATCGAAATATCGCCGCATGATGAGGGGTTATATCCGAGATGTCGAGTGGTCCGCGCCGTGTATACGACGTCGTCTAGCTTGACGATGATGTTAAACGAAAGTGCGGGCGCGTAGACGACAACGACGACGACGCTCACTGTTGTGCGGTATCACGTATTCTAGAAACGTATAAATTTATACGACATGGCTATCCGCGCGCGCGGATATATCGTATCTCATCGTGCCGACCGCGGTCATCCTCTCACTCGCGTGTGCACCTAGTGTCCCATAAATTTATACAGCCTAGAGGATCGTGACGTTAGCAGTGCCGGTAGGATAAATCAATCGGACGAGAGTGCGCGCGCGGCACGAGAGAGGGCTATAATAAAATTAAGAACAATTAATCACGACGACGGGGCTCATTACTCAAGTATCAAATTCTCGTTTATGCGCGCCGATCCAAGTATAATTGGCTACTCTCTCTCTATCGCCGGTCTCCTCGTGCCTTTCGCGCGTCGAGACGAAGAGCGAAGATTTCCGCTATTGACCCGCGATATGTTCCGCCGGCTTTAATCGGTCACGACGACCCTCGAAATTTCTGTTCGCAGGCGGCCAGAATGACACCCGGCCGCGGATATTCTCCCCCAGGATGGATTATGACGAATGGACGCCTCTGGGACGCGGCGATCCTCTCAAGAATAATCCGACTTTCGACTACGTGCCACCGGTCCTCGACAGGGTGCAGTACTGGTTGGATTCGCAGCAGCACACAACCGAGCCGTCGTCGAAGCGCGACATCCTCGTGCTGGGCGTGACCGCAAAGAAGACCAGCCCGAAGATACCCGAGCAGTTTCTCAAGTTCGTGGACGGTCCGAAATTCACGCGAACTGGCATTCAGGACTCGACCTCGTACAGGAACGACTTCACCGGTAGCACCGGCGCTGAACCGCCCAAGATCGTGCGCACCACTAGTTTCCGCAACGGCTTGATCGATTACAGAAATCAGAACAGACTGCAGTCGTTGCCGGCCAGTTACTATCCGAATCCGTATTACAGTCAAAAGATAAAACCGTATACTATGATGATGCCGCCGCCAATAATTCAGAAGGCCGAGACGTCCACCAGTTTCAACGTCGGCATGTCCAAGGACAAGATGATCGGTTATCCGGACACGTCATCGTCGTTTAGCACGCAGACGGAGGAAGGCCCCGTCCTTCAGGATGCTCAATATTACGGAACGCTCTCGAAAGATTATGGACGCTACTCTCCCGCGCCTTCGTCAAGACCGTACTCCACTTCGAAGGCGCCGCTGAGCAAAGTCGAGACGATCAAGAGCATCTACGTGCCGTCCTCGTCGCAGAGCACAAAGTCGAGATACGAAGCGACCACCGCGCCGTCCGTGTCCTTTGAGAAGTCAAATCTGATATATCAATCGACACAAACTCTATCCGGCGGATGGCTCGGCAACAACGGACCTTCTTCATCCTCCACGGTATTTCCTCTGGATATTAACCAAGTCACATGGCAAACTTCGGATTACTCCAGAGATCACTACGATATCGATCATCACGCGGCGGCCTCGTCCAATCACGAGGTCGTCGTCGGCCAGAACGCGAACATCATCGTGGACGCCAGTAAAAACGAAAATGAGGAAATAGTCGTAGGTCAGAAGGAGATCAGCACCGAAGCGACGTCTTCGACGACGGAGAGCATCGCGCAAACTTCCACCGTCTCCACCACAACCACCGATTCAATCGAGGAGGAAGAAGAAACTGTGACCGACGCGCAAACCTCGCAAAAGATGCACATCGTTATCGCCAATTCGCCATCCAGCATCATGGACCTGCAGACGTACAAAGCAAAGAAGGGTCCGGTCGCCGTGGTAATGCCGACGAATTATATCGAGAAGAATTTCTCTGCAAGTTCTTCGGATCCATCTACGACAACGCATAACAACAACGCTTGGGAAAATCCCACCACGTCCGAGATGACAAAGACGACTCATCAAACGCCGAAGTCTCAATCACAGCCGATAAGAAACGCGATAACGAGCTCGCCAATGTTGTCGGAGGATCATCCGTCCGCTTCCTCGGTGCCGAACAGGGTGATATCTCCCTCGCAGCTTGCCCATCAGTCCCCGCATCCGCCATCCGCTCCGCTAATGCCGCCCAGACACATAGACAGTTCCTCGCACATATTTGTCCCTCCACAGGCGGCCTCGCAATCCATGATGCGTCCTCAGACCAGACCGAACAGCATGATGCACTTCATCGGCAGCATGCGTCCCGGTTTCCGGCCGTCCTCGCCGGTGTCGATGTCTCACATGTCGCCCCCTATGGCGCACATGCACGCGCCCTCCATGAACAATATGATGATGCCATTGTCAAACGTGGAGCAAGCTCATCAACGATTACCTCAACCGTTCCCCGTAACGTTCACCAGCCCACCATCGCCGTCGACTTTCAGCACGCAGATTCCTGGATCGGATGAACAGCCGATCGACCATCGGCCGTCTCGATTATCCGCGACAACCGTGACCACTTCGCCGTCGTTCACACCGACGATCTCAACTATGGAGTACACGCCCACCACGGACGTTGTGAACCATCACGAGAGCACAAAGCCCGATCAGTCGTCTCTGGTGAAGATCCTCAATGCTGAGGAGACTCCGAAAATGAAGACGATGCTTGCGCCGACGTCGACGGTACCACCACGGACCACGACCGCTCCGAGTCTAACCACCGACCCGATTTTCTCCCATTACAAGCAACCAGCCAAGCCACTGCGCGGCCCGATGTACCTCATCATTCAGGGTCACTCGAAGGTAAAGACTTACAAACCCACGGTGAGCAAACACAGTATGCCCGTGGAGAACAACGAGATCGTGGAGAGCGCGACCGAACGGCAGCTGTCCAAGTTGGAACAATTGATTCGGGAAAATACGAAGAATGGCGCCATTAATCTAGCCGCCGAGAAGAGAAAGCTGGAAGAGAAGGCGCGCGCCGAGAAGCATGCATCTTCGCGCCAGGAGAGTCTCATGAATCTGGTCGAGAGTGGCTTGAGCGGGTTCACCGTGTCAACGTCGACGGTAGCGGAGGACGAGCGTCGCGTGTCCAACTCGGTTACGAGCATCGAGATCAATTAAGAATCCATGGTCGGCGACAGCTCCCTGTAGGAGAAATAAGTTCGACAGGCGGATGCTGGCAGCAGGGAATGTCCGCACATGGGACTCCTCGCTGCGCGTTGACAAAAAGGCAGCCGCCATTCTCAGTAGGGATGAAATTTTTTTAGGAAACGAGGTCGATTTATTCGTTGCTTACACGGTTCATACCGTAAATCGTTGGATGAAAATCGATGGCCGAATGTCGTCGGACGCGCATGAGACGGGAACTCGAAAGGTTTCGTGGCTGACCCACGGCAGCATCCTTTCTCAATATAGGAGCTACCTGGGAGATACGTATAACTACAACACGCTGACAAACGAGATGTCGAAAATTTACGTTGTTTACTTTATTTGTCGTTCCGTGATATTGAGTGCCTCTATATATTCTTTAATACCAGACAGTCTGAATGAATTTATGTACTTATAGATGTGCAGATAACGATTGAGTTATGGTACACGGAGGCAAGTCTACGGTAAGCGGATATACGAATGTTGTATGTTTATCATATTGATTATTTATTCAAATCATCGAAATAATTCGATGTTTGGTCACGCCCATTACATGTAATTATTATAAATGTTATATTTCAGTGTAAACATCATGATCATGAATAATTTAATTCTCAGATTTAATTAATTTATTATTTATTTTGTTTAATATAGATTATTCATTTTATATTTTATTTTATTACACGCGCGTTGTGTGAAGGTGCTTACAATCTTACATTACAACTGTAATTCAATTAGCATTGAAAGCGGGCAACAATTGAAATTCGATGCAATTGGCGACGCAATTAATGATGTCTTCTTCTTTATTTTCGCATCAATGACCCATTTCATGCTCGCTATACAGGATAATCGCGAATACGTGAGCATATTTCACATTCCGAGATTTTTCGAATAGTCTACATTTGCTTTTCGTCAGGAAAGAAGATCATCCTCCGATTTCTCGCAAAATCACGCTACGCGGATCGCAATTTCGTGGCCATCTCGTGGTTCCTCGTATTGCGGAAAAATTGCTTTTGCATCTCCGGTCATTGTTCGTTTTCATTGCGCTTGCTCGAAATCGACGATTGTTACTCGCGGTGATAACAAACTCTCGTTATCACCAAATAACAGAGGCTCAACCAGACAGTTCTCTTCATGTCCTGCCACGCTTTCGTCCACGATAAGAAAAGCGCGCCAATTTCATATGTGCCAGTATACATAATTACATTACATTACATATACATATATACATATAAATATATAAAAGCGTATATGTATATATATACATATATATACATATATATGTGTGTATATATTTACACGCGTGTTACACGTTTGTGTGAAAGAAGCGATCATTCAACAATTCCGATCGCGCATTCGACCCGCTTGCGTCCTCAACGACAGTTATCGCGATCGCGAATGCAGCGAGTGTACGAATTGGAATTCGCGTTTCACTCGCTGTTTTATAGCGTCACTCGATTCGCGCGCGCGCTTTCTTCCACAATCTGAATATCGAACGAACTCGTTTTACGATTATCGCGGTGCGATATCATTGCGGAACGCTGCCTACATAGCTATCAATGAGGGCGTAAAGCCGCATCTCAGATCGACTCCGGACCGGTCTGCGCGATTTAATTGCACCGCAAACGTGAAGCTTACGATCATGTGCTGTATGCACACAATAATATTATTTATCGTAGTTGAACAAAAGAAATACAGGATGTCTTTGAAGCAGCGGATCTCATAGACTAGATTGACATTTCTTTTATTGTAATTTTATTATGTTTGACATGATTGTTGCAATTTCTAAAAAATTTATCTCTAAATAAAAATTAATAGCACATATAAAAATAAATATTGAAAATTAATTACGTAAAATCTTTTGTTGAACACTAATCAATGTCTCGATACTAGAGCAGACTTGATCTGTTTCTTCCTTCTCTGGAGAGAAAGCTCGCAGCTTCCAAGACAGTATGTTCTTCTTGTACGTTTATGACGTCGATGTAATTTATAGATTCGTGGATGTTAAGAATAGGTTTCTCTTTAGTATCATATTTATTGCGCTAGATACAGAAATCGAAGGTGGAAAGTCGTAATCAGTCGCTCCAACGTATTCAGTCCGTCTCACACAATCATTTATTTTAAGTTGACGCTTAATATTTGCGCCAGAACTTTCCGTCCTCAATTTCATTTATTCACTACGATCTACTTATTTATCGCACAAACACTATCGTCGACAGAAATTTACCCATTTGTCGTAGGCAACTGCGGATCGCCGGCAGCAAAATTTCTCGATTCTCGTCGTTTTCACATAGATATCATCGTCCTCTCCTGCACCGTTAAAATCTCTATTCACCCCCCGGGCGAATTCCCCCGTTCGAACAATGAATTACGCGAAGCATAAAAACGGCCGAACTCACACGGCTGTACAAACGAGAATGGCGACGACTTCTTCTTCGTTTTCCCGATGTCTACGGGGGGCTCGGAAAGGATTCCAACGGCCTTCGGTTCGAGATTTCCGCAATGTTCCGTAAAACACCCTACACCTTTAGGCACTGTAATGTGAAACTTACACATTAACACTAGTCTTACACTCTACCAGTTACCAAACATATCGCGTATGTACTAACAGCTCCACAGCTCCTGTATCACGACCCTCTTGCTCGTAGCGATCGTAATTAGGCGTAGTCGAAGTTACGCGCACTCACACGCAATATATATATACTCACGCACATACACATGATATGTAGGTATATGCATAAATATATATTACACGTATACGGTGTATTTATTTATATAAAAATAAATTATATGTATTATATTCGGCGATGTGAGCGCGCCCGCGCGACATCGCGATCACCCTCTTACGCATTCGGCGTTACGTTCGCACGCGGGCACGGCGTGCATTAAGTTTACGTACGATAAATTGTACCTGACGGTCACGCACGCGTTCTGTTGATATTCTTCTGTTTTATTAATAAAGCATCTTATTATCGATCCGAGGATTCCTTCGATCCGCCGTATCCCACATACCGTCGCTTTCCGTTCTATTAAGCACGGTGGGAACCGACTACAATTTCAAGGAGGGAAAAGATCGCGGTGATTTAATTATGTCCAATAGGGCGATTATCTCAAAAGTGTTGTAGTCGTTTCTCCCGATTTAATGTGTATAGGTGTGTATGTGTGTATGTGTGTGCGTTGTGTATATATGCCGGCTTGCACGCAACAGTCGTAAATTACACCGAGACTTCGGCGCTTCGCATAACGGGATGCGGATCTGTCAAAGAGATTCGGCATAGACCAACACGCGACGCGACGTGCAAGATCGATTGTGACGACGGAAGAAATTATACCGATAATGATCTTACGGTATAATGAGGGATCATAAATTTCGGTAGAGTCTGACGGTGCATCGGGACGATGTTCATTAAAGCGCTATTAAAATTGATCATTAAAATCGTAACAAATCAATTTTTTTGTATTCTCGTACAGGTGAGACATTGGAAGGCTCGCAAATATTGCGTCGCAAATTTAATTTTAATTTATTTCACATAAAAAAAGGACATCGAGGCTGAGACAGTGCAGTTATTAATTTAATAATTATAAAATAACAACTTTTTGTGCACAAAAGAAAAGCAGAGAGAAAGCGAAAACGAAAGATATAAGCATGTCGCTGTGCTTAATTTAATAATTTCATGAGCACTCGTGGAATATCGCAAAAAACCGTGATATTTAGACTGACATGTAAATATAATTGGCGATTGAACGGTATCAGCCAATTAATGAAATGCTTTTTACATGATAAAGCACGTGCAATGCAACCCATATGAACTCGCGTCGCTCGTTTATCTCGATTATCCTTAATTGAAGCGGTCAAACTGGTACACGAGAATGACAAATTTTCCGAGCGCGGATTGATTGCGTTTGCAGTTTCGCGCGGTGTTTGTGATTCCGTAAATTCTACTATTATTAGCTCCCACTGGGTCTGATTTATGATACTGACTCGCAATAGCGCCGCTTAACGTAAATTTGATACGAAAGTGATTCCCTTTAATACGAAATATTTTCCTCGAGTATGCTGATAAATTGGTTGAATAAATTTCATTTGTTAAACATGATGTAACTTGATTACAAATTAACAGTGTTACGTACTGAACTACGTACGTCGTAATAGAGATAAATATTATATCTCATAATCGGTAAATATAGTATCTTATAGAATATATATTATACAATATCATACAGCCTTGAATAACATTTTCTGGATAAATTAATGAAAGTTGAAAGTTTTAATATAAAAATATCAAAATCGAAATATAATTTTCAGGCATTTTCAAAATTAGCCAATGCATACGTGTCGAGCGAAATATAATTTGTTGCGATCGTATTTTTGTTGGAAAATTGCATGATTATAATTAATCATGTTTTCGCGAATACACATTACGTGCGCGCGTGTATGTGTGTGAATGTGCAACAAAGGAATTTGAACGGAAATGGAAGCCTGGAAAGCATCGATGGCGGAGCAACCATAAGGTAATTTGTAATTCACTTTTTATTATGTAGATTCAGACATTACATAATTTTTTGATCAAATATCTCAAGTTTTTTTTATCATGAATTTATAATCCTAAAACTAACAATCATGATTATCGAGGATTAATGAATATTACAATCACCGTCAATATTTTGTTTCTACGATCTTAAAAGATGAGTTTTATTGTTTGCTACTGTTTAACTATATATTCGCGAGAGGGTTACAAAGGAAATCAGAACTGTCACTGAGGTCAATGACGAATGGGCCCAAGCCTGGGTGAATAAGGCCTTGGGGACGAGTAAGTCGGGATGCATCGAAAGCACAAATTTAAAGTTAATTTATAGCGTAATTTAGTTTCAATGTCAGTGGTATAAATCTTTCACGCAGGACAGGGGCCTTGGGTCTGAGGGCCGCGCGACGTGTTCGCTTCGGGGGGAAAAAAACGTCGGTGAGATAAAGCAAGGCGAGAGTCGATAAATTCGCTTTTTTATTGTTATAGTTTTGAACCGGAGAAATTCAGATTGGTTGAAATCGCTCTTTTATCGATAATGAAGTTCTCACGTCTTATTGTGCCTTCCTATCGATTTTTTTACTTTTAAATTACAGTTATTTCACAGCATGCAATAAGTTTATATCTATACTATTATATCTGTAATACTGTATAAGTTTATACCTACTTTTCTTTATAATCCGTATAATAATTATAATTGTAGTATGATTGAGATTATTTTATTTACTTAGAAGAAAAAATATGAACTGATTTAAATTTCATACTGCACTTTAAAGGAAAAGAAAGAAAAGACTATCATGTATAATATCGCTTCCATCGCGATTTATTGGAGAAAAGTCCTATATATTTGAATAGACTTTATATCGCATATACACATATATACGATAAGAATTGATATTTTATTCCAAGAGAAAACGAAATGCAATATAAACTGTTACGTATAAACTATCTGAAATACGAGTTTCGAAAAATATGACATTGATATTTTGCTCCGTTTTAATAAAACTTGTCCTTGACCCTTAAATATAATAGATTATGTCAAATAATTATTTTGCCTGTATGTACTCTATCGCTATAAATTATATCCATGTTAATCTTCTCTGCAAGCAACTGTAATACCTATCTCTCTGTACTCTGCCTCTAATCTCCCTACTTAAACTATAATATATATATATATATATGTGTATATATATATATATATATATATATATATATATATATATATATATATATATATATACAGAGTGTCCCAGAGGAGAGGGAGAGAGAGAGAGAGAAAGGGTCAATAGTTCGTGACCGATATGACTGAGACTTATCATCTCTCGAAATATCAACCCTTCGCAGTCTCGTCTTGCACTCTTTAATGAAAAATAAAGTATTAAATGCTACTACAATAACTAGTTCAAGAATTCAGCAGCAAGCTTACACGTGTCGCCAGTGAGTAATCGGTAAAATTAATCATAAAAGTAAAGCGGTTTAGGATTTGTACGCGCGGGATTGTCGTGGACGTCTTCGTTTCTAAAGTAATACCGGGGATTCGAGCAGATATAGCCTCCGCTCCGAGATTAATCGATGAAGCTTCGAAAGAGGGTGTTTCCTGTCAGACTGAAAAATTGCGTGATTAACGAGAAAAATGTTCTTGCAACAAAGTTCTTCGCCGAAAGGGACAGAGGACTGCAACACTGGTATCTCGCCTTCTCTGTCATCGTCCCCTCTTCCGGTCTTCGTGCATTAATATTTCTAAGTTATTCTCGGCCAGGCGGACGGGCGTTAATGTATAGTAGCGACTTCCCAAGCTGTAGAATATCGCTCGTTCCGACTATTCTTTGTCTTCTGTCTCCCGTCGGTTTTCTTCAGTCAATAACAAATCTTGTGGAAATAATCAATTTTATATTCTTAAGCATTTATTTGTATATATTTACTACACACGTAATGCATATCTTCAAAGGAATTAAACAAAGCCGACATTGCCTTTCTCCGGACTTTTGCGCATTATGCTTGTCCATCAACGTGTTAAATCTTTGCAACGCATATCGTTCCCGTCGGAAATGACGTCTCATGACATCCGACTGAAAGTGCCGGCGAAACAAACTTGCTGCAAAATTGTGCGGTAAAGAAAGAGAGGAGGAGCAGGAAGAAGGGAGATGGAAGAAAAGTCCATGGAGGACAGGACCGCTATCTCGTTTCTCTCCTGCTTTATCTTCTTCTCTTCCTCCTCGCGCGATCTCTCACGGGCTTTTTCCGACGAGCTCACGCCTCAGGATCCGATTCCCTTGCGCAAAAGCCCGGCATTATGGCGAACCGCAGCGCCGCGGAGGAGAACGCGAATTAAGGATTCTTTCGAGGTCATCGGGCGACGCTACTTTTTACCCTCTTCAAGTTTTTCGCATTTCGCTGAAAACGCTACTCCGAGTTTAAGTGGATAATGATCGAACTTAATCCGCTCTACGCCCGAGTCTGCATAAAGTAATCCGTGTAATTAGAGATGCTTTTTTCGTATTGTGACGAGCGGCATAGAAACAAGCTTAGAAATTTAAAAAATTCCATTCCATAATAGCCTTTAATCTTTTCTCAAGCATAACGTACCGTACAGCTTGGGGAAAACATGCATTCCAGACTCTTGTGTTACAGCGGTCGCTACTTTAGAGGAATGTACGTATATAAATCACAGCTACAATTTTTATAGAAATGTGAAAGCGAGTGAGACACACTCGTAGCAATAATAATCGGTAGGGAAAGTGTATGTTACAACGCGGTTAACCGGTAAAAGCTTGTTCTCGACGTGCAAATTATGTTGAGGAATTTTTTTCGGGGTCAAGCGTGAACACAATGTTGCAAAGGAATCCCCTTGCCGTTCTCGCCGTGTCGTCGTCGATCTTCGTGTCGCGGACTGCCTACGTAAGGCCGCTCGAACCATTAAAAGTCCCTCGGACCGTTAAAAGCCCCGATCTTGTTCGTTTTTGACGCAAGGGTCGTTACATGGACCGTTTCGATGAGGACAATACTTCGCTATATCGCCACCCACGCGTGCGATTTTTCAAACGCTCGGCGAAGAAATCCTTCGGTGCAATGAAAAATGATAGAATTCACGTAGAACAAGGTTTTTGTGCGGTGCAGTTTATACAGGGTGTTTCGATATTGAATACATTTGGATAATGGAAGCATCGAGGATGCGATACGAGCTCGCTTTATTTGTTCAATGCAAAAGATTTATTTTGATCGGAAAAACAAAAAATTTTTTTAAAACGATGAAACATTTATTTAGCACACAAATATACTTGAATAATCTGAAACTAATCTTTTCGAGTTTTTATTCTCTATGACGGTAAAATAACGATTGTGTAATCACACACCATGAGAAGAAAGAGAGGAACAGAATTTTATCAAGCGCGATTCTTATGTTTCTTGTATAATAATTAATAATCGAAATTTGATATCTTTTATTTCGAATCTCTCGTACGGGCAGACGCATTTTGAACACCCTGTACTTGTAGTAATTTGCCAATATAATCTCGCATCGGTCTCCTCTCATCGTTGATTATTTGCAAGCGGGTTATTCGCGTTTCGTGGTTGTTCGGTACCTTAATCGGTGCCCCGAGTCGATATTAACAGATTGATTGCCGTGGCTATCAGGTTCGGACAAGTTGTTTCGCCCTTTTTGCGGGTCGACGGCCTTCGCGTGATGTGGGCCGCGTCACCCGTATATAAAAGCAACATTGTGCACGATGTCTGGAATGCACGCCGAGCAACTTAATAGCAAAATTTGAAGGAAATACCCAAGACAATATGTTTGCCCAAGATTCGAGGTTCCGAGATTCGAGGGAAAGAGAGAGAAGATGGGATTGCATTTGAACTTTTATTATCTCGCCAGTCATTAGTCTCACAAAATATGTAAACTCATATCACGATCCACGTGTTTAGAAAACTCATTTACGTTCGTGACAGTTCTTCCTTTGCAGTTCTTCAATTCCTCTTCAACTTCTTTCGCACGGTTCTTTCCTAACGGTTTATTATGTGACTTCTCTTTTCGGCGAAAAAATTGCAGTTCGTTCGAATATCGAATATCAATTTGTCCCATTTTACCCGTGTCTTCACGTTAATTTCAAATTGATCGATATGATCGATCGCCGTCTCCGGCTCGGCCCTCTAGCTATCGGTACATAGTAATCTGTCACCGCTCGTGCGAAATTCCACTCGCGCAGAAAAATGTGGCTATAGGTCGCGGCGCATCCGACTTAAAGAGGATGTTTAAAGGAGGATGTTGGACGTGAGAAAAAGTCACGGTTTTGGTGCGTCGACAGGTAGATAAGGGACCAGTGGATGGAAAGGTCACACTTGCCGACCTTAATGAAAGTTAAACCTGGCGATGGTGTGTGTTCACGCCGTTACCATACCGTTATCGGTATGGTCTCCGTGTAGGCTTTGAAGCTGAATGAGTCAATGACGAGCGTGAGAGAGAGATTCACTATTACATTATCGATAACTTCACGCATGAATTTATTCTCCCACCTTTCCGTTCGATAATTGAAATTATTACATTATTTCGCGTCGACAGATTTGTTTGCACGCGATAAAATCGTTAATCGGATGTACGAAGAATTTCGATTGTAACAAATATGTCAATTCAAACAAGATATCAAATAACGAACGTGCGTCTAATAATAAGCGTCCCCTGACCATTATTATAAGTTATAGGAAATTCCATACCTTGCTGGCTATTCAGATAAAGAGCTAATCTTCTTAGCATGAAAAATTCTAGCTATTTCAATAAATTTGCAGATTATATGTATTAAACGTGAATTTTATATCGTCGCGATATCGTTGCGTCAATATATTATAGATACTTATATTCAATGGAGAAGCGAATTTTCAAGCTGCCGCGAGTGCCTCAATTCGCGAGGATCGATCGAGCCGATTAAATCTAGAGAGCGTTATATTTATTTCTAGGCGATTCGCTGGAAAAAGTCGTCTAGCCATTTGCGGTCGAGCGAATGCGCCGCGCCGGCTGCATCCTGTTGTACTTCCATCTATCCAAAGCGCACACCCTCTCCTAACTTTTTACCAACGCTCTCCTAAGTAACATCGCCCGCAATGCATCACCGTGCACCGCGGTGTCATTAATCAAGTCATACGTCGTTCCGATCGGGAGACACGGCGTGTTCGCGAACTTAAAGTCTCCTGCTTATATCTCGCTCTTTTGTCTTGCTAAAATAGTGAAATTGATCACGGCGCGAGTCCAATCTGGAGCGTGGTGGTCGTCTACGGGAAGTACGCAGACCTCATTGCACTATTCGGGAAACTAGAAACCTCCGGCAAAAACTAACCCAATATCGCTGTCCTCGTACCATCTCACCGCGAACCGCGCCGGGTACCGGGAATCCACGCCTCCGCAGTCCGCGGCGCACACACGTACCGCGTCCTTTTATCCGGCAATCCGCCGTCTCGACTCGACTGCTTTGTACTCTTCAATCTTCCCAAGTTCCGACGCGGTAGTATGGTTTGGCAGTACGGTTAAACCTTTTGAGATCACTGCAGAATCGTTCCAAGATTGCTAATAAAACGGTCCTTCTTTCATTGCGTACGATTGGCGATGCATAAATTCGAGTGCGAAGGGAAAATCGATTCGTCCCCGAAAGTGTCTTCGGCCGCGAAACCGCGTTACTCGTGCGGAAGCTTTCGTAAAACGTCGCGTTAGCATGCAAATGTCATATTTCAGTCGCAGAGGGAAGCGCAATTTTGTGAGTTTATTGGCAGTTGCACTCAGGAAGATTGGGCCGAATCCGATCGCAGCCGTCTTTGCGGTATTTTTGCGGGGAAATATCTGTCTTGCAATTTGCGCCACGTACGCGGCGGTACATGCGCCAGTCTGAGATTTAGATTCTAATGCACGGGCATTATTTAGGATGGCAGCATCGGCCGAATCTGCGATAGATTTTCGGAGCAAGTTTCTTCCATTGCTTCGGCTTCCAATTGAATAATTGAGGGATTTTACGCGAAAGAGAGCTCCATTCTAAATGGATGATATATGTAGAGTTAAAGATAAACAGAATAAGTAACTTCACCTTTCCGTGTCTGCGTTCACATTTCATTTCGACTGTTTCCGACTCGGTTCTGTTCGCCCGAGATTTTGTATTCACCCGACACTTTTTACTCGCGTGCATGTAATTTACGGTCGTAAGTACTGTTTGCGCTGTGTAATAAACACATTATAGTGCATCAGAAGAGATTACTTTGCACTAAATTACAATATTATACTAACCTAATTATTTTAGAAAATTAATTAATGATATTAGAAATTTAGAGCGGAACAAAATAAACTAAGACCTTAGTTTGGCTTAGATTTTTTTTCTATTTATCGTTTCCTTATCTGTTATTGAACCGTTAAAAACAGATTGAGCGAGTTCTTCGCTGCGATCAACTTCGTGAACGGACATTTACGTTATTTTGTTTCTTTTTCAGAAATATTAAGTCCGGCAAACCGAGAGAATGCCATTGTCTCTCATCCGCCATAATCCGTTAAACCAGGCTTTATGCTTATTGTTCGTACAAAAGTTGACCCATGACGTAAAATTATGTTACGAGCGTCGTGCGACTCGTGAAATTAGCCTGCATGCATGAGTCTTTCATCATCAATTAAAGCCTTGTAAAACGCACGACAGTAAATTGTGTTTATCGTCGCGCCGGCAATGAATAACAGTGATCAACGGACGGACCGTAAGGAACATTACGACATAGTAAATGAGTCGACGAACAGTCGACAAGATCAGAGAGAAATATTGCGCGATGGATATAACGTCGCCACGCTGTCTTGCACACTTGCAGATGTATTAATAAATCGTTAAGGGACGCGCTCTTTGATGTTACCTCTCATTTCCTTGTTAAGAATAGATGTTCTGTAGATCGAGTTAATTAGGCAAGAGACGCACGAAAAATAGAAGAAATAATTAAACGCATCGTTTTTGCATCATTAAGAAATAATAAGTATGCACGTTGAAATAATTTGGCCGTATGTTAGTTTAAATATTAATTTCATTTGCATCGCGCAATAAAAGCGAAAATATAATTTTTATAATCTGATAATCCGATCCTACAGTATCTAATATCCCATAAAGGCAATTTAACTTCATTAATTTATTATATATTGCTGTTATTCAGGAAAGAGAGAGTAAAAGATATATTTTCATCCGTAAATTTATAAAGGATTGATCGTTTTGAGGTCTTTGTTTATGGTATATTTTAAAATACATTCCAATATATTAATGTTTAAGCTATTGTTAATTAATTTAATATTAATTTAATTATTCATAGAATAATATATTTAGATCATATCAATGCGAATAAATTGATTTCACAATGCAATATCGAATATTGTTTATACAGCTGCGACAGTGTGCTGACGAATATAGGTAATTATACGAGTCGTCGAGTTGAGATATTAGGATAACCACGCAAATAATTCGCGATCGCAAATAGTCAGACGTAAGTGATACGGTAATCCCATGGGGAATATAATTAGAGCTCAATCCCAGGAGAAATTCAAAGTTTACATTCACTTTAAACTTCGTTCTAATGTATCGTGCGTGACGCGAATGAACTTCGGTCAATTAATTTCTACGGCGAGACGCTTGGCATTACAGATTTTGGATTTCCAAGAAGCTTCTATTCGATGGCAAAATACAAAAGAAAGAATGAGAGAGAGAGAGAGAGAGAGAGAGAGAGAGAGAGAGAGAGAGAGAGATCTAATCGATTTTATTATCAAGATTAATTTCCCATTTTTCAACAAAATAAAACTGACGCTGAAGAAAGACAATATTCCTTGCCAGTTTACACACGCAAAATTTTTATGTTAATATCTAATAAAAATTGTCAATAACAATTGTATGAGCTTCTAAATATAGACTACTAAGATAATTTAGGTATTCAATGTAAATTTGTTATTATTATGTTATTTTTAAAGAAGAAGCATGTCTTTCCTCAGTTGTACTATTAAGAAAACACAGAAACACTAAATGAGCAAGTAGATATCGAATATTTAAAAGGGTTTGAAAATCTAGTCTTTCTAGTTTATCGGGCTCTCAGATCCAAATAACAACGCATTTTTCGTGAGGTAAACTAGAGTTTGACGAGCGCATCTTTTAACGAGAAATGTGCGTGCATGCATGCACGCCTGCGTGCGCGCGCAAGTAACGCATTGCTGAATGCAGCTAACTGCCGGTCGACACAGTCGGAACGCGAGTAGCCGGTCTTTCGTGGAGTGAAATTCTAGAGAGTGCCTGTGTGTGTGTGTGTGTATACGCCGTGTTTGTATACGCCGTCGCGCGTATAATTAAGTCCAAGGAACGACCGTGAAAGCATCGAAATGCTCGTAAGAAAAGCGGACTATTACTATAGTCTGAGCAGATGACGTGCGGTAATGAATCCGATTAGGCTATCTCTAGAATCTGCCGACAACGTGCTCCTCGCGATGCATTTGCTAGCGAATTACACTTACACGTAGGGAATTCCTTCTTGAAGGGAAATGCACGAAAGATATTCCGGAAATTGCGTGTCTGTTACGAATTTTGAAACAAAATTAACAGATAAAAATAAGTAATTTAATTATTTTATCTATTTATTTATTTATTTATTTATTTAATATTGAAACATTAATATCTTTCGATAATAAATAATTAAAAAGGACAGATTAACAAGCTTTTAAAATGTACATATTATAATTTTATTTTCAAATTGATTCTCTGAATTTATTATAAATTTTATATACACGATGTGTGATGATAAATATTATTGCTGATAATAACTGCATTTTCGTTCTAAGTAACTTGATTTTCGCGGAAATAAAACCGTTGTACGTAATCACGACCTCTAAGACCTAATAACGCGAAGCAACGTAAAGTGGTCGTCAGTGAAAATCTCTTAACGATGAGCACTCGCATTTACGCGTAGTCGTCTAAGCTCATCATGCAGACGATTAAACTAATTTCCGTCGCCAAAGTGAGCGGCAGTCGAGTAATGCACTTAAGTCGCGTCTGAATGCACTGCGGGCTGCATTCGAGCGAGCGCGGAAACCATTGACGTCCCCGTCCCGACGACGCTTGCTTAGACCGGCGACGGAAAGAAGAAACGAAGGCCGAGTCACTGTCTGAATGGTACGTGAGTTCCAGAAACACACTGACGGCTTACCGATTCCTCGTAGCGATATCGACGGCAAGCAGGTTGATTCTTGCCGCCGTCTCCTTTGCGGCACTCTCTCGGCTCGGCCTGTGCACGGCACGTCGGCCGCTTCCTGTCGCGCGATTATCGCCGGATTCCTTCTTTTACCACGGCATCCCGCGAAAATGCCGCTGACCCTATAAACTTGACGAGAAACTCGACGAGAAGCGCGAGCCTCGAGGGGAAAGAATATTTCCACGAATTCCGCTTCCAAAAAGAAAAGAACGGAACGGAAAGAAATTTCGTTTTGCGTGCGGCACTCTCTTATACAGTCGACTGAAAATGAAATAACGTTTTTAACGTGTCTCCTCGTGACAAGGAATTAAGTATGTTCATCCCGGCGTATATTTGCAGTTGTCGGATTTATGGTCAGTTAAGTGAGACCTAGATGCGCTCGCTTTAGGTCGAGCTGTCTGGTTAAGCCTGCCTGCAAATCCGTCGAGATTACGTACGTTTTGTAGACCCCCTGCGCCGTCAGAGTCCGCCGTGTGTAAGGATACTTTAGACGGGTTATCCAATTATAATGTAACCCAGTTTTGCAACACACGTCTCACGGTAAATTACGAAGTTATACAATCTAAACCGCGCGCGACGTGTGTCACGAGAGCGCCGCGCGCATTTGCGTACGCCGTTGCTTTCTCGCTACTTTCTCAGTCATGTGGATCACTTTCAAATTAAAATACGGATGTTACCAAATGCCGTAACGTCATCGGATCGTCGATTTATTTGTTTTGCTCAAAGGTATTAAATAGTGCGAGATATTAATTTCGCTCAAAACCTTGAATTAATGAGATAATTCATTGTGGATGGGTTAAAAGATTAATGAGACTCGTTGATTTTCTTTCCGAGCATCGCTGCAACTCTTTTCTTGTTCATATATACTTTGTCAAAATAAAGTATGTCGTATTATACAAATTTCTAAGATTTTAATTTATGTTTTTTAATTACTACTTTTTCATTTTTGTCATTATTTCTTTTTCAATGTTGATATATGACTTTGTATTAATGCGATTGTACTGTCCATGGCAAGAATCATCTATTGCTCACGATTGATTACGAGATTTATTTACCTGGAAACATATCGGCCTTGATGTACTATACTTTATGTGAAAGTATCGCGATATAAAACTGTCAATGTTAAACAATAAATTTTCTGCCTGCAAGAATAAGTAAAATGAATTGAATTATATAAAGAGTTTTATTTCTTATTGGACAGCTATATTCTTTGAATTCATTTATTGATTCAATGATCGGCACAATTAATTCCTAATCAGTGTCCTAGCGAAAATCGAAAATATAGACAGAAATATAAAGGAAGTTGATAATTGTATAGTCTTTCGAAGAGATTAAATAACTTTGCAAAAAAAATTTTTGTCGTTCTGTTTTTATCTATTTTTTTCCGGATAATACCGTTATCCGTCATAATATTTAACGTTGCGAAATATGAGCTTGCAGAGAGTTACTAGCGCGACTGCCTGCGAAATCGAGTAGAAAGAAAAAGAACGAACCGGCAGATATCGATAACCGAAGGCTACGATACAATCTGCTGGCTTGAAAAATGAATTCACGCTCTCGAAAAGAGAGAGAAAAAGAGAGGAGGAGAGAAAAACGGCGACAATGATCATAGAGCGCAGTTAGGTCTCAAATTGAAGTTTCAATCATCTCGCGCGTTCATCGGATATTCCGAAAAAAAAACTCATTTTTAGCTCTCTCGCCCTCTCTCTCTCTCTCTCTCTCTCTCTCTCTCTCTAGCTAATAAAATTATTAATTAGGCTAGAGTTTGTGTTCGATTCATCTCGTGTCCCAGCGCAGTTTTCCGACAATCGTGGCACGCGATGTCAGTGTTGGATTCATCGTCGTGTTAATTGAACTGCGCCGATCGTGTCTAATTAAAACGAATATAAAGAAGAGAAGTTCGTGCACGTTCAATGCCGTCCTAGACATTCTGGCAGCTTGAAATATTCAGAAACCACCCTCCCTCTTCTCTGCAATTATTCACGAACAGTCCGGGAAAGTGAGATGTCGCGTCGAATATAGATAGCAACGAAACGGTTCCGCCATCCTATTAGTCTATATTTTCACATCTCCTTACATCTGCTACATCAATTCTCATTAAGTGCAAAACGCAAGAAATATTTCCGACCAGCGAGTGATTTGAATTTGACATGAAATATTCCAGTAGCATTTAATATGTCTTCCAATTTAGCGCTTTGAGCGACTGACTTGGTTATATCACATGTTATATCAACGTAATTAAGATTTAAACGTGATTATGCGCCACTGCGAGATTCTGCTCCGCCGGAGGAGCATAATATTAGGTTTGCTAAGAGTTAGCGATGCGCATTGGATTTGGCAGAATAAGACCGCACTCTGATGATGTTGTGTCGGTATGCTTATTTGCCGCGTTTGAGCAATGCGGCAGAGTCGGTCTCGGAATAATCGCCATCGGTTTCCGGAGAGATCGTACACATATCCAGAAAATGCTTCGAAACATATGTATATCTCCCAAATGCAAATTTAATTAAGACTGATGCAGGTTTTAATTATGTATTTCCATTTTATATTCATTCTCTCTCTTTTTCTATCTCTCTTTTAAATAAACTAAACATTATTCGTGGTTTTTATATTTTTAAGCTTTTTTAAAATAAATAATTGATTTTTAGCAATAATGTACAATAGCCATAATTCATGAAACTGCTGCATTTATATATCTTTTGCCAGAAATACTTATATAGCTTTTTATATTTAGCTTTAATAATAAAGCTGTATATAATAATAATCTTTATTCACTTCAGCTTACATTGCCAAGAAGCGGGACTTGGTTTACAATTTTTCCTTATCTCATTCATTCCTGCATTCACACACTCATTCCAACATATTTCTATCCTACCTTATCCATGCTATCTTAATTTCTATTATCTATTATCTACTGACTATTGACTTCTGTCTCACAGCCTGTATCACAGTCCGTATCGCAACCTATCTTTTTTCTCTTTTCCTTAATAAAGCTGTATATAAAATATATAAATAATATAGCTTTTTATAGTAACAAACAACAATAACATTAGGAAATATCTAAAACTTATCACTTAGATATCTATTAGATATCCGAAAATATTTGCGACATTTTTGTATTAAAGTAAATTATTTATAGGTATTACAATTTTTCATTCACTTTTTAGTGATACATCGGAGACGCGTTACGAGTATGAGATATAAAAATGATCGCATGCCGTCATGTTTTCTCGTCGACGACGACGACAACGACGACGAATTTCACAAAATGCCACGCATTCCGCGATCGCGCGAGACGCGGATCTTTTCTTAGTTGCGAGGAGACCGAGAAACGCGCGGATCGTAAATTCAAGTGAGATCTACGACAGAGCTTAGCGTGCAAGTCGATCGTGATCACTGGCGTGGATCGACCCGCGAGATTAATCTCGCGAACGATTTACGATAGTCCCGGCCGCGCGAGATCGATCGCGGCGGTCTCCCGACGAATTGGGAATCGAGGATTGATCGGGCGCTGCGAAACTCGGCTTTCAAGTTCGCCGTTGAAAATGACGAACGTTCCGCTTCGCGTTGCGGCAGAAACCCCCTATGCACCGCGATCACGATATATTTTACGTTATTCGCGCGCGGGAAACGCCAAACGTTTATCAGGCACGCGTGAATGATCTGCAACGGTGATGTGAAATTTCATGCGCACAATAAACCGCATCGAAATAAGATGAAGAATAATTTCAATTTTTCAAATATTGAACGGATAAAGTTTCTTCTCCCTCTTTCTCTTTCTCTCTCTCTCTCTCTCTCTCTCTCTCTCAAAGCCGGCTCACAGTGGGTGCTTCAGGATCTGCATAAATTGCGTGTAACGCTTCTTAGTTTTTCCAACACTTCGGAATGAGAACATTCGATACCGCTTCGTCCTTACTTTCGCTATGCATCGCGGGACGTTGACGACAAAGCCGGTCGTCGCATACGACGCGATAAGAATGTTAATGCGGTTTCACGTCGCGCGATCTGCTATCTCGTTTAGGAATGTAGGTTTTGAGCCGCGGCTCAAGAGAAGTGAACGAATCGAACCGGCCGGCGACGGCGACGAAGGTGTAGTCCGTTTGCGATTCCGGGTGCGACGACCGACGCGGTTTTTGCATACAATCCGCGCCTCGTCGACGAATAATTAGCCGTTTGTTCGTCAGCGAGGTACGAAGTGCTAATCGATCGCACCGCACGATCGAGCCGGCTCAAACTCATCTCGCGCCAATGAACCGTGACCGGAAACTTCGACGAGGCGTGGGCTTTAGAATTGCAAATTGCACATAAACCAACCGCCCATGCGATTCTCTTTTTTTTCACGGCCGCGTAAAACAAATGTCCTATTTAGCGCGAGAAAATCAACTCACGTAATCGCAAATTTATAGTTTTTTCAATACGATGATTACAAACGACGTGACTCCTTCGGTAATCAAGTTTAAAGAAATAATTAATCTTTTTCACACTTTGCTTTTTCTCTTTATTTAATTAAATTTCGCGATTAAAGATCTTAGAGATTAGTTGCGTTTCGATTTCAGAATACTATTAGTTAGAGAATTATTTATTGATTACAAAAATAGTACATTGATTTTTATACGATTTATAGATTAGACAGCCGTGTTAGGATTAGCATGTCTATATAAAAACGATTATTAGTTACGTGTACTTTCGCAATTACTTTCGAATTATAGCATTTATAAAAGTCTATAAAAAGTACATCTCATCTAGCGTTGATTGAGCTTATATTAAGTATATTTTGCTGCATAGCGCAATTAACGTAAACATCATGTAAATGTCGACTATGCATATTCAACGATTGTACGCTTTGATGTAAAACCATACATATATCCTCGAAATTAGCAACGTTAACAACATTAAATTCTCATCGTTCGTTTTATGTGAAATCCAAATAGAAAATTAAAAGCGAATTCTTTATATCATTTAACAATTTCTTTTCTTTTTAGTAAACATCGTCGTCGCGATAATGACCCATTGCTTTGTGAAGGATTAGAAATAAAACACTTTAGTCATTAACTTTTCGAAGATGCCCTTTCGTCGATGGTGCCCGCCGCTCAAATAATCGAAGTAAGATCAACGCATACTAATTTTAATATGCAAAACATATTTCTTGAGAAAAATGATTTTTTACAAAATAAAATATAAATTGTACACATGTCGTTAATGATCATTCTTTTTGTGTGTATAATAATCATAAATATTGTTTCCAGATAAATATATATCTGAAATAATAATGCTCGCGTATTGTATTGGTTTTTAGTTGTACGAATATATATACATATAATCCACAAGCGCACATTAGTCGAAAAGCTATAATTAATCACATTCGAGAGTATCTAATTATTATACTTAAATAAATAAAACAACTGGGAAAATAACTGGGGTCTATCCTTTATTATCTTTAAAGTATTCGATTCTATTTGCAAGGTTTATCAAGAGTTAATAAATGTACACGAAATATACGCGAATTAAATTTCCAAAACATTTAAATTTAACATTTATAATAGAACAAAATTAAAAAATTGTACCAACAGATTTTTCTTTCTGTACATGAATTATTAGCCGCGAATATTGTTTCGCATGTTTCGCGGTTTTTGTTTAATAAATTTAGCGAAACAAAACTTTTATGTTAACTTTTATGTTAAGCAAATAGATTTAAATATTGTTACGAAATCCGAAATCCGAAACTTACCGCAGATATCACGTCTCACATAAACAATTCATTCTGAGAGAGAATATTCTTATTTATCTCTTTTGAATCTTGTTAATTTGATCACTTATCGTTTCGTGCCGTACACTTCACATTTTTTAAGGGCCATACTTAAGGATACTTACCCGTACGTCTAACATGTGAGAGCAAGTGTATCGTTTCCACTCACTCTTTTGCGTCCGCTCCTTCGTGATCCACCCACACGATCGCCCTGATATAAATCCAATGATTCCCATAAACAAGGGAGGGCGAGATGTACGGGAGGCGGCACTGGGTCTCTCATTACTCGGTTCGGGATTCGGCTCAACAACCAACCGATCTCCATATCGGACGCATCTATCTGGAGCACCCAGATACATAGGCGGTCCCCTCCTATACGTGATGAGTACAAAATACAAGCGCGTCAAAACGCGGGATTCCTCGGCAGATACATATCGCGATTTCGGTAATATATTTGCGGACCATTATGATTTATTCGCCGCAGATCGATACAGAGAAAATATTGTTGATACATGTATTCGTGATTTATCGATCCCTCGTTCTACAAGCGTTCAAGTATCGGTTTTCATAACGAGTAATGGCTGCATAAATCATGATTATTAACTTGCACTGATATTGAATCAGTTTCTCCATTTCCATTCTTTCGAAGTAACAACAATGAAATTATAAATTGAAAATTAATAAAATTAATACAATTTCTCCAATAGTGATAGCTAATTAAATGTGATGCAACTCGCCATCACAAATCTGAAAAAGAATTTGCCGTTTTCATTTTTCCCTGATATAAAAAGAGCAAAATTAATCCAACAACTTAATTTATTCAAAACATTAGTTTTTCACTGACAAAGTCTAAAATGTTATACCGATTGATATTACAGGTGGAATATTGGATAAATATTTTCGAATAGAAATTCTCATAGTGAACAGCAACGCCATTCGATAAAGTTGGTTTCTGTAGAATCTCTCGAACTGATTATTCAACTATCCGTGCCTTTATCTTATAGCAAATATGCGATACCGAATAATGGTATACTCACCGAGATCACAAAAAACTTTTTAAATATTTGTCGTACACTGATATCCATCTCGACAGATGTTATGTTATATTAGAATAAGAAGTAATGAAATAAAATCTAATGAGTCAAGACAAACATAGGAGAAATTAAATTTTAAAAAATTAAAAAACTCACATATAATTTGCAGAGTCATTTAACAAAACTAAAGGACTCGAATTCAACAAATTTGATAATAAATAATAAAACAATAATTTGGTTTGAAAATAATAAAAAGAAAATAGGGAATAACGATATGAAACTCAAACATGGATGGTATTTGATATACAGATGGTACAGAATAGTAGAAGTTTATTTTTTAATTTATATTTCTTAAAAAAAGAAAGATTAAAAAGATAGTTGCATTTAACTAATTCTCTAGACTTATAAAAAATATCAGAATAATTGCAAAAATTATAATTGCAAAAAATACGGATTAAAAAAAAAATAACCTTGTTTTTTTAGTATAATACTCATGTGACCCTTTAATTTCTTTTGTTTTATATTTATACTTACTATTTGGCATAATCTTTCTCACATCTCCTTTTAATTTAAAATAGAAAGAAAATAGAAAGATAGAATTAAAATAAAGAGAAATAAAGTTAATTCAAGAACGTTTAAAAAATGTAGAAATAAAATGTTTAAAATTAATTTGAAATATATTTATAATTAATTTGAAACATATTATCAATTATAGTAATGTAGGATAATTCGAGGATGATAAACAAATTAGGAAGTTGTTGATAATGAAAAATATATTTAATTGATCCTACATATACAGTAATTTAAATGGGTCAGGCAAATGAATCGCGGAGGCCTGCGCGCACTTGTCACAATCTTTCTTATCGCGCGTCTCAACATTTTTTCGCCTCGAAGCGTTACGACCTTCTGTCTCGATACCTGCTTTCGTCTCGCGATCAACCTCTCGTCTTGAAGGCCGAATTAAGTCCTATCATCAACGTCGTGCGTGGCTTGTATTGTCTTCGGTCTTGATAAAAATAGTTTCAAAGATAATAAATCAAACTTTTTAAAAATAGTTTCAAAGGTAATAAATCAAGTAAATTTAGATAAATATTTTGTTTCATGAAGTCACTATTTATTAGCACAATAATTATCATTACATTGGATATTCATAAACTTATATTTCCAAGTGATTGATTAATGCGGATATATGTTACGAAACGTAACGATACAAATACATATATTTATATCACAGTCGTAGATAATGAAATTAGTATTAATTCGAAGTTACGGTATCTATTTAAATGCCTAGAATATTCGCCCAGATTTTCTTCTGAAAGAAACTTACAACTTACGCGACCAAAGTGTGCGTATGAATCCTGCGTAAAGTATTACGTACGTCTCTCTAATACGAGAAAAAGATTCCTCCGGGCGAGCCTAACTTAAACATACTGACACTTAATTAATCTTAATTACTCAAAGTTTGATTCGCAATGGATATAAAGCGAAACGCGTGTGCGTTTCTCCGCCCAGCGAAACGGAAATTTCGAAGCGACAACAAACGAGGATGACGCTGAAAAGACGTTCGCGTAGATGATCCTAAGGATAAAATCAAGTTGTTTTAATGACCACTATTACTACATAGGTACCTATTGTTAATTGTGCCTACATTCGCGGGATGGTGAAACCAGTCTTCTTGCGAATGTCGTAAAACAACATTCTCGCGCGCAATTTTCTCGGGAATATTTTTCATTTTCAGTTATGGACCAAGTACGTCTAAGTGAAATAATACGAAAGAAAGATTAAATAGGGATTTCAGTATAAAATTAAAAAAAAACTTAACCAATTGAAAGAATATCTACGAGAAACTACAAGTTCGAGATGTGAAATTAAATTATCGTTGCAAGGATAATTTAACTTACTGCAATATAGAACGTCGCAGTTTGACCCAAGAATGTTTATTTAAAAATCAATTCTTTAATATTATTTCACTTGGATAGAATTGATGATTGTAGATCTTCATAGTTTAACATTTTATCGAGCGTACACGTTGTCGACAACAAGATCGAGAATTTCTACCGAAATCTACAGACACATTGACGATTCGAGGGGTAGGAAGTAGAATTTGGCTATAGATGGACACGTCAATCCGACTAATTCTACCTAATCTAATTAACATCGTAATGTGTTACGCGAGCGTTACGAGCCTACTGGAAACACGCTGGTCAATTGTTATAATAATCTTAATTATGATATGGACTGGCTTTTCAAGTCTTGTATCAAGTGGAAGCGCATGACACTCGATCCTTCGAATTAGCAATTAATTAAAACGTCTCTTATCGATTCAAACACGTTTTGGCACAATATTTGTTTCCAGTATTCGCCGCCGCTCTTAATCTTAATCAGTTAATTAGTTTGCATTTGTTCGGCAGTATTTCGTTCTTTGATTTATCGACTCCTATGTCGCTTACCGAAATCGCGCATCAATCTTACGTACTTATAATTACGAATCCACAACATAGAGACGTCAATGAATTGTTTTATGTTAATATTCTACGTGAGGAATTGGCTCATTTTTTTCGATGATGTCAATTTTTGACGTCTTATCTAACATTATTTGAAACATTATTGAATGCTAAGCCACGTTGCTGCAACACATGTGAATTGGCAGGTCTTTTCTTCCATCAGCAGTAAAGCAAACAAATTTTTCCTTCAATTGAAGATAATTGCTATTTCATTTTTCTTCAAGTCTTTCTTTGTCAGGGTATTGGCATTTTACGGTGAATGCAATCGGAAAAGCATTAAACCTAATTTCGTCGTAGCGACGATTTCGTCACAATTATTCACATCGCGTACTTTGAAAGCCTCTTTGATGCCATTTCTCAGCACGGCAGTGCCTTTAATTACAAACCGTACGGAACAACCGTACGTGTCCTTCACTTCGCCGAGGAGAAAGCTTTCTTTCTGTGGTGAATAGTAACAATGTGTGTACAACCGATACGATGCCCCCGGAAATACATTTTGCATATATTTGCATGATTCTTTCTAATCGCATGCTTCGCTGTTTGGTTTTTGTGTCAAGGTTTCGCGTCTTTGACATTCCATTACGAAAGCGCTTGTTCTTCCCCTCATTACACCGTCGCATTCGAATTGCAAAGTGCGATAAGACGGTCGGCCGTCCCGTGTGCCTTTTTGGAATCTCTAAAGATCCTTTAAAATACGTACATGTGTGGAATCATCGTACACACAAAATAAAAGTATAAACAAAAATTTCTCTACGCGCGAAATAAAAAGACGGTAAATGTTTATATATATAGGTATACGCAAGACGGCTTTTATATGCGTAAAACGAATATTTATTTCTATCATTTATCAACCTTCAATTTTCATTTTGATTGAATTTATTTTCCTACTTTATCGAGAAATTAAAAGTCTAACACCAGATATTCGTGCGGTGCAGTAACGATAATGAAATAATCTATCAAAAGCATTCTCCGGACGAGAACGTTCATCACGAATAGATCATTTATCGCCGTAACGTTTGATAGAGACTTTCTTTATGTCTATAATAAATCTCACGACATCGATAGTTACGACTCGAAGGACTCCTCGAAGAGAAAGAGAGTGGAACGGTGTGTGTGACGTGGGACTCGGTAGAGTCCACCGGAGAGCCTCGGGGATACTTTCTGTTTCGCCCGGGGCTGCAGTCGGGATTTGCAGCCGCGGACATCAATCGCAGTCACTCTCAAGAGTCCTTAGAAGGATTGATGAATGTTCCGCTTTGCGGACGATCTCGCAATTGGCGCGCGTGACACTAACGGATTAGTCTATTTTGGGGGAAGACACGAATCTCCTTCCTCCCGTCGAGTCGCGTCGCGTCGCGCTTCCCGGTCTCTTCGAGGCCCTTCGAGGTCAGCTTCTCGTTTCGGGGCGACGCCGCTGATCCGGTCGATGCGCGAGAAGAAGGATAATGCGGAATCGCAATCCGGCGCGTCTTACTTAACCGTTAACTCTTACCAACTAGTTGGCTGATTATATCGGGAGAGACACGAGAGGAGATAAAGATGAATCCGAATAAAACTACGGGAGGAGCCGCGCGGGCTCCCCGAGAAACGTATCCGCCTTCTCCTTTTGTCGTCGTTAAAGCTTCGTCGATATATCTCTTCTCCGTCGTGGCTCTTTAGACCTTCTACAACTACTGCGGAGAAGGAGCAAGAGGATAAAAGGATTTCCGATGGAATCCGCGGTGTCGCCTTCCAGCATTTGCCTCCCTTCGACAGCTCTTAATACGTTCGCGATCCGAGACGCCTGTTCGTGCAAGTTTGCGCGACATTAGCCTTCTTCGGATCCTTCCTCCTCGGTGGGATTATTTCCGGGGAAGAAGGCGAGAGTCGGGCGTCGCGCTGCGCCGGCCCTAGGAGAGCTTCTTGGAGACGTCGGGCTTGTCTCAGAAGTTCGCCTCCAGCGAGCTCTCCAGCTCGCTCAACGGCGGCACCAGCGTCTGCAGCGAGAAGTAACGCGAACGATCGGCCGCGTCCACGCTGGTCACGTGCTGGAACTGGCACGGCTGACTGATGTTGCTCTTAGCCGGCAGCACCACCTTCTTCTGCACTGGCTTCTTCTTCTTCTTGCCCGGCGCCGACAGGCTGATGTTTTCCGGGCAGGAAACGAGACGCTCTATGTGCTGCCACAGATCATTCGCTGCCTTTGAATTGTCGAAGCTCAGCCCGGCCAGGCGAGTGTGGTCCGACGAGAGACACATCGTGTGGAAGGCTGGCCCCGACACCTGTAAATGTTTTGAGGGCTCTTACTTCGTAGAATGCAGCTAGATACATAATATAATGCAAGTTGCGTTTGTTTAGCAATCCCTTTGAAATTTGAAATTTGTTGTGAAGATTTAAAAAATACTTGCACGATTCACTCTAGAGACTACTTGTATTTTATTTCATCTAGCAAGCACGAGCAAATCAAAATGGTGTTAAATGTCCAGTGCTGAAATTTAATCCGCTTTGTAACGTGACGTACCATGATCTAACGAGATAAACAAGAAGCTCGAACGTGTAAATGAATTATTTATGGCTGCAGTCTACCATTAATGATACATCTCGAATTTTACAATGCAGCCTGAGTTTGACTACTAATTATCTGTCACTGCTAATTAATATCGCGTACCATATATGTTTCACGCAATAATACATTTATAATAATACCCATTTTGAAAACGCAAGACGGGATTGTATAGAGCTCGGATAATCAACGATGATAATAGTCTAATATTCTACCTTGTACGATGAAAGGTTGTCGATAGTTTCGCGCCAGAGGGTGAAGCAAGTGCCGCGTTCTGCCAGTAAGATCTGGATCCGTCTCTTGGATCTTGATCGTGTCTCCCCAAGATCAAGAACCACCACGGGAATTCCGGTGAAACGGAGCTCCCACCTCTCTGTCTGAGAGGCGCTACCGAGATACAGATTCGCCAGTGATTCACAGACGAATACCTGCAAAGCACGAAGCATTAGATATTATCTTTAAACGACATACCACAAATGTTCCGGCTTACAGCCACATTCTGTAGCAATTATGTATAGGAATTATCTTTTAGAAATCCACTTAATTTATTATTTCTTAATCAACGCGTTGTCGCATATGTAATTTACCGTGTTTCGTGCAAAGCTCACCTGCGATTTTAATCCGCGGAAGAATGTCTCGAGCTGTTCTCGTTCCATCTGGCTAACCGGATCGAGACGAGACTCGTCGCTGTTCTCGGAGCTGTCGCTACCCTCGTAACTCGACGTTGCGGAAGTATCCGCCTCGCCCGTTGAGGATAGCCGTCTTCGCGTGGTGCCGCTATATTCGCTGTAATAGGATGAGCTGTGTAGCGACAGATTCGACTGCAATGCGGGACAAGATGACGCATAAACTGGTCCGTTCATTGTTTTCTGAAAAGAAAAAGGGAAAGATAAAAGATCGATAGTTTTGCAGACTGTTTTGTTGCACTTTGCTTATAGAAAAAAATTGATCTCGTTTTGTCAATATTAACTTTTGGTCGTCAATAATAAGATATTATCGTACATAAAAAAAGTTTGTAAGAAACTTGCCAACAAATAGAACTAAAAAGATTGTGGCGGTAATTTTTCTTTTTATTACGCGATGTTCTTTTACAGCAAAGGCAAAAACTTGTACGGGATGTTGCTGTGCAACATAATTTTTATTATGTAATATTGAAATACATTGGATACCGAGGTGGGTTTATTATTTTGCGGAGGGAAAGAGAAACTGTGCTTGTGCCTTCTGCGAGCGCGCACGAAAGCTCATCGATTTCTGGTACACCCTGGATTGTGCGAGCACCCTGGTACCATCCTATAAATATCGCCGACCCATTTTATTAAGCTATACTAGAAATTTTGATTGTCATTGAACTCGTTAAAGCAAGAAAGAAAGCTCTATTTGCGGCGTAATCCGATTTATTTACTTGACAAGTTTAGAGTTTATACTAATATAAATATTGTAATTAATAATTACTTGAGAATATAACGTGCAGAAAATCTACGGGAAATCATTTTAATAGAAATATTCATAACAGAAACTCAATAAGATTCTAGAATTTAAAATATAATTCAAAATACATTTATTATTTAAAAAAATGAAGATTTATAAAATGCCTCTCTGCTGAATCAACTATAAAAGATATATAAACATGGTATTGCAAATTATTTGTATATATTTGTAGTTACACATAATATTTGCACAAAATGAATAATATTTGCGAGGTAAAAATCCAGTGGGTAAAATTTTACGTGAAACATGACTACGATGTAAACGAACGAGAGCGCTCGCAGGGGTGGAAGACCCCTTTACTCTCCTCCAAAGCTTGACCTCAGAGGTGAGAAAAACTAGGTCGTCGACTTCGATACTACGATGACGCGCGAGAGAGAGAGGGGGAGACGCTGGCAGCCCAGCTCCGTGAGAGAGCTAATCAGCCACCAGCATCCCAGGGTCGACCCACTTAATGCACGCGAGAAAAGCCCGGCCTTAATTCGATTGGTGTAGCATTAATGAATCGGCCGGATGACTAATCGCTATCTATATGTCATTGGTTCTAGGAAGAAATTCTACTATAGGTAGAGCGATGACGACGACGACCTCGTCTCTCTTCTCGTTCATTGATGGTGACGCTCCGATGCGATCGTGTCAACGATTCCCTGGCACTTGACGAGTGCATTCCTCTGTTACTCACGATCGTTGCTGACGCATCACCACTGATCTAGTCTTATTAATCCTTAACTCTTTGAGGCACGGAAAAAAACTATGTTGCTACTATGTTCTAGTAGCACTTGCAATTTTTTGAGGTGGTATAAAAAATATCTCACCGTGCATAAACTATGTTGCTACTACGTTTTAGTAGCACTTGCAATTTTTCGAGGTGATATAAAAAATATCCCACCGTGCATATTTACGTATCAAAAAGGTGGGACACTTTTAATTCTGCCATGCCTCAAAGAGTTAAACGGGATAGAGAAATGCTAATAAAAATTTATTTTCCCAAAAAATGTCTAGCAATGCGTCCATTTATGTGGCTCACAAAGAATAAAATTCTCTTTCCCTTGTTTCTGTCTCTGCTTTTATTTATATATTATATATTTTTGAGATATACATATTTCAACTGCACGTTCTATTCATTCCATTAAATAATAAAGAATATAAATTTTTTAAATTATTTTTTTACAAGCTAGAAAAATGTCACATTTTATTAAATTGTTATCAATAATAGAAACTATTTTAATTAAGAAATAGAGTATACATCAAATTGAATTATTTCAATAATTAAATTAAATAGAGGCAAATGGGAAAGAATTACTTTCTTTTCCTGAATAATATGCCATTAGAATAACATATTTATGTACAATACTACATATGTACAATACTTTACATTATGATAGGAATTTTCTAAAATTTGCTTTTAATAGGCCGGAAATAAATTAGTATTTCCTTCAAATTAATTAATACGGTGGAATGTGTCACGACAAACCCGCATGTTTAACGAGTTATTAATTATAATTGACAAGTACAACGTATAATTTAGCAGAGTATTATCTTAATTATGTAAAAATCAAACAAGAAAGTCACAAATTAATATTCGACTTCGCGTTAAACCAAATCCCGTATTGTAGATGGTAGATTAATATTGATTTATGTAAATTTAATACGCGTTCGTATTAGGCTCGTGGAAGGAAATATAAAATATCGCGGATACCGGTATAGGAGAGTGACTCTCCCTTTCACAATCGACCCGCATCTATCGGTCTGCTACCGGGCATCGGTATCGTATGTGCGTGATGAGATACCACGGTGGCGCAACACAACGATACAAATTGAAACGCGAGCCGGTCCACGCTCCCGCGTGCGTGAAACGCACACCGGAAGTGCATTGTCCACGTTGCGGCGAGGGATGTGCCATTGTCCCGTGATAAGAGCCCGGCTTCGTTTCGCTCCTAGATAAACTGCAGATAATTACGATCGCACGCCGCCGCTCCGTATTCTCACGAAGCCGGCGCGCACGCTCCGCTTGGGAGGCAGGAAAATAATTATCAGGCGGATTAATTGGATCGCGGCGGTAGACGTGCTTGTGAGACTTCCTTTCTTCTCGAGTAAAAGCATTCCAGGATTCCGTAATTTTTCTGTCACTTAAATAGATTTCTTTTTCGTTAAATTCTTGATTAGTATTAATAAGAAATTGTGAATAATAAAGTTGCTTGTTATAAATCATTAATTTATTGCATAATTGCGTTGCATGATATATAATTATGTTAATTTAATCATAGTGCTTAAATGACACTAGACATTGCTGAAGATTTACAATTTCTTTTAAAAAATCATTTAAAATTATAATAAAGAAAAATGCTAAATGCCTTGCGTTTAAAATTAAATGTGAGACATACATACATATTTCAAAATGTATTTAAATTAATTATAGCTATTCTGAATTTCATATTATACAGTAGTAAAAATTACAAATTCATAGATTTTATATAAATAGAAGCTTTCTGTGTGAAATAACTATTAAATTCGTTGAATGAAATATATGCATAAACATAAAATCACATTTGTGTTTATAACTTATGTAACTATATTCAAAATGATATCATCCTTGCTCTAATTTTTCAACTTGCTGACACGAAAAAATTTCGCTTAGTTGAAATTTTTAGTAAATACGTCCAGGCTTTTTGTCCCAAATGGAAGATTACATAAACGTCCACGGTGTGCGATTGCGAAAAGCATTAGAAAGTGGGACGACGATAGTGTATCTTATCGCGTTGTGTCAATTAAGAGATGATAAACAACGTGGAATGCACTTAAGGGAAATTCGAGGACGCGACGGGCCGATGTCGGGTTAATTGCGGGTAAAATTCCGGGCAGGATGCAAGCAAACGAGGAATCGTCATGGGCAATCCGGTGGAAGTCGACAAGTCTGTTGTAATTACGCATCATTAGAGACTTGAGACAAATTCACTCGTGAGTGAAAACCTATTTAAGCTAAATGAACCTTGAGAAGAGGTGCGGTTTTAACATGCTCACTACCACAATCGAATTGGAAAAACCTTCGTCACAGACGACGCTACATTTTTAAAAGTTTTATTTATGGTACCATGCAATTATACACAGAATAAATTAAGAAGATCAGCCAATAATTTAAAAAAACAATGATTTTATATATTTTAAATTCTATATATTTTTCTATATTATCTAGTAAATTCGATTATCTATTTTTACTATCTATATCTATACTATCTATACACTGAAAAAAAATTCTGTTTAAAAACGAACGAATCAGAAAAATCTTGCAGGCATGATCAAATACTCTGGCTATTATAAGTTATAAAGTATATTGAGTTCTATTATATATTGAGTTCTATTATAATAACCAGAATATTTGATTGCGCATACAAGATTTTCTGATTCATCCGTTTTTAACCAGAATTTTTTTTCAACGTACTATTTATTTCTATATTATCTTTTCAAAAGAATTTTAAATCCCATATGTCTAACATCGGTTCTTTCGAAAGTATGTCATACATATGTGACGCGTGAGAGCGAACATATTAAGATGGTATATCCAGAGAGATTATATCACAGTAATTGAAATATTATTGATATCAAATGTTGTGTTCCATCTGAGTGGTTCTTAAAGAAACGCACGCTGTCGAGGCAACGTCGAAACGATATCGCAATACCGGGCAACGATTTTAAGTAGGCTCCGAGCGATCGTTTCACCGAAGAGATACGAAATTACACAGCGATCGCCTCGCGAGACGATAGACAAGTACGTCGCCCGGCTGTGGATGAAAGATTAATTACTGCCGGACTAATTAGTTTTGTGGTTGCAGCGCGCGGGGATACACGCTCGGGTTGGAAATTTATAGCTCGTCCGGTACGGCGCGCGCTCCATCGAGCGTAAAACGTGCTCGCAATTAAAAGTAGGTAACCCGGAGGCCTTGTCGGCTCTATTGTCGGCCTGTCCGAGTTAGAGCGCCGCTCTTCCGCAGGTCATTCGTTTTGATTAGCTGTACGATTAATTGCCTTCTTTTGTGAGCCGCGCGGAAATTCGGCGAACCTTTGTTTCGCGGAATACCATAAATATCGGTTAACACTAATCGCGGTTTAACTGATTCTCCGCCTTCCTCGAGATACAGAGAGGCAAACATGACGTAGAATTATCCAAGAGCCGGTTGACTTTAAGTGAAATTTATGAAAACAATTTATGATGCGTTTGTAAATATGAAAGCGCATTGCAAGCAGTTCTGAATTATTTTATATTCATGATAATATGCCGATTATTTATTTTATTATACTAACAAAATTCGGATCGGTAATAATTATAGGTACATAAATGCTTGTTTTTTACTTGAAATTACGCAACTCCAATGCTCCAACATTTTCAGAATGCTATTTTAGGTGCGGCGATGCGTTTTGCTCCCGCAAAACCCGTCCCTACAATGGACGAGAGATGTTCAGACGCGTCTCTCTGCTCGTGACACCACATCTCGGATATTCCTCATGCCTGTTGCGTGAAACTCTTCTCTCACTCTCTTGGCAGCGGCAGCAGCAGCCTCTCTTTCGCGCCATCTCTCAAAGAGTCGTGACGGCACAATAAATGCGAGTACAAACGACAACGGGATCCATCGACGCGACTTCAGCAGGATGTCTTTCGTCTATTTCTCGTTCTCGCCGTATTTCAGCTTTATCATCCATCTCGGCTGCTCTCTCGCTCCCCCCCCCCTTCCTCCCTGTCTCCGTCTCCCGACTTTCTGTCATTCTGCACTATCTGCCGCATTGTCTTTTCCACCTCGATGCTCCATTGCATTCCCTGCATTATATCCCCCTGTTAGGCACCGTAACGTACCCCCTTAGCTACTGGTGCATGTGCACGTGGGATGCATTCGCACCGCGGAAATGCGGTTGAGCGGTGCAACGACCGGCGAGAATTCCGCGCTTGACGCACCGGGAAACTTTGGAGTTCCCAATGGTTAACGTGCCTATGGACTCATGAAAGTCCTCCTTTCCTCCCACGTTATAGGGAAGCGTGTAATGAGGACAAAAGACAGGAGAAAAAGAGAGAGAGAGAGAGAGAGAGAGAGAGAGAGAGAGAGAGAGAGAGAGAGAGAGAGAGACAGACAGCGACACAGGCGAGTCAAGTTTGTTAATAGAATACTGCGAGGTGGAGCTGCGCATTTACTCATACAACGTATCGTCAAGATAACGTCGTCACGTTGTGACAGTTGGATCGTAGGCAGTGTACTAAAGTGATTAGATAATACTGGATTAAATGATCCTCCTATCGTTTAATATTTTTCGTACCTAAACCTACCATTGCTGCGTAGTTTTAAAAAATATTTAAATGCGTTTTATGTATATTTATTAAGCCGCTGGAGGGAAATTGCAATATATCGCGTAAACGACATCAATCCTTTCATATGTCCCGCGCGTGTCTCCTATTTCTATCTCTGCGCTCTACTTTTCTGCGACTGTAATTTAAAAGTACGCTGAAAATATCCAGGAGAGGAGCAGCACTCTGTCTCACATTCCTTGTTATACGTAGCGCGTTGCGAGATATTTGAGATACTTCGCGTCTTAATATTTTACGTGACAAGAAGGGAATGTCGGGAAGACGTGCGAATTAAGGCTAACGTCGCCCGAGTACGACAGCGACGTCAGTTTGAATAGCGTCCCCGCTACTGCAATTGCTACGCGGCTGACGCGACGCGATGCGCGCCGAGATTAATGCAACTTTGTGGCAACGCGCGTCGTTCTGTTTGCGTTATAAAATTACACGCCACTTAATATACATCATTAAACAATGCACGAATATTTAATCCTAATCCCTATTTGCATTCGTTTTCAGTTCCATGAACAATCGTTCATCTGCGTTATCGCACGAATTGTTTGCGTCATACTGCAATATACGTACTGAGAGAAAAATATAGTTTATTTTTGGCCTCAACAATTTTATTTCTAACGATGATTATGGTTAACATAATGTTGCATATAATTAAGTTAATCATATTTATTGTTGAAAATATTATAAAATTATGGTTGAGGCCAAAAGTAACTTACAGTTTTCTCTCAATGCGGATTTAAGGAAAATTTAATTATCAGCTTGGAAAAAACATTCATTATATTTGTAAAATTTTATTATAATCGTTGCGTTTGTCACTTGAGATTTTCATGTCGTAGTCAATTTACAGTGTTCACACGAACGTCTTTTTGCTCGTCGAAAGAGACAAAGGATCAACGGATCATCGTGGAATCTTCGAATGAATTAATTGATAAATTGCCTTAATTATGTCAGGGAGAGAGCCAATGTTCGTTCTAACTTGTCCGAAACTCACTCCGCACTTGTACGGCGGTAATTATCCTCTCAATTAGACGTGCGTCGTTGTCCACGAAAACAAGTGTCGGCCGGCTGCATGCGGGATACGACAGAAATGCCAGACGCGTGACTACTCGCGTAGTAGCGTAATTATTATGAGGGACATGAATGGCTGTAATGAGAGATGGCGTCATTTCCATCAGCGGCTGGCACTTGCGGAGAAATCGAGGGGACGGAATGCCTGACGGATTCGCTCACTTTCTCGCAGTCGTCTCCGTTTCACGGATATTCAATCACTCATGAATCATAGAGCATGATTAATGGCGAATGAACATGAACAAATCGGATTTGACCCAACATGATGCGAGCTCTGATTTTACGAATGGAATATCGTATTATGTTCTCTAGGAGAATAAGAAATATTTTACTACCTTTTTGAAATTAAAAAGTTATTTAAAAATAAACTAAATATAAAAATGATTTAGAGACAAATGAAGAACATGGAGATATCATGATAATTTTCAAGCTAAAAATTATTAAATTTGGCATGGATCTCAGGTACCTCAGCATCGAATTAACTCATTCAAATAATTATGTTTCTATGCATATTAATTTAAAATCTGTTATTAATTTTCAGTTTTCAAAAATTATTAATTTTTATCATTGATTTTACCAAAGAAAAATAATTTTATCTTTTATTATAGTTTCTAATAGTATATACAATAATTATCTGATATGAACAAATTAATTATAAAAAATTTTTGCTACATTACATGTTAATTATTTTATATTTTTTAACAAAATTAATTAACATTATGAGTTAAAAAAAATTACCGTGTGTTAAATATCTCTGAAATTTAAAAGAAAAGTTCATTTTATTTTATCAAAAGATAAAAAATGTATAATTTATTATTTTATAATTATGATATATTTTTAAAATTAAAAAATTTTAAATACAGAGGAGAAAAATGATGTAATTTTAATAAATTAAGGGAAAAAATTATTTGTTACATTGCTTTGTGACAATGTAATTTAATTTCCTTTCTATGTTATTAAAATTACGTAGTTTCATTTCTTTCTGAATGTTAAATTATGCCACAAATTTGACAAAATAATAATTAATTTACACAATATATTTTTTCTTTTCAAATAGTGTAAAATTTATTTGTCATATAAAATGTTAAGTTTTACACGCGATGATAGCTCATTTATTAAAAATTAATTTAAAATGTATAGAAATAAATATTTACTCAACATATTGTACAGAACAGTTAAATATCAAAACGTCATAACAAGGCTGGAACTCGACGTGAGTTATTTTTGCACATGATGTACAGTACGTTGTTGCATACACAAGGTCGTCGCGCTATCATTCGCACGGCGATGCTTGACTGAATAGATAGCAATACAAACTGTTCGTGTTATCTCATACTATTTCTCGAGTCGCAATTGTAACGAATACAAGATATCAAACGTGATCATTTTCTACAATTGATTAGCAATTATGAACTTGCGCTATTAATTATCTTGTGATTAATGACTTGCGAATATCGAGATGCAATTTGTCGAAGCGAGTATATGATTTGTACAGTTAGAGAAATCGGAACAACAAATGATGAGAATTATAAATTGCTATTTTATTATTTACGGACAATAGTCATTTTTTCGATAATACTTGATTTCGTATACCTATATCTCATAAGAAAGGTATAAAATATTTTTAAAAAGCTTAACACGTTGCATCTACTTTATGCATCTTATTTAATAAATTGTTATTAATCATTAATATTTATTCTTATAATTAATTACTAAATATTTATATATATACATATATATACCAATTTTTCTTTAATTTCTGTAGTCTATATTCATACACTGAGAAAAATATCCGACAGTTTTGATCGGAAAAAACCGTTCGAACATCTTATCCGATCGATTTTGAACGGATCTAAGACTATCCGATGAAGTGATGGATGCTTTTATCCGATGAAATGTAGTGTCCGATGAAATATGAACGGATAATGAGCCGCAAGTTATTTATCCGTTCAAATTGACATACAATATGATCGGACATTGCATTTGATCGGATAAAAATAGTATATTTTATCCGATCAAAGTATTCACTTAATCGGAAAAAAAAACCGATCAAAGATGTCCGATCAGAAAAAATCCGATATAATAATATCCGATCTAATGTAGTACTATATCCGATTAAAACATGTCGGAAATATTATGCGCATGCGCAGTTGCGCTTGTGCCGAAACGTACATGCACGAGCTTTGTTGTCTCGTGTCTCGGTCAGTCTCGGTCCTCGTGTATGTATCGTGCCTCGTATATTATCATGTGCTTCCGTGCATCGAAGATGAACACATTAATTGTAAGATCTGTTCTTGAAGAACTTAATGTCGAACAAGAAGTGATTGAAATTCTCATTGATTAAGTTAGGTTAAGGTTAAGTTCAATCAGAAAATATCCGATCTAAAATATCCGTTTGTTATTCACCAAGAAGAATTTTAATCACTTCTTGTTCGACATTAAGTTCTTCAAGAACAGATCTTAATGTGTTCAACTTTGATGTACAGAGGCACGTAATACACGAGGCACGATATACGAGGAACGAGACACAAGACATCTTTGATCGGATATAATGTAATCGGACTTTCCGTTCAAAAAGTAACGAACGGATATTTTAGATCGGATATTTTCTGATCGGACATTTTTGATCGGTTTTTTTTTCCGATTAAAGTGATCGGTAATATCCGTTTGTTACCTTTTGATCGGATTTTCCGATCAATTATGATCGGACTTTTCTCTCAGTGTATTAATCAACATTGATACACGCGCTGATTGGTAAATTGGTTATATAATAAAGTAAAATTTTCTGATTTCCTGATTGAGTACGAATGATGTCGAAAAACGCATCCATTAAATATGTTTGACAGAGAGTATTAATTATCAGATAGTGTACATACATCTCATTCTTGACCATATCATTCTTGACTATTAAGAAACATCTCAGTCGATTGATCGTTAATTAATCTCGTGTATATTCGGGTCAATCGGTTAACGAACCGATAAATTTCCATTATTGCATTGCAGGATTAAATCAGAATCAGCGATAGACATGAATCGCGGGAATTGTTTATTATGATGTAAGCCTATTTTCGTGGTGATCTTTAGTGCTTGAGTAATCGTGTAGCCAATTGTTCAGGATGGCGAACATCACTACTTTCTCATGACCGAAATCCTCAAATATTCGCGATCGCGCTTTCGTTCATGGAAAATTATTCGTGAATTAATCTTGCCTACTGACGGCCGATGGCTGAATCGCCAATGAATCTGTAAATCACGATATTCACGAATTATACGAGTTGTCTCGTAATAGCCGGCGGATTTTTTCGAATTTTCTACTAACACGTCAAAGATTGATGATCAGGTATTAGCAGCGAATCAAATCGTTGAACATTTACTGTAAATCGCCGCGAAAAAAAATGTACACGTGAAATACTGTAAACAGATTAATATTGAAAAGAAAAGAGAAATAAAATTAATTTAACTAATAATATAATGTTCAAATCACTATTTATACGCTTGAATTATACGTTTGAATTTCCGTTTGACTTCAAGCTGAGATTCCATTATTGAGAACAATCATATGAGTATTCTATGCCATTTAAATGGGATTGACGAAATCGATTCGTAGGCGAACGCAAAAACAGATGGTAATATCCGAAGTGAAGAATACACTTTCTTGTCGACGTTTCTATTATGCGCGGATGTTTATAACGATATCATCGCGTAGGATTATATAGCTAATGAATTTCTCGCGCTCGAATACGGGTCAACCGTTGGGGAAGTAACAAAGTTGTAAATCTTGGTTTATCGACTCGTTAACTTCCTACGTAGTTAGTTTCCCGTGAGGGAGAGGTGTGTTTCATCACACTTGAATAAACAGGCTTATCACAGAGTAATCGATACAAATATTTGAATGGTTATCGTGCGAACTTCATGGTCTTTTCATCACTTTCAATAAATCGGTAGTCGACGACTGCAGAAATTCAATTTTTTACACGATATAAATTTGTTATGCAATACTGATGCATGCATCTTTGAAATCTGCAATATGTTGCAACGAAAATTAATTGCAAATTTGTTTATATATGGTGTTTCATTTATGTCAGACAAATTGCTGCAAAAGGTTAATATTTTATAAGTTAAACGAATTTTAATTAAATCTTGTTGAAATTTTCCGTAGAAGCAAATTGGAAATATTCATGATTTTGATAATAATTATTATACAGTATGTTTTATAAAATTATTAATATTTTGCATTATTAATATGTAGTTGCATGTTGTGAGCTATACACATATATATAAATATATATAACACTAGAGATTTGAATAATTTGTAGAATTCGAATAATTTGAATATTTAAATATTTCGACGTAACGAATGTAACTGGAATAATTGCGTGAATCCGTTATTAGCTAATAATATTCATCTCTCGGAGATCGTGCTCTGCGAACAAATTCTGATCCTTGATCTTTGACTATCTTGATCACGTTTGTTTCTTGCGTGATTGATTTATGCAATACCAGCTAAGTCTCTTGAACACTCGTGACGCTGTCGTATATTTCTTACAAGGATAATAAATTGCGCGACTGCTTCCTATCAAGGATAATAAGCCACGTTAAGTAACTCCCGACTTATTAGAACCTTGATCTTCTTTATATTTATATAAAAAAATATAGGCCATTAGATTCTTTTATATAATTTGCAATGTGAAAATATTAATATACGCGTCATCAATAAAGTTGAATTTTGATTGAATTCTTAAATAAGTAATTTATTATTGAGTTGAGAACTACATCGCATAAACAATTTGCGTTTTATTGTACGCGTGCATTTATAAACAAAGATACTTGAAAACGTAAAATGTAAAATATAATCAAAAGAGTAATAATTATCAAAGTATCGTGAATAAATAAATAAATAAATAAATAAATAATTAATAATTAATAATTAATTAATAATTAACAATTAATAATAATTTTATTATTAAAAACTTATACTATTTTACTTTTTTACTTAAAAACTTTGAGCATTATATCATTTCTATAATATTTTCTATATCTTCGTGTCTTGTAATTATCAGTCCATTATTGCGTTCCCAATCTTTATTTATTAACTTACGGATTACGCAACAATAAAGTGGAGCATGACCAATGTATATTTGCCGCGTTATAATTGCAAAGAGATAGTACGACCATCAAATAAGCCCGAGAAAGTAGCCAATGCTGCTTCGTGTTTCCATTGATTATCGTGACGATCATCGGGATCAATTCGAAACTGGAGATTTCTCAACCAGTGTATTCTGTTGCGCTAATCACGATCATACGCGTCATATAACGTTTGGACGGACTGCTCCATTTCGAAATGAAACGACGTCATTAAGAAGTCACGCGCAACCTAGATCCTGAAGAGGATCTCTCCTTTGCTGAAATATTATTTTACCTATCCACTCCGATATCGAGTTATTCTTTGAAAACTCGTTTCACTCCGATAAACACATATCGTGTATTCCCTCTGAAAAACTCGTTTCGCTCCGATAAATATCGATGTAAAATGGATTGCAAAACGTGAATGGGGATTCATGGACGATCCCTTCGAAAATTCTCTCCGGGCTATTTAAGTAGAAAAATTATTTTAGTTCTTCATATTTGTCGATAAAAATAAAATGCGGAATAAAAAAGAAATCGCCAATAATAGAATTAAATAAAATGAACTTCCTCTGTATATCGTAGGGAAGTTAAAAAAATATAAACAAACGCGAAAAGTCTTTTTGACGTTTACATTGTTTTGCTCTTTAAATTTAAATGTTATGAAATAATACGGTTGTCACGTAGGTTTCTCTTAATGCATTTACTGTCCTGCACCGCACACATATGATATGTAAATTAGAGAGAATAGTACAAACTTGACGAATAAAAAAATTAAATTTTTCTTACATTCTATTAATATAAGTTATGTATATTTAGTATCATATAAAATTTCCATTTATGAGGACGAAAGCTTTGGATAAGCTTTAAAAGCTCGAAGGTATAACGCCCGTGAATACGATCCACGAATACGACGTATGCTGCACACGGCATACGCAAATTTTATTTCATGATTATTGCGGATTCAGGGATTCTCCTCTTCTTGCACTATCCGTGCTCGTAATCGCAAACAGCGCTCGTCGCAAATAAACCGTCGTGTCAATAAACCCCGGGCACTTTTACGCTCTCGTTCTGTCTCGGGTATCCCGCGACACTCCGGTACTTTCATTCGCACGCGAATAAAACGAATAGGAGGATCCGCCGCGAGCGTTACGCGAGTCCTCTATACGGTCATCGGGCGTGCATGCGAACGCCATCGCATGCAATCCTGATAAGAGCCGCCTTCGTGGCGCCAGGATTCCCGCGGACGTAGAATTATCCCTCGACTGCGTCCTGGGAGACCCAACCGAGTAGTTTTCCGAGTCAAGCGGATACGCGCAATTGAGACGACACGACCGCGACGCGTCGTCGCACGCTGGTCGGGGAAATCGAGAGTAATTTCAAGTCGCTTTCTTCCGTGGCTCTCCGCGTGGGACAACGATCCCGGCGACAGATTAGCGTACACCGTCCTCCGACGGTGTCGGTCGTCGCGTTCCCATTCTGCCACTCGCATGCAATTCTGCGGACAGACGGCGAGGCGTTCGGCGAGATTGCCGCCGGTATGAGCCTCTTCTACTACGAGCGAACTAAACGTCCGGGATGAATGGCGAGCGAGAGATTCATTTGCCTTTCGCGCGGCGCGTCGCAGACAATGGTCGTAGCCAATTGTTCGCGCGGAGATCCCCTTGCTCGATTCAGCCGCCTTCGTCGCTAAACCGCCGCGAGCCGGCTCGATAGAAACGATCTTTTCTCTCTATCCGAATAATATTAATCTCAGATCCTCGTAAAATTCGGCGAGCTCGTAAAAATCTTTCTTTTAGTGGAACTCTAAATTTTATACAGTCGCTTGGTTCAACTGCGCAACTTAATTGCTGCGTCGACGTTTCATGCGCTGCATGAAACTTGTTATCTAACACGTAAGTTTATCTTTCAAAGTGACACATGATATATCAAAGAGATAATTACAGCTCTATTTCCGTCGTCATTATCTGTGAACCAGTGACTTACCTCGGTTATTGATCAATTTCACAATCTTGAGAGTCACGCTTCTTATAATTCAACGGATTCACTGATACTTTTAACGATAACCCGGTACATCCTAGAGAACCAGATGCAATAAAAGAAAAAGTGTACTTAATCTATCCGCTTTCTCTACACGTGTCGGAAATCGTGCGGGATCGCCTCGCCGTGTAGAAATGTCAGATCGGAGCACGTGCTACGTGCCGTGCCCGATGTACGAGTGATTTCAAGACGCCTTGGCGTACGTCTCATTCATGAAAGGCCATCACGTAATCGAGCGTAATTTCGCTGCTGTTTACATGGTTGCATTTATTTCCGACAGAAGGAAATGTTATGTTAACGCGGAAATGTTATACTAATCGTCGATCAGTAGATGTAAGCCTGTTGTGCAAACATTCATTATTGGATTTATACATTGCAACATTTTACAGGATTTTAACATCGTCTTCGCGCATCTTCGTCGAGCGATTTCAGCTTCTATCCCGAGAGAGATCCTCTCACGCGATACCAATACGGTCGAGAATTGAAAAACGCCACCGTTATGCTGTGCTTTTTACTTGATCGGTAGACACGGTTCGCTAATACGGTCGCCATTATGGCTAAACAAAAATCTCGTGAAAATAGCGCGAGACGGATTAGCGGACAAATCGCTTGTTCCGACTCGCAATTTCAGTGCTGAAACACGGGTTTGTCCGGCGTGTATCGCCGCAGAGTCTCCGGCATGTAACTGTAAATTAAGGCAAATGTGTGTAAAATATACGAAACTTGTTTCGCCGCTTAAAAGGCGTCGCATGCGCGATATGTGCATAAATCCAGAAGACGCTGTTTATATATGAAGGCGCGCGCCGGTCGTGATATGCCACGGATCCAATCGGTCGCTGCTGGACTCTCTTCTCTTCTTCTCTCGGCCGCGTCCCGCGATCGAGTCCAGATTTCGTATTCGCGCGTAAAAGGCAGACGATAAATAAGGGGATTTATGACGGGGGGGGGGGGGAAGGGTCTTCGTAAGCCGTGAAATTCCGCATGATGAAACTGTAATATCGCTCCACGATTTTCGTACCACCGTCTCCCGCCGTATTTACTCGTCCAGGATGGAATGCACGGCGCGATTTGACGTGATCGGTATTTCGAACGTAATCGACCGCGTTATCTGGGGCAGATCGGTCGTCAATCTATGGCTCGTTCGCGCGAAATTGAGAGGCGGATGTGATACGTAAAGGGTAGGTCTGTGGGAAACAATTTTTCGTATTTTGTTAAATTTATGGGCCGGTTTTTCCAACTTCTTGATAAGCTAACTAATAGTCACATTATACGTTTCAATTTGTCTAATTTGAAGATAAAACAAAGATGTATGATTTAACTATTAGTTAGCTCACTAAGAACACTGAAAAAAGATTGGTTACAATAATCCAGTCTTGATAAAAGTTACCAACAATCTTGGTGAATTAGTTTCAATTAAACATAGGACATAGGTTATTTTGACAAAATAATGTTATTAAAAATTAAATGTTTATAACTCTTATCAAATGTTTCGTTATTATTATATTTGGTAATAATAACTAAATATTTCAAAAATTGAATTACTAAATACATCTTATAAGTTTACTTAGAATTTTTTTTCAGTGAAGTTGGAAAAACCGTCCCGAAAAAATAATCATAGGTAGAAAATTAAATCTCTTTAAACAATTGTTTATTTAAATAGTTCATTAATATCCAGAATAACATAAAATATTTCAATGCGCCTTAGTTCAATACTTATATCGTTAAAATAAACGTAATTAATTGCATAACTGCACGACAACTACAAAAAGGTTCGACGTAACGCGAGATTCCGTTCCGAGTGTTACGCGTAAAATTGATATCGCACGGCGATATCGATGGGATATTTGCGTCCTTCGTGAGCCATGAGTGCGCGGCGGTGGAATGCAGGTCGAATCGAGTAATTCCGCGTTTACGATCGGCGTAATCGCGTCGTCGAGTTTCCCGACGTCGCCGGATGCTGTACGCGGAGACGTTTCCCCTCTCCTCCGCTGTACGTGATCTGCATATTCGCCCGTGCAGCTACCTCTCGTTGCTTGTTACCTTTACGGAACGCGCGCGTGTATGTACGCCGACGACGGTGGAGCGAGGCGTATTGTGCAGGCGTGTAATAATTCACGTGGAGTTACGTACGTGGAGCGGAGTTGCCCGTCATGGTGACAGACATCGAAATGATCGCGCGCGCGTTCTGCGGCAGCCGAGGCATGAGGCGAAAGCTCTATTTTCTCGCCTCGCCGTGCACACGTGTGCACGGTAAGAATTAACGCTTGTTTACACGACGTGCGCGCGATATCAACGCGCGCGTCGAAAGCGCCCGGCGATCCCGCGGGACATTAACGATGCATGCGCGTGGGAGGAAAAATCGATGAAAAATCAGGTTAACGTTTATATAGAACGCGTTTCCCAGGGGAGGAAAGCGGCGTAGCATTACATTTGAATATAATGTCGCGCCGCGAAATCAATACTCTTATTGGATTCCGGGAAATATGGCGAGGAATATCAATCCGTGAATTATGTAATTAATCACTGCGTTTAATGGACATTAATCATTTACATGTAAATTAATCATGAAATAATAATTAATGGCCTGGCACATTACAAATGTAGCTGTATCGATTTTGACCCGAACGGCCACACTTTCACGCGGCGCACGCATTCGTCTCCTCGTGTTTAACCTGCGATTGAATTACCTACATTGTAGCCGAGCGCGGGATTTCCAATAAACCGTTCACGACGGTCGCCAGGCGAGGGCCTGAATTTATTTGAAATTGTAACAAGGCAGCGCGAAATTTTACATAAAACAGCCATTAAACGGCGCCCATACCTTCGCCCACTAGAGCTTGTCACATTAATTAATACACCGACGAATTATTAAACGCGTTATTTTCGCCGTGTCGACACGGCGAAATTACAGGGAGATAATCAAATGTACACAAAGTGGAATAACGTTTATATCTCATTATAAGCACATTTACGATCTTTAACGTAGAAGATAAAGAAATAATGATTCGATACGACACTTTCGAAAAATGAAAATTTGTCAATGCGTTTTATTTTTTTTTTTTTTTGAACTCTCAACATTTTCAACAATCGTTGAAGCTTCAATTTACACTTTTGCGATAATCGAGTCTCATTGTTGGATCAATGGGGAATGTCTCGTGGGCCCGCTCGTATATGCACGTGCGTGCATGTTACGCGGTCGTATGCATTAGCCACGGATGCACACATCTACATTTCGTCAATTCAGTTACACGAACAAAAAGCCGGCAGCCGGGATTAATACCGGGATTATATTACATCCAGAATAAAATTCGCGGGAGATTAAATCCGTAGGGAATATCGCGGCTGCATGCGCGTTTCTAGAGCTTTGCGCGTTACGGGAAAGAAGTTTGCGGATGATGTAGCGGATTTTCATTAGCCACCGGGGGTATAGCCGGCGTCTGAAAGTAAAGCAAGCTCTCGGCCGCCCCATCGTTTTTCCATAATGAGTCCGCGCGATATAATAAAAGTTCCTTCCTCAAATGGATTGTGTATATGAGCCTCGTGGACAGGGGGCAACTAATTTACCTCGCGGGAGATGCCGCGCGGTTTCCGGTAATGCAAAAGCCAATTGCGTAATTCATAATAGCGCGTGATTCGTGTGACAGCGTAATGGAACGGCGCAACGAACCGGCAACGTAACGAGATTAATTCCTCGTCGCTCGGTTTCGGCCCGGCGAATTGATTCCTGGAGAGTCCGGGAGTCCTTAGCGTCGAGTTGTGTTAGTCGAGAAAAGAAAATTCGACACGATTCGTTATAGAATAGTTACGCTCTCATTGTAATCAGCTTTGATTCGCGTTATGCACGGTGAATCGGGATATTTTACAAGAATTTGAAGGGGATTGGCGAGGAAATCCTTGCACAATCTCGGTGGGCGGTGAGAGAGAATATTTCTGTATTAAATTCTCTCTCTTTCTCTCACGTTCTCTCTCTTTCCTTCCTCGTGGGTGTCGGAGTTTCTGCGGGCGGTATTAATATCGCGGATATTCGTCCATATAGCTTGGCAACCGAGAGATAGGGGGAACAAAGAGATGCCTTCTCACGCATTCCAGATTTTGATGTATGAATACGTGCCCTTTATGTACTTCAAGTACGCGGCTTTATCTTGCCTTCACTCAATCTTAAAGTCTTCCGCGCGGATGATTCGAGGAATGATTGCACGAATAAATTATCTATATCTTTATGTCAACCGTAACATATCTTTAAGGCTGAAATTTAAAAATTCGCGAAGCTTTTTGTAAAAAAGTTTTAAGGGGAAAAGGTTGAAAGGCCGCGGAAACTTGTAACCGAATCTGTTACAGATATTGACAATATCCTGTACAAATGCATAATAATCTCATTAATGTCCTTTCAAACTTGTTATAATTAATAACTTCACTCGTACAATTTTTAACGACGCCAATTAGTGTTTCGTCGATTGAATTTACTTAAAAATTATCTGAAAGCAGAGTGCCATTTCACTGTACTAATGAAGTACAGCGAAATTACGAAGCGATCTCATAGATCATACTTTCACGGTTCTAATTGAATAAGTTAACGTACCGAAAGTAAGCAGCGAGCGACGATAGACGATCGATAATTCGTCGCCAATTATAAATAGCGGGCAATTTTGTAGCAAAGCAGCTTGAATAACGCGCGACTTGATTGCTGATTGTCGTGTGCGAAACGATCGACCTACTCGACTCGATTTATTTTCGACAATGCCGACCGACAGCGGCGACTCGATTCGCGACACAAAGAGACGGGAGGAACTCGTTAGACAGCGTTTGTTAGGCGAGAGAGCATTCAACTTGGCGGATGAGAGAACTCGAAGAACCGTCTATGTAAGAGTGCGATAGAACTTTCCGCGTGAAAACTTCGCCGAGGAAAGACGAAAGAGACGCAAATCCGACGGGTCTTATGAAGCATTCAAACTCGCGTAACTTATGTGAACCTCTTCTGTCGAGAAATTTTTTTTCTCTCTCAACTAGGACTGCTTGCCCCATATTAGCTCTTTCGTAATTACCAATCTTTTTTTTCCAGCTTTCTCCTTCGTGTACAAATTAAATGCAATTGTATGTAATTTTAATTAGATGATTGGAAAATATTGATGAAATTTTCCAGGTAGAGAATAAAGGCCAATTCGAGTAGCGCGAAATCTGCAGATAGACGATTCTCAGAGACTGACGATTGGGAATCCCTCCCATCGCGTAACTCTGGATATCGCGAGAGTTGCAGTTTGCATACGAAGGAGATAAGGTATATGTAGGTAGATAGATAGGTAGTCTCTCTATATCTCGGGGAATGTGCGCGCTATCAATTCAGGGCTGATGATTCGCTTCCTCCCACGCAGCCTCTTAGTCACTCGACGCAGCTGCCGAATAACAAACAGATGCCACTCTACAAAAATTCACTTCCGCCATCTTGTCGCATGCATACGCCGACGTGATGCATATTGAGTGCCATTGCGTGCTTCACGCACGGTCGCGTGTTATTCCTCACGCTGTTTTGCGATTAAAAAATAAAAACCACGCTTGACAAACAAAGTTTCCATCCGCGGCGTAAAAACCGCCGTGATTGTCTGACTTTATTTATTGTATTTTTGTATTTACTGGCGGTGGACACGCACTCGCGCGCGAAATTTCTCTTTATTATATAATGAAACATATTAATACATAGGTATGTATATAAAGCTATCTGTGTCAAATTATGTAAACATAACCAGTAAGACATGAAAAATAATTTGCTAATTTTTTCTGTTTTGTTTTAAAAAATTTTTTGTTTCACTTTTTAAAAAATTACGAGAGGCTCAATAGCCCAATATTAAGTAAGTTTTTAAAAAAAGTGAAGCAAAAATTAACAAGTAATTTTCATGTCTTACTGGTTACTCTCGCAATACGAAATGAGCCAAGAGAGAAAACAAATCAGCATCGCGGAAAAGAGGCAACAATACTTCGAGATTTTCAAGTATTGACTTAACACGCCTTTTTTAAGAGTGGATATCGAATTCTAAAGTCTACAAAGATACGATTCACATAGATGCATATGTACGTTAAAGCCAGAACTCGAAATCCATCAACACCCGATTAAACTAATGAAAATTAATTCTAACAAAACCCTTTTGTCCCAATATTAGTTTTAATTAATTAAATCTGCAAATTAACTAAGTACTAAATTCTCGCTTGAACTGGTTGAAACTGGTTTAGTATTAATGAAAGGGCTTTGTTAGAAGTAATTTCAACTAATTAAATCGAGTGCTAACGATTCTTCGAATGTTTAATTGTCAAATATGTAAATAAAAAAAAGTTTATTTAATGGAATTGATGTGTTTGAGATAACTTGCCACTGTCGCCGCCTGCGATAAATTCGTCATTCTTAACGAACGCGGCGGGTCGTTATATTCCACCCACGTGTTCTCGACTCACTCACATCGTTAGTCATCCTTATTGGTGCACGTCAGTTACGAGCCATTAGCAGACATTAATCGTTGGGGAGCAGCAAAGCGCGTTCGAATAAATGCATAACTATCTGTAACATGTGTCGCAATTTCAAGATCATTCGGCGATATCACGCGGACATTCTAAATTCCGTATACGTTGAGAAATTGCGACAGCCGTGCTTTATTTGCGACGGCGCGGATTGTAAATCCGCGATTAAACCAGGCTTGCTCCGCGAATATCGATGCGATTCGAAAATAAGTACACACTCATATTGTTGATGCAAGCGATTTCCTTTATTTGCGAAATACTTTGCTTCCTCGCGAGCACGCTCGTTTGATTTTATTGCACGACGCGACTTGCTCGAAAGGAAATTTACCGATGTCCGAGTAAACGAGAAATACGCGAATGAACGATAATTATCGCAAGCGAGACGGGTTGCACTGAATGATTAATTATCGATTGACGTCAGAGGGTTATGTAACTGGGAGCGTCGTAATATCTGTTGACACTGCTCTAGCAGTAAGCTCGCATACATTTTGAAACACGTGTAGCCTTTGAAATAACGTTAAAGGTGTTCTTCGCGGAATAAAATAGATCGTGAAAAATTTTCCGAAAGACTTTAGATTTTGGATTAAAAAAAATTTAGATATGTAATTTTTATATTTTTATATATTTAAAAAATAAAAAATGAACAGTGACATTTATCACTTTTGTTTGTTATAGGACAATGTAATGATGGACAATGGAAAGATAATATCGCGATGTGCTATGTAAATGGCAGCAAGGTCTCACGAAGTTTTTTCACGGTCTCTAGGAATTACGTCGATTAGAGAAAACGTTTTTAGTTTGCTCATGTCAGAAGTCATGCGAAGCGCGACTCTTTGTGTCGCGGGACTCGAGGAAGAAATCTTTTGAGTAACCTTCCGAGTGCCAGTAAATGGCAGCGAGGTCCTTAGCGATATTTGCAAGTCTCGTCCGGGCACTTTACGGCAACAATTACGGAAGATTCTCTCGCGCCACTACAGCGACATCCTTTCCGTGCGAAAAAAACCGCCTTAAAATACTGAGACCGTAGCGCTCTAACAAAGATCTGGGAAGAATGATTACTTGTAGGCTGAAAGTGACGCGTGCTGCAATCACGCAACAATGAGTTGTGGTTATTGTCGCCTTAAATTGAAATAATGATATGCATCTAGACTCGTAGTTACATAAAATTTGTAGTTTTTGTAGATCTGTAAGCAAAAATTGAAATCGAAAATTGAAAATGAAATAAATGAAATAAATATATTTTTTTAAAATAAAATTTAGAATTATATATATATGTATGTATAATATTTAAAAAATGCTAAAGAATTATGTATATATAAATTACATAAAACATAGAAATCAAAGTCGAGCATTATATACAGATTTACGTATATAAAACTTAATCAATTTATAATGTATTATAACTTAACACAAGTTATAAATAATTTTCCAAAGTTCTATCAGCACAAGCAAGAGCGCTCGTAAAACAAACTTTGCCTCGCTGATGAAGAAAGAATATTCGACGACGTAGATTGGTCCTAGAGACTCTCCGAGAGACGTGCCCGTTCATATTTTTATGACGCACCTCGCCGATCTCCGGCGAGCCGTGCGAACGGGAAACAAGGAGTCGTTTGTTCCCAGAAAGTCTGATGTCACGTCTCACCTTCCGCCGAGTTCCGAGCTGAGGTCGATACCTAAGCTGCGCAGGAATACCTGCACGGATGATGACATAATGACGCCGCGTCAGCCAGCGCAATTTATTTCCCGCTGGAATACGCAGACTCGATTATTGGCGGGCGCGCGATGGTAAACTCGATGAAAACAATCGAGGAGAAGGAATTTAATTGACGTAACGCGGACGATAGCATCGCGCTGCATCAGCGAGTTTTTCGTGCGTTACATCCCGCGTTACATTGTACACATTCCAATTAGCAGGCACGCAAAGCGTAATTTTTACATGCGAAAAATAACCAGTCACGAGAATCGTAGAGACTCGCAAGTGATCATGCATTGGCTGAATGTTCTTTCATTTTACATTTACGCGGAATATTGACATTAACGCTGGGACTGATTGACTTTATTGGAGCCACTTGCTTCCTTATCAAAATTAACTAATTTAATTAACTAAATTAATGAATTAAGTTTTCATCAGTCGAGCTTATTTATCTACATTATACGCACTTTACATTATCTTCTTTATCTACGTACTATACGCACAGAAAAATATATACTTGTTCTAGGTATTTGTTACATATCCGCAAATCTGTCATAAAGTCATCATGAGCATCACAGTTACTGAAAACATATTCTAGACTTGTAACGAGTATATCAAACTATTGTTAAGAAAATATTCTTTGCTGAAAAAAAGCTATTACTTAACCAAAATAAAATAAAATAAGTAATTGCTTTTTTCGTCTGTAGAATATTTTTCTGTGTGTACATTAGAATTAGATCCGGAGGGGGATAACGAACGTTTCATCCGAATCGATGATGTAACTTATTTTTAAATGACATAATCACAGGCAGTAATTATACCTTTACTCTATAATAGTCTTCAGTTGATTTATTTGAAGAGGTATCGGGATCAGTGGGCGATCAGCGAGAGCGGTAGTGCTTCCAGAGAACAGTTCCGCTGTAAAAACTCGCGTTCGTGACCGGGCACATGGGAGACCTTTAAAGCGAGACAGTGTCGGACGACCCCGAGAACTTGCCGATTAGTTCCAGCGTTAAAACAGGTTATCGTTGGCGAAGAGAGACCGAGGATGTCGGACCTTGCCTGCCGGAGGTTGCCGCCGCGCATGACGTCATCCTTTCGTACACGACGAGATTCTTGCTCACGGTCGTCCACGGGGTCTCGCCTAACGTTAATAACCCCGAAGATACCGGGAATTCGAGAAATAAGCTATCGAGTTGTTATTTCAATGTTAAGTTAATAATATGTGAAATATCCCGTACATCTTTTTTTTATACTTTAAACCTCCGATTTGAAGTCTCACTTGTCGAATCGACTTTACTTATAAATTACTTGTGAATATTATTAATTAATATCGTTAGCTAAATTCGACTGATTCGGACTTTGATGAATTATGTTGTAACGATCATCTACGTTGCTAACTCGAGTCCCCGCTGACGACATTTCTGATTTCGTATCCGTCAAGGTCGCGATTTATGCGCTCACTTAAATCTCGATGACTAATCGTTGAGGAAAAAGACGCTCGCATGAGGCAATAATCAATCCGTACGACCGAGTGAGGATGAATAATTACAGCCAAACGCTGTGGCAAATGCATCGTGCAGACGCGTTCGTCCGAATGCAAGCTGGGTTGCGCAGTTTAACCACCCTGAAACACGAGCCGTTGGACAGGACGATCACGTTCAACGAACGTGGCTTATCACCCTCTGAGAAAGGATAAATAACACGTGCGTGCGCCGAAGTTTGCCATACGCCGCTGGCTGGGCTGCTTCTGGCCGTGCAGAATCGGAGTCGCGGTAATGGAAGTTTCGTAGATGATATTAGCGTTAAAATTAGTTTGCTAATTCTAAAAATTATTCCCATCGAAATTTTAATACCGGCTAGTGATTTTAATATGAAAATTTAAATCGTGGCAAAATTGCTTTAACCGGATGAAAACGCGGTATCTCGCAATTGCGTCTTATTACTTCAATAATTTCTTCATTAATACGACGACCTCCTTATTGTTTCCTTTCTCTCAACTTTTAATCGAGTTTTCAAAAATAACAAGTACACTTTGAGAGGCACGGCGGTTTAGATTTAATCTAACACTAAGAGGAGAATGAATACTCGCTGCTAGCCAATCTCATTTAATGGCGATTCAGAATCGTGCGAAAGTCGAGGTTACAGGCCGAATAACCCGTAGACTTCCATTTAGTCCTTGACGGAGATGAATATTAGAATCACGCGCGGCCCGTCGTTTAATGCGAGCCGGGAGTTGACGTGACGAGGCCGCCGCGAACTTTATCTATCCGCGCACGTTCGGAGCGAATCGTTCCTACCATCTACTCGGCATTACGTTTACTACAGTTATTATTTCCACCAGAGTCTCGGTTTGTTTCGAGAGTGATTTTCGTCGACTCGCTAGAGCTCTCGGGAGAGACGGGCGCGTAATTGGAGTAGGACTGCGCAAATTCCCACGTCAACCGTTTTTCAGCGCGTATCTATCGCGCGCGGGTAATCGTTGAGAAAAAGCGGCGGGTAACGCCGCCGCAGAGAGAAAGACGGGAATCGGATGCATCAGCAATAAATCGCGCGAAGATGAACTCGATTACGAGGAACTTTATGGTCGCGTTATATTCCGGTCGTTTCCAGTAACGAGACAGAAGGAGAAATTCATCGTAGGGTGCCCGCGCGCGCACCGCGGGACGTTCTCGGCAGATAAGAATCGCGCGTATCTCTGCCTCGGGACTCGGTAATGGCTCGCGATAAAAAAAAATACGGGAACAGTTATCATAAACTTTACGAGCGATCTTAAGTGAGCGAGATAGCCACCTTAATCGCCGACGAACAAAACAGATTCGCGTAATTGTATGGAGCCTTGGAATATTTTTGTCAGGTGCGAGCAACTTTGTAGGATCTTCAATAAAAACTCGACTGGACTGCGTCGTTTGACGAACCGGATTTGCGTAATTGTTTTATTCATTACTCGCAATCTCAAGCTGATAAAGTAGCGTGTGAGTTAGGTTATACACTGTAATTAAAATATTAATTAATATCTCAAGAATAAATTTAATTAAAAGTTGAGAAAACTTAAAAAATAAGAAGATTTATGATTACATTATATGTTGTCCACATTATTTATATTATGATAAATTAAGTAGTACATCGATATAAATTTATATTTAAGATGGATATAAAACTATCATGTAGGAATTCTCTGCAATTACAAGTCTAAAAAATAATAGTAAATTGTAAGCCGTGTAATAAAGAGGAAATGTAAAGTAAAAAAGGCAGTTGTGACGCCAGTAAAAAGATTGCGAAGAAAAAAATGCAAAAGCGCCGCAGCCAGTTGCGCCGCACACAAGCCCGACGCGCGATGCACTCGTGTCTGTGACGCAAGTGCATCCAGCATCATCTGCTCCCATGCGGTTAACCCAACCGGATATGGCACAGACCCCCAGAGGTTAAGAGACATTAATGGGCTAATAGGGACGCTAATGATTCATTAGCCGGTACGTTAATGTCAACTAACTTTCCGCGACAGTCGTCAACCGCAGTATCAACATCCGATACAACCGAGAGAGGTCGAAGACCTCGTCTTCTATTTTCGGACGCGTTATCAAATGAAGAATCGTCGGGACGGGAAACTGCCAATGGAATGAAATTTTAATTTCTCCTCCTAATTGGTACGCGATTTTCCACGGATCGCCGAGACGTTTCGTTAATAATACGATGATTCATTCCTACGAATGTCCCTGCGTTTCTTTATCGCACGATTTTTCATTTTACTCGCGGACGACACTCGTGCGTGTCCGCGGAAAAGGCTTTAATGCCCACGTCGTGCCTGCGCACATTAACGGCATGATATTTATCAAGAAGCGCGTTTCTTGCGGAGTTGCTTGCGCTTGCAACCGGTCGGGCCGCAATTTGCAGATCCAGCCTTGTTCGAGCCCGAGCCTTCCCACTCGATCTTCCTGTTTCGCGAAGGAGGTTTCAGGGTCTTGACACTTGACACGTTACCTAAAAGGAACGGGGACCTCCGTCGCGGCAGGAGACAGGAAAACCGCTGCGCCGTTGCGTTTTCTTTTTTCCGTGACCGCGCAGTGAATTTTTATCAATACATAAATGCCTTGATGAATACATTGTACGCGCCTCTGCCATACGTGCCGATTGTATCTGCCTCGTAAAAGCTTACGAATGTCTTTAGCTATTATTCGTTTCCTGGATGTGTCACGTTTAACCTTCGTGCGCTTTTATTTCGATTGTAACAGATGTTGCTGTGGGCAGAAACGCGATGTTGCGATCGGGAAAGATCACTCGTTAACATTAACTTTAATCCTTGGCATTTGCCTGGAATCACATATCCGCCGCCGTTGAGCGTATTAACCGGGATCACCGGCAAATGCAATTATCCTTAAACACGATCCTGCGACTCATAATTATCCCTAACTAGTAATTGAATAAAAATGAGCAGCTTTAAATTGCGTCATTTAAATAAAAATTGGATCGCATTTAAAGCGTAATGACTAAGATACAAGCGCTTATTTTCTCAGAAAGTGTTGTAATTATATAGAATTTAAACAATACTAAGATTTTTGGTTATCGAACGGAATCTCAAACTTGATAATAATTTTTGTAATAAAACAAAAAAAATTAATATTAAGTATAAAATCTTACAAATCTTCTAATCGCAAATGTTAATATGTATTTATTTTATAATAGAGAAAATTATATAAATTACATAAATTATTGCTATTAAATGTATGATCGCTTAAAGCATCATCTTACTTTCTAAAGCATTATAATAATGTCTGAACTCAATTAAAGGTTCGCTCTGTCGATTCGAGCTATATCGCTCTTCGGCTCGTCGACACACTTTGAATTTCGACACTCTATCGACACGCTTCGAATTCTCGTCGCGCCATTATCTTTTGTTCACCGTATACGGCGCATACCACGCGCGCCGCAGAACGAACGTTTGATACATCGAGACGTGAATGTATAACTTTCGCGACGTCTGATCGAAAAATGGCCGTGCTGATATTCGTAAAAACCATCGACGCGAAGCGAGATACGCGGGAAACACGTGGAGAGACGCGTGATCCGCTCGTAAAAAATTCCATTACGGCACATAGTCGGCTCCCAGGCATGTCCCGTCAATTTGTTTGTAGAACGGGGAAAGAAAATACCTCTTATTTTCATGCACGTCCATTGGCAGAGCGCTCGGCACGATTTATTTTTACGTTTCTCTAGCTGCCTAAAAATTGCGTACGCAACAAAAATCAACAGAACAGGGCTGTATATTGACTTTATATAAATAAAATATTCATTTTACATTGCACAACCTAATCTGTAAAATTTTTACAGAAATAACGACGTGCAAAACTTTGTGTCCATACATATAGAAAAATAATTTGTTTTTAAATTATATCAAATAATTAAACGTGCAAAATTCCATTTTACATTTCCATGCTGAATTGAACCAAAAAGCCGCGTTGAAATCGATATTTGCCGATTCGGTCGGCTCGTTAATAGCCGGCCCTTAAATTCTCGTTTCCATTTGGTCGAAAGTCCACTCTGTAAACCGAACTTCGTTACGGGAGCGCGCTTATCCGATTCAAATGATGGCGACCTAATTATTCTGGTACTACGTGGCAATTTTTTTCTTCCTTCCTCTGCCCGAGCTCTGTCGACATGCTTCGACCACCAGCGTGACTTTCAAAAAATGAGAACGGAGTGCCATCTCGTCTCTTTCTCGTGTCTGGGAAAAAGTCATCTCTTTGAAGTTCCACGGAAAGTGGAACTCGGTAGATCTTCTGTCGCGGAATGGAAGACATGCTTTCTCGGATGCCGAGGACAGTGCGGCTGACTACCTGCCATTGTACGAAATGAGACGCGAAACAAGTTGGGAGCTTTTAGCAGGGTGCCGTGAGCCGTCCGAGGTAGGATCGCAGGGAATTCAGTAACTTCGTTTTAGCCACCTAGTTTCTCTTGCGCCACGATAAAGAACGGTCAGCGAAAACGGGGGCGCAGATCCCATTAGATATCCGAATACAATTACAATTTCTAATGTTTTGTCCCACAAATTTATACACTCGCTACCCAATTAGCCTGAAATGTTTGCCACTCACTCAAATGCGGATCGAGAGAGCGACGGCCGGAACTCGCGCGCTACATTCGCTACAAATTAACAGCATCATTTGCAACTTGCGTGCACATAATTGTCACTGTCACGGATCACGCATGCCGGAACATTATTCCGTCAAGCGAGCTCTCAGGACAGATCGGGTATCCCGAATTTCACCTGCCGAGATAAGAATGTGGAGCAGCGTGCCCGGGATGAGTGGGAGTAAACCTGTTTTCGTTTCGTCTGACCGCGTCGTGAAAGAATGTCTCTCCGCGATAGCATTAAGCTGTATGGGAAACCATGGACCATGAATCCCACCCTGTCACGGCTGAAAAATGCGGAGAACACCGAGAATTATCCCGGTATCCCGCGGCGGTGACGTTGATCGCGTTCTAAACTAGAACGCAGAAAACTCGGGCGCGCTTACCATTCGCCTAATCCCATGATTAATAACCGTGTGCCGCGGGAGGCGGTAACCGTCCGGATTTTTCAATTTTGCCATACCGTTAGGCGGTCGTCCCGATTTTGCGATACATCGACACATACCTCTCGCGCGAGCGAGGCAGTAAATTAGCGCTCTGACACACGTATCCCATTTCGCTAAATTTATCTCCAAGTTATTAGAACCGACGCTACCTATAAAATCGTCTATATAATTTCTGTTAACGTAAATGTTTACGTTTGCTGGCGTCTTATCGTGCGATTTCATCGTGACTAACTTGCACTAAAAGTCCGGATTATCTAATTTCAGAGATTCGCTTTCCTTCGTGTATACCTTGCCTGCGGTATAAACGGACAGGGTAAACTTAGTTAACTGGGTTCAGGCTTGCCTGTCTTATTGTTAGAGTAACGGGCTTTGGTACAGCCGCACCTGCTTATCTGTAGACATGGATTAGCGTGACACCGCTGCTAGAGATCCCGAATAAATAATGCGTATACGCAACGTCAGGGCACAAGTTAATCCTCTCAGCGTTTTTCCTTTCAATAATCACTTTGCGTCGCGACTCTTCCACGTTTCGTGTCCATGCACCGTCGTGCGGGAGAAGCGGTCGTTCTCGTTCAGGTCGAAATCGATATTCATTAATTTCGTTTATCGGACTGCGCAAATCTACCACGAAGCATCGCCTCGAAAACCGGTTCAATTTCGCGCCGGTTAATCACGCGCGGTGCGTATAGCGCGCGTCTCGGCTTTACTCGTACGATTATTCTTCGGCGGTCCACGGAGTGGATCCACCGTCTGGGAGAAGGAGAGAAATAAGAAGCGTGTGTGGCAGGCCGCTCTCGAAGAGAAGGAAATTTGAGAGAAATTCCAGGCGAGAAATGCATTCACGCGCCGAGCGTTTCTACACGTATCGACCTCTTTTGTGTCCTTCTAAAAAGCGATAATAAAAATGAGCGTATGATAGACGCCCGGGCTCGTAGATGTGAGAATCCTGCTGGCAGAGCGCAATTTTTAATATGGGCGTGAAGTGCACGAAGTGTGTAATATATAAATGAAATTGAATGCACCGAGCCTGTGTGCACGTGTGAGGAATAAAATTTGAAGGAGTAATTCTCGAATCCATTAATCAAAATTAAATTTATGAAATTTAATATTTTTATATTAAATTTCACACATTTCATATTTGTCATCCTAATTATCTACTCGTTAAGCTTGATTAATTATTGTAATATTTATTAATGTTAATTAAACGTTAATAACTTTTCTTCCTTATAATATATGGAATAATATTATACTTTTGAACCATTACGAAACGTTCCGATTAATGGAAAGCTGTGGGATAATTGAATTCGATTCGCCATTAAAAATAATGAAAGATGTAGATGTGTGGATATATCGTGAAGGAATCAAAAGCGACAGTTCATTGTCGAAATTGAAAACGATTGCACGCGACGCTATTTCCAATAATTGCAAATAATTGCAAATAATGGCCGTGCCGAAAGGAACGTTTGATAATTGGATACTTTGATCGAATCATGTAAAATAAAGACTACGCTTTATTGTAAGGATAAAATAACGAATTTGCTTGATTGCAAATTGAATTAAAGTTACTTTTCAAATGTAGATAAGATCGAAACGGATAATTGGACTATTCGAATAAATAGGACAAGTATACGCACATACACTTTCTTACGAAAAATAATTTAACAATTATTATGAAGTAATTAGGCATGTAAAAATTAATATTTCTAAGTCGTCGTGTAATCATTGTAAGATAATGATTTTATCATCATAAAATCGTTGCACTCGAAGGTCTCAATTATTCCTTTCACCGCGTAACGCTTTCGGCCATAATGTTCATAAACGACGAAAGTTATAATAGCGTCGGTTTGATTGATACGCAACGAAGTAACGCTTTCAATTGGTACGGTTGATAACTTTCACACTTAATTACGAATCCCCCACTTAATTACGATCGAAGACGCCGGCAGCTCGTTGACCCGTCCCGGGACTTGTGCGCACACCGCTGCCACATCTATCGATTTCTCGAGGGAACCAGTAGACCGGAAGTGGACTCTCCCGTGCGCACTGAAGGAGATGCATACGGTAATTAATGGAATTGCTTTTGCTAGCGATTCATTTTCATTTTCGCGGATTCGCCCCTTACACCTTCTTGGCTTTTGCTTTCGCGATTAATGGGACAGTGAAGTGTCCTCCGGTTTTTACGGACCGCCTTGTTCCTGTAACCAAAGTTGGGCGATAACCAGACGAGACGGTTCTAAGGGTTCATTTCACAGGTCGTTGGAGCATAAATTATTTCGTCGTCGATCGCTTCTTCTCGAGGGTACGACGTTCGCCGTAAAGAGAATCTCCTCGACCCAACGACGCGCAATTCAATAGGTCGCTTCCTGAAAATAAAAAGGCTAGCCAAGCGACCTCTCAGCCGGCGATCGGGAGAAAGGCGAATCTCTCCGCCTGTCGCACATAAATCTTCATTTCGGCGATCAGGGAAGTCGAACTCGGACGCCGTAACCCTGCGCGCGGCGCGCGGCTCGACCGGTCGCGATTTTCGTGGTGCCCGACGCCCGATCGTGTCGCCGTCGATCGCGGCACATGCCCGATACGAAGGCACGATCCCTCTTCGTTCCCTTCCGATCCCGTTCTCTCTCGCATGCTGGAAGGCAAAAGGACCGCGGAGACGCCAGAGACGAACGAGAGAGAGCGAGAGAGAGAAAGAAAGAATCGCGGCGCGCAGGGAGAGGAGAAAAGATCGGTCAACGAACCAGCTGACCATACACTGGGCCCTGGTGTGTGTACCTCACCTCGCACTCTCCCTCCACTTTTCTCCGTATTACTTCTCGATGAATTTTTGCATACCGGTCACGGCACCTGAATTTAAAGCGTCGGCCGCGGCCGGTTCGTCTCTCTTTCGCTTCTCTCTCCGGACACGGGAGAAGAAAGTATCCGATACACACGATCAGGTGCGCGCGTTCGCGATCCCTTCTTAGGAGAATAATACAGTGGCCGCGTACGTACGCGCGCTACCAGCAAAACGCGGCATTAATCATTTATGCGTGTCTTGAGAAAAAAACTTCAAGTTCGCAGCACCGGCAGCTCTCTTACTCGGTCAGCGATCACTGCGCCTGTTTCTGCAGTCGTATAATCATCGCAACGGAACGGAATAGGCGCGGGAGGTTGTAATTTCACTCGCGTTTAACGTCGTACTTCTATAATTAATTGATTAATCGACGCGCCGCTCACCGCGCGAGAAAGTCCGGCGTCTTGGCAGGCTCGGCAGCCTTCATCGCGAGAATTTATCGTCGTCACAGCTAAACTGGATTGATAGTAATTTACTATGCAGTTAATAGCGATAAATACGTGCAAATTCATGGTTAACTGATTTCATTCACTATTGTAAAATCTTCCTGTTCTTAATTCCTTATCTATTTTCTGCCGTTTTCTCGCATTCCTTTCTTGCTACGCGTTTTTCTCATTTTCTAAATTCTAATGTTGAGTAGTTAAATACTTGAATAGTTTCTCTTTTTTTAGTTACAGTCGCATTATTGATATGGGAAATCTATATTATATTTTTACTTATTGTTAGATAAACGAAATTAATGAATAATTAATGAATATCGATTTCAGACGCGCGGAAATCGATCGAGCGATTTGTAAAGTTGACGAAGCGAGTAATAATTTTTCTAATGTTCACGATGAGAAAATATACGAGTAGCCTAGGAAAGTTGCAATGCAAAGTGATTATTGAAAGGAAGAGCGCTTGCAAGGCTAATTCCCACGTTGTGTACGCAACCATATACTATATACTATATTTACAACGTTATTTCCAGCTGCTTCTTTCTAATAATAATATCACGGCTTATAACCACTCGTTTATGCGAATAAACTTTACAAAGAATACGAATTGATAACTTCGTAAATTCTATTATTCTTTCTCTCGTTCGTTGAGAAGGAAAGATTTGCGAGATTCTCAAGCCGTTGGGGAAGTTTGAAATCGGGAAGTTGAATTGTTGAAATCAGTTATGCGCCGCGCGGACTGCGGGCCAGCCGAGTCTGTGAAATGGCATCGTGAAATGGCATAATAAAATCAAATTGTACGCCGCGATCCCATCGGTTAACTTCCCGGAGCGATTTCGAGTACGTGTCTCGCGGAGTTTCGGTCGCAACTCGAGAGGAAATCCAGATTACGGAGCGGGCGATCGTTCCCATAAACGAAGTTTCAGATCCTCGATGTATTCGATCGCAAGGACTACTGCACTGCCTGGTGCACGCACGATCGCGCGCGAGAGATAAGCTCGCGGTTCGAAGGCGCGGTGCCACGAAACCGTCGCCCCTTGACACAGTTCTCCACCGGCGTGATTTCTTCTGTTTTTATTTTTCTCTTCGGCTTAATCACACAGCGAGATCGCGAGCTGCCGCGGCTACCGATTTTCCTACGGCGCGACTTTATCCACGTGTGCGAAGCGGCGAGAGGCGAGAAAAAAATGGCGATTAGCGATTTCTACCGGCACCGCCGACTTTCAACACGATTCCGACGGTATCGAATCGTGCCCAGTCACGTTAGCGACTCCCCTTAATTGGCCCCTAATGAGACGATCCCGCCGATACTTCTTCCCCACGTGCACTTCGTGCGCGAATACGGTGAACTCGGGTAGAAGCAGAATAGAAGATGATAATGATGCGTGCAGCTGAAGTACGCACGTAAGTCGCCGCGAATTGCAGCTCGCCGCAATGCGCGGTTCAAAGATCGTCGAGGCGAGCGTTAATGGAACCTCTCTTCTAACGCAATCTAACGCAATCTTTCTGGCGGCTGCTCACCGGCGAATTTCTTCCTCTTCGTGTCGATCGTGCCGCGTTTAATCGCCGACTAATCTCCCGCGCGAGTCGACGGCATCGGACATCATTTTTCCCCGCAAACCCTAGAGTATAATGGCCTCCTCGGACGCGCACGTGCGTTACCGCATGTGAACGCACGTACGTATCCCGTCGATGGAACTAATTCCGCCGCTGCACAATGGCCGATCACCTGGCCATTATACCGGGGAACTCGATTATCTCCGCCGTTAGGAGCGGGCGATGCATTCATCGATTTTTAATCGGGCGAATCCGTCGACGCGGACACACGGAGATCGATCGGCGACGGCGGAATCGTTTAACCTTTAAGCACGTGCGCGTAACCGAGATTTCTATTTCCTACTTAAATGTTATCTGATTACCAGTCACCTGTACGCGGCTTTGCATCTAACAATGTGAACGCGCCGCTCGCCACGAAAGAAGCGCACGAGCGTGCGCGCCGAGGAGTTGGATAACGAGGCACCGAGTCGGTTCATCCTCCGTGCCGATTCACCATATGTCAACGCTGTATAATCAAGTTTCAGCGATTAGGGCCAATAATAATTAGAAATCAATTCACTTCGATTCTTTACGTTTTATTGTAGGTTTGAAGGGTCAACGTATAATGATGTAATGTAAAAGAATAACGGGAAGGAATCAAAGGAGACGAAAAACGCGCTGCAAGCTATTTCAGAAAGAGAAAAAGAGAAAGAAAATTGAGTTCGATCAACAGTCCGACCGACAGTGTCGATATCGAACGATAGAAGGGAAACGTTTACTTTATGTCAGCTCGAACGTTAGCCCGTTATCTCGCAGCACTCTGATATTCGAGGCTCTATGGCGGTATCGCTTTCCGTCAATGAAATATATGTCGGACATCGACACACCGGTTACCGGCGCAGGTTCGCCGGGCTTACTTCTCTCTTTCATCGATACCTCGAATTTACGATAAAGAATGACGTGTCGCAACGCGTGAGAAGAAAATACCGTTTCTACCGATAAAGCTCAGCGAACTGAGCCAACTCATTGGTGTCGTTCAGAGATTTTCTTTCTTTCTTTTTTTCTTCTTTATCAATTTCCCACTTTTTTCTTCAACGATTCTTTGTGCGCTTGAAGAAGACTCAAATGAGCGACTTGCCTAGATTCCGGTAGGAAAAAAAAAACATTATAATACGCAAAACTCGTACAAATTATTATTTCCGGCACGTGTTTTGCAGTAATCGAAATTGCAAATGACCATAATGGTGCTTCGCCGTAATTACGGTCAAAGTTACGAGACAATATTTTTTGCTAGATACGAAAAAGAGATAGAGAGAGAGAGAATGTATGTGTGTGTGTGTGTGTTTTCTTGTGTCAAATGCCTCGACAGAGATAACTGATCCACACGCTCATTTGGACTTGGGCACATGGATTCAAATTCACTATATTGTGGAAACTCGGTATAATATTTACACATAATGTACGTACATTCATACACAATATTTGCATAATGCAGTAAAGATTAAGAAAAGAAATCTAGTCGAAATGCAACCTAGTTTGAACAGATTAAGCATAAAAATAAAAAAATAAAGAACAAGGTCTATATGATAAGATTAATATTCTATATTCCGTTGACGAAGCGGAATAGTGCAGATACTGAAACTCGTTTTCATTTTCCTGAAAAAAAAGTGGCAATTACGTAATGAGTGTTATCGGGCCAAAGAGATCCTTGAAGCGCGAGGACAAGAATACTCGGATAATAACGTGCACCGCGTTACCTGCAATTACACACGCTGACTTTGCTCGAGTTTCTAACAATAAGTTTAGTTTCGCGGTGCTGCGGTTATTCTGTAGAACCGAGAAAGAGAATACACAAATGAACCTTCTTTTTCTACCTTCGCGTCTCCGAGTTCTCTTAAGTCGCTAATTTTAGATTACACAAAATGCAAATGCGCCATCGACGTGTATTGCGTCAAAACGTTACAATAGTCTTAATGCACCTGACTGACAGTGAGAAAAAGTTGCGGCAACCAAAGCGCTAAGTTGTAATTAGTCACGACAACGTTTCTCTATCTCGCGGGAAATAATCCTCTAATTTCGTGACACATTCCGAGGCCTCAACTTGCCACATTATCCGCGTTATCTTATCGACGTTGGACTGAACTGTAACAATCATCGCTCGGCACGCGATGTTACACGTCACAGGTGTAATAAACTACACCAATGTTAGCTCAGGACATTGTCGGAAATGGTCACTCCCACCTCTTCTCTTCTTTTTCCCCATTGTTTGCTCATCGCATCAAAAGGTATGACATCACGATTTCTTAATGTTTCGATAAACGTACGCGACCGCGCCCATGTTTGCTATCCTGCGCTGCACTGTGTCCTGACTGCGCACAATGTGTATATTAGAAACATTAAACGGGAATTTCTACGGTGTTACGCTCAGGAAACAAATGCAATTTTCCGTGGTCGCGCACGGCGGGAAATCAAGCTAAAGCCATGAAATTATTCCATTTCGATGCCGCGGCGCGAAACGCATCGATTAAAGTTATTTATTTCGTTTATTCACAATACCGATATTTTATTCGATCCTGCGTATAGTATAAAGCGGATTAATTAAGCGGAAAAAAAATCAAGCTCGCGGTACGCTCTCGCGCAGTTACTTCCATCTCTTTACAGGGCAGCAAACCTGTTATGATTAATGGACAAAGTTACCGTTAATTAATATTGCTACGATAACGTATTAATGAACAAAGTTACCGCTATGCATGCTAGCGATGGTAACATCGTCGCACAATTCCGCTTTCCGCATACGCGTCATGGGAAAAGCATGGCGCTCTAAGGAGACATCAAACGTGCCCATCGTAATGATAGCTCAATCATCCCGCGCTTACGTCTCGATTCGTCTAGTCATCGCGACAAGAAAACTGTTACGTTACAGAGTTTATTCAGTGTCATCCATATTTCATGGAGCAATCCAGACATAATCGTTCAAGACAAACAAGAACGATGATAATACATCGACAAACAATCCCGTCTGTAAAGATATTAATTTTCGAAATCAAAAATTTAATTACACAGACACACACTTTCCCTTCCAAGACAAGCTATCGATAGATATTGAAGAAAATGTGATATTATTTTCCAGCGCTCTTTTATTTTTTCGACGCTGCTTCGTGTCAACTTTCATCTCGACTTTCCTCCCCTTGCTCAGCAATCCTCGCCGCGATAGCGATCGCAAAATAGCGTCTCGAAACGCGAGATTCCCGATTCAGTGAGACGGAATCGCTGATCCCCCCGCGACGCGTACGTGACACGGTGATCTAATTTCCATGAGTGTCGGAGGCGAGCGGCATCGGCGGCTTATCCGCGACGCCGATGCGACTTCGCGCTTCCGCGCGCTCGCTCTTCGCCTTTCTCGTGCTTCCTTTTCGCAATCGCGTTTTTCACGCCCGTGCGCGCGTATCGGGGGCCTCGATCGATCCCGCGCTCGGTCGACTGGTCGTCATGACTTATGCTCCAGCTCTCTCGCAGGATCGCGAACGCAAATATGCGAGAGCCCGCAAGCCGGAGACCGTCGATTCGGTTACGTTCGATCGAGTGCCGCAATAAATTCGACTCGGGGTAAATGTCGACTCTCCCGATCGTTATCGGTGCCGATAACGGACACGGCCGTGCCCGGAACGGAGGAGAGATTCCCGGCTAAAAAGCGGTAAATCCCGAGTGTCCCGTGAGTTTTTGTTTGCAAATGAAATGTGTGGTGCAGAACTCGTGCTGCGATTTCGGCGCTTTTTTTTTTTTCAGCGACGTAGTCCTGTCAATGTCCGGCGCTCTTGTTAACACCACGCGACTAGAAAATAAAAGCGGGACAGCAGGCGCAACAAAAACGGATGTGAGCGCGTAAAATCACGCAGAGTTTATTCTTTCTCCATGTATACCGAAAGAGAGAATCTAGATACGTTTCGGAAAAAAAAAAAACATTTCTCAAGCTGGCGTCATATCCGACGCGCGCGGGATCTAGAAGCGTATCTCTCGGATGCGTTTCGCAAAATCGGGCGCATCGACACGAGACCGCGAACAGCAAACGCGCGATTTCGTCCCCGATTCCGCCGTGGGAATTCCGCGAGCGAATTAATTAAATCGCGACGAATCGCACGGACACGTTCCGATTACGCGAGCGCGTTAATGCCGATCGGCCCCTGATAAGGGTATATACCGAGATACACACGCACTCAGGCTGGGAATAATTATTGCCACACTGCTCCTTTTTTTCCGCCCGCCCCATGCCGCCTGGCTTCCATCCGGCGATTTCTCGCGTGCGCGCTACGGCCGAGCAGCGGGAAACGCGGACTCGCGGTTTCTCCCATACCGCCGTAATTGCGTTGAATTGACCTAACAATTCAGGATACGCCGCCGTTCGGTCTCCCCTGTCTCTCTCCGTCTTGCCGGCTTCCCGTTTTTTCCCTCCTCATATTTTTCTATCCACTCGGCGCGACCGTTCGGTCGCTATCCGTTTCACGGATAGTGTTTTCCTTCGGTACGATTTAATTGTAGCGCGAGTTGCGAAATTCTCGTGCTCGCCCGCTCGCTCGTTCGTTCATGCGGCGAAACAGCCGCGGCTTAAGATTTACGAGCGAAAAACGACAGCTGTGCAAAGCGCGCGCCCCGCTCGATTTCAGCCTCTCGCCGCGCGCGCGGAATTGAAACGGAGAGGTGCAATTAATGGACTTCTGCGGCGGCACGCGATCGCCGTGTTTGTTACGCTCACTCGAAGCACACGCGTCATTTTTAATCGAATTAAGCGTAGAATATCCGTCAAGCGTCGCGAAAAGCGCGTCGTAACGAATTTTTATGGGCACGAGTGTTATTCTAGCATCTCATCGTTCGCATGAGATGAAATTGAGGGCAACAGGTAGTAGAGAAACTGGAAATAATCAGGTTTCCTAGTTGATCATCAAATCAAATTACCTTTTTGAACCTACAAAAGTGCATATACGTACACTCCCCCGTAATAATTTATTTTAATAATTTTTGCTGCGAAATTGAAATTCCGCTCTTATATCTGTAAAAATCTGTATTCGGAAAAATGAGGAAATGTCGCGCGTCACGTAAGTCTTGTCGAGTCCACGAAAAAAAAAGAGGAAGGAAGAAACAAATCCGATCTGCATCGCAATCGCGCGGAAATGCTTTCCGCGGAAAACTTTTCTCCCGTGTGTTCGCGCTCGTGATATTTCACACGCGTCTCTGGACCGTCCGCAGGATATCCGTTTTCTAACATGCGCCGCGAGCAAGGTGCGGTCGACGGCGCGAGGAAACAACGGAAGAAAGAAAGCAAGCACGACGAGCCGATCGCGAAAGGCTAGCGATACCAAATCCGGTTCCGTCTTTTCCGTACGTGGACCATGTTGTTCGCACGTAGGCACATCCGCATTTGTACTGGCCTGTTGTAACGCTAAAAAGAATTGCTTCCTAGTCGGCGAGGTATAACGATATTGACTCGAGAGTTCAACGTTCCATGCTGAAATCGTTCGAGCGCCCTTTGGTATGCACATTTGCGTTAATAATTACGAGCCGGGTAATTTAATCGCGTTTTAAAGCTAGAGAGGACTTTCGATCGCGTTTCGAGTTAAGAAGCTGCGCTATTCGCGGAATAAAATATGGAAATATAGAAATATATCTACGCGAGAGACATACACGCATCATTCAGAGTCTTAATAACACATAAAATTTATTCGCTCGGGTTCGTGTTTTACAATTTAAAATTCTTGCAACAGTCTCTTTTATCTCAAAATGTTGGCGTTATCAGCAAAATGCAAAAGTTACATTCGGAGTCTCCAAGATAAGGACGAAATCGCAGTCATTCGGAAAGCGCAGTCATTTCGTGAAGTAATTACCCTCGTTTTAGCGGGGACCGATGCTGAATTTCGCGCGAAGTTTCCTCGTAAACGACAACCACGCGGCGCGAGGGATGAAAAGAAGCACGTATCTTCGCCGGTGCATCTGTGTGTGTGTGTGTGTGTGTGTGTGTGTGTGTGTGTGTGTGTGTGTGTGTGTGTAATCATCTTTGCAGGCGCCGGCGCGCAGTGGTCGTTAGTTCACCGTTAACGCACGCTTCGTTATCTTCGTTAGCGGAAAGTACGCGCGCGCGAATGCAGATTTCGCAGCTCTAACGAGCTCGACGGATCGGATACCTTCGATTCCGTGATGCTCCAATACTCTCGCCAGCGAGCATGAGTAGGTAATTCGGAGGAAGGCGTCGTCAGATGTTTGCAAGCACCGAAATCTTCACGACGGTAAAACATCGAGGAGCGCGCTCGTGAATTCGGAGAAGGAGAATAAACGAAATCCGTCGTTCTCTGAGAGGACAAATCGGCCGAGTTACCTTTGAGAGAATATCATTGTTTAAAAGTTTAAAATGTAATACAGCGCAAAGACAGTGGGAAACGAGTGGAATACCCATACTTCTGAAAATTCAACAGGATTCCATGATTGGTACACGTGAAGTCACAGGAATCCGAGATTCTTGCTATCTTATGCAAGCACGGGAAAGGTACGGTGGTCAAAAGATAAAAGATTCCAATGCTATGACGTCACAGCTGGCACGTCTTTGTACGAATTGCTTTTGCATCTACTCGACGGACGGAGAGTGGGATCGATGTCATCGGATTTTCTTCCTTTCTTGCCAACGGATGTTCTACATCCGTGCACAGATACACGCAGCGTTCTTCTCCTTAAGATCCAAGAACATTCGGAATTTAATGGCGAATGTCGCGCGGAAACGGAATCGCGCGCTCTCATTTTCGAAACTCGTTTCTTCCGTTCGCGGCGACACGGGATATGCCATTTCCTTCGTGCTTTCAACCTGGTCGATGCAGACAATTAACGTCTGTGATTAAAAGAATACGGATTTGCAACGGAAAATTGTATGTAAAATTTGGTGTTTTCCTTAAATCGTTTATATAATAAAATATGTAAAAAATTTTGACGCCCGCCACTAAATTTTCTCCATTATCAGAGAAGTAGATCAATAATTATTAACGGATATTAATTATTAGCGTGCTCATTATATACTTTTGCTATTGTGTGTGAAATATAACTGTGGTTTTCGTACCTGATATTGCAATGTTTGTAGTATTTATCAATATACGAATTGTACACTGATTAAAGCATTCGTTGATTGCGATTATAAATCATAACATTTATTATATTCGACCACATGTGTTTATATTCTGTTACATATCATAATTGAAGCATTCTAATTAGTTTAATTATCACGTGCAGTGATAATTCCTCGACAAATTCATTTTGAATCACTTCACATATTATATATTAATAAACCATAATAATAATAATAATATATATATATAATATAGCATGATAATAAGATGATAGGCGGCAAATGGCGAAAAATAATTTCTTTATTGAAAATAAGGTAAAAGTACCAATGCTGGGACATATACGCGATATACGCGAACCTAAACATTCTTATTATTTCGTCTTTAAATACGAATATTTTAAACACAGAATACATGTACATACATATTAGATGTATGTATATATATTCATGGTTGAAAGTTTAAATATTGATATCTACGATCCAAATCAAAACAATAAATGTTCAGATATTTAGAGTACATGTTCGGATATTAGTACTTTTACCTTAATTCTCTTATTGAAACTGCTGCTTTTAACAAATTGTAAGATGTTGCTTTAAAAATATAATTACTCTCAGTATGTTAACAATATAATATATGTGTACATAATAATTAGCTTATATAATAATATTTTTTTTGCTAAATACAAAATCTTATAAAAATAACTATTTTTCTAACGCATCACATTTTCGTATGGCAATAAAAATAGCAACACAGTTTTAAAATATGTAACAGCGCACGTATTGCACGATGCAATATGAAATCTTTCATTTTTTTTTCATTTTATTTGCGAAAATTGTTATTTGTTTATAAGAACGCTATATTTACATTGTCGAGAAAATTGCAACTAGAATTGGTATCAAAGCGTATCAGAACTAAAGCATGTTCAACATAAAGAACGCTGACAGTTTTGTTTGCTACAATTAAAGCGTGACGAAAAATGAAGAAAATTATTTAGCACATAATACTCACAGTTGGAAATTTACTAATTGTGATGCTGTTGCTTAAATTCTGCCTCTGGAATTCGGCGTTTCTCGACGAAGATTCCTCAAACTCGATAGTGGCTCATGGTAACTCGCACTCGTGGAGACAGAGGGAGAGATCCAAGTGCACCGCTACGCTCGTATAGGTACGCACTCCCTCCACCCTCCGGATTTCGCGACTTCGCAACGCTACACGCGCACCTTGGAATCTCGCTCAATGGGACGTATCTCGGAGCTGAGGCTCGCGCGCGAGGCAGAGAGGATAAACACTCCGGCACAGGCAGGTGGATTCCCTTTCTTTTCTCCGGCGAGATGGAGAACGGCGACGAACCGTCGGTCGCGAAGGGTGGCGGTCGACTGAGGCGCCTCGACGTGCATTCGCTCGGTGCACCTCCCGCGCTCGCGGCTGCGGCCGTGCGTCCCGCGGACACACGCGTGCCCTACGTATGCGTGTATGGCGAGGGAGTACCGAGCCTCGGAGAACGGCGAATGCACTTGCACAATTGTTGTTACGCCGCACACGATCTGAAATTTGAAAAAGGTAAATATCTCTAAATTACTAATTTAATCAAAATATTACACATTATACATGTAATAGAAATTTTTTAGAGATTGTCATATGAATTTGTCATATGTCATATGTATGATGTAAACGTTGAAATAAAAACTTGAAAATTTGACTCTTCGCCAGCGTTTTCAGATTTTACATCATTGTGCGCCGGCGTTTACGAATTTTTCAGCGACTTTTTCGCGACGGACCGCCTGCATTTTGGAGCAAGTGTCGAGAAGCTTTTGCTCGAGTCTGCACGATTCCCGCGGTTCACTCACAATTAAACGCGTGTTGCTGCAATTGCAACTCTCTCATCCTCCGTTCCCTCCGGCGACAAGTCGAATTTAGAACGGATCCGCTTGCGCGATCCATGTACTTTGAACTAAGCGAGCTTTGTTACTTAGTCCAGAGGGATTTGTCTTTCATTGTTCGTGTATCATATGTGATGTAAAGCGATGAAGATTTTTAGATTACTTTAATTTTTATTTATGGTTGTTTGTGCGTCGTATTTATATATCTTGAGTAGTCGAGAATATTATGCATTTTGAAATTGGGTCAATGTGTCTACGCCAGCGACTGTGTAAGATGTAAGCCAGATGAAATGCGATTTACAGAAAACGTGACGTATCGTGAGGTAACTTGTTTTACAAGTAAGTTTTTATCACTGATTTTTATATATTTTCTTGCGTAAGTAAATAAGAGTCTTCTAAAGAACTTCATACAAAGAAATGTTTTCAGCACAATTTGACTGCCCGAACGAGTTTCGTCGTACGCGAGCTCTGAAAATGTTTTTGTCTTGCTTTTCTTACAACGTACAATGAAACGTACAGTAAAAGACCATGAATAGAGCTAATGAAAGCCATTTCCGCGGCGATTCTTTCTATTAAACAAAATAATTATTGAATAAAAAGAGAACGGAAGACAATCTGTAAAACGATAGAAATATGCGATCCGTTTTTAGCCTCAACGTTATCCGGAAATCACGCTCTTTTTGTCAGCCAATTCTTGTAGCCATAATTAAACAAATAAAAATTATTTTCGCACATTTACATAATTGTATAATATAAAATTTTGTTCTTAATTTTAATTAAGCTTTAAAGACTAGATGAGACGATATTATATTTTAATTAATATGTTTGTATTTTGATAAATATTTTTATTATACGTATATTAATATAAAAATAATATAAAATTTAGATAAGTTTAATCAACGTCATACGATTTATCTTCTAATTTAGGACGTGAAGATCTCGAATCTCTGTTCCCGCAACATAGATTTTTTTCTGGAAATTTTCGCTGGTTTTTTTTATCGATTATCGGTGTCGAAATTCTCTTCTGCAAAACGTCACTTTCGGTGGTACATGTCGTTATCTTTACGTTTCAAAAGCGGATCTATCCATCATGAAATTTAACGATTTGTCGTTACTGCTATTTGTTGGAAAGCATTTATTTTTAGATTGGACGGTTTGTAGTTTTTATACAATTTCGAATCTGAGGCATGTGCGTTATATGCTTATAATTGTGAGAATAATTGGAAGAAAAATGCGACGTTGAAAAAATTATATAATAGATAGAATAGATAAGATACGCGAGATTGCATTTTACTTCTCTACATAGATGAGATTCACATTTTGATTAGTAAAATGATGCGAGTGGATTGCCTGTAATTTAGGTAGCAAATCCTCTGTCCCTTTTGAAAGCTTTCGTTTTCGATCGTAAATCCATCCGAAAATTTACGAGACCGTGCACATCCGTCGAATTGCATCCGTTTGATTCTCCCCCCGTCGATAAATCACAGTTATCCGTGTGTGCTGTGGATTCGATGCGCTGTTAAGCGGGCCCGTATTTTAGGCATTAAGCGATTCAAGATTTGTGAAATACGAAGCGAAGGGATTTGCAGGGATTTAACCTCACTGGATGGAAAAGGAGACAAATTGTAATTACAAACGTACAGTTACATACTCTACCATCTTATATTTTATTAAACTACCGTGAATTGAAATATTAATAAGTGAGATTTTTTAACGTTAAATTTTTCTTTCATTTTATTTTTTAACTCATACTCTTTATCATCGATTTTATACAGCACATAATATTAAAAATTTAAATATTTGATAAAGATGATACTTTTATTTGGGCCACATCCACAAATAGAATTGTTGAACAATATTTCTTAATCGATCGTTCATCGGTATCGCGATATCACTTGTCAATTACAACATGCATGAAGGTATAATCGCGAGCGTCATTTGTCAACGTCACGACGATTATAAAACGCGAATGCTGTTTGCACGTCGCGAGCGGCGAATAATTCACAAATATCCGCACTTCCGTTCCTTCAACCCTTTCGTCGTCGCTGCAGTTTTTGTATTTCTGACTGGTGTGCGTTCCGGATGCTCCGTAACAATAACGCCTTTAATTATCGCGAGCAATTAAAATCGTTTTCACGCGCGGCCCCATACTGGCATGCTGTCCGGAATGTCGCGCGCTGACGAAGAACAATGAAAAAGTGCGAGGCCTAAATTGAAACCGCCTAATTGTCTATTAACGGATCCAACATTTCTTTTCATATACAAAAGAATGACATTGTTCTATATCTCTCTGGAAACATAAATCATCTTTTAAATTTTCTTTAATTTGGAAAAAAAATACATAGTGATTTGAGTATGTTGAAATTTTCTAACTTATTATTTAAATTTCTTCTCTCTAATGTACTGCCATGTTAATTGTTCTCTTATGCATGGAAAAATGTATGCATACGGCATTCTGCAACGGATGAGAAATGACAGAATTAGCAAGTATAATGAATGAAATTTTCTAATTGGAGGTAGAAAGAGTGCGAAAAAGAAATTGTGGCGAAAAGGTAATAAAAGCTATGCAAGAAGGATGTAAATGCGACCGACGTGCAACTCGGTAGCAAAGATACACGAAGAAAAATGTAATATCTCTTCGCAACCCGTCTTGCACAAAGGTGTTAGATTTCCGATGTCAGCATATCTGAACGTAGCTTATCTGAACGTTTGTGATATCAAAGCTTTGTATTATATGTACGCAACAGAATAACATAACATATTTAAACGCAATATAATTACATTTACAATAATTACATTATAATAACAAATATAATGTAAATTAATACACATAGTATTACTACAATAATAACTTGTGGAAGAGTTCCTATCCGGAGCAGATACAAAATTTACGATGAAAAAAAGAAGGAGGAATTTTCTTATGTAAAAAATTTACGAAACAAAATGTAAAATATCTAGAATTCTATCAATTGTCATATTTTTCAAAAATCTTAAATTCTTTCGCAAAGTAAAGAATGTTACCTCTTTTCATCATAAAATGTGCGTATGCAGGAGAGACAGATAAAAAAATCTATGACATCATTTCACAGCCGATTCTACGATCACTATACGAGCAATAGAGATGATAACCGCTCGTTGTTTCTGTATCACGCTTGCGCGCCGAGGAAAATTCGCTCCTTCGCAAGGCGCTTCCCTTTGACGTACGTACGCGTCGTAATTTCTGATGCTTCGCGGTTAATCTGGCGTGGCTGTAATATACGCGCAGCGGACGCATAACTGAGAGATGAGATATATTCTACCGTACACATCGGGAATAGACGCCATAATAACGCCGTAAACGCTGTGAGAGCATCGCCCAACAATTCAATACGTTTCCATCAGGTTCGTCTTCTCCGTCGCTCTCGTGCGTAAAGCTATCGTGCAATCGAGAGCTTAGATCTGTTCGAGTTCTTTTATCGATTTTCGCAATCCAATCAGATTGCATCTGCTTCGAATGATTCGACGCGGAGACAAAGTTATGTTCGTCTACTGATAAGTGACAGCTTGCAACGTCAGTATTTATTGCGTTTAGGGTTTGCGTGCAGGATGAGAGATTTGGGTAGGTAAATCCCGCGGGGTTTCGCTAATTGGAGTCAAACCATGCGTGAGCATTGGCGGCAGCGTTTCTCGACTGATACCCGAAGGAGAAATCAATCATGCGACATACATCTAAATTGACCTGTAACCTTGTCATAATTAATATCGCATAATTTTATTTGCATTAAGAATACGCAAAATGGGAATTTCAATTACAAGAATCCACGATAAATCTCTCGCTGCTCGGTTTTTATCGATATCTTTTACATGGATTATGTTTTTGTCCACGGCATATTTTTCGGGAAAACCACTTTAACGCGGAAAAGATAATGAGATAACTTGAGAATTATCCTGACAGTTTCATAGAAACGAGATATTGATATTGATACCCGAAAGAAATCAATCAAGTGACATGCAGGTCTAAATTGACCTGCAACTTTATCATAATTAATATCGCGTAATTTTATGCATTAAGAATATGCAAAATGGGACTTTCAATTACAAGAACCCACGATAAATCTCTCGCTGCTCGATTTTTATTTCGAGTTACCGATTTTTATCGATATCTTTCACATGAATTATTTTTCTGTCTACGACATATTTTTCGGCAAAGATAATGAGATAGCTTGAGAATTATCTTGAGAGCTCCATAGATACGAGATATTGCTAATGGAGAGGACTTTATTTCGCCGTAGAGAGATAATAATCCCGTAGAGAGATGACTGATCCGCACTGTCATTTGAGTTTACCCATGAATCCTAGAGCAATATATTACTCACGTACATTTATACGTACACCCACATACGCTGTGAGCGATAGTGTAATAAATATTTTAAAATAAAACCGTAAACAACCAAATTTAAGAATAACGAGAAGCATAAGAATAAAAGTAGAACTTATATATTTAATGAAGTAAGACAGCGAAAACTAAAGCTACTTTTTTTATATCCTTTAATTAGAAAAAATTTGACATAATAAAAGTCGACCCACGTTCATTTCGACGACGTGACGACGCTTTTATGAAGATATAAGAAGGGATGAGCGATATAAAAAAAAACCTTCTCGTGACGCTTTCTTTCATCGATGACGAGAGACAAAAAGGAATAAGGAAACTCAGAGGGCGTGGGTGAGTGATCGAGGAAATAAACGAGGAAATCTGCGTCCCAATGGGCATAGCGAGCACTGCTTTCTCAGCCGTAATATTGGAAGTTTACGAGGTTTGCCGTAATCGAATCTTGTTGTACGGCCACAGAAGGCCTTTGGCAATCTGCTAGAGGCACGATGTTGACGATATGTCTCGGAAATGTGAGCCTTACCTAAAATGATGCGTGATATACCGTAGTTTGACGGGATTTTAAACAGACAGAGACCTTGCGATAAACGTTCAGCGAGAATATCAGCGAGAATATCATCAAATAGTTAAAAAAATTTATCTGCCACATTATGCTCGCAATTTTTATTACTAAAATTTTTAATACTAAAATTGAAGGACAAAAGAAAAGATTTCTTCGATTTTTGATTATATCACGATTGATATCTGACTAGCAAGAAATCGACATGTGTTATCATTCTGATTATATTACGATTGTATCATTTTTGATACATGTGACCGCACAGATAAATTGAAACTGATATTTAAATCACAATCGCAATCTAACCGAGTCTTTGTACCTGTAGTCTCAAAGTACAACATAATGAGCGGAACGCACGATGGTTGTATTACTCTCGTCTTGCGTCGGCTAATTAGTTTATATGCAAATCAAGGAACTAATTAACCGTTCCTAATAAACTTTCGTTTACGATCAATTTCCGTGGCAAAGTGCAATGACCAGCTGAAATATAATACTGTCTTAGAGATATAGCCGCGGGAAAGTTGCATTGATTTATTTAAAATTGAAATTATCGAAATGAATTTTCTCAGCACTCAGTGACAATCTTGAACTTTACCAAATTCTTAATGCGCACTGAGGCAATTAATCTAATAGTTCAATCGGTTCTTCAATTTGTTTAATTGTGCAAACTTTCGCCCTACCTATATCTTTTCTTTTTCTTTTCTACAAGAAAAAAAATAAGTAAAATAAAAAACTATATAAGTAAATGTCTACAATATACTCAAGAAAAACCCATTTGAACATATATCTTATCTTATCTTATAAAAAATCAGAATCAGAAAGTAAACATGACGCAATATTCCTCAAATATATACGTGTTTAAATAAGCTTATTATAACACATCAAATATTTGCACGAATAAAATGAGTCAGTCTTTTACAAGAATGAACAAATTAAAGAATGGCGGCGAAATTATTGGTTACCAGAGATTTAATTCAATTACAGTCGCCGCGGTCGCCGAAAGTTTCGTCGGAGGTTATCGAAAAAGAGCTTACTGTGCGCTTTTTCTACGTGATATTAATGGAAAATTATATGCGCGCCACGCACATTGGCTGCTAATATATTATGCATTATGTGGGAGTCGAGGGCTAAAAATTATAGCGATGTGTCATGTATATGAATTTATGCACAGAATCGTGTAAGAAGTGCTCATCACAGTAATTGCACGGCGAGATAAATGACGTTACACGCGATGAATGAATAATAAATTATTTTGTGCGTCTTATATTTCGGCAACGAAGTGTACGAAGATAGCAGCATGAATAAAACACGTAGATTTTTTTTATAAATCAGTTGCTTTCAAAATATTATTTCAATTTTACAGCGAAAGCTTTATAACTTATCAGTTTTATGGATAATAGGTAATATAAATGGTGCCATGTAAAAGAGATTAATGATTATACATAGATTCTATATATTATATATTATATATTTATATATTAGTTTTAAAATTCTTTATATTCAGACAATAATCATCTACAGTCAGCATTATTTAACATATTATTCGGAGTAATTTTCTATTATATAAGATTGTGTGACATCGCTATAAAAGATATGATTACGTAAATTGCTATCCATTTAAAACAAGAGAATTCTAATTCCACGTGTCTTTATAACATTACTTAATTTTTCACAGTCTCTTTAAACATAACAAAAGCATATACTTTTCTTCATCTGCTGGTATAACGAAAGTATAGTCAAGACAAGATTGAGACAAGATCGCAGAAAAAGCGTTTCATTATTAAAATAGACTATCTTTATGCAATTTCGTTGCTTAGCCAGCGTTCTAAGACTTTACAGTTAGATCTGCACTTTATCGTGATGCGTAAGAGAAGTGCGGCGTACGCTGACAGGGACATGGAACCTTGAGAATTTCCTCACTCATTGTAATTCGCGAAAGAAATAAGGTCTCGTACGCGCTCTTCCTGGCATATCAGAACGGAATTTCCCACACTGCCGCGGCCCAGTTTTGTATAATGCAGAAACACATACCTTATAAGTTCTTGGATGTCTCATGTTGAGTCGCGAGAGCGCGAAAATGTCCACTTTAGTTCTTCAGAATATTCGATGCTCTTTTGACATCATTATGTAGCTGCCTCATCTAATTTAAATTTTGGATTAAAGATTTTCTACGCATTTATAATATATTTCTGTATGACAGATATATTTTATGAATATCGATCTAAATATGGGTTCTTTAACGTTTTACAAAAAAATTTATGTCTATATAAAAAAACGAAGATCGAGTTATATTAAGTGATGTTTAATAAAATTCTTTCAATCTTTCACGTAACATTTAGTATAACAATTAATATGAATTAAAATAAATAAAGTTAAAAAACGTGTTGGCTATAAAAATAAAAATACATATTTTAATAATAGTGTTAAGATTCTTTAATTATGATGAACGGGTTACAGATTAAATAATTATGAAAATAATTTATAAAATTCATTGAGTTGTCCATAATAACGCAACCACTCCTGAGGTTAGCATCATGACAATTGATGCCGCATTGGCAGCAGAACCATTACATAAATCTTTATCAGAACATTCAACACAGTCTTTCAAATTGAATATTTCTCTTGCCTCTTTACAAGCTCCAGGTGCACCGCAGGTACGACCGATTAATTTGTTGCCCTTGATTTCTGGAAAAAAAAGATTTTACTTTTAACTTACAATTTACACACATACACATGCGCGCACAATATTAAAGATTCTGTTGCTTTATAAAATAATTTAAAATTATATGTGTGGGTTTCTGTAAATTATTGGAAGAAAATTAGAAAAAAACTCGAGTATTGAAAAAATTCAAATGAGTTTTTTATCATTAAGAACATCAAAAAGAAGAAATTGAAGCGTCTATATTACATACTATTTTGGATATAAGATCCGATGTGTTAAAAGTTATGATTTTTTTCATTTCAGGTACTTACCCATGGAAAATTTAATACATGCCGTAAATTCTTTGCTACATTCAACTGCATCCTCATCTTTTAATTTTTCTGGACATGATGTTTCACCCTCTTTAGGGCACACGTGACATTTTATCGCCTCACCTTAAAAAGACATAAATAAAACAACAAATTAAATAAAATTATTTGTATGAATGATATTAAATACATATACAGATATTACAGATATAATATCTGTATTAACATGAAATTAGAAAAGCGATTGCCTATATTTAAATTATATTAATTACACTAATTACACATTAAAGTAAATTTTTTAATTATGTAATTCTTACTAACTTAATAATCCTTTCAGTATTAACATTGTGTAATCTATAGCATTAAATTATTTTATTTAAACTCTTTAAACTAATTTTATTGTATTTTGTATTAATATACAGTATATCAAAAATGTACACTAGCAAAAATCCTAAACTTTTAACTTAAATTAACTTTTACAATTTTTTACTATTTCCATTTATAAAGTTATTAACAAGTAAATTGCCGAAAATTTACATTACATACCTGAGTGAAAAAGAGAAAGCAGGACTACCAAAAATATGGTGGTCACGAAGATTGGATTTTGCTTCTGCATTTTCGTTGTATCTTAACTTATGTCTAATCAAGACTATGTGTAATCAAGACTATGTCCAATCGAGAATTGCCACAGTACGCCCGTTTCGCGAGGATATTATGAACATCCGCTACAGATAAACTTATATCACTCCGATAAGTTATCGATAAGATGATACCAAGTTATCGAAGGTATGAATTCTGAATATGATTAATGCCTTCGCAATATAGTTGACTGTAAGGTGTAAAAATAATTCATTAATAAATGCAGACGCATAAATATTATATAATGACGTTAAAACAATACGCGTTAAAAATAAAAATAAAACGCATTTGTTGCATTTTTATATATTGTTTAATTATGACATTCTTAACATTTTATAAAAAATGTTAAAATTTTTGAAGAAAAAAATAGTCTGGTTGTGAATATAATAATAACTAATAATTCTGCAAACATAACGTGATTAGTGAAATACATACATTAATTATGTCTGACAGACTTTCCTTACTTAATTATTAATAACATAAAGCAAATTTGTAATAATACATATTAATATTCTTATATAACAGTTAATTTGATTATTATATCAATGATTCTTGAAAATTAGAAACTATGATATGATTTTGTATAATACGAATAGTGGCTGTATCTTTAAGTAAAATTAATAATTGTGGCGAGTCTTTCTTAAAAATAGCTTTATTTAGAAATATGTAACATAAGTTTATATACATTATTATTATTAAGAAAGTTAATATAAAAAGATACGTAAATACTTAATTGTTTAAAAAGTAGATGTACTACAATTGGGATAAATTTTATTTTATTTAGCATAATTGTTACTTAATAAAACAGTTAAGATATATGCATATGTGTGTTTAATTCTTTCAGCAATTGTTGGAAAATTTAAAATAATATAAGAAATAAAATATTATAGTTATGGGTGTCTATAAGATTTATTATCAAACGTATCATTCACACATTATAAAACGTCTTTTTATTTCAATTTTGCAAACTTTTATACTAACTTTATGATTAGAAGACAAATCATTTTTATATCTACTTTATAATAATTGAATTTTAGAACATTGAATCTCAATACACTTTTACAATATATAGTTATCTCATATCAAATAATATTTCTTAAATAACGTATAAAGTCCGCTGAAACGTTCCAAGCTCAAACTAACCGCGAAATTCGTCGTTGCTAACTCCACACTATTATCCACGTGAGCGTAACGCAATTCCGTTTACTGCATCCGGTAACATCATTGTAAACATACTATGGGCGTCTTGAAGCGCAAATAGAGAGATGAGGGATTTAGCAATAGAGCATCTAAATATTCTTTAATTAATTGAATTATCCATTGGACAAATATGATATATCGAATGACAATCTAAAAGCAGTATGATTATCAATACGCGATAAGCCAAAAATGGAAGTCCTTGAAGCGTACTAAGTATTGTAATTGTGAAAAATAAAATAAAATCCACTAGAATATTAAAAGAAAATTTAAAAAGGATGTATGAACGTATTCTTTTCATACATAAAATATATAAATTGTTTTAACATAATTAACGTTAATTAAAATATGAATTATAATATGAAGTGTAATATGGAAATCGAAAAATTTTTTATAAATAAACTTGATAATTGTGTGAAATCATTGAATGTTGAAAAATTTGAATAATATCTGTAATATAATATTATATTATTAGAAAATTATTACTGTGATATATAAATATTATCACAGTTTCTTTATTGTCATAATTGTCTGGATTATATATATATATATGTATAATTGAATTACATACACATGTGTAATTTAAGTTTCTTATAATATAAATATATAATATTAAATTTTTTAATAATATTAAATACATAATGTTAAAAATACACTTGAAAAAAGTTGAAGAATTTTATCACAATGTATTCTTAGGAATATACGCTTTAATATATTTGCTTATTGATGAACCTGAGTTTGACAAAATTAATTAAATAAAGATATTGACGTTAGCTCTCTCATGAGTGCTTATGAGCATGGAATTTCCAATTTTATAAATTTATTTATATATAACTGCAAATTAAATATAATTTTACTCTCAAATCATATTAGTTGTATGATCATTATACCAGGAAAAGTTCATAATATTTTCGCAGTAATATCCAATTTCTTTGACATGTTTTCCTTAGATATATGTATCAAGAAAGCTGCGATAGATAATGATTTGTAAAATACGTGGTACATGATAAATTCCTCTCAAGTGATATTGTAATAGATAATATAACGTACTACAGATAATATAATATAATACAAAAATGTCACATGATTCTTATGTATATAACATATATATAATATATAATAATTGTATATAAACATATATATAATTCAATATAAATATAATACAATTATTTAGTTTAAACAATACTAAAGTTTTGCAAACCGCAAACAATTTTATATTATACATATTTTATATCATAATTTCAGCTATTTCAATATTGTTGATTTTGCAGCTACAATTCTAAAAAGTTATTTATTTATAAGAATTTACTTAACATAAAGATTTTGCCAGATGGTCTTGCCGGAAGATTCTCAGTTTTAAAAGATATATTTCACGATAAAATGACATCATGATAATTATCAAATTAACAAGAACCCGTAAGAATGAACACAATCGACCATAAGAATATAAACCACATCAAAGTTACCATATTAATTGATATCGCGTTAGCATTATTACATTCATTTAAATTGCACTTCTTGATTTCACATTTGTCATTGGAATTCTCATCACATGTATAGTTGGAAAGGACACAAGTACGTTCGATGACCTCAGTGTTATTACTGTAATCTACAAGAAAATATTATTTATGTTACAAATAATGTTTAATTTTATTGTTACACAATAAAAATATAAACATATAAACATCAAAATATTATTAAAAAGGTACTGTTTTATGTACTTGTAATACAAGAGTGAAAGCTGTAGAATTTTATATATTAAAATATGTTTATAATAAAATTATTCAAAATTTCAAATAAATTGTATTAAATAAATTGATTCAAGTAATTTTTCTCATTTATAAATTTTTACTTATAGTAATAAATAACTAAAGAGAAATATTAAAACTCTTATACAACATTCTAATCAATATTCTGATGGTTTGTAAAAATTCAAGATTTAACGCATTTAAAATTTATCCATTTAATTACTTACGATGTTTAATTATAGCACAATTCCATGGTATTTCTGCATAAATGTTTTGTTGAACGTAAGAAAAAACGCTTCTTTGTAGTCTACTACGATGTGGTACAGCTAAAAAGAAACAAAAATTTAATAAATATTGTATATAATACATATTTTATATAAAATTTATTTTTTTATGATAAAGGAATTTGAAACAAAATACAAAAACAATAATTATATATGATTATATACGATTATAAACGATAATTAATATAATAAATTATATATAATTATTATACAATAGAAAAATTTAGTTAAAACGATTAAAAATGAATAAGAAATAGAAAGAAATTATTATGCAAAAAAGATCCAGCATGACCGTTTATGACTTCCTAGTATTAATAATTGATTTAGTCATATAACGGTCTAATTTAACTATTAATTATTATTTATATTAAAAAATCAAAAATTATTTACTAATTATACTTTTAAAAAATTATTGATTAAAATTCATTTAAGTGTATTAATATTAATATATTTTTTGTATTAAACCAAAATATATTAAACCATGTATTAGAAATTGATTTAAATGTATAGAACATTTAAAAAATATTTTGCATATTCTAAAATTTTTCTTCCACTTTTTAATTAATATTAGTGAGAAGTGTGAAAATAAATCATGCGAATATATTTAATTTTAAAGAAATATAAATTTTATGACAGAGCGATGTAGAATAAGAAAGAGAACAATTGAGAGAAAGTACATTAATTTTTTTAAAATTATTTTTACCATTCTCGGCTTCTGATGATGGTTGATCTGCTATTGATGTATTGATCGACGTCGGAGTGGTCGTCGAAGTCGATGTGGTCGTTGAAGTCGGAGTCGTCGACGTCGGAGTGGTCGTCGAAGTCGAGGCAGTCGTCGAAATCGGAGTGGTCGTCGACGTCGGAGTAGTCGTTGAAGTCGGGGTCGTCGTCGAGATCAAGGTGGTCGACGTCAGAGTGGTCGTTGAAGTCGGAGTCGTCGTCGACGTCGGGGTGGTCGTCGAGATCGACGTGGTCGAAGTCGGAGTCGTCGTCGACGTCAGAGTGGTCGTTGAAGTCGGGGTCGTCGTTGACGTCGGGGTGGTCGTCGAGATCGGAATGGTTGTTGAAATCGTAGTCGTTGACGGAGTGGTCGTTGAAGTCGGGGTCGTCGTCGAGATCAGGGTGGTCGACGTCAGAGTAGTCGGAGTCGTCGTCGACGTCGGGGTGGTCGTCAAGATCGAGGTGGTCGAAGTCGGAGTCGTCGTCGACGTCGGAGTTGTCGTTGAAGTCGGGGTCGTCGTTGATGTCGGGATCGTCGTCGACGTCGGGGTGGTCGTCGAGATCGAGATGGTCGAAGTCGGAGTCGTCGTCGACGTCGAAGTGGTCGTTGAAGTCGGGGTCGTCGTTGACGTCGAGGTCGTCGTCGACGTCGGGGTGGTCGTCGAGATCGAGATGGTCGAAGTCGGAGTCGTCGTCGACGTTGGCGTGGTCGTTGAAGTCGGGGTCGTCGTTGACGTCGGGGTGGTCGTTGAAGTCGGGGTCGTCGTTGACGTCGGGGTGGTCGTTGACGTCGGGGTGATCGTCGAGATCGGGGTGGTTGTTGAAATCGTAGTCGTTGTCGGAGTGGTCGTTGAAGTCGGGGTCGTCGAGATCGAGGTAGGCGAAGTCGGAGTCGTCGTCGACGTCGGAGTGGTCGTTGAAGTCGGGGTCGTCGTTGACGTCGGGGTCGTCGTCGACGTCGGGGTGGTCGTCGAGATCGAGATAGTCGAAGTCGGAGTCGTCGTCGACGTCGGAGTGGTCGTTGAAGTCGGGGTCGTCGTTGACGTCGGGGTGGTCGTTGAAGTCGGGGTCGTCGTCGACGTCGGGGTGGTCGTCGAGATCGAGGTGGTCGAAGTCGGAGTCGTCGTCGATGTCGAAGTGGTCATTGAAGTCGGGGTCGTTGACGTCGGGGTGGTCGTCGAGATCGGGGTGGTTGTTGAAATCGGGGTGGTCGTCGACGTCGGAGTGGTCGTTGAAGTCGGGGTCGTCGTCGAGATCAGGGTGGTCGACGTCAGAGTGGTCGTTGAAGTCGGAGTCGTCGTCGACGTCGGGATCGTCGACGTACTAGGGGATATCGGAGTACTCGTTGATATACTGGATGATATTGGAGTAGTCGTCGATGGGGTAGTCGTACTAGTGGATGACGAAGTAATTGTCGATGTAGAGATAGTCGGTGATGTACAGGGCGGTGTTGTGGTGGTCGTCGATGTACTAGTGGACGACTGCGTAGTTGTCGATGAACTAATGGGCGACTGGGTAGTTGTCGACGTAGTAGTGGGCGACTGGGTAGTTGTCGACGTACTGGTGGGCGACTGAGTAGTTGTCGACGTACTGGTGGACGACTGGGTAGTTGTTGATGAACTAGTGGGCGACTGGCTAGTTGTCGGCGTAGTGGTGGGCGACTGGGTAGTTGTCAACGTACTGGTGGGCGATTGAGTAGTTGTCGACGTACTGGTGGACTTTTGAGTAGTTGTTGTACTTGTCGATGTTGGCTTCGGAGTGGTTGTTGTAATAGACGGTAATTTACATTCTACAATCATTGAGTCTGGTAATGGTCCTTCTGCACAGGCCTTGTTTTCTCGTGAGTTGCATTGATAACATTTCAATGCATTTCCTTTGAAAAAATTGAACAACAAATTAACAAAAATACTTTTATATAACTCTTATATTATAATAAAATCATATTATTTTAATTAATTATAGCAGTTTTGTTGATTACATAAGTGCTACTATTGACAGTAATGTAATTTAACAATAACTCTTTTGTTTAATTTTTTAAAATAAAATACCGGAAATAATCGCAAGAATATATAAAAAAATACCAACGTCATAGTAGTCTTATTATAAACGATTTTAGTTCTTATTGCAACTATCAAGATTCTGTAGGTGTCATTTTCAAATACTAAATGACAATATTACCGTTATAATAAAACGTGAAAAAAGTGATAACATTTATTGGCAAAATTTACATCTGCCTAGCTAGTCCACCCCTTGATCAAAAGATTACGACTAAATTATATAATGCGTTATTTATGCGCTATTCACATCTGCAAACAAATTGTGCGCTCGTTTCGTTTAGAGAAAAAAATTTTTTTATTGGAAGGGCTGAGTAGGTTGTCAATGAGCCTACTCAGCCGTATCCAGGCTGAGTAGGCTGTCAATGAGCCTACTTCAGTATCCACTAAGTACAATTGTGCAAGTGCAAATAAACCATCAGTTTCCATTCTATGGTGGCATAATTTATGAATTACTCGTTGAAGCAAATTGTTTATTTGAGATTGTTCACGCTCACTTGCTTAGTTTATAAGAGAATGAAGGTCTGAAGCGTTGTTGCAAAAAACACAGTGATATATCGTTCGAAAGCACTCAATGAATACTGGCTGATGCTAAAATTTTATCTGCTATGGACTATAAATAAAAATGGCCAAAATATATTTAATATGTATGGCAAATCTGTCAATTTATTCATTCATAGATATATTACAATGTGACTTATCACAAAAGTAAAAAAAATAAAAAATTTTTAATTAATGAATGATCTAAATAAAAATAAGTTTTACGGTGAGCATATTTGATGAATGCTGTTTCATTGTAATCTTCTATACAATATGTCTGAATTAAACCCGATTCAAAGCAATATTCGAGAGATGTTTGGAAATATCCAGGATGACATTTAAAAACTGCAAAACGGATTAAATTTTGAAATCGGGGTGCTGAAAACTGGTAGTGAAACGGTCGAAACATATGCATGAACAAGCCTCTAATGGCTCTCCCTACTATCTATAGCAGCTAAAATTTTGTATATAAATATATCTTATACCATCTATCCAAAAAACATATTTAACTTCTGCAACCCGCGACGATCACATGAACCTTTCCTTGTTAAATCTGGCTTTACATGAAATAGGAAAAACCCGATTATGCTCAGTGATATTTTTCAAGAGTAGAATTGCAGAAACACGTATATTTGGACGTTCAAATGGTTTAAATTCTTCATAAATAGTAAAATTATTAATGCGATCTAATAAATGATTGAAATTTTATAACGCATACCTGAATAAAGAATCGACAATGTAACTATTAAGATGGTGAGCACAAAGGGTCGATCTTGCTTTGCCATCTTTGATGCGTAGTGAAATACGTCAAATCAACGACTGTCGTGATATTTCAAGAAATCTGGGTACACTGTCCCGTTATCACCGATTTTCACCATGCACCTAACGGTGATAAACGTTATTATCGCAAGCATCGTGGCATCAGCCTCCCTCAATGCTATCATTTCCTCAACGCGATTAAGATGCAAAAAATCTTATCAGAGGTTCACCATCCCCTTGTTGCAACTATGATTTCTATCGTACTGAGGAAAAATGGTTTAGAAATATAATAACTCGTAAAACTGATCAAATAATGTTATTGATAATGAATTTCTTTTGAAAATTTGCAAATAATGATAGCGTAATCATAGATATTTGTTTATATGTCATTATTGGTGATAGTAAAGTGTTATTTTCGCCAAGTGCCTTTTTTTACATTAATCAGTTATAGATAGTTATTATGTAGTACATTTGATTAGTTCCGTGAATCATTGTATGTTGCTGACAAATCGATTTTTAACGGCACATATAATAAATTAAAATCCATGTAATGAACAGGATAAGTTAAAAAAGAAAAACTATTATACGAACTTAGTTGTTGCTTTCTCGACTGGTGAATCTTATTGTAAATTCTTCAAAAAGAGTTCTTAAAAATTACAAATTTATTTTGTTTTAGCACTTTTTTTTTAAAGAGATATTCTTATTCTTAGCAGAATCTTTTAAAAAGTTACTATTAATAGGATCGATTGTGTTACATGGAGAGATGACAATGTAAAATTAGTAATAGTTGACAATAATATAATTATTTTTACTCGTTAATAGTCTCAGAATATTTATGTTTAATCAATAGCTATCATTTTTAACAAACTTATAAGCAGAATTAATTGAAAAATATTTCAGCGTACTTTTGTCATTGCGTATTTATATCTATATTATACATATATACATATATGTATGATTTCTGAAACTAAATTCAAGGATAAATTCTCTGCACTCTAAGCAGCCATTTTCACGGACGATTAAGCGTGACGTCGCTCGACTGGCGCGCGGGTAAACATTTTAAGTTCAGTTACAAATTATAGTTAACATTGCAAAGAGTACACAGTTACCGTAACATCCACATTTTTTGCGCATTCAAGCGAGAAAACTACGCGACCGTTAGGTCAATGCGAGGTAGTGTTATACGTCATCTTGATCGCTTCTTAGTACCGCAATTATAATAAAAACTATAGAAAAATGGCGAAATATAATATACAGTTGATATATTAATATATTACAAGATGTATCAACAGATTTAAATTTTCTACATGTTATCCATGGTATGTGCACCTAACAAATTAAATTTCTGATATCCTGAAAACGACGAAATCAATTTCCGCTCTACACTCTATGAACTTCTCGTAAATAAAGCTTAAAGAAAAATTATTTAAAAGTAAGGTAGTATGCAAACTGATGAACGCTTAATTTATCTTTTTGTCTTTCACGGAGAATTCTTCGCGCGGAGTCTTTCCCATTCATTTCAATTTCATTTAAACGTCTATTGATCCGTTCAAAGTATTCATGCATTCAACTTTTCTTAATGAAACGATCAACTTTTGTAACCGTTTAATCGATTTACGAAAGTTTCCTTACGACGAATGAATCATTCATTGATTTCATTAATTTTGTTAATTAGAAAAATACGAAGTAAGATATTAGTTATAATTAAAATTACAAGAAAAATCATTGAGATTTTTATCTCGGATTTGGAATGACTAATAAAAAATTGATTTACAGATTGTTGTTTATCACTAAAATACGATGACGTCGATAATCACAATTATCCGATACCGTCAATAATTATTTGCACAAACTCGCAACAACCGATATAGTATCTTCTTTCGAGATATTGATCTTTCTTTTTGCACAGAGTAAAACTCTGTAAAAACAATCATAAAAATTTATTATAAGGAAGTAATTTTCTATTATATATATATATATATATATATATATATATATATATATATATCCTCACACAAGATATCCTTGCATATCTAAACATGAAAAATAATCGTTTCAGTCAACGAGCAGTCGATGGACATTGGTACGATACAGCGTAGTATTGGATTACTGTCAAAACGTCGGATTTTAAAGGTAAAGAGTCCATTATTTTTATTGTATACATATCTATTTCATTCAAAGCGGTTTACATCTGACAATGAATTATTTTTGCCAAAGTTTTTCTGAATTATAAATGCTTTGTTTCTAAATATCCTAGGTTTTTAATAGCCTGAAGTTCTGCATATCGCCTCACCGGAACGAAATTCGCTGAACCATCGTTGGACTGAACGCTCATTAACGCTATTCTCCCCAAACACGCTGCACATATTTCACGTAGCTTAAGCAGCAGAATGCCCTTGTTTGAATTCATGTTATATAACTGCTCGAATATCTAGTTTTTCCACTCTAAAATATTTCACTTTAGAGAATCTATTTATTAATAAAATATAATAATAAGCAATTATTAGTTTATATATTAATTTTAACTCAGTACGGGCAAGAAAGTACACAATATATTATATATATGTACCTGGTTTATAAGTTAACGTCACTATGAGCCCCATTTTGGTAAATATATAATCTAACATTTTGGCAACATTCAACTGTATATTTTGGATTGCGGTTATTTTTTTTGGCGTGCAGATTCGAGTGCTCCAGAGATGATAATAATTTTGAAGTTACTTTGAACGAGATACAGTAAAACCGGGGAGCGATTATGTCGTGAAAGGGGAGAACCCTGTGGGTGTTCGTCAGAGCGTGAAGGTATTCGCTTCCCACGCTTAAGCCGTGGAATAACAATGATGCTCACGGATGCTTGTGCATCCTTGCCGCCTCCGGTTACTGGCGTCAACGCGTTCCGCTTCGTATTTCTTCAAATTTTGCCCCGCCTTGCTAAATCGGCTCTTTTTGATCAGGCACTAGAACGTGGAACGATAATTTCTCTTTCCTCTCGCGTTCTCGGCTTCTTTCCTTCTCTTTCTTCTTCCACTGCATTGTAATCGATGCTTCCTTGAAATACAAACGAATAGCTTTTACAAATTTTACACGTGGAATTTTCTTTCTTCAGTCAGAATCGATTCTTTCGTAGAAAAAATATAAAATTAAAGCTGCAACGTGATTATCGCGGAACTGCTATAAATAACGCTCGATAACTTTTCAAATACCAAACTTATAATTGCAATCTTTATTAATAAATCCAGGTAACAATACGATATGCGTTTTTTTGTTTTTATCTTATTTTTCTTTCAATTGTTCCGCAAGTTCTCGTGAAATTAATATTGATCGATGCGCGTCAGCATATGCTAGCATGTAGCATTCACATATAAAATTGCATCAGTGAGATAAGAGTATCTGATCGATATCAATAAATGATGGATTTGTATAGCCATCAAGTATCGTCCATATGTTCCGCAATGGTGCGGAATGCAGTTGATATGACAAGTAAGTCGACACTAATGACACAGCAATGCGTCAAGAAAATGTTGTACGCATTTGCGGCGCGATCCCGGGCGACTTCCGTGTTTCGTTAATTATACTTTCCTCGATAGATCAAAGTCATTTAGATTTATGCGGCGAAAGCGTAGAGCATTTTCAATACACTAGAGCTAATTGATATACCCGGACTATTTTTTACATTATATTGCCGTGGTGCATCGATGTGCTTAATCTTGCTGCATCTCTTTTATCACCGTTAGTACGGAAATCCGTCTCTAATATCGCGAAGCGATTTACTGAAAGTTAAGATAGTCCTTGAAGTAAAGACAAACTTTCTTATCGATTCCTCGAAAGTCTTATAATATCCGTGCACGATAATCACGAAGAAATAAAATCTTTGTTTCGAAATGTCGATTGAGAAGTTCTTTATGATCGCACGGAGTCAAATGGCAAATCGTTAGAAACGCATCTAGGGAGAAGAAGATAATCGTATTATCGAATATACACACTTTAGACTGGTTTCGGTGTTGAATTAAATTTTATAGTTTGCCTACAATTAAGTCAATTATTTTCCACTTGATTGAGTTTATTCATTTGAAAGTTTCGTTGTCGCAACGTCTCTGAATTCACAGTTACAATCGTGAAATTTGCGACTTACTTTCCTCACGAGTTTCTGCCCTTTGTGATAGGTACGCAAAGATGCGCGTACTGTGTAGAAAAAAAAAAACGAAGGCGCGGAGAATACGTGGGTGTACGAACACATTCTGGGGAGCGGGGAGGAGCATGGGGGATGACGTAAAGGTATATGCCAGTTGCTACTTACCAAGAGTTGTCAGGATAGAACTCCGATAAAACGAGGACGCCTGGATCAAATCGACGTCTGGGCGTATCGCGTCTCACGAGCATCGACACCTCGATGTTTCCTCGAGCGCGTGTCATGTGGAAATAAATTTACAGCAAATTTAAAGATCACACGAGAGTCTGACGGCAAATTTACTTTCTTCGCGAAACGTGTACAATTCCTGACAACGTGTCAATGTAATTCTCGATAGAACTCTCATGTGTTTTCTAATGCAAATTTGCATATGAAAAAGTCATTTAAAAAAAGGGCAGTGCACTCTGCGTAAAATGAGAAAATACAGAGGTCACAGTAATATTTTTTCATAATTTATAAGACGCAATAATTCCATATTACTACAATAGAATGAAAAAGTAATTTAAGTAAGAGCGACAATTTTAAACTGCAATTTAGAAAATTTATCAGTGCCATAAGATTTTCTGATTTCGTTCCGTATCATGTTGCAACAGAAAAAGGTACTTTGTTTTAAAAGAAATTTTTTTGGACGGAGAGAAAAGAACTTCATTTTTCTGTGTTTCGTTAATCCACGGAGCGGGTGAACGCTGCAGGAGATAAAACGACCAATCCCAAACTAGTTGTGAACTAATCCCATGATCTCTTCTCGCGAACGTTTCGTACAACGATTCGTTAAATTAATATTAACCGTGTGCAGCATCGTCGTTCCGTGTAAACGTTTCTGCGTATCACGTTTCGTAGAAGCTTGAGACTCTCTTCCTGTTACTTCGCTGTTGAGCAATTACCATATTGATTTTATCATTGATGGCCCATATTTTTGAGAGTTTGTAATTTCCGTTCTTGCATATATTACACAGGAATGCACAAGAGCAAAAAAAAAGAAGATGAAATCATTAAATACTTCGATTGTGAAAAATGACTGTAAAATTTGTGATATTAAGTAACAATGCACCGCTTTGATAAAAAGTTATTCATTTTCGAGTTTTGAATTGGCGCATGATTTCGTTGAAAACGATAATGAATAATCTATTTAATAAAATTTAGATCATATTTTTAGATTGAGGCATGTATTCTTTCCACATCTATGGAAATATTTTTTTACTCAATATTTGCCTTTTTGACGTAGACTGATATTTTCTCTTTCTCTTCTCTCTCAATCTTTAGAATGTTATTTTTTGAGAGAAAGTATTAAGACGAGAAAATTACAGATTCTTTTATATTAACGTACAAATTACATATTATGTTAATTACATATATTTATGAATTTATGTATATACTACATACATATGCTACATACATACATATAATAAAATTTTTTAAAATTAAAAATACATTCGTAATTGTATGTGCGAAAAATTTTATAGGCAGTTAATGTGATTTATTTATTGGCAGATAAAGATAACATTAATTTAATTTCTATGATAGTTTATCATTTAAAAAACTATCTACCTTAGAAAGTTTTCAAAAATTTTTTACGATGTGTTCAGCGTGTATACAATATCAGATAAAATAGATTTCTGTTTACAATGTTTTAATCCTTGATAGAAAGAGAAATTACGTAATTCTTTGCTATTTATTTTTCTAGCAAAGCAAAATTTATTGATCGAACGTTGATCAATAAATCAATCAAATAAAATTAATTGTATAATGATTATAAAGGGATGTCTCTATCATTAAGGAAATTAAAGATAAGACTTTATTATGCTTGAGTCTACGTCTTTTATGATTTTCTTCTATAAAAATTTTCATGTACAATGTTCATATAAACAAGAATATTTCATTTTTGTTATGAATACATCAAAAACAAGTAAAATTAACAAAATTATTAAAATTAATGCATTAGCGATTTGTAGAACTTATCTTGTAATAACAATTAATATTAGCAATATTCGTAATATATATTCAATATTGTGCACTGCTTATTTTCAAATATTTTGCCGTACCGAATTTCATTTTTCAATCCACTTAAATAATCGCTGTAATTCTAATATTAGCATTGTTATCACATAACGTGATTTATAGACGCATAATCGCAACAAGATGAGAACGGCAAGAGGCTTGCTAAAATCATTTATAGCTATGGCATACGTGGGCTGTGACGAAGAGGAAAAGCAGAATCACTACAAAGGTATAATTATCATTTATCACTAATGCATAACCGACACGCCACAATTTATGGTTTGACGATGATAGCGTAGTACCAGACGTGATTTTATAACGTATTAAATAAAATTTCCTTTTTAACCGCAAAACTGTACGTTGCTTTATCAGTTAATAAAAACAACAGATTCGAACCGAGTTGGTTATTTTCATCGCCGGAGGAAGAAGCCATTAACATTTAAAAACTTCAACGATACAACTGGATACATGGTCTATCTAAATTTGCAGTGTTAATTCTCCGTCAATGAGTAAAACGGGAAACGCACAACGTGCATCATGATACACATATTTGCGGAATAAGTTTGCAATAAGTTTAAAAATGATTTAAAAAATTAAGTTTTGATTCTTATAAAATTGATTATTAATATATCGTCATTATGTAACTATGAAATAGAGTTATATAAATTAACAACTTACACACACGGATGAAATATGGATTTAATTTATCCAATGCGGATTCTGCAGTCGTCGTACTGACAGCTAAAGTAATAATTGCGACAAATTTAAATAATATTAGTAAAATAAGTTTCTAAGTAGTATCAAGATTTTTGCTTTTATTGTTCTGTTGTTTTCTATTTGAAAAATCTGATATATGCATGCTGCATGAATTTTTATATGCAGTACACAATGTTTTTTCGTGTTAGATATCCGTGTGATAACAAAAGAAGGATAAGAATTTTATGTACATTAATATAGCTTTTATCAAATTACTGGTTTACAACTCGTGACTTATTTTATTATTATTATCGACACCACAATTTATATTTTAAATTAATAATTGCGTTTTTGTATTGGTATTAACATTATTATTGTTAACTTTCAAAAGATGATTCTATATAAATTTTAATTTTTTTATCTTTTTACTTCCAAGAGATTATTATTACTCTTATTATATATTATTCCGTCAAGTGTAAAGAAAATAAGAAAAATATTAATTGTAAGACAATTTTAAGAAAAACACATTTAAAAAATTACAACTTTAGAATTATCGATGTAATTAAAATAATTTTAAGAAATTAAAAACAAATATTTAAAAGTGAAACAGTATCGGATTCATTTCTTTTTATAAAAATTCGTAAAAAAATAATTAATTATTTGTTGATACATAATGTCAGAATAATTTCAGTATTTACAGATTTAATTATTTTCGACGTAGTTTCTTTGACAGTTAACATTTGAAAAACAATAATCGTAAGAAGGTTTGACAATAAAAACTACAGTAGAAGATAGTGGTAATGTTCCAAATAATTTTGCCGAGTAATGTTTTTCGTGCTGTTTCATTTTATTAGGTCACGATTTCTATGTCACTACAGATTGCCAACGAAATGATAATATTAAATCATGAAAAATAATGCATGTGTTACACGATGTGCATATTAAATTTTTTAAATAATTTTGTTCTGACGCAATAATGTTAGAATCGCTGTAAATAATCTTGCATAACTTTCTTATCAATGAATACCAAAAGTAAAAATCTAAATAATCGATATTTTCATATCGATATTTAGCATTAAAAGTAAACTTTTATAGATTCTTTCTACATTGTTAAAAATATATTTTTTTATTCTAATGATTTTTTCGTAATACCATTTATTATGTTAAATTTTTATGTAATTCCTTTTCTAAAATAAATATTTACATTTTTAATGGTATTCTAAATATATTTATCTATAAAAATAATTGCTTCAAGATATTGATAATAAAGATATTACGAAGCACAATTTTAATAAAAATATTGTACGATCTCTTTATGTCATTGGAATGCATTAAATTATTTTATATTTTTGATATATTTTATTATATCGATAGTAGAGCACAATTTTTTCTATAAATTGTCAGTTAACTAAGAAGACACTTTAAACGCTACGTAACGTAACGTGCAGTGATTTCAAGAGAAAAAAATCAATATGAAGGCTATAATTTTCGTACTCGGACTTGCATTCGTCGCAATTCTTATTCCGATTAATGGAGAACCTATGGCTGATGCCAATGCCATGGCAATGGCCGATGCTTCTCCCGACGCTGACGCCAATGCCCTGTCTGATCCTAGGGCCGATGCCGATGCTTCAGCCCAAGCTAATGCCGAAGCCGTCGCTGAGGCTCTAGCTATGGCTATGGGAGACGCTGTAGCCGATGCTCAGGCCAGAGCTATGGCTGCAGCTTATGCCATAGCTGGAAAAGAAAAGGTATAACATTTGAGGTATAGCTATCATTTTATCTCATCTTTTTCGTTCAACTAATTTGAATGCTTAAAAATATTATTTATTATTTATTTATATGTACAATAGTTGTCTATATTACTCAGTAAAGATAGGCAAACAAATTTTCTTATACTTTGAAAATTTATAACTTAATTATCATTCATTGTTTAGTGTTGCAAAAAACTAATTAAAGTAACTAATTAATTTAATATACAATTTATACAAAGATCTGTTTATATCTTTACACAAATGTACAATACTTAGTATGTTTTTAGCTTTATCGTCGAGTCATGTTTAATCTCGTGAATTTTTTATTTTATAATATATCTGAAATAATATATGAGATAACAATAAAAGAAGATCAGATTTAAAAATGTTATGTCATTGATATAATTTTCATATTAATCTAAAATTTATCCAGATAATAAATTGGTTAATAAATTTATTAAAAAATATATATTTGTATTGCAGGAAAAACTCAAACAATGTTTTAAAGACATGACTTTAGCAGCAATAGATTACGCTAAACACAAAGTAGAAAAACATTTATTTAAATGCATATAGTTACTTAAAAGTAATGCCATTTTGCCAATGTCCAATATATTACTGGTATCAGTTTGTAAAAATTAACACTTGTGTTAATTCCAAATAAAAACAATAATAAATTAAATTAGTTTTATTTATTATTAAGTCGATCACCCACATCCTATTTCATAAAAAAATTTCTACGTGCAACAAAGGAAAATAATATTATTTAATAATAAGATAATATTGAGTTTAAAATAATATATTAGTTTAACTCAAAACTGGAAAAAGTTTGTTAATATAGTATTTCTTTAAATAATGAAATATTTTTCTATATTTTATTCCATATGTACATTTATTATAGTAGTTCTTAGCATTCGTGAAAGCTGAGTATCAGCAAATACGTTAAAATCATGTGACACATGACTTTAATATTTGCTGTCCGATAAAAGATATTGCAACATTACATACTTATCAAAATATGACACAGTGATAATAAAAAAATCATAATCCTATTTATTGACATATATTTTTCAAACCACCAAGCATCTCACAATACTTAACATACATTTTATTGAGAAAATAAACAGTTTACGATTTCTATTTTATGTTTTTGCTATACTTTGTTGCTAAACTTTTTCTATAAAATTAGAACGAAATTATATTTATCAGTCGATGAATACATAGCAAGATATAGTATATTTTACGTAGTGGAAGTCGAACGTGAAAACTATAATTTTATTATTCACTATAATTGTGATCGTGATCGCAATTATTATCCCAACTATTAATGGAGAATCTCAGGCTATGTCAGATGCCTACTCAGATGCATGCCATGCTGGACCCGCATTTTCTGGAGTATGTAACATATGTATAATACTTTTATATTTATAAAAAATTTTTATATTATGTTAAATTTTAAATATTATTAATAGATATTTAAAAAAAAAATTTTTTTGTATTTCAGAAAGACCTAGCAGAGACTGGCGCAACTTTTTATTAAAACAGCTTGCGAAAATATTCAAACCAAAATCATAATATGGAAATATGAAAATATATCTCACTAATATCTAATATGTCAGTATATAACTATTCTTGTAAAAAATTAATGATTTGTTTTTCAAAGTTAAATAAATGCAGCATAAATTAAATTATTGTCTTTATTGTCAAATTATTCATAAATAATGTCAATGAAAAAATTTCGTAATACCGTAAATATATGATGTTGAATGTTGAGATTTTAAAAAAATGTAATAAATAGTAATTTTTCATTTAGCTTTCGCTAAAAGAAAATTGTCTTTCAATTCAGCGAAAAATATTAATATTATTAATATACTAATTATTACGTAATAATAATATATTGTCGTTTGGATATTACGTTGGATCACCAAAATTCATGACAATTGCAACAATGGCAATTAATAAAAATACATATATATATTCATTATCTTCATTGCGCGATACTTATGAAATATTGATCTAAAATTTGTGTGCTACTATTGGTGAAGACGCTACAATTTATACAACAAAAGTCATGATTAAGATAACGTAAATATTATTTATTTAATGAAGAAAATTCTAAAATTTATCAATATATTATTTAAATATTAATAGGGTTTATTCTCGAATATAAAATTGTATGCAAGAAATTCAATGACGATGCTTACGTTCATATATTCATTTAAAACAATTTTTTATTATTATTTATGCAATTTATATGTATAATATGTTTGTAGACTGCTATATAACAGTTATAAGAAATTTGTATTAACTGTAAAATGTACTTGTATTGATATTTATTAATTTGTTTTAATATTTTATATATCAGAATAAAATGTAATTAGATTATATACATATACTTTTTAATCATGTTTCAATGTCCAAAGTCAGCACGACACTCGGAGAAAAGTATCGTGCTGATTACTTGTTACGGTTTGAGCGACAGATCTCGTTAGTTCTAGCAGAATTTCTATGCTCTACGATCATTTTTAAACAGAGTTCCGGCGGTCATATATTTTTAAATAATTTTTCAATGTCCAAAGTCAACACAACACTCGGAGGAAAAGTGCCGTGCTGATAGTTTATTGCGATTTCAGCGACAATTCCGGCTAGTTTTAGCAGAGTTCTATATGATCATTTTTAAACAGAGTTGCAACGGTTATATATTTTTTAATAATTTTTTTAATGTTCAAAATCAGTAAGACACTCAAGAAAAAAGTATGTGTCGTGTTAATGGAGGCTGTGGGCATAGGAAGTTGGGGGCATGGGGGCTGGGGACATGGGAGCTGGAGGTATGAAAGTTTGGGGGCCTGAGGGCATTTGGTTCAGGCTTAATATACAGATAGATTTATAATGCTACCTATGCCAAATTATCAGACCATAACCAGTAAGATATGAGAATTATTTGGTAATTTTTCTATTTTTCGCTTTTAAAAATAATTTTTTTTGCTTAACTTTTTAAGAAGTTACGAGTAAGTGTAAAAATATCGTATACAATATATAAGTATACAATACCGTGTACATAAGTCATATACTTCCTTCCTCCTCTCTTAGAAAGGAGATGTAGAGATGTTAGGTTATCGAAAAAGATTAAAAAATTAAAAAGTTTTTAATTTTAAATTTTTACAAAAATTATGTTTCATTATACAACAATGAGAAATTTCGCGCACGAAGCGCGCGTTTACCACTATTTACTAGTTATAATAAATTATTCATTCATGGATATTAAAAATCTAAAATACTTAAAACGCGATGCGTGTTTGTTTTTCATACATCTGTTACACAATATAAGATAAAAAATAAAATTATGTTTTTGCATATTTTTATTATGTACCGTAGTAATAAAAATTGTGATAATTATTTTTATGTGCACATACTTTTCAAACTATCACAATGCGTGATATATCTTGTCATAACTGAAGAAAAAGTACACGTTTTCTATTTTACAAGCTTTCTTATAAATCAGATTACAAAATCGAATATATCAGTCGAGAAATATCCAGCGAGACGTTAATATATTTCCTTTCTTATTACTACCAGAAAGCGAATATGAAAGCTGTAATTTTATTATTCGCTGTAATTGCGATCTTGGTTGCAGTTAATATCCCGGCTATTAATGGCAAAGGATGGGCTGACCCAACTGCTGAACCTGTATTTTCTCTGGTAAAATAAGTTTATTCTTTTTAATATTCTAATATTCTAATTACTTTTTATATTTTCCTAAATAATTAAAATAAAATAATATATAATTTCGCGTATTTATACGTAGAAATTGCATATAAATTTATTTAATTGTTCATTTTAAACTAATAATCATTATTTGTCACCTGTTATACAATCTCAGTTATTCGTATTATTTATGATATAAACAAGTCTTTTCACAGAATATTAAGTTCTTTAGATATTAAAACTATGATTTATTAGTTATTATTAGCAATAATGGAAATTAAATTAAACACAATTATTAGTGACAATAGAAATTAAATAAATTTACAATTTATAAAAGCATGTATTTTTATATATATTTTACATTTAAATATAATATTTAATATATTTTTTGTTAATTTTATTTTTGAATAATATTTATCGAAATACAAGATGTAATAGGAATAAAAAATGCAATAGCTATTTTTATTATCATATATCTTTCAAACTATACGCATCTTATAATGTATAATCTATTTCATAAAATTTCTGTTTTCTTGAGTTTTTAAATCTGATATAACATTTATATGTGAAGTTTTATATATATGTATGCAAGTTAGAAAAAAGAAAAGTTCAAAATTTCATATATATAGAATATAGAACTATAGAATAACATTTGTAAACTCTAACATCGTAAACACGGTTCCTATTATCTTATAATTTAATCATTATTATTAGGCTGTCACATTTATTCAGAAAAATATATTTGTCTATTTCAGAATGACATAAATGCTTGGGCAGAGGAAGCACTAGATAAGCTAAAGGAACTACTAAAAGAAAAAGTATCATCATGAGAAACCTTGAGAATAATCTTAATATCTAATTTGTTGTTGATATCTAACACATTTTCTTCAATGGGCCTTAAATAAATAAAATTTTAAATAAACGCTGCAGCAGATTAAATTAATCTTAATTGTCAAATTATTTAATATCCATGAAAACATTCCTCAATATAAAATAGCAAAAATATATGCAATTATTTATTATACGTTGAAATGTTCAACTTCAATCATGATACCAGGGATCATAGCAATTGCAACAACGGCAACTAATAAAAATACATATATTATCTTTATTGCTAATTTGAAATTTGAATGCTAGTATCATCATAATACCTTTATTGCTAATTTGAAATTTGACTGCTAGTATCATCATAATACCTCAAAATACCATAAAAAATCGTTATCAGAATATCATAAACACAATTTAATCTAAAAAATTGTAAAAACTTTATAAAATTTTGTTAAATATAAAATTGTTAATAAAAAATTTAAACATATTTTTCATGTTCTTGTATTCTACGATCCAAAAATGTCTATATTAATTTTAACAAAATGGTTCTTAATGCACTGGAGAAAAGGAGTAAAGAGACTAGAGAGTGGGTTCAAAATTGTAAAGGATTAAAAAAACAAGGATATTTTTTCAAATTGAAATTAAAAAATTTGATTTATTAAATTAGATAAAATATTGTACGTATTTCTGGAAAAAAATAAAACAGTATAATATTCAATAAAAATCAATTTGTATTAAAAGAATAAAAATATAAAATTCATTTTTACAATATGTATATCGTACATATATGTTTATAACTTTATACTCACAAATACTTAGTTAAGAATGTTGCCAAGATGTCAAAATAATATTTCATAAGATAAAAAAGTATTCTAATTATTTATAATTCGCAATTTAATAGAGGATAATAGGGAATGCATGTTAATTACAAAATGTATTTGCATAGAATTAATATTTATTTACACCAAATATTTTTGTATATAACAATAAAATTTAATTATATTTTACATAATTTCTTTAATATTTTTGTAAAAATTATTTTGTATAATTTTTTATAATAGCACATAGCATTTTTACAGAATGTTTATTAATTGAAATATTAGAAGATACTTGTTACATTCTTTATGCTAGATTTTGTGCTATCATTTAATTATAATATTTAGCCTTTTGTTTGTTTTAAGAGCCATTCTATTGCCTTATTTACATCATGAAAGACGCCGATCTGAAATACAATAAAATAAACAAAATTTAATTTCTAGCTTCATATAATTTTATATCTTATGATAAGATATTTTATTACAAAATGTAATATTGTAATGTAATAATATGTAAAACAATAGTAATTTACAAAAACATTTTCTTATACAAATTTGTATTTTTGTATAGATAATAAAGAATTGCTCTTTTTTAACATTTTACTCATTTCTTGCAAGTTACATTTATAAAGTGTTCATTGCTTCTCTATTTATAACAAATAAAGCATCATAAATTATATATGTATATATATATATATATATATATATATATATATCTTCACGCGTTTTGTTATTTTAAAAAGTTGTACGCAATTTATATTAGAAAGCCATTAATAATTGTTAACATTAAATTAAAAAATACAAATATACAAATATAAAGAAATAAATGTAGTAAAATATAAAATATAGATATAAAATAAATATAAAATATTAAAAGATACTTGATTACTTTTTAGCTATACTTTTTTTTTAATTTAGCAATACTTTTATAAAACAACGTTTTTTTATTTTTATACCTTAGGCTTCCCAGCTTCGTTCCCAGCTTCAGCTTCACCCATGATACCAGGGATCATGGTAACTGCAATAACAGCTAATAAGAATACGTATATTACCTTCATTGCTGCAACTTTGAAATTTGAATGCCAGTATTGTCATGATACTTCAAATTTATACCACAAAAAATCGTGATAAGAACATCATAAACATTGTGTAATCTAAAAAACTGTAAAATTTATCAAAACTTTATGGAGTTTGGTTGAATATAAAATTGTTTATAAAAAAATTAAACATGTTTTTTATGTCCTTGTATTTTACGATCCAAAAATGTCTATGTTTTAACAAAATGGTGATTAATGCAATGGGGAAAAAAAAGTACGCTAAAGATTTGCGTTCAAAATTGTGAAGAATTAAAAAACAAGGATATTTTTACAATCTGAAATAAAAAAGTTTAATTTATTAAATTAGATAAAATAGCGTACGTATTTCTGGAAAAAATAAAACAGTATAATATTCAATAACAATCAAATTGTATTAAAAAAATGAAAATATAAAATTCATTTTTACAATATGTATATTGTACATATATAATTTTATGCTCACAAATACTTAATTAAGAATGTTGTCAAGATGTCAAAATAATGTTTCATAAGATAAAAAAGTATTCTAACTATTTATAATTCGCAATTTAATAGGGAATAATAGGGAATGCATGTTAATTACAAAATGTACTTGCATAGAATTAATATTTATTTATACACCACATATTTTTGTAACAATAAAATTTAATTATATTTTACATAATTTCTTTAAGATTTTTGTAAAATTTGTTTTACATAGTTTTTTAAATAGCACATAGCATTTTTACAGAATGTTTATTAATTGAAATATTAGAAGATACTTGTTACATTTTTTATGCTAGATTCTATGCTATTATTTGATTATAATATTTAGCCTTTAAATAGGTCCATGAACGCTGCCATTCCCTTATCTATTTGATCAAAGATGCCGATTTGCTGAAATACAATAAAATAAACAAAATTTAATTTCTAGCTTCATATAATTTTATATCTTATAATAAGATACTTTATTACAAAATATAATATTGTAATGTAATAATATGTAAAATAACAGTTATTTACAAAAACATTTTCTTGTACAAATTTGTATTTTTGCATAGATAATGAAGAACTTGCTCTTTTTTAACATTTTACTCATTTTTTGCAAGTTACATTTAAAGTGTTACTTAAAGTATTACATATAAAGTATTAATTGCTTCTCTAGTTATAACAAATAAAGCATCACAAATTATGTATATATATATATATATATATATATATATATATATATATATATATATGCGTGTGTGTGTGTGTGTGTGTGTGTGTGTATCTTCACGCGTTTTGTTATTTTAAAAAATTGTACACAATTTATATTAGAAAACCACTAATAATTGTTAAAATTAAATTAAAAAATACAAATATACAAATATAAAGAAATTAATATAGTGAACAATAAAGTATAGATATAAAATAAATATTAAATATGTAAAGATACTTGATTAGTTTTTAGCAATACTTTTATAAAACAACGTTTTTATTTTCATACCGGAGGTCTTCCTTCAGCTTCAGCTTCACCCATGATACCAGGGATCATGGTAACTGCAATAACAGCAACTAATAAGAATATGTATATTAACTTCATTGTTGCAACTTAATTTGAAATTCGAATCCCAGTTGTGATTCCTCAAATTGTTGATTGTGTTCCTCAAGTTGTGACCTCAAATTGTGTTCCTCAAGTTGTGACCTCAAAATTTATACCACAAAAATCGTGAGCATATCATAAACATTGTCTAATCTAAAACTATAAAATTTATCAAAACTTTATACAGTTTGGTTGAATATAAAATTGTTCAAGGAAATTAAACATGATTTTTATGCTCTACATGTATCTACGATTAAAAAATGTCTATATTATTTTTAAATAATGATTAATGCAACGGAAAAAAAGGAGTAAACAGACTAAAGAATGAGTTCAGAATTGTGAAGGATTAAAACAAGGATAAATGAATAGCGGCCGGATTGGACCGCTGAAAATAAAACGCAGTGAAGTAAAGGGTGGCCAGTCGAGCCTGTGAGAAAATGGTGGGAGAGTCAACAGCGGAGAGGTTGCAAGAGGCGTCTCTTACGCACAGGAAAGACGGGCCTCGTACTCTCGGACGAGCGAGAGAGAAAAAGAGAGATAAGAGGGGATCTTGTTAGCCCTGAACTTGGTCACGCGGATAGCTGATGTTCCTCTCTGTGGCTTGTAAGCAAGACTGGACCAATTTCTCCATCAGGCTGCCGGGGACGTTAATTTTTGCCTTCTCCTTTTGATTGAAGAGACAGAATCAGATTTTCAGCTGCGATTTAAATAAATCATTTTTGTCCCAATTAGTTTTGTGCCGATGAGACGCAACGAAGGTGCACAATCAGAACTAATAACTGCATAATCTTTCAATTATAACTAAGGAAGTACAAGCTAATAATTGCTATTACGTAAGATCTTCGAAAATAACGCTATCATCTATCATTGAAAATGGAAAGGTTTAGCAAATCAGAACTCTAATATACACAAATTTGCTTGTCAGTAAATTTCCACTATGTTAACAAACCGACTCTGGAACGCTATTGTATATGTACACCGGAAAATGTAGGACGACGTAAGATATATTTCCGCTGATAATTGCAACCCGCTTTTACCGTGTCTCCTGCACATGCATATTTTCCGGCAGATGCATACGTTTCCCAGAGCTATCTTTAGCACAATAGACATAGGCTGTAGGAAAATCTCAGAAACGGTGCTGTCAATCTGTCTCGCGAGACCAATCATCGCGGCGATCGTTTTAAGCAGATGCGATTTGCGTTCTCTCTCTCTCTCTCTCTCTCTCTCTCTCTCTCTCTCTCTCTCTCTCATTCTGAGCTGTAGACACGCGTGGAGAAAACGGCTTTCGATTCGAGAGATGCGTCAGCTGATTGCGTTAAACGCCCGCTTCTAGGAATGTTTAGAAAACGAGTCGTAAATAGCTAATGAGTCAATAAAGCCACGCGCAGGATATGAAGTCCGTGAGACGCAATTGGGTTTACAAGATGCTACTAGAGGAGAAGGTTCATGAACACATCCAGTGTGCATGGAGCTGACGAGAAAGTGCGCGGCACGCAAATGCGTAGGCAGAGGCGCGTTAAAATCGACGACGTCATTATGGGGTAGCTGTTCTTCACACTGGAAAAGTACCTGTAATCGCGATCTGTAAATGCGACTTCATGAACTTCTCAAATTATACACTCTGAATTTAAGGGTCATCAGCGTCTGTCTGATGCGCTCGCATGATATATTAAACTGCCTAACGTATTCGAAGGCTCTTCAAAAAATTTCTCTAACGTCTATAGACGTGTAAATACGACTCGTGACGAGTGCAATCGTGTTTTGATAGCACACGCACATAATAGCACGTACTATCGTCAATAATATGCGGACCGAGTGTATATTATCGGCGATAAAACGGTGAGTCATAACTTCGTAAGCTTCGTAGTCCGAGTATACGCAGACTCTGCGTTCAAAGGATTAACAAACACGCGTGTTTGTTAATCTCATTCTGCATACATGCGCATCGTCAAATATCTTTTATTACTTTCAAATTGCCCATCTATTCGATTATATCGTCATCTAGGACCGCCGCAAGGACTTTAAGAGCCGGTTTTTCAAACTTCTTGGTAAGCTAACTAATAGTTTAATCATACGTCTGTCTTTGTTTCGTCTTCAAATTAGACAAGTTTAGACGTATGATTTGACTATTAGTTACCTTACCAAAAAGTTGAAAAAACCGGCCTTAATACGAGACACGTTGTGTCTCGTATTTGTGTCCCTCGATATCCGTTCGATTCGGCTCAGCACGGTGAGGAACGCGTGTTCGAGTGGAAGTTCGAACAGTCGCTTGTCATGAAAGGAAGTAATGACAGACCCGCGATCCTATCCAGCCCGATTGACCAATTAAAAAGTACGAACGGCCGTCGCGCAAACGACGAGTGATTAATCTCGATGCCGAGGCGAAATTCGCAAAAATCACGGCGAGAGGCGAGCGGCGGAGCAACTCGAATTCGCGCTGGTAGTCGGCTCACGTGATGAATCAACCCGCTCGTCAATTCCATAACGAGTCCCCGTCACGCGTAACCGTGGAACTGTGTCGTCATTACGGAATGTCGTTTACGTAAGAACAATTAAGCCGATTAGAACGCGCGGTCGGCGATAATACAGGGAAAGTATGGGACAGCAACGTGTCCGGCGCACTTTTATCTCTTTATCAGACTGTCCTGAAACACAAGATTTATATCATTCCACGATTACGCACTCTTTGTTATTGTGTTGTCGTTCAATCGGCAAAAAGCTGTATCTGTGTAAACTGTCGTATTACATCTTGACACGTTGTGCAATGTGATCGACGTGTCGATCGCCAGACCGTGATGCACGAGTTTGCGCGATTTCGGAAGAACGCGAAGGCCAAACCGCGTAACGGATTTGGCAAGAAATTAAAGAAATCGACGGTGAATTCTTTCGCCGTTCCGCGATTGTCGTAAGGTTTCTCTTCGCGGCGGTTTCCATCGTAATCTTCATACATTAGAGAGGGAGACTGCAGTCGGCCGGCGCATCAGCGCGCCTTTTTGCACGGTGATATCGCCCGATTGTTCATGTGCCAGTAACGATGAGTATTATTTAAAGCGACTTCCTGCGAGTCCCACTTTGCGTGAAAGGAAGAATCATTACTTGCAGTTCTTTCGAGCTACTACCGACGTACCGACGTGACTCTAAACCTCATATTGACCCAGACTGCGTGAGCTGAATAGCATATCCAGGATCATTCACTGGCGAAAACGTGTTAACCGCGTGTTCGCGTGTGTCGCATGGGTCAACAGCTCATTACGCGAGAGTTTCCTCATACATAAGTGAGAAAACTATCATCTTTGAAGGAGTCGTCACAAATCACGGGATAATTCAGACGCGAGGGAAACTCGAGGAAAAGAAATAGGAGGGAAAAAATACCGATAAAGTCGCAATGAAAATTGATTGTATCGATTATTAATACTCTATAATGATTTATATTTATTGATTATAAATCCGCAAAATGTTGATTATAATTCTTGAAAGATGAATCCATCTCTTAGGAGGAATTTCGCGAAGCAAAAGTGGTTCTTGGAGAGGATTCTCTTGAGAGAGCCGTGAAAGGATTCCTGAATGATCTGATATCCCTTTTCTTCTACCCTCGTCATTACCACACTCTTTGATTACTTCTGACGACTTGTTGCAGCAAGATTGTTGCGCTTCGCGAAGCTATCGTCGCATATACACGTGTCGTGATGTAAGAGGTGGCCGTTGTCAGCGCACGTTCACTCGTAAAAGCTGTCTGAAAATTACATGTTACTTTCTTTCTCGCAAAAGATGACCTAAAGAGATATTCCCGAGGAGCATCAATGACGAATAAGGAAGACAGATTGCCAAACTGAAAAAAAAAACTCATAAATGTCATTATTATCGTGACGTAAGAGTGCACGAAGACTTTTTTACGCAGAAAATGTGAAATTCTAAAACCCTCTTAAGTCTTTTTATTAATTATTGAGAGTCTGGGAATCTCCTCAGAAGGTCACAGGCGAGCTATTTAGGTTGCAGTGCGACTTTAACGTCATTGTAACCTCGTTCCCAACTAATTACACAGTTGTAGGGTCGGTCGTCGGTCAGATAATTGCGATAGACTCGCGCAACAATCGATTGGAGACCCGCCGATCGATGTTACCGAAGATATACCGTTACCTGCCCGTCACTTTCGGGCGTTCCGTGACGAGCGCGGTGGGCATGGAAATTGGAACCGTGTCGCCGGAAGTGAGGCTTTCAATAATGCCGAGTGCATAATGAGTAACGCGTTAGAACCCTCTGCGGACGCCCCAAACAGGAAATCCCTCGTTCGTCAATTCGGCGCTCGATGTAATTATTATGAGGCCAATTAATAGCGCGCTATGGAATACGAACACTTAGCCGGACCGGGATTGTGCCTGTTCAACGGCAGATCATTGATATCGAGGTTCACTGTATGATTGTAACTGTAGTTCTAGTATTTAAATAGGGGAACGTCTGGAACTCCGCCCGTCGAACCGTGAAATGTTTCACACGATTCGTGCGAGCGCCGTTTGTACATCCCTCGCATTCTTTCGGATTGATTAGAAAAGAGCGTATTGGGTTAAACGATCGACGATATTGAGGTCAAAGAACTATTAGAATGAAGAGAGGTGGCTATCAGACTACTTCAATTTACGTACTCTATTTACGTACTCTATTATCTCATATGAGAATTTAAATTTAACTTGAGATTATTTTTATAATTTTTATAATATACAGAAATTTAACTTTAGGTATAAAGTGATAAGTCAGCTTTAGAAAATTACTTCGAATAACATTTATTTAACAAATCATATATATATAAGTTAATAAAAAAATCATATTTCACAATTTAATTTAGATTTAATAGATTTTTTCTTCTCCCTCTGAAAATATTAAAATGATAAGTAACACAATTATAAAAATTACATGAAAATTACTTTTTTCTTCCATAAAAATCTTATGAATACTTGTCTGTGTATTTTTGTTAAAAATAGACACGAATATTTTTTTTATATATAATACATATGTAATCACGTAATTTATATAATTATTCAAGATGTGTTTCTATTTTGCAAGATTAAAAAAAATAGGATACTATAATGAGACACTAATTTTTCAAAAAAAAAAAATCCTATTAATCAGTCTTTATAATTCTTATTCCAAATATTTCCACAATTCTTTACAAATTGGCTTCTTTACAAACTGAAATTCTTCATTATTTCACATGACTTCATTTACAATGATTCTTCATTATTTCATTTGCATATGCTTTGCATGCCTGACTTATCTTATTCGATACGGTTTCATTCTTAATACATATTAATGATTCTCTTGCTTCAAGTGGCACATCCAGGCGATTTTTTTTCGGGACTGACATATATGTACTTATACGTATAATAGCTATTTTATTCGCGTATATAAATCAAAGTCCGCGCCATGCGGCCGGCTCGTAAATAAATTACCTTAAACTATAGCTACGCGAACAATTAAGTTCGCGTAATTTTCACTGAACACTTTCGACGATTTCCGTTCCTGACAGCTAATGTTCTATACGTGCAGTATCGCACTTCCACACGACCCGTTAGGAATTTCTCACGCTTGCCGGTTAATAATTAGCTCTGAAATTGCGATTTCATGCGAACGCGTCGGCTCGATTTCCTCTCCCATTCCATCATAATAGCACGGATCGATGGTTCGATATTTCTTAATGCTTATTCCATCGGCATCGGTGCCGGGGCGAGCCATCGAGAACGCTCGATCGACGTGCGAGCGATCTCATGGCTTTCGCGCCGGTTGTCTAGAGCGACCGATGATCGATATAAGCACATGGTCCTCTTCATCTCGTACAAGTCGCTCGTTTACGCGAAATAAACGTAACGCTTTACGACACGTGCGACGAACGGTTTTCCCACCCGCGACATCATTCAGCTACGTGAGATCGGAAACCCGAGGTCCTTGTTTAGGGACCGCGAGGTGGAGCGAACGCAGAGACCACACAACGTCCCCCAGGGATGCTTAAAACTTGAACTTTGGCCGGTGTCACGGAAGAAGGCTGCTCTTTACTGGCCTCTTGTAATCGTCGTCGATGTCATGGAGATCGGGCGGGTCCGCGAAACCGCTGTCCTCGTAACGGGTGCAACGTGAACCGGGCGATCTCGGATGAACCGGATGAATGCTGTAAGGACAGGAAGTCACAAGAATAATGCAAGTAGTCAAATCCGGGATGTAGAAGAAGAAAGAAGTAACACAAAAAAGTAACATAATGTACGACTCTTACAGACGCAACTTTCTGTCAATAATTTTCTTTTATCACATATTATTAAAAGTATCGTAAAATCATAAATTTGTAACAATCATATAATAATTCTAAAAATGATTCTTGGATATGTAAAATGATGATATTCAGTTATACTGGCACATTGGTAGATTTGAGAGAAAATTTAAATTGCAGATAATACGGCGGTATTTGCTCTTATCTGATTATTACCTGGTGCATCTCGAGGGGCTCGTTTCCAAAGGCTCGTCGTATCTACGGGAGAGCATCGTAAAGTCTCGATGAGCCGCGACCATTTTCTGCAGCCGCGAAATGATCTCGTAATCGGGCGTGCAGATTGGCTCCGACAATAACTTCGCCACGGAGACGCGGAAGCTCTGGAGCTGAGACAGGAAATGAGCGATTTGCGAATTGAATCATGCTCGTAGCTCGTACTCGAATAGTCGCGCGACTCTCGCTCGAGCATTAACTTTTTCTACTGCAAATTCTGCGAATTTTGACAATTGTTTCCAAGTATGCAGGCACTTTCACATTTTTATTTTAAATACTTTTTGCCGTATAAAAATCTTTTATAGTGCGAAATCCAATTATTTTCAAATTTAATAATATTGACACGTTGCATTAAAGTTTGCGATTTCATATCAGAGGGAGTATTGATGAAACTTTTTCCATTTGAATAATAGTATTTCTTCTTCCATTTCTCTATCTATTTATATTTTCCTGAAGTTTTAAATGCTATTTTATAGCGGATGTGACAGATGCGTAGCGAGGGTATTAAGACTCACTCACGCACATACACAAGTGCCTCATATAATTTATTGTAATTAATGTTTGCTTGTTCGAACTAAATCAAAGTTCCGCAACGCTTCGGAAAGTGAAGTTACGACGTCGGGATAAAGCCTCGCGAAATCGCGCGCAAGATTTACAATCCTCTCACGGAGTGTGCCGCGATGCGGGTTTAAGTCGAAGGAACTATCCGCTTTACATCCCGGTGACGGGCGCGAACGTGTCTCGAATTACTATGATGCAGAGTCAACTCCAAATCGTTCTGAACGAGCGTTACGCATCTGACGAGTAAAAGAGAGAGAGAGAGAGAGAGAGAGAGAGAAATGGCAATTACTCGGATGGCCGTCGTCGCGAGCCATTGGGATTGCCACAATGAATTAACGAGTCCCTTTCGGCCTCTATCTCCGCGAAGTATTAGGGATAAGCTCTGCAAGGGCTTACCGCTTTAATAAGAAATCAAAGTGTTTTGAACGTGCAACGGAGAATCTGTGGATTACGTGGCGAGACTTTCGCAGGATTTATATTATATAATTAGCTTTCCTCAGGGTTCCTTTTTTTTGCGAAGAATTGAAACAACTTGGTCCTCGCCTCGTTCTCCGAGAGGAAGCACGTATCATTTAGGGAAGATTTATGCAAACTTTAGAAATGGGGGCTCGAGAAATACATATGTAATGCATTGAAGCAGTTTGTCCGCGATGCAACGACGCTCCGCGGTCGTTTCGACAGCGACTTCTTTTGCGTAATTTAATCGCCCGCAAATCCGCGTTCGTGCACACGAACCATCATAAATCAGAATTACGTGAGTACCAATACGCGTGCCGAATACACAATCCGGCATTGAGACACGGGTTTTGCCTCTTGCGTATTTCTTTTTTTCTTCGGCGGACAAAGGAAAACGTCAGGTGACGCGATTCCTCGATATTAATAATACAATTTATTTATTTATTCGGTCCCCGTTTTCAGCGAGCAATTTTATTTTACATATTTATTTGTGCGTTCATTTTATATTTTATATCTCATGTTTTATTCCATTAATGGAACGCAAACGGGAATATATAGACGATCGTAAGCATGCGAGATGAAGCAGGGCGCGTGCGATATCCGAACACGTACAAATGTAATAATGCATCTCTCACCTGGGATTCTCTCCTCGTGACCTCGGAGAGATTTTGCTTGACCTGAGCCATCTCGTCGCGGAGGAGCTGCAGGGAATGGTCGTTTATCGATCTCTCCTGATCGGCTGTCTCCGCGGTCGTTCTCATCTGTTCCTTCGCCATCGTTAACTTTCTGTTGTAACGCGTCCTCAGCATCTCGCTCTCGACGAGACGCTTCTGGAGATCCTCTATCTTCCGGCTACGTTCCAGCGCAGCTATCTGCTCGCGGAAAATGTCGTTAAAGTGGGTTAAAACGTTTGATCGATAGTGGTAGATTATGAAGGCTTTCTCGCGCGGTTTACGAAGAGAATTCGTTTAGGAATTTTGTTTTTCCCGGGCGTTTCCATGCCACTTCGTAACGTTCGCGAACGTAAAATCGATTTAACGAAGTTTTCTATAAGAGCTCGGAATAGATTGAATTATTTAAAAAGAAATTAAATACTCGTTTGTACTGGAAGCGAATAACGAACTTCACGAATGCATTAATATTTAATGCAGCCAACGATTGTCGTTAACTACAGCCGCGACAAAATCATCGCGCACAGTACCACACAAATGCCACGTTCCGCGCACACGTTCCTCGTAGCACTCGGATTTAGCCGATTGTGAGAAAGTACGGACTCTCGAAATTACATACTTTGTAATCTGCCGCTTCCGTCAATTGTGCGCTCAACTCCCGATTCCGCGACTTTTCCTCCGACAATTGGACTTGAAAACGCTCGACCTGTTTCGCCAGCTTCTTCGCGCTGAAAGAAAGGAAGGAAAGCCAGTCATACTCTTTTTCCAATTCGGATCTCATCAGGTATTAATGGAAGCGATGTCTAACGGCTGCCGCGCGGAAACGAATGTAGAGAGATATACATTTGGATTCGACGCATTTGGAATAAACCGCGAACCACTGTCAGAAATTACAGGTAACCGCCGGCGATCACCGTATGGAAAAATCATACCGCATCTGGGATGCATAAAGCCACACTCTCGGTCGGCTAAATTTTCCAATAAACCGCGACTCTATATATCTTCCGTCGAACAGCTACTCGATAAGCATTGTTTCCACGTTAACATTACGTGTTTAATAGATGTAGTAGTAAAGCTTGAAGTCGATTGTAACACGAATTAATTATTGCAACGCTGGTAATAGTCTCTTAATTGTCGTTCAAGATATAGATAGATAGTCTTCGCAAATATCATTTATGTACATTAAATACTTCGTGATAACTAGCTCTATCAAGCTGGCAGAACCAAATCAACAAAATCGAACGCAACCTAGTGAACTATTTAGTACCTATTTTGTATCATCAAAATTAACTTTGTACCCCGTGCCATTTAAAAAAAATTGTAGCACTGCAAACTTAAAGCTAGCAGGATCATAAAAAAATGTTTTTAAATTAAAACAAAGCGGATATAATTAGTATTGAATTTATACTAATTTGTATCACTCAAAACGATTTGGTCCTGCCAGCTTGATAGAGCTGTGATAACTATATTCCACGAGATATACGAAAAGAAAAAGAAAAAGAGAGAGAGAGAGCATAATTACATTTTGTAAATATCAGTTTAGTTTTTACAAATTATTCAGTGTATTTGCAAAGAGCAAATTTAAAATTTATTCAAAGTTCTGTTGCAGTCGGCCCCAAGCTATTCTAAAACAAACCGTATGTTCGCCTCGTCGCGCTCGCTCTGCAACAGCGACTTCATCCGCACGCTGTCCTCCTGTAGAGATAGCTTCCTACGTAGAAGGTCCAGATGCAGGTCCCTGCGCTGCAATTGCTCCCGCAGGGTTCGGACGCGACGTTGCAACTGATAAACTACGGAAGTCTGCGAAACAAAAGGACACCGTATTTGTCGCGTTCTTCTTGGCAACGAAGACGATTCCCAGATGTGGCATAATGTGCAAATATACATTATTACAGAAGGCAAAAATATCGATCACAGCTAATTCCTCGTGCAATTATTGATTTACATTACGGATTGTAGCACATATAAGCCTTGAGGGACGACGAGTGAAATAAAATAACAGTGAGCCCTTCATGCGTATCTGCGACGTTTTCTCTACACGTCATTAAATACGCAATGTATAATATAACAAAAAAGAGACGAATTTATTTTTCACAAAATGAGGGAATGTCCTGTTAAAGGAAGTTTATTTTTGTCTGACATGTTATCGGAGATTATTTAATTAAAAGTTAGTTACGCCGCGGACGAGTTTTATGGTGGAAAGAGCGGCCGCAATATCGACACGCCACGAACAGCATCATAGATGCGGTATTAAATGGAACTTCATTACGCGGTATTTCCGATAAACTGTCAATTCGAAACAACAATTACGTCGCAAGCTCGACCAATGTCCGATTCAGCCGCAAAGTATATCGGTGAACCTAAAGGGGGGGAGGGGGGGAGAGGAATGAAAAGCGCCTCTTTCTACGTTAAAGATACTCCGCCGACGGAGGAACGAAATGAATGTCTACGAAGGAGGATGCTGGAGAATTCTGTGAAGTTTCTCTCTAAGGCGCTTTGCTCGCGCCAGGGGCTTACTTCTTTGAGACAGGGAAGCTCGTGGAACGATCGCTCGCGCCGAATCCTCGGTAGGGTCGTGTAGCTGGAGCACAAATACTGCGACGTACGGTAAGCACACACGATTTGCACGACAAAGAAACACAGAACAAAGGAGAAGACGTTAACAACGTGACTGCGGCATCGAAAGTACATAATATCAATTGAGCTCTTCACCTTGTCGACCAGCTTGTCAGTCTCCAATCTGGCCAGCTGCTCAGCCCGCACCAACAGCGACTCGGTTTGAAGATCGAGTCCGATCTCTTGAGAGATTTCGTCCATTTGCATCGCCTTGCCCAGTCGATCCAGAAAGACCATAAACTGGAAAAGTTTAAAATAAAGTTAGCTTTAAAATTGGTGCCACATGAGGAACAAACAATGTATGTCATCATAGATTAGATTATAAGAAGCTGAAGTAAATATTTTTTAGAATTTAGAAAATTGTTATTGCTAAAAATTAGAAATTTGAGGTATCGTTTCAATTTTTTAGGGATTGCTTCAATAGAAATCAAAAGAAACAAAGATTCAGTATTTTATTTAATTTGAAGAGATGTGATAGCTAATTGTATAACGTCTTTAGCTCCTCGTTCTCTATACGTGTCAAAGTTGCTTTAACATTTCCAAGAGATAGAAGCATTTGAAATTACCGTCTGCTTGTCTCTGCGTAAAGACTCTCTAGAGAGATCGCTGCTCGTGAGTTCGGATTCGAGTTTGTGTATTTTAGCTTCCAGAGCGGCGCGTTCTTCCTCTAAACTGCGTACCTTCATCATCGTGGATTCGACCAATTCGCTCTGCCGATTCGTCGACTCCGTCGCTGTGTTCACTTTTTCCCGAAGACTTTGTATTTTCTAGAAGGAGATCGGAACGCGTCCGTAATGTTGTGAATTTCGTGATATCGTGTAGATTGAAATGTAGATTTTTTTTCATCAAAAAATTCCAGCGCAAAGTCTTCAGAATGTTTATGAAATTCTTGATATAAAAAATGTATGCCATCCGTAAAGCGAAAAAGTTATTTATATGTAAAGAAATTTGATTTCTCGCAAGCAAAAATTGCACGCCTGCGATTTTTAATAACTACCAGCGACTGATCCTTATTGTCTGCCAGAATCTCTCGAATGCGATCCTTGAGCGCGTTCTCGTGGGACTCGACGAATCGACTTGGTGTACTGATGAGGATCGCAATCGATTCTAGGAGGTGACGGAATTCGTTTTGTACACGTTGCGTCTTCTCCTCGCGGACTTTCAAATCCTCTGCAAGAGCGATATGGGTTATCAGAAAGCAGGAGGAAATCAAATCGATCCGGTCGCGATAATTTACCTCGTAATTGACAGATCAGCGCCTCCTGATTGGATATGTTTCCTGTTGCGCTGGTTAAGCTCCTATTCGCGTTGACGAGCTTGTCTCTCAAGTCGTTCATTTCCTTCTCGGTGACCCTACATTGCATCTCCAGACATTCCTTCTCCTGGAACAACAGTAAGCAATTAACAATACAGTACTTGATAATTCAAGTACTTCATGGACTTTGACTGTTTGAAATAATTAAGATAATAGCTATAGTTTGAAATAATTAAGATAATAGCTGTATTTACTAATGTCTAATTGTAGTAGTAGTTTATATAATTAAATTTACGAAGAAAACTTTCTTTCAAACGTATTTATTATAAACAAAATATCGCACCTGGCGCAAACGGTCTATATCGACTAGCTGGACGGATACTTGTCTCTGTAACTGCTCTTTTTCTGCAGTGGCGCGATCAAGTGCGTCCCTGCAGGTTCTGAAATCCACCTCAACGCCCGTCAATTGCGTTTCGGCGTTTGTGCTCTTCGTCCGCAAACGGTTCACTTCTTGCACGAGTTCTTCGGCTTTGTGAATCACCATCTCCGGACTGTGATGCGCCGTGTCACAATACTCGACGTTCAATGCATGCGCCAACCTTCGCACAAAATCCTATCAAAAGTGTAAGATATCGAAAAAGCGGTTTGAATATGAGGGAAAATGGAAAAATTGATGTGATTTCTTCGCGAGTGATAAATGGCGGTGTCGACAGCGTGTCGGGAAGCGCGAATGAGCGCATGTTGAAACATACAGCACCTGCAGATTCAGACGTGCCCGTTCCTTCAATTGAATCTCCTCCGATATATTGTGCTCCAATTGTCGAATCTTCTTGTCGTACTCCCTGACCTTCTCCTCGTGGTACTTTACGTCACGCTGCAGACCCTGTATCGTGATCTCGTTCCTGCCCTGAGACGCATAGAGATTTCTCTCCCTGTCTTCCAACTCCTGAAATCGTTATTGGATTCTGCAAGATGTATATTGCCCGCCATCCGTCGGCTACAGATTCCGCGAATCCCGTGTTGATCTTTTTCAACGAACGGGAGAGGGAGAGAGAGAGAGAAAGCCGAGCGAGATGGAAGAAGCGAATCATCTCGGCGCTTATTAACGGAGAGACCCTTTAATCGTCTGCTTGTTAGGGAAGCAAATTAACCTGAATGCGCTTCTTGAGACTGGTGACGACGGCATTCTGCCTGGCTGCCTGCTCGCGAAGCTGATCCGCCTCTACCTGCAGCTCCACGACCCGCTGGTCCCGCGATCTCACGGCGCTTTTCATTTCCTGCAGCTGAACGGGGACCGAATTGATTACTAACGCGACCGATTATCGAGACAGAGAAACGATAATCGGTTTACCTCAGACATAAGCCTGTCCCGCTTGTACTCGAGGGCCGCCAGCTCGCTCCTCAAGGTGGTCGTTAGATCGTGAGTCATAGCGTCGTCCGAGTCCATCTGAAATCAGGAATTCGGTTATTCAAAGGATTATTTGTTATCAATAAAATTTACATTTTATATTATCATATTTCTCAACATAAAATGCATGATTTATATATATATATAGAAAGAAATCATTTTATACATTTTTATATAACATTGAAAAAAATTCTGGTTAAAAACAGACGAATCGGAAAATCTTGTAGGATTTTAAAAATATTCTGATTATTACAATAGAACTCAATACTTTATAACTATGTATAATAACCAGAAGTCCAATTATAATAATCAGAATATTTGATCAATCCTACAAGATTTTTCTGATTTGTCCGCTTTTAATCAGAATTTTTTTCAGTATAGAAAGAAATCAAATGCTGTTTTTAATTTTTAAAAATCAAAAGCATGGTACTTATTGAATTACATTCACCTTTGCATATAAATCTATCAGTGAATTATATATAATTAAATAATCTCAGAAAAATGCGAGCTACGTGCTTGCTTATTTATTGCATTTGTCGTCATATGATTGCTTTTATAAATTTCTCGGTACAGTTGCACTTTATACAAATTAGAATAACAATTGTTATAAATTATCGTTCTCCTCGTATACCGTACAACGTATATGATACCCTCGTTGAACCTCACTACAGGCGAGGCGATCTCGTCGTAAAGAAAGCCATTTTATTCCTCGAAGCTTCCTACGCGAGGCGGAGGGCTTTAATGCCGGAGCGCTCGTTTAAGCCGGGAATAGATTAGCGGCGGCCTCCACGTTGCGGCTTCTGAAGTTCTGACCTTTCTCTCGCAGAATGCAGGATTCGCGAGTACCGCAGGTACCGACGTCTCTACCGGCGGCTCGTAATGGCATCCATTCGAGCTTCCACGCGTGTACGACGGAAACTTTACAAGACGGCTCGATATGCCCCTCGGCCATTATGTACGTCTACCAGCCGAGAGAATTGCCGGATCGTAGAATGTCGGCCCGAATGCGGATAACTTGGCTTGTTGGCAGCTATATTTAGAATGGTATTTCGAATCGTCTATTTTAAAATGCTCGCGATCGAATTAGAAAACTTTCATGCTGATTGCCTCGAGATGCATGTATAATATTCGAGGAATAAATTGATTTAATATCAAGCGACATTTTTGTTGAAATCAATTCTTGATTTTGTTATAAAGATTGATCTATTCATATTGCCTTAAAAAATATGTTTTAATCTTATATTATAAACTTCTAAGCAATCTTCTAATTACAGACTAATCTTATTTATTTGTTTCAAGTACACTAATAACATTTTTCAAGAAGAATACTATGAAACGATAACAACAACAACAAAAAGTTGTTAGATTACTCTGCCACAATCTGATCGATATTGAAAATTGAAATTGATCGCATTTCGTAGAGTCAAGTGATGGTGTAAAAATTTTCTAGCGCAACTTGCCAAGGAAATAATTTATATTGTTTCCGTATCATTTTATACATTGATTAACACAGATTCGCCAACTAATGTAATGTAATTCAATTTCGGCGAAGAACGATGATTAAATCGTCATTAAACCAAGTTGAAAGAACACGTCATTCGAAATGAGATGGACGAATTAAGTTATGATTATTAAGAGCACAACGGTACAATTAAATATATATTTATACCGGCAATTTCGGTGGTAATTATCAGCGCTCTAATTAAATATTTCGCGGCAGTAACAGATCATTCGCTTTTATCTCGTTTTCATGCTGATTTACATTCGATGCATTTAATTACTTTTTAACAAATCCAACTCGTCCGCGGGATCCACGCGGAATTAAATACATCCCGTCGAATTGCTCTCGCGATGTGAAATTAAATCCCGCACAGCCGAAACGAGAGAATTCGCCATTAATTACAATCATAAGCGGATTTAGGGCTTAACGTGTAAAAAGCAGGTCTCTTTACGTTCGCTCTTTTTCCACCTGTCTTTCTCGATCTTATCTGCGAGTTTGCAAACGGGGGCGCACTGTAATATAACTTCGTGATAACCATCTCATCCCGTCCGAACGCAAACGAAAGTCGGAAACAGGATCATCGTGGAATAAACACGGCGCGAAGTTTTGTAAATGGAAGCATCTTCATGCATACGGGATTTACTAATTACGCATTTACTCTATTACCGGCGCATCCAGTACTCAAGGTTGATTGAATTGAGCGTGCGAAGTAACTTGCACAATAATCCGAATCTTACATTCTCTACACAGTGTATTAAATAAAATTAGAAATTAATTTTTAACAATTTTCTTTTTATAATACAATATATTTCGTTTAATAATAATAATATTATTGTATTATAATAACATAATATTATTAAAAGCATTAACGACTCGAATAATTTCGAAAATTGGTGGAAAAATGAATTTACTCCATCAAAAATGTAATGTAATAAAATATATTGTATTATTATATTATAATAACATAATAATATTATTAAGAGCACGTTAGCGTCTCGAATAACTTCGAAATTTGATGGAAAAATAAATTTACTCCATCAAAAATGTAATATTTCTATATAAAGCGTAGTCTCGACTGTTTCTCATCGTCAAAATCGATCTCGCTGACGCCACTCGCCCGACGTAACAGGGCTCGCTCGAAAACACGATCAACTCTACCTCTTGCCCGCCGGATCCATATCGCAGGTTTCCGCAAGAATTTCCGCAACACGCTCGTGCACGAGAGAGCGCTTCGTATTCCCTTTACTCTCGGTCCAAACAGTACTCGACGACCCAGGGGTTTCGCACCCGAAGTCCCTGGTAGCGCCGGCGAATAGCGTTTCCGGCCGCGCGAAGAGAAGAGGAGAGAACGAGGGCGGCGCGTCGAAGAGGTAAGCCGCTACCGTCGCCAATTTCCAAGGCAATCGGATGCGCGCGGCGCAGACAGTTACGATGCCGAAGTTTCGTCTGCCTACGACAACGGATTTACGTGACCCGAATCCGTGCCGCGGCCGCCACCCCGGGGACGACCGACCTCGCGACCCTCGTTGCCCGTGCGGCCTCGCGTCCAGGTACTTGCGTCTGCACGCGAGAATCTATGCTCGCGAAATCCATGTCGACTGCGAGACTGTTACGGCGGAACCGAACGGGCACAATGGAATACGTTGCCCGAATTTGCAAGTCACCGTTTCTACGATGATACTTCCCAATGATATCACCGCCGTTCATTGAAAGAAAAATATAGTTACTTTTGAACCCAACACAATTTTATAGTATTTCTAATGATAATCATAGTTAACATAATGATGCATATAGTTAAGTACATACACTATATTTACGTGTTAGAAATATTACAAAATTGTGGTTGGGTCCAAAAGTAACTACACTAAGAAAAAAATATAATTACTTTTGGCCCCAACAATTTTATAATATTTCTAACGATAATCGTGGTTAATATAATAATCGATATAGTTAAGTTAATCATATTTCGTGTTAAAAATATTATAAAATTATGGTTGGGGCCAAAAGTAACTAAATTTTTCTTTCGGTGCTGGTTCCACATTTTGGACCCGAATGCTGACTAATGCGAGGTATGAGCTTAAAGATGAAGATACGTATGTAATACGAATAAGAGAAGCGGATGGAGTCCTCCTAGTTTATTTCTGAACGCTGGCTGATTAAAAAAGCTTTCAGCGGTGCGCATACATATCAGGATACGCGATACGCCGAGAGGAAAATATCTCTCGCCCAAACGCTGCAATCGCCCGGGGGATGAATTAACGTCTATCGCGCATTCTGACGAACGAGAACGCGGGATATTTAATTTAATGCGTGCGATATCTTCCTGGGAATCAGATTGGAATCAGGATCCGCGATCCTACATGGGCCGCATCAATTATCTCGCGATTCAATTACGCGACAGGTCATCGACCGTAAGGGGACAGGAGAGGCCCGATTGCGCGAATGGGATCGTTATCGTTATCTCGCCATGACCTGAAAATAGTATCGCCCCCGCGCGAGCGAGAGGCAGGACGAGAGCTGCGTATTCCCGCGTCCCGCGGAATACCGGGAATTTCCACGGCGCGGTTAAGTCCACCGATATTGAATACCCATTATCCCGCCGCCCATAAATATCCCGTCGGTCTCGGGACCCGTGTGGGAAACGATCGCGCGGCGAGAGCGACCTATTTACTGTCGGTATTTACCTCGAAACGCGTGCGGGATCCGCTGTAATCCCGCACGCGCGTGATGCACGGTGCACGTACTCGTGTAAAAAAAAAAAAATTTGCGAATTTGCCACGAGAGAGACGGTTTTTCTGCAACATCGTTTCGCCGGCAACGCGCGAACTCGTGATTTCGCCCACGCGACCGTAATAACACCGCAATAAAATCGCAATGAGAGTACGTGAGCGCGTTGAGAAACATACAGGACTGTTAAAATAATTTAAATCTCGCCTGTTAAAAATTGACATCCCGCATGTATCTTGTGCTGCAGCTTTGCTATTCCATTAGCGAAAGGATTAGTGAAAGTAAAAAAATGTACATATATGCTGGTACATGTAATATTTCTTTTATAATGTCCATGAGACTTTAAACCTTATCATTTATATTTAATTAATCCTTATTAAATTAAAAAATACAACTGAATCATATTAATGAAGGTGATAATACTTTGTTCAACGATATAATGATATAATTTAAGTCCAAGACTGCTGTTTTAGCAGTCAAAATATGACGCATTTTTTTAAATTTCGATCAGTCGCATCTATTTTTGACACAACACGTGTATTAAATCACGGCGCTATCGCAATATATATCAGCGATATATTAATATATACATGAGGCGGCTATTGAATTTTACTCTATGTGCATGTATGTACACGCAAGCAGAATTTTGCACTATAAACGCAGCGCGTAATTATGCTTACCTGGTTTTTGCATTTCGCCGATGCACGAACATTCATCCGCATCAGATTTTTTCTTGCAACAATAAATAAATTCGCTTCGCTAAAGTTTCATATGAAAATATTCCGCGTTGCGCGGATTACATAAACAAGTAAAATCTCCCGGATAATAATAGGATTACAAAGAAACATGGAACTCTGAATTTTAAAATTATTACATTACATAAAAAAATTGAATTATATTATATTATTTAATTATTTACCTGCGTTTTCATATTTTTCTCATATGTTACTATGTATGTAGTTTAAACGTTATGGCGCATATACTGCGTCAGACATTTGAGAGAGGCAGGAGAGAGAGCAAGAAAGAGAAAAGGGAGGACCTAGATTTATACATACATATATTACGAAAACCGATACTCGTAAGCTACAGAATCTACATGTAGCCAGAATCTCACTTTAATTAAAGCTATAATATCAGTACATTAATATAGCAGCGACTGTAATATGACCAATATAGAATGTTATATTGATCCATTAAATTCTTTCATCATAACTGTAGAAAGGAAATGCATCAAAATAACCAATTACCAATAAACGATCAGTAAATACACATCTACCTCCGACCATAAAGAATATAATTTTTATATTCTTTACATTTACTACATTTACAGGCGATTTACAAAGAGCTACGTATTTATTATGTACACGACTGGGAGAGAAAAAAGATCGGGATATTAATATAGTGCCTTCAAACAGGAAGGAGAGTAAAAATCCGCAATCGTATTTTTATATATATATAGTTACTAAAATTATTTTGCAAATTATTTTTTAATGAATAACACGCTAATCACATATGTGCACACTCGAATCTCACATTTCTGCATAAATGAATTATAGCAAAATAGAATAACGTTATTAACAATAATATGCACAGAAAAAGTTTACAATTTTTTTATTAAGAAAGAGTGGAGGTAAAAACCTCCGGAATGAAATACATTTAATTTCTCATTCGCACATCAGAAATAAAATATTAGAACGAGGTAGCGTAAATTTTCAAAATTTACGAAACCATTCGACAATATCCCTGAAAGGGAAGAGCGTATTCTCGAAGGCCGAAGCGCCTGATCGGCCTAGAAAGAAACTCGAGCCGAATTAAATGTCGGGACATCGATAAAACTGAATTTGTGGCGAACCCTTCGCTACCCTCCCTCCACTCGCACGTCAGAATAAGACAAGTCGGTCCCTTCCTTCTGTGCTTTCCGTGGCCGTGCCCGATGACTTGAGATCGGCCACGCGACAGCGCGAGCTGGGTCGTCTGGGGTAGCAGCGACAGGTGAAATCGATTCCCGTGCAACGCTATGGCAACGCGACCCTTGTTCACGCGCGAGTCGAGCGGGGGATCGAAAGGGAGCGATAATGACGAACGTGACGGAATCCCCGCGTGCAATTCAACCACGCGAGTTATCTAATTAGACGGCGGCGCGAGACTCGGGATGAGAAACGGTCCCGATCGGACAAAGGGGCTGTCCCGAATCTCCCCCGATTAGAGATATTAAAGAGGAGTTACGTTGCGTGCCTTGTTACGACACTGAGTTCGTGCCGCATTAAATAAATGATTAAAAATGATTATTAAACGTCACAGCGTCCCTTTATTTTAAATTTTACAATACAATTTTTAATAAACGATTAATAGTCAGTCAGCACGATCCTTTGTGAAAAGCCTCGTACTGCTTTTTGCGGTTTCTACACTTGAATAATTCTAAAAACGGGATGTGCTGAAAAGGATGAAGGAAACGCATTTGGCCGGCCAGGCAGATATGCATGATCTAAATCCTGCACTTTTTATTCCCCGCGTTAGACAACGGGGAACTTTCATTTCCAGCATTTTTCGAGAATGCAGAAACGTCACGATGTGAAAACCCTCGAGATAAGCGAGAAAGCTTTTCGTCGCGAGATACCACGCGTTTGTATTTCTCAATTCTGTCTTCCTCAAATCTGTCTCCTCAGATCTGCTACGTAAATTCTTTTTAACCACGAACGGCTTTGCCTAGAGTTCCTTAAGTAAAAGATACCGTTCATCGTTTTCAGACTAATCGTGGTGTGTTTTTCAAAGACAAGTTAATTTAGTACCTATGCGGTTTAGTAATAAAAAATGTTAATTTAATTCAATAGTCTATATGTATAAATATTATTATTACTGTAATAAGTAAAATAAATAACAATAAAATATATAAATTTCTTCGTAGTTAGCCTGAAATATGTAACAGATCAATGAAAAATTGTCCAAACTCTGGTTTGAAGAATCCCGGTTTTGCTAAAAACTGGCTCGAGCTCGGTGACAAATCGATCGGCGATCAGATAATTATAATTACAATCGTATCGGTGATCAATATTGCATGTTTCCGCTATCGATCCGCTGTTCTTCGATGGACGCACCGTGTATATACACACTGGCATGTATACAATGAGAGGCTTTGTGGCGGGACGATACGGGTATGCGCACGTGACCGCACGTGCGATTAGCATGTGAATGCGTGTGCATGTGTGTATGTATGTGTGTGCAGCAGCGGAGGGGGACGATAAGCCATTGATGCAGTTCACGGTATATCACATCTACAAACTCGAGCTCCGGCGAGATTCCGCGTATCTACTGTGCGTATTCCGCAATAAGGGGCGGGGACTCGTTATATTAGTTACACATATTGGAATAAGCGAAACGCGAGTTATTAAATACACATATCGCGACATGATCTCAAAGCCTCAATTATATAAGCCTCGGTAAACTCAGCGGTATAAGCCTTAATTACACATTATTATTCTCTTATTATGTATGTACGTCTATTGTTAACGCGGCATTCACGTGATTATAGAGATTGTTGCGGCGATGCAGAGAGAATGTGAGCGCCCTTTAGCCCTCTTGGTTTGGGCTTTCGAGGGTTTAAATTGAACTCCGAAACGCCCGCGCGACAGTATTCGCGCGCATTACCGTCGCGAATCGGCGCGTACAGCACAAAACTCGCAGTTATATTGTAGCAATATTACTGCAAGATTGCAATCTTATTGCGACATTTTCCTATAATAAAAACTTGCAGTTGTATCGTAGCAATGTGCTACAATTTATTGCTGCAAGATTGCAATCTTGTTGCAACATTACTACACTAAAAGAAAAATATAGTTACTTTTGGCCTCAACCACAATTTTATAATATTTCTAACAATAATTATGGTTAACATAATGATGCATATAGTTAAGTTAATTATATTTAGCGTTAGAAATATTATAAAATTGAGGCCCAAAGTAACTGTATTTCTCTCAGTGTGTTATGTAACTGCAAGTTTTGTGCTGTATGGAGTTAGACAAGAGATAAAAGTCCCGCGATTTCACCATCCCCGGCGGACACATTGCCGGTTCTCCGCGGCGCAACCCCCTACTGTCCCCTACTACCCCCGAAAGCGCTTTGGCTCTCCGCGCGCGTGCGACGAGACGGCGTGCGTGCGTGTGCGTATATGTGTATGTGTATGTGTATGTGCGTGCAGCGTGCGACCGACGGGTCACAGGTGTGAAACGGGCGGTGAGGTGCGTTGCCAGTCGATTGACCTTCCGGGGCGATGCGGAGATGCGGAGTGTCTCGAAGATCTTGAGGTCCTCCTCCTCGGCCGCTTCCCTCGCCTCCCGCGTCTCGGTGTCATCCGACGCCATCCCGCTCTCCCGGTCTCGTCCTCCGGGCGTCCGGCGAGCGGTACCGCTGCCCGCCGTGGAGCGGGCTGAGAAAAACGCGAAGAGATACGCGAAAACGTATCGCGGCCTCACCACGAGCGCGGCATACTCCCTCGCGCATACGGTCGCGAACAGCCCGGCGTGCTCGGCGACGGCGACGCCGACGACGGGGCGCCTTTCGCGCCGCGCGGTGTCGTTAAACACCGACGTGCGTCGCGATGGCTGCCGGCCGATCGAAATCGCCCCATCGATCCGAGGAAAACGGCCGCGTGCCACGCTCTTTGCGCGCGCTTCCTTCGCTTTCGTCCCCTCGGTAGAGAGCGCGGCTCTTGCGGGGTGGACTCTTTGCAGATCGCGGGCCCGGGTTTTTTTTCCGAGATTCTTTCGCGACATCCGTACCCGCTTTTTCGCGATTTCATTCTCTGGACTCTTCATCTTTCGTACGAAAAGTCGAAAAAATTATAGCTTGTCACCTTAGTCATAATTTTGAAATGTTATTGTTGACAATGGTGGTTCCGCTTATAATTAAAGACACGTGAGACATATTTATAATATTCAGCAAATAATTGACGATGATAAAGTTAATTGAATAAATGAATAATAAGATGATAAAATAAATATTATAGTTTCTTTAATATCGTAAATAATCTCTTTGTTGTTATTTCAGTCGTACGCCAGAAAATATGACGCTTACTTTTCAAACGTGAAAAATTGATATGTTTAATAATAGATAAAGAAATGCGAATTTTACAATTATTTTTGATATTTCTTTATATAATTGTTTATTCATATATTAAATATATCTATTTAATAAATAAATAAATTTAATAGTGAATAAAGATTTCTTTTATTCATGCTAACTTGATTCACATTATTTTATGTTAATAATATAAATTTACTGAATTAAAAAACTATAATTATTTTTTTCTTTTTAAAGACTATAATTATCATTTTTTACGCTAATAATAGGGACTTATTGTTTTAAAATGCTGTAATTATTTTCTTCCTTCTTCAAGATAATCGTATCTGTTTTCACGTTAATGACGTAGATTTATTAAATTAAAATACTAGAAATATCTTTCTTCTGTTTAAAGACTATAATTATTTTTTTCCGTGTTAATAATATAAATTTACTGAATTACATCTTTAGCCCAGCATAACTTTGATTGTAAAACTATTATAATATCTAACAAATCGCAAAAAAGATGAAGAAATACAAAGGCTTAGTTTCTTCAATCATGTAAAATACATTGTTATTTATGCATTCCAATAGCATTAACATAAATTGCTAATTCTAATTTTGTTTCACTCTAAGAATGGAACAGGTTGTGCCATCTGTACTCTCTTACTCAATCTTTTGCCAGCTGTTGAAGATAATGACTTATCGAACAAGTTGATCCCTGTAGAGTTCCTGTTATAAAATCCTATGATAATCGTTCTGTATTATCGATAACCTCATAACTAAATAAAACAGTTATATTATAGAGAAGCTTTTACGAAAAAGAAAAAATTGTATACGCAATTTTTTAGAAAATATTTTCTTATACATTTGTGTACCAATCTTTTGTTAATATTGACATCATTCATGGTTTAAAGGAGTTTTCATCACCGGCATTCAAGATGGCAACGGCCTAGTATACCGCGTGCATTCAGCAACGTTTCATCACGTACACATGCAGCACAACTTAATTGTCGAGAAATGTTGTCCAGATTTTGTAATTTGTGTCACAGAACCGCGTACGGCCAATTTGCGCAATTGCAAAGGTGCTATGTAAGTTCGACTGTGTTCTTTCTCTCTCCTGTTGTTTATTTCATCGTCTTAAATAAATTTATACATTGAACTAATGTCTATACATTCAACTAATGCACAGAGAAAAGGTCCCAAGAGGAAAGGTAACGTCAACCGCATCGTGCCACCGAATGATATAAAAGGAAAGACGCCGATAATCGTCTGTAAACGGAAAGAGTTCAACTTTTACGAAGGACAAACGTATTCCAAGTACGCACCGATACCATTAGTTAGCAAAGGATGGCATCACTATAAATCCAAAGGAGATCATTTCTTTGTATATCCTCTCACGAATGTACGTTGTGATTTATTAGGTTTCTATTGCTATTCCTCTGTGCCAGTTTTATCTTATGATTTTAAGGTGCTTTGAAATTTTCAGGTAAAAAAAGAGGCGTATGGTGAATCATTTGAGAACAAAGAAGAAGAAGAAGAAGACGCATGTGATTCTTTCAATTATTTTGGTTTAAATCCACAAATAACAGATATCTTAAAAAGATACAGTATCACGAAACCTTTGAAAATACAAAAACTAGGGATACCCAAGATAATAAATGGCGCCAATACCGTCATAGCAGCAGAAACCGGTTGTGGAAAAACATTAGCTTATCTTCTACCCATGATAGATGAAGTTTTGAGATGGAAGGAACTGACAGGGCAGCGATTCAATGCTCCGTTGGGACTGATTGTTACTCCTACTCGAGAATTGGCGTTCCAAATTGGGGTTTGTATCATGAGACGTTAATTTTACATATATTTTAAATTGATTTAATTCTTTAAATCATATATTTACAGCTGGAAGCAAAAAAGATATGCCAATATCTTGGTATTCGTACAAGAACTATCACTGGTGGAAAAACCAAGAAGATGATGTTAAACCCGACTGTGGAAGAAGTCGATATTGTTGTAGCCAGTTTTGGAGTCATTAGCAAATTAACTACTACTAAGATTTATAAATTGAACATGGTCCGGCACCTTGTGTTGGATGAAGCAGATGCTTTATTCCATGAAACATTTGAAGAGCAGCTACGAGTATTCTTAAAAAGGGTGCCTGTATGTTCACACATTTTTAAAAAAATTTATTTTCATACGATCATATCTAAGCGCAATATTATTTCTAGCTCGGTTTTGCGCAAAATGTAGAGGATACCAAACTACCAGTGAACGCGCAATTGACAATAACCTCTGCAACAATGCCTTCAAGAATGTCAGAAATTCTTGAAGATATCATAAATGTAAGACAACATTTAGATATTCTCGGAATTATAGCATTAGAGTTGGATCATGCATTATTTGCTCATTTGTTTGCAGGTGCAATCGTTGAAACACGTAGCATCGGATAAATTGCACCACATTCTCGTGCCACAAAAATTTATAAGAGTAGGACCAAGCGACAAACCGACCGAACTCCTGAAATATATTAAACCAAAAGTAGCCAACAAGGAACAAGTGATCATTTTTAACAACAACAATACCACTTGCAGTTGGGTCAGCATGTTTCTGAACAAGAGTAACATACAAACGGTTCCTTTGAACGGCGACATGGCACTGTATGTGAGACAAAACAAGTACGCCAGCTTCAAAAGCGGTAAATGCCGAGTGTTGTGCACTACAAACGCTGGATCCAGGGGCTTGGATACAGTGACGGTGCGTCACGTGTTGAACTATGAGTTTCCAACTGCAACCGCTGATTATATCCACAGGTGTGTCTACTACATTTATCGTGTCTCTTACAAATCCGTGTTTGCACACTCAAATAGCAACGTGTAAAGCTGTGACAGAATATATATAACAGTTCGTATATGTGTACACTTTCAGATGTGGTAGAACCGGAAGAGTCGGTAGCGTTAAGGACTGCAGAGTGGACAATTTTATAAGCACTCTGGATGAAATTACTGTAGTGAAAAAAATAGAGAGGGCAATACGGAAGATGAAACCGATACCGATATTCGATATCCACCAGCCGAAGGAAGAGGATAGCGTCTACGAGCCATTTGGACCGGCAAATGAAACAGAAACACAGGAGGAATTTAGCATACCATACTGAATCATATTACGCGATTGTGTAAATAAAGATTGTTTTATTGGTCAATAATTTCCTCGCGGTTACTATATGAAAGCTGTGCGAATATTCGACGCCGTAGATGCGAGTTACGCCGATAACGCTGTTTTTTTGTTGCGCAGCTTACGTAATTAAGTCGCTCAAGGATAGCTGCGCTAGTGCTTTACGAGGAAGCCTTCGGAGTGCCGTCCGATGGGATTAACTAATTAGTGAAATGTTGCCCTGTTTGATCTCTTCAAGAGGCCTTACCCTGAACAACTCCCCCGCCCAAACTTATCGGATTAATTAAGTCTGTGCTTGCGTCAACGCCAGAGCTTTCGTACATCTTTTCCCGATTCTTCCATAATTTATTTCAATTCATTTGCAATCCGAGAAGCGTTTGAGATCAAGTTTCCGTCCGTTTCTACGCTCGACGTCACCGACGTAGCGTATATGCCAGATGACGTTAATCGAGCTGCGTCCTACGCCCGAATATTTTCCTCCCTCCCAGTCGCTCATCCGGCGGTTCCTTTTATCGCGCCGATTCCTGAATTCCAAGCTTCAGTTCCAGGGAGGAAACCACGACCCACACACTTACGTATGTGGCACGCTCGTCCGCCGTGTCCGGCGGCGGCACTCCCACACGGCGAACGCCCACACACGCGGCATATAGTAATGCCCTCCCCTAAACAACCGTAGTAGACCTTGCAGTCGAGACCGCCACCGACAGTTTATTATTCGCGCCGGGTTTTAGCGAAATTAAACCCGGCCGGCACGCGCTGACGGTTCGTGCTGTCCGCGCCACGTGGTGATGATGGGTGCGCCGGATCGTGTCACCGAGACACGGAAAGACCCTCATTGTCCCATGAGACCGGAGGACGACGCCCCGAGGCGATGAAACGGACGAATTATCGGATGATTGCACTAAAAACAAATTCTGGTTAAAAACGGACGAATCAGAAAATCTTGTAGGCGTGGTCAATTATTCTGGTTCTTATAATAGAATTCAATACTTTATAGAACTTTATAACTTATAATAACTTATAACTTATAATACCAGACTTATTCAGATCAGAATCAGAAAATCTTGTAGGCGTGATATCAAATAATCTGGTTATTATAATAGAAATTCTAGTTATTATAATAGAATTCAATACTTTATAAAATTTTATAACTTATAATTTCTATTATAAGTTCAGAATATTTTATCACGCCTACAAGATTTTTCTGATTCGTCCGTTTTTAACCATAATTTTTTTCAATGTGGATTACTTCAATATTCGCGAGTTTTTTGTGAAACATAAAGATAAAGCTGTGATTCACTTGACGCTACAAATATAACTTGCCTTTCAATAAATGAAGAAAAATGCTTCGAAGCATCAAATGAAGTCTGCAGTCTAACAATAAGTTCATTCGTTCACTCTCTATCCCTAGATAAATCTAGAACTGATGCCAGCGAATGAATGAATCTCTTACGTGGGATACTTTTACTTTGATAATTTTGTTTTGGTCTCAGTGTCGCGTTTTACTGCATTATACTGTCCAATTCTCTTCTCATTCATCGCGTCGCGAATGGCATCGTCCGTCATATAAATTGATTGAGGTGGTACCGGCTCCCAATATTCCCGCTCAGGGAAATTCGCGTTAAATCAATTTAGCCGCTCGTTCCCGTACGCGCAGCTTCTGCTTCTGTATGTATACACGATTTAACGAGCGTCGTTAGCAGTCTGCGCGCTCCGAGAGGGTACGACACGGTCACGCCTTTGGTACACCGTCGTTAAAGTTATGTCTACTGTCGCCACGTCACTGGGAAACGGTAAACGCGAGCGAGTTGACGGTAGTGACGACCGCAATGATAATGGACTAATTAGCGTGGGTGGCCGCGTGACACGTGGAACGAGGGCAGAACGGAGCGGGCGATGCAGCATCCATCCGGGGGATTTCTCTAATCTTACTCAGGCCTGATTTGCGTCACACGCGGCTTCCAAAGCCGCATTCCACAATCACAGTGCTCCTCCGTTGGATTTCATCATTTAAATTCGTTATAAAACTATATCCTCCTACGGATATGTCGAAAGCTATCGAAAGTTTTACGATTATTAATAAATCTTTTTTTAATGGGACTGTTCCCACGAAAAGACAAGAACATACGTAATACAATTTCGATGAAATATGCATGTATGTGTGCATTCAATTGAAATTGTATTATATATCTGAATTTTTATTCGATTTCATATACATATATGTATATGATATCAGGAATATTTAATGCATAAAATGTATGAAATATTAAAAATTATATTTTTATTGATTAATTTACCTATTTACGTAAGCTATATTATTTATTTTTGTCTAGCCCTGCATTTAATCTTTTATGCATGTCAAAGTTCTGATTCCCACGATTCCAGGAAATCCATGCTAAATCAATTTAACTTTTAACTTTTCCAATCGAAATAACATCACAGATTCTTTCGTTTGGTTTAATTATCGTTAAATACTATTAAGCATTTGCAATTCAGGCACTGTTCAGATTCGAAGTAACTAATATTAAATTATTTCATTAATTACGAATATTTTTACACGAAATATATAGATCGATAAAAAATTAACGTAAAAAGTTTTTATACAAGGAATAAATTAAGCTTTTTACATGATTGAATTTCTCCCTGCCTTTTTCTGCGAGAGAAATGTTGAACGTACGGTATACAATACCGTAACGAGGAAATAATTATATATAACATTTAATTGTTTTGATGAGAGGCTATAATCAGAAGTAAATATTATGCTTGCACAGATTGCGCGTAGAAAGATTGGCTTACAAAGTCTTCATGTGCTTTGTTATTGTTTACGCGGAGATGCCCAACACTGGTTTCACACATACCATACACATACACAATATACGGCCGCATACGTAACTGAAAAAAAGACACGATTCTAGGAAACGCTCAATAGAAATACGATCTGCGAAGAAAATAGATCATTCATTCGGCAAAACAACTTATAACAATTTGCACGAGCTTATGATAATATGTTATTATATGATAATTTTATTAATGCATTTAAATTAGGATAGAAGTAATATACAGAAAACCATGAAAGAAACCATTTTGTATCATATATGAACTTCTCAGAAATCAAACTAATTGATTCCATGTAAAAAGTATAAAGAAAATTGACGAAATGATAAACTAATCATACTAGTATTAAAATTAGAATTTATCAGTTTGACATGATAGATAGATTATTAGTAATGATAAATTATACTTAATTGATAAATTATATATGACGTTTATTTGTAAAATAAAGCATAAAATTATAGAAATAATGACGAAAATAGGCGAGAAAAAGAATTGATTTTGTCATCTGCATTAAATTTTACGAAATATCTTAAATTTAATAATAGTTTCATTAAAACATGTTTATATAATTGCTAGAATATTAAAATTGAAATATTTTGATTCTTGATTGTAATATTTGTATGAAAAAGTTAACTCTTTTTTTTTTGTTAATTTTATTACTTTATAATTTTGCTTGTTATAAGTGGAAATTAATTAAGAAATATTTATGAAAAAGACATTTTAATTTTAAGATTCTATTAATTATATCGAAATATTAAACTTAAAACGTTATTAATTTATTTTTTAACAATTTTCAGATTCTTATTGTAGAAGACAGAACTCTTTCCATTAATTATGAACCGTTCTAAAAACAAGGTGCTGACTTCACAGAATCGCAATTACAAGTGTGTGCAGCGAAAAGTCGACTCAAGCACGCTGCTCATAAATCTACTGTCTAATAAGTTATACTGCGGTTCGTATAATCGTCAGTCTCGGTGACTAATTTTTCTCCTCGACGATCGCAAATCGCCATAGAAATTCCTCGTCCGCCGTTCCCGGTATTCATTAATGTTGCACGCGAGTTTTAAATGCGCATGCATCGGGACAGGCAAATTGATTTTGATCGTTGCCAGTGGATTTTTTACTGGATTACACTCTAATTCGATTTTAATAACTCTCTGTAAGGATCGTGTGTGCGTGCGCGCGCTCACGTCTGATCTTGACGGGCGAGCGTTTCGTCGAGTCATGCTCGCCAGGAACCGGATCGAGAATCCCGGAATCTCATTTCGATTGCGTGAAAATCGCGATTAGTCAGAAATAACGAGCTAACGAGCTACGAGCGCGATTACGGTTTGAAACAATTACGATGCATTTTGCGCTTGGCGCGGGGTCAGCGGTCTTGCTCATTCTCATTCGTGCTACACGAGATATCGTATTAACATTATTATATAATTTTTAGTATTCCGTATTAACGAATTATTCGACATTCCATGTTGATCAGTCATTCAATATTTATTTATCCAACGCGAAAGATAAAATTACAGTATAAAATTATAGTATCGAATATAATACATCAATTGCTTGATAAATATTTGCCCCGTATATTATCAATAAGCCACAATAATTATAGCAAAATATTTGTGTGTTATACATATTACGCCAATATTGCCTTTAACAGAAACTGCATATCAATTTATATAAAATGTGCCAGTCATATCCGATTCACATAATACGAATTTAAACGAAATCTCGAATAAATCTAACAGAATCGCGGCGATTGAGATATCTAGAGATCTCTTCACATCGAAAGCGACGAGAAAAGTTTCACACGCGACGCACCTGCTGCGCGTAAACGCGAAAATACAAAAGCGCGCCGACAGATTCGTCGAGTGAATCCCGCACGATCGTAGCGCTAGGGATTTTTCACAGACGAATCCCTTTCCTCTCTTTCCTCATTTCTTCCCTTCTTACCTCACGTGGCGAGAGCACGAGGAGAGAAGTCGCGGCTGGAAACAACAGACTCATTGTATCGGCCACCGTTCGTTCTCATCCTCGCATTCTAAGAAGCCGGAGCAACAGAACGCCATGACGAGGACACGCGTCGCTCGCGCGGAGCCGACTAACGTGAACCGAGGTAGTGGAGGGGGGAGGGGACAGGGCCGGCGGGGTGGGGGGAGCGACGACCGGTCCGCCGGACGCGGCGCGCCGCGCGAGCGCGCAGTCATACCGCGAAGCGCAATCGGTCGCCATTGCCGAGTGCCGTCGCTCGCGCGAGCGTTTCTGTCGCGATCGCTTCTTGCGTGCACGCGCGCGCGCGCGGTCGTCGTCTCCTCGCTGCTGCCAGCACGCCGAGAGAGAATCGTGGAAGCCGTGCATGCAACGGAACGGAGCGGCAAGGAAGCGAAGAGCATCGACTGCGATTTGACTTGAGCGCGCGGCTAACTCGAGCGCCTGAAGTCAGCCACAGACTCGCCGGAGCCAGCCAGCGGCGGCGAGAAACAAAGGGGCGCCCGCCGGCCGGGACGGCGACGTAAGCGAGCCCGAATTCCGGAGGAAGCATCGTCCGCGTGCTCCCCTCGAGGACGCTGCCGGGTGTGCGTGACGTCGGACGTCCGTAGCGTTTGTTTATGTTCGGCGAGTGGCCGTGAATCGAAACGATCGATCGGAGGAATTGAACGGACGAGAGAGAGAAGGAGAAGTTGACTCTAGTGACGCGCACGGTGAATCGAGCGTGGAAAATAGAGAAAAGTGGCCGCGAGTGATCGCTGGGTGCACGCTCCTTGTTGGTGATTTGTGAAAGAGAGAGAGAGAGAGAGAGGGAAAGAACGTGGTGAACAAGGGCGAGAAGAAGGAGAGCAGGCGGATTCACACACGCACGCGACGCGTCGAGGTTGTGGCTTGGTGCTCCAAAGGGGAACCGGAAGCCGCTATATTGGAGAGGAAGCGGGAAAGCGGCGTGCCGCTCTTCTGTGTGCCGCGGCAGAGGCGTTCGTCCCAGCCCGAAAACGTGAGTACCTTTATTGTTTTCCTTCTTTTTTTTTTTTTTACCTTCTCGTCAGACGACGACAGTTCCTCGAATTTTCTGCGGCGCCATCGACCGTTATCGGGGTTGGGACACCCCGATAAGAGATAGCGCCGATAACGACGGTCGTCGAGGCCGATAACGATGACCTAACAATAAGTCGCACCGACGCGGAAGCGTCACTTCAGGATCTTAAATTTAATCGTTATTGTTGTACCTACGATTGTGTGCGACGTGAGAATAAGTCCGGAGCAAAGAGCCTCGTTTCTGACGCTTAATAGCGCGGCATTTAATTATACCCCTGGTAAAAGCTAAATGATAGTTCCCCTCGCGAAAAACCGGATGGTTTAGGGAATACCGTGGCGAGTATCGCTGTACTGAAAAAAATTCTGGTTAAAAACGGACGAATCAGAAAATCTTGTAGAATTGATCAAATATTCTGATTATTATGATAGAACTCAATACTTTATAACTTATAATAAATTAGAATTCCTTATAATAAAATACTATTTGATCAGTCATACAAAATTTTTCTGATTCGTCCATTTTTAATCAGAATTTTTTTCAGTGTATTGAAATTACAAAGTAAAAGTGCGTTTCCCAAGGCTTTCTCTCTCCCCCTTTCCCTCCAAGTTCGTCGTAAAAAATATATCATTTACAGAAAAATAATAGATGATTTGATATTACAGTAAGAAATTGTTTTTATTTAGATAATAAAGTTTGTTTGAAACACGAAAGAAGTTTAAGAAATGTTTAATTTAAAAACATTGATATTCGTAATAAACAAAATCTCGTTAGGCGGAATGATTAAAGAAAACTACAAAATTTTGAACGAACGTCTTCGTAGACGACTGACGGGAAATACTTTCTACGGTTTCGTCTCTCATTGCCAGTTAAAAATCGTAAAAAACAAGTGAAACGCGAAACGCTTAACTGCCGAGAACAATGTAAACAATGGAATTTACTGCAAATTCCAACCGCCGCAAGCGAGAAGAGAAGAAGGGGGGAGGAGACGTCGATTAGGCAAAGAGAAAATCGCGGAAAATGCGAGACTGGGTCGAGATGCGGGTCGATATCGCGGTCGATGAAGTGAAGTCGGCTGCAATTAAGCGCCGCGACGCGACGTAATTGAGTCGCGCGGGCGTAATTGAAACGAACGTTCGATAATGATTCCGCGATCGTTAACGCGGCGCGAAAAGTAATCGACAAGGTCGGCGCGTAATGACGGTAAGTCACACATGAATACCTGGCGAGTGTACGGGGTGTGTTTCTTTCCCTCTCTCTCTCTCTCTCTCTCTCTCCCGACATAATTAATCTCCGCGATTGATAATCAGGAAAGGGTGGAGAGTTTCCTCACGTGCGATTATACCGTGGAATTACGTGCTCGGCCATAGGATCATCGCGTGCTGCTTTTCATGCAACACCGCTACGTAACGATCGTAATGCCGGTGCGCCGCGCGTTAATTTTCTAACCGCGCACCGTTTCGGTGATTCCGAGCCGAAAGGAATCTCCCGCCTGTGCGCGCAGAAAAAGCACGTGAAGATAAAATTCCAAGCACGTTCTCACGGAGAGAAATGTTTTTTGGATTTTACTCAATTTTGAAATCGCAAAGAAATTTAATCATTGGACTAGTCCAAACATGTTTGAGCTGACAAATACGATTAAATTAAAAAAAAAACGTATATATTTACTTCAATTAAAATATCTTTTGAAAAAATTTCATTTTTTTAAAATTGATTTCAGCAAATATAATAATAGTTATTCCAAGTGATAAGTTAATAATTGAAACGAACAACGCTCTTTTGAATCAAATGCAGTTAAACTATTTCAAATAATAACTTTTTTTTCGTCAAACAATATAATTGAATGCCATTAAATAATCAAGTTTGTATGCAATGAAGTATACAATGAAGTAACGTTTTTTAATGAAACAAACGGATATACTAAATGCGGAGAAACATTTTTCTCCGTGCTGTTACGTTAATCCCGCCTGAGGCGCTGGTTAAATTAAAGCGGCGAACAAGGGGGGTGGGGCAGTTGCGCTCCTGGAAATCAGATCTTTTTAAACATATTTTATTCAAAAGCTAATTAGAAAGAATTCACACGAGAAATAGGGACTATATATTATACAAGACACACGATTATACGACATTAGGATGCAAGAATTGCGTATTCAATGATCGCGGTGGGATCTCACGTATCTCGTTTATCCGAACGTACCACGATGAATCACCAGTTTATCGTTACAATAACGTGTATTAAATATTTTCGAACCGAAACAATTAATTCGCAATTACATTTTTAACCTGAGTCTTGAGATCCCGAAAGTATCGGCACGTACGTCTCGTCCTTTTTTACTTCTGTTCGGGATGTAATGCCGATCGTTCTCGTTCGAACGCATCGATATCGTCTTTATGTCGCCCACGTCATCGTTAGCGGATCATCGTCGGGGAATTGAGTGCCTCACGACGCGTTGATGCACGTGGGACGCTGTTGCGTGGTCGAAAACCTCTGCCCATTGCTCAATCACGCAACGACGTGATCACGAATGATCGTAAACGATCCCCCGCCGCTCGCGTCTCGTCTCGTCAAGATCACATTAAGATTTCTCACAGCCGGGCGTTCGATAGTTCACTGTCATTCGAATGACACTTTCTCCGCGATTCCGGAACTTTTTTGGCCCGCCGTTTCAATTGGACCGCGTCTCGAACTCCATTCCGAACGATCTTGCGCTCCGAACAAAAACAATTTCCGTTTGAGTATAATTTGAGAGGAAAAACAGCAAACGCTGAAGGAATTGGAGAAATTATAGAATAAAGAATTATGGTATATGGAACTATAATTTCTAATTCGCTGGAAATTAATATTGAGAACAAAGAATTGAATAGAAGGAATTTTTTAGCTTGTTTCATGTAAAAAGTAAGATTTTAATATTGTTATATTTGAGTAAAGTTTATTATTTAATTCGTTTGTTTATTAAAGTTTATAATTCAAGTACTAGAGATACATTATGCATTTATACAATGTAAAATCCTAGTAAAACTTAACAATCTTTTTTTAATAGAGAAGTCTTTACGATAAAATAAGCTTTTCCACATATGAGAAACAATATTTAGAAATTTATCAACTATGTGTTCATGAGTGTTTGGAAAAAAAATATTTTTCTCAATTAGACTTTACTATAGAATGATTCATTCTTTTAGCGCAATTATATATACATTTACTTAATACATTTACTTAATAAAGAAACTTCGTTAACATACTACTTGAGATAATTTCTCAGAACGTTTTGGTTTCTCGTATACGATGGTTAATTATATTCACGATCGAAAAGACGATATATATGGATGTATGGTAATTGTATTCAGAAATCAGCTGCAATCATGTCGTCCGTTTATGAGAATGTTGCGGGTTAACGCCGGAATGGGCGACCTTATCGTTTTCTTTCCGATCTGATTAACCTCACTGATCTTATTCGCCGCTATTCCTACGCAACGTAGCGAATGACCTGAATTTCGTATTGTCGCGTTGCTCGTGGGAAAGAAACTTCTAGGTGATCTCGTTGCGGTGAGTTTCCAAGTTGGACGGAATCACGGTTGCTCTTTAACAAAATTTTTATTCTTGCCGGTAATCGTTTCTCTCGGTTAAACGCGATACGGTAAAGTGTAGTATCAACATACCTTTTTATCGCGTATAATAACGCTTTTGAAGTCAGTGAAGTTTAATATTACATTAAAACCCTGCGCGCGGTGGAAAATCAAGCGATTTGTAATTTGTATCAAATTGATAATTAAATGTTACACAGCGTTAACTCATGCACCACTAATCGCATTTAATCCTTTTTGAGTTTAATGGCCCACTCTTTTCTCGCTACTCTTTAATTTGATGTTAATGTTGAGAAACTTTAGTTAATTAATCGTTTATTTGAAAATCAATCTATGCCGAGAGGCACGGCTCGACTGACCGACAACCGAGCGGCCGATTCTCACGCGGTTTTCCTGCCGGGCCAAGATCAGCCTCTCAATCCGTAATTGCTCATCGATACCTTGGGACGATAAATATCGCGTGGGCAGTCCTTATACGGGCAGCGTGGGTCGACGATGTACGCATCGAGGGGCCTGTGATCGTAACCCTCCCTCGGGCGATGATCTTCGTGAATTTATTCGCGAGATCGCGCTTTAATGAGGGCGTCGTGACGCGATTTCGCGTCAATGAACGTGTCTCTTCCACGATCTTGCGATATCCGGTTTTTCCGCGTAAATGCCAGTCGATCAAGGAAAACATGAGCCGATAGAGAAATCGCGCCTTTAATCTTGCATGTTTTTAAAAAAAAATCGTCAATTGTTACTTCAAGACTACATCAAGACGAAGATGTGTCAAAGATATACAGTTGAAAATTAATTTTTATATTCTTGTTTTAAAATTACTAAACCTTTAATTGTCTTTTGAAAACTAATTCTTATGGAAGGAAATATAATTGCGCTTTTCACGCGCGTCTACCAAGTAGGTTTTTGCAGTTATACTCTACGAACATTTGCGGAACATATGGTACTTTTACGATACTTTTACGATAGCATCCATTGAGTCCCACGAGACCCACATGTCACTCGAAAAGTGGAAAATGTTCACATTTTACTTCTCTTCCCGACATTTCAAAATGGGAAGATCTCATAAACTGTCATCACTTGGTTTTTTATGCTTATCGCTTGGTTTTTTATGCTAAATCGAAACTTGGGAGAAAAGTAGTCAAGATCAGGTCTGTGAAGTTAGCCTTAAAATGCAAATTTTTACAAAATTGATATGACATTTGATTATTCACAATTTATCTACATTTATCTATAAATGACTGTTTTTTTATCCACCTTGCAAATAAAAATTAAAAAAAACCAAAAAAATTTTATCGTCAACATTCCTAGGTGCGTTTCTTTTTAATTATATATGGATTCCAATTGTCCATCATTATTTGTCCAGTGATAATGCCTCATGATAAAATTCATTCAACTTTTTTGTTCATTTTTAATTTTTTTGTAAGATTGACAAATAAGCTGTATCTAAATTTGAACATTCTCAGTCTTTTAATACAAATATTTAAACTTTCAACATAGAATATATGTACATATTAGATGTATGTACAATACATATATATTCACTAAAAAAAAAGTTTAAATATTGATATTTACAGACCAAAATAATAACAAGGTTCATGTTCAAGTATTGATATTTATGGACAAATATTCGACATTTTTATTCCTTTTATACATTTACATATTTCAAGTCGAACTTATTGCAATTGTGAAACAAATTGTTATCCCGATGGAAACGCAGTTTGCCAACTTTTAACGAGCAATCGCTGTCAAATGACCTGGTATGCGCTGGGTCGCCGGTTGCCGCTTGAAATCTCTTTCTCTCTCAAAAAAAAAAGCAGTCCCTTCTCGTTCGGAAGAAGCGCTCTCGGAATTCGTGCGTGTTGCCGTTCTCGGGAGAAAACGGCCTTTGTGTCCCACGCACACAAGTTATTGTATTCTCGACGCGTATGGCCGATGGGAGTTCGTTATTACGCCTACTTCCGGTCGTCGCTTGGATGACTCTCGCATAGCAGAAACGCGCATCCTGCGCAATCCGAAAACGTTAAAATGTAACAGGTTATCGGTAATGTCAGCAATGGATTTGTATTCGTGTAGTACAGCATCGATTTGGTTTCGTTCGCGGTACAATTTTAAAATTAAGAAAAAGAAACATTTGCGAAAGTTTATCAGTGAGAATCAGAATAATACATAGCCAATATACTATGAAAAAAATATATGTATGTATAAACTATAAAATCTTTGACAAATTGAATTAATTTCCTACAATTTCAGCAAGTAACTTTTTATGTTATACATCACCATTAATAAAGCTTTAGAAATACTCGTAAAGAACGGACCCATCTCATCTTTTATATACTTTTAAATAAATCGTAGTTTAATAATGTTTTTATTGTGGAGGTTAATTAAATGTTAAATTACGGATTAAATGTTATAAATTATATATAGGTATATATAATATTCTAAAATTATAGAGTTCACGCAAAATTATTATTTTTTATTCGAGATATATAATTTTATCTAAATTCTAGCATTTTTTTCATAAACTCCGATTTTTTGTATCTTTACTATATCGCCAATAAGAATCAGGAAACTCAGGCCATAAATGTTACATCAAACCTATTAAGAGGCTCAGCTTGTAACTGCATTTCCTGTTCGGTAGATATGCGCTTTTTATGCAGCGCACGAACTGCATAAAATCGTCACTTCTTGATTCGAAGTCTGGTCGTTTTCTTCGCTCGGCATCAGTGTGCAGGCACGATCAAGTTTCGAAAGCTCATTCTTTCCTGGAATGCCGAAACGTATATTTTGTGTGGCATTTTTCAGTGCAGCTGCGTGTCTAATTGATTTCGACACCCTGCCTGTTCGTAGGTCCAAGCGATAGAATTTATATTTTCATGTTTATAGAAGCGCGGACTGCTATTTATCATTTATCAGATTCAGCTACACTCGGTATACACTGATTTATACATATCCCACATTTCTGGTTGAATTAAGCATGAAATAATAAACAATTTGACGTTATTTTAAATGATAATTTTTATAACTTCCTTTAATTTTTAACATTTAATTCGTAATTTACAACATTTAATTAACCTCTATAATAAAAACGTTTAATTAACCTCTATAATAAAAACGTTGTTAAACTACGATTTATTTAAAAATATAGGATGAAATGGCTCCGTTATTTACGAGTATTTCTAAAGTTTTATTAAAGCTGACGTATAATATAAAAAGTTATTTGCTTGACGTTGAAGGAAATTAATTAAATTTGTTAAAGATTTTACAGATAAATTTGCGATTAAAATAATATATATTATAGTCTTTTTTTAATTTATATAATAACATCTTATATTATTTTATATAATAATCTTATCAATTAGATTAAATGCTATCGGTCTTTCATTGTTTATTTTATCTATTAGAGTGATTTATAGCTAACATTGGAATGACATTTATGCTTTTGTGGTCGAAGGCAGTTTGATCGATTCTACACGCACCTATCGTTCTGTGTCCGTCGCAAATCTCGCAAACGTATCGGCATAGTATCGAATAAATGGAGATCGTGTAGGTATTCGTTTTGGGTTGTGATCTTCCCTCTGTATGTACAACTGGGCGAGTCACGAGATCGCCTCGCAGCGACACGCATGAGGCACGCACAACGCGCGCGGCCACGCGTAAATTCCGACCGATTCTCCAATTAATGCGTATCTTACGGTGCATCCCGTGGCAACACATCGAGAACATATACCTGGCCGAGAGTCATCCAATGTTCTGCGGCGACTTAAGCCGGTTTCACGCGGATGTTTTATCTTCATAAACGAATTGATTTTAAAGAAATAGGACAGATAACATTGTTCTCTGTTATCGAAATTTCGACATAGAGACGAAAAAGAAGTTTTTTTCAATTACATTCTTTGTATTATTTTTAAATTTACACAAGGTTCGTGCAATATATAAAGAGTATGTCTGGTAATAAATACATTTACAGTTAAAAAGGCATCTTAAAAATCAGAAAAGAATCAGAATTAAAAATTTATTGTTAAGAATCGAAATCTTTTTTTACTAATAATTAATAAGACGTCTTACTTTATTTTTTACAGTTAAAATTTTTAAAATTAAACAGTGTCTTTCTTATATGAATCAAGAATTCATTAAAGTCAATCTGAATTTATTCAAAGACTAACATTTTTGCTAATCTAATTCATTTCTAAAACCTGTCAAAAACTTTTCTTTTCAGTTCAAGAATTGTTTGTATTTTTTTATCTCTGCCTCTGTGAAAGTTACTTCATCTTTTGATAAATTACGCACTTATTACCAAATATATATTTTTATTTTCCTACATTTGTACAATGACAAATCGTCGACGAAGGAATCTATCATTGTACAACGCGGCGAAAGTGGGGCACACGTCCCGTGTAAGTATAATACGGGCTTTCGGCTCCGCACAACCGTTCTACGTGGGGGAGTGCATTGACTTCTCGACTTGATAAACGTTGGCGAGCGAGGTGGAGTCGAGTCAAGTCGAGCCGGAGTCGCGCCACGGTGCCGGGACGTCGTTTCCTCTCCACGAGTTCGTAGATGAGAGCCCCCGCTCTCCCTCCCCCGCGTACGAAGCGCGGGAAAAGGGCTACGGACGGGTCGTTGTCTTGAGATAAATTCTTGTGTGCGAGCCCTCTCGACCCCCTTTCCTTCCGCGACGAGGGACTACGTGTGGCTGACATTAAAAAAAAATTCACCTTGTCATCGGGTCGAGTTCATAGACGAAAAGCTTTCTGAATATGCAAAGTATTCGAAGGGAATTTAAGGGATCGAGAGAGGTTCTCCTTCTCTTTCCGGAAGGTTCTTAATGGCTCATGAAGGACTTCAAGTTCTCAAGATGTGAGATCGGGAAAATCGCAGGACAATGAAGAATTTCGGAGGTCTACCATTGCGCCACTTCCGTCTATAGAATCGTCTTTTGTGTGCATATAAGAATTTAGCTCGGGGTATTTACGGTGAATTACGGTAATTTATCATGATCAATAGGATGGTTAATTCAACGAGATTTTTTTGCCGCGTGACATTTTACCAGAATTAACCGCCGGAATTCTACTGAACGACCAAGTTGAAAAATTTATTTTACGCACGATTGAAGACCCATTATTATGGAGAAAGGCTATTAATGTGTTTAAATTTCAGAATTTAATTTACGAGAAAATCGTACTTGAAATGTGTCATCTTGTACAGCCGCGAGGTCCCTTCCCTCCGATGTACTGTTCCAATTATTATGGGACTTTTAAATCGGAGCAGTTAACGGTTTAATCGACTTTCCTTCGTGTCGTTCGCGCTGCATCGTGTTGCTACAATTTCACAACGCTCTAATTGCCATGGTACATACACCTTGCTCGACGTATCGCTTTTACGATTACGCCGTTAACGCATTTAACTCGTTTGGCATAGTAACACCGTTCGCCTCGACGACGAATTACCGACAACGGTATAACGATACGCGATACTGCAGCCTTTTTTTCCTTCCGAGAACCCCTAATCTCGGGGGAAGGAAATTCCCTATTGTGTCTATCTTCACGACCACCGCCGCTAGCAGCAACGAGAGCGACTGGACCGTTTCCTGCGTCGATAAAACTTCCCCTCTCGTCGCTGTCTGAATTATTAGGAGCCATCGTGCGTTCCGGGCCGGCGGGACAGGATACAAGTTCTTTAAAACCGACCAATCGCGATTAATTAGGGCCGGAAGCGCCGATTGGTCTCCTGGTAATTGACGAGAGGCCGTTGTTCGCAGGCTGTCTCATTCGAGCTCTCCGCTTCTCGTCGCGATTTAATGAGCACCGCGCGTTTGCGATAGCGCGACTTGGTATTAATATTTTTACGTGGAGCGTGTAATAACATGAACGTCGAATTTAGAAAGCTAATTTCTGTAGTGTTATACTCAACTCTCAACATGACATTTTTTACGTAACAGTTATATAAATATTGCTGAGAGTAATAAGGATTTTTACATTCGTCTCGAAAATGTATCAGAGTTTTGATATAAATACTTTATCACCTAAATAATTGAAAATTAATTTAACTTAATCAAATTTTCGTTAATGACAACATTGTTTTGAATACTGTTTTATAACAGCACGAACTTTTTTATTTATTTGTAATTTTTTGCAAAGGACAGAAAATGATTATTTATGGACAAATGTGAACAAATTGTAAATAATCAAATGCCATATCAATTTTGTAAAAACAAGACTTTGGTATTTTCAACTTTACAGACTTTTTACAACATTTGTGACTCGAAATCACGAGAACTTTTCTTTATCGTGATCGTATCAATGATGGCGATACTGGCTTTCTTTGAGAAATCCAATAAAAGGTCGCTGGAATCCCTCAGGAATTCACGCGATGAAGATTTCTGAGGGATCGTTCTATGAAGGGCGGATGTCTCCCTTTTCTTCGGTGACGCCCGCGTCGCTGGATGAGATCCTGCATTCTTTCACATACTGGCTGCATTGTTTACGGCCTGAACGAACAGTTGTGGCGTGGACAACAAAAGATGCAATACACGCCCAGCCACCCTCTTCGCAGAAACGTAACAACACTGTTCGCGCCGCCTGGCGCGGACGTCAGCGTGAAAAACGCTGCGGGGTGCATATTTTAATTCGTACGACGGAATGTCAGATAGGGGGAGAACGCGGAAAGGCGTTGAACCCTGTGGGCTTCGTGCCCGCGTAATAATACTGGTCGAATGGCGCAATATAGCACCGGAACGCAAGTAACGTCGCAAGAATTCATTGCGATTAATTATAGGGATGGATTAATATCAGGCGAATTTATCACACGTGTTTTTCTAATAATGGCACTGATAAATCACGACTTAGAAATCTGCCATACCTCGTTCGAATGCTCTTTATTTTATTCATCGTTCAGTTTGTTTTATTTTTGCTAGCTGCGTAGTACTTCTAAAAATCGCACGAGGTTTTATTAATAAAGATTTGGAATTCAAACTAAAAATGGCAATCATTCAAGGTAGCAGATATGAATAATTTGAAAAGGTTCGTGTATGAACGTCCCACTAGCTAAGATAAAAATAAATTTACCACGTCATCGATTCAGATATTAGATGCCATTGATTGGTATTGACTATTATCTGATGACTATTTGAAGACACCAGGTCAGAACAGAATCCTTTTAGAAACGTACAATACATATGAAGTATAATTTTTAATCAAATACGTAAAATACGACTAATTTTACTTGTGTAAAATTATATAAAATTTATCTAACACAAATGTATATAATTTCTTTATTATAACAAATTATCATACTTTGCCCAAAATTTTATCTTCAGAGAACATAGATAAAAATTGTCAGAGAATATAAATAGAAATTATCAGAGAACATGGATAAAAACATTTCATAAAGAAATGGAAAATATTTTCACGTTTTCTTTTTTTTAATTTCGAATTATTATATTTCTTCGCACAACGACTGGCTATATTTACGATATATCTTTCTCAGGAGGAAGAAACGATGAATGTACTGTTACAATGTAGCATGCGGTTAACTGTAGAATGTTTTATAGTTTAAAACTCAATACATATTATAGTTATGCTCCCATTCACGCTCCAGTTGCAAGTCAGTCAAACGATAGATCTAAAAACAAAGACAACAACCTCTTCTCCACTTTCAAAGATGAACTATAACCACAACATGCATTAGCTTCTATGTATGCATCAGATAACAACAGGTAGCACGCAAGATTAATCCCAATAGCCCAGTAAAATCGTGTTGCCAACGCGTCTGTCTTCAAAAGCCAACGATTGTAAGTTATCTCTTACCAATATCGAGCCACTTTTAGTTAGAAATGCAGCTTATCTTCGATATTAGAATTCTCAAGTACTTATCGAGTAAAAATCGTGATATGTACGTGTCAGACAAGTGATTCCGTGGATTTTTTTAATATCTTCCTGAATCACCTTTCAAAGGACGCAGAGACTTTGTCTTATATTTTTCGTTCATCGCGATATTCGAGCTAAACGTAAAATTGTCTACGGATCGTTACATCAATTCGGCCGCTACTCGATGCGGTGACTCGTAACTCGCGTGGAGTCGTCGCTGAATATACTGTTATGACGCAGCGTGCGGCTAACTGTAAAGCATCCACCACCGTAGTGCATGCGAGTCAAATCATCAGCGGCAACGTCACCTGGCACACGAGACCCCTCGCTGCGCTCGCTCGTTCGCCCGATCCCCTCGCGAATTCGAGCCGGGCCACGCACGTGGTCGCCTGCGCGCGCGCCCGATCGTCCGCGGATAAATTCCTGCGTTTGCGCAACTTTATTCTCCCTCGGAACTAACATTATTCGGGAACGTGAAGCATTAATCTACCTGAATTATCGGCCTAGATTTGGAAAATTATCGAATAACAAGTCAGTGATCGGTAGATCGCTGACTCGGCGTGCTGAGGGAAAAATATAATTACTTTTTGATCCAACCATAATTTTCGAATATTTTTAACACGAAATATGATTAACTATATGCATCACTATATTAACTATAATTATCATTAGAAATACTATAAAATCGTGGTTGGGTCCAAAATTAACTGCTATATTTTTCCTTCAGTGCGGCGATAACGCATACGTACAATAACATTTCAGGCAGATGAAAATTTTCCTCGCTTATCTAACAATTATTTACTCGATTAATCGTCTTATACCTTGAAACTTAAGACAAAGCTTATCTTAGAACGCAAACTACAGATAGCGGCTGATATCCAAGATGGCTGGGTAATTGGATCATTCATATGTGTCGCATGAGAATCATTGTCGGTCGGTTACTGCTTTCTCATCATTTTAACGCTTCGTCGCCTCTTCCCGTCCGACTAGCGGCAGCGCGCATTCATCTATTCATGCCCTCCTCTTTTTGTCTATCATTCGTAGGTAGCTCGGAACCTGACATGAAAGATCGGCGGCCACTTTGATTCCTATTACCGATAACGTCACGCGTTGGGCACGTCCTGCATGCGCAGGACGTGGACCTAGGGAGTCCTATCGCGGATACGTGCGCGCATTTACGTATGCTGCATATACGACGCCCTATCCGATACCGGTAATACGTGCGTATCTCTGCCATCGATAGCGGTACTCTTTATTGGCGTGCGTTTAAAACTGCAGACGTAACGCGGCAAGTTGAAAAATTTCCCCGCGCGTTAATCGAACACCTATATTAACTGTTTTTTTTTTAAATAGCGTAAAAGTCAGTCCACTATCACGTGCTGCTAATCGTACATCCGCGCCTGCTTTAATTAGCCTCTCATTTAGAAGCACATTAAAATATCTATCGATGACGAATCTAATAATCTTGTCGCGATGATCTTGTAATTATGCAATATAATTAGAAAATTATATCAGTATCGATTACTCCGCGATCGAATTAACGGCTCGCGATAAAAGCGCGATCGTGCTGCGACGCGGCCGGCGTAGCTTCTGCGTCATTTGCGTGCCCGTATCGTTGCCCGTCGTCAAAGGAGTATTCGACGAGACCAAGTCTCGCAGATGTCGGCGCTGGATCATCGCGCGCGCGGAGAGGACGGGGATTACGGGAGCGGCGAGGGCGGGGGCGGGAGGGGGTCCGAGATGCCGTTACTCCGGAGAATCACTCGGGGCACACGAGCCTAACCCATCTGCGAGAGGACGCAGCGGAGAGAAGAAAGAACGGAGATGCGCGCGCGTTCTTATCCCTCTTGTTCTTATCTGAATCGGTATCGGATTTATAAAAGAATCCGGTTGAGCGGAGCAAAAAAACTATCCTCAAAAACTCATTTAGCTGTCTTTAAAAAAAAAGTCATTTCTTACGTCCTTAATTTTTAGGAAAAATGCTCGGTTGAAATGTGACTCGCGTAGACTTTAGATAACTTTTTTACGTTTCGATGAGGACATTAGGATCGTACAGATTTGTTTTTAGCTTGGATATCTGGGCAATTAAAAAGAAATGTAAAACAATCGTCTGTTTGATGTGCCTCTTCTAAATAAGCGACAAGGATCGTATGAGAATCAAGCCTTGATATTTTATACATTATAATAATAGAATCTTTTCATGTGCTCGCTGATTACGGTTCGTTTAAATTCGCGACGGGCAACAAACGTAGAAGTAACTCAAGCTGATGCAAACATCATTTTAGCATTATCATATTTCCCACATTTTCTTGGAAACTGCTTGTTTCCAACTCGCAAAGTATGCCCATAGTTGTCTAGGCGCGTCCCCGTTTCACAAAGGAATTGCAAAATGATTCTCTCCAACTCGCGGTCGCGTTTGTAAGTGCTGCTAGCTGGCACGATGGGCGTTGTTTGCAGAACTTGGAAAACCACTTTTCCATCGTCACCATCGGCGAGGTCGACGCGATGGCCTGAATAATATTTCACGCGATGGTAACGGTTTCAATATCAACGTTCGCGTTTCGTCCACAGCTCGTTTCATCCACAAACCGATCGATGCTTCCTTAACTAACCGAGTTGGATAAACTTATCGTGTTAAGTGCTGCTCTTAGAGCTGTTGCGTTTGGAAAAAAAGCCATTGCAACCATAACATTAACGTTAGGATACATTTATGCAAATGTAGAATTTTATAATTTATAAATCTATCATGTTTGACTCAACTTTATAAATATATAGAAGCTGTCTTTCTCTTCTTTCTCTTTATTTTTCTCAATTTAAATTTTACATATGTCATGTGTCATTTTGTATCTATAGATTGAATAAGCCAAGTTTAAAATGCAACCTTGTAATGTCACGATAATCCTAATCTCCGAATCACACTCGCAACGACAACGGTTGCGAAGTCGTACGATCGCTGACCGATCGTCTCGTTTCCTGTAATACGCGTCTCGCTTGGATTTTCTGGGTCACGCGGTTCCGCGGTCTCCATCGGCCTTTCTATTTCAGTGCGGTGCTTACTGTGCGTTCGCGGATTATGCGTTGTCCAACTCACGGCCAGAAACAGCAAACTTTTAAACGTATCTTATTAATCAAGTACACTATATACAGCACAGTAGCTATCTACGAAATGAAACGTGTTGATTATGTATTGAATACTTTTATAATATTTTATTTTCTCGTGGAAGGTAAACTGGAAGAATTACATTTATAACTTAATTAACTTTTATATTTATAACTTAACTTTCTATAAATTATATTAAATTTTAGGTCATTGCATTAAAAAATCATATTTATTTTTAAATATGACTACATAAAATTATAAATTGTTTTATATTAAATTAATAAAAGAAGCAAAATTTAAATTACTTCAAATTATACGGTTTTATTATAAATGTGCAATTATAAAATAATATCATATCATATGCATATTCTCTTGATTATTTTATTTAAACTCAAATAAATTATCTTTTCAACGTTTAAATGTATATCTACATAGATTATTTACAGGTATATTATCTTTTCATAAATTTTGATGAATGTTTATAATGTAAAAGCTTAAGAGATAAACTCCTCTTCTTTTTAATACTTTATAACGTAAAAATACAGTCAGATTGTATCATAAAATTTAAATACTCGGATTAAACAGATGTGTTCGAGCGCTTGTGCAAAACCGCGACAAACCAATACGAGACACATCAATGTCCATTTCTTGTCAAAACGTGACACGTGAAATCGTTCCAAATTCATTTTCGTCAAAGGGAGTAAACGCGAGCGCGTTTAGCGGCCTCACGAGCGAGCAAAATGTGCATGTACGCTCGTCGTGTTATTTGCACGACTGGCTCCGATCGACCGTGTTCCTGCCTTTGTTACAATTCGATTACTCCTTTCGCCCTGCATCTGCGTGCACTCGAGCCGAGTTCCATTATGCGCGTGTGTTTTTCGGTGCCGTTCAGCTGCCGCTGTCGTATTCGGACGACTTGCGCGCGAGAGTTCGGCGAGTGATGGTTGCGGTTCCTCGAATACATTACGTGCTCGATCGCTGCTTGTGAAATTCGATGTCGTGCTTAAAGTTCTTTCATGGCGTATTACATTATATTGATACTTTGAACGAGACGGATATTATTCTTCAATTGTAGAAACATACTTTTTCTATTTTTCTATGTGCACACAATGGATTTCAATGTCATCTCTTTAAGTTTCTGGACATTATAATTATTATATCTACTTACTACGTCTACCTGTAAATAATATGTGTAGATGTGCATTTAAATATTGAGAAGATAATTTATTTGAGTTTAAATAAAATGATCAAGAGAATATGCATGTAATTTGATATTATTTTATTATTGCACATTATACGTATCTATTATTATGTATATAAAATAATTACGGTAATATAACGAGAAACAAAACACGAATTATCTTATTATCTATATGTCTTATTAATAGCTTATTGAATTAATATGTGATTGAACATGTTCGGTCATGCAAATATTGCATAATAGGCCATCGTTTATGTTAATATCACGTGCATGTTTACGAACAGCAACTGATTAACAATTTTCGCGAAAGTACCCTTTTTTGCATCGAGCAAAACACGCAGAGGGTAGAAATCACTGTCTGCGAGGGGCGGGCTAATCCCTTAAATCGTTCGTAGAGCAAGAGCCTCCAGGTGCCTCGTCTCCTTCGTCGGCCTTCAGCCGGTCTTCAGCTGGCTCTCGAATCACTAGCGATCGCGAGAGCTATGTAGATAATTGCCACGCAGGTGCACGCCGCGGGTCCTTCATTATGCTACCAATGCCTCTTAGAGTCGTCGATACGTGCGCATACGGCATTGCGATAGTAGAGCGCAACGTATGATCTCGCGAATTGAACTTTCCCTTCAGCGATCCCAACATTCCGTCGTTTTGCCAATGCAAATATGCGCCTAACCGCTAAGTTTCGTCTTTGGGAATCACATGGCTCACAAGAATAATATTATCTGTTTGTGAAAATAATTCTACGCGTGATTTATAGTTTCGATTTTATGTTTAATATACCATAACTATTTCCGTATATTCAATAATCATTTTTAAATCTAACAATACACTTGTATCAATTTTGTCTCAATCGTTTATTGATTTATTAATTCATCATCATATACAATTAAATTTACACGTAATACACGTAACAAATTATTTAATTTAAAGTTAGATAATGACACTAAACGCGTCTGAAAATTTACTCCGTGATTATTTGACAACAATAGTTAGTAGACTACAATAGACAGCGCGATGCCTAGATCGTTTGTTAGGTACAATTCTCTGTCAAATCAGAGGCAGAGTGACGTCATTATCTGCGATTTATTCCGTGACGCATGGTGAAAGCTAACCAGTGACGCATATATTTTTTATCAGTTAACGTTTCGCATCGTCATCATTATAGCTGGCTTTAAACAATAGAAAGAGTTGGTGGATTCTCATAGGGGAGTCCTTTCAGGTTCGCTGGATGATACGGGATTTCTTTTTGGCCGCTTCTCTCTTACCGGGCGCTTCCTGCGAGTAACTCCGCACGAGATAATGATCGGCCATTGTGGGGCACGAAACGTACTGACAGTACAAACAACGCGTCACGGTCGCTCGGCGCTAATCGCGAGAGATAAGGGGGCTAGATAAGGGCTAACGCAGCCTCGATCGGCGATACCGCGGAACACGTTCATTCATACCTCTCTTAAGAACTGACGGCGCGTTAATTCATGCGAGAAAGCCAATGATGAAACCCGATATCTTCCTATCGGTCGTAATAATGAAGAGATCGACGCGAAATAATCGCGCTATCAAAACAGAGTCGCGGCTTGGATGTAGCGAGTAATGTCGCGCGGGCAGGATTTACAAATGTAGAAAATCGCGCTCGTAAATCTGAGATTTTCTTTTTTTTTTTTTTACGTTCAAGTAAAAGTTCTCCGCGATTTCTCCGGTGACACGCGAATTTTTCAGATTGCACTCCTCGAGCAGCGATAGATACGCGCATTACGCGCGACACGCGCGCTTACAAGTATGTACACTTTCAAATACACGGGATACCAGCTGATTTGCCTGAGTAGATCCACACGTCATCCTGTCGGTTACAAGTGCGGTTGCGCAATCGCGTCGTACGTTATTGCCATCGAGGGCCGACTCGAGTGAGACCGGTGTCTAGAAGACTTTCCGGGAGAAATCAATTAAACTTCAAAGACGCGTTATTTGAATCCATTATTATTGATTTCGAGCGATAGATACGGTGATCATTCATCTTATATTACAGAGGACAGTCCTTTATTTTAGTTTCTGTGTCCTTTAGATTTATTTTTTTCTTGAAAACTCACTTTTGTCCATTATTTCTGAAAAGTCCTATAAAATGTCCTATATTTCAGTCTTTATCACTTTTATATATTTTGTGTAATGTTTAAAAAAATGTGTTTCTTTTTTTATGTATAATTGTTTTAGTTTACAAAATTTTATTTCTTTTCATATAAATATACATATATTCAGGGAAAAATATTAATGATAATAATAAATTTACATTGCACTTGTTTGTGGAAGAAGGATAGGTGAGGGTGTCTTTTATTTTTCTCAAAGAGAGAAATATAGTCACCGTAGCGATGAGTAATGTTCAGAAATTGATTTTAGAAAATCATTGTAAATTCGTGTACGCGATATTTCTACTCAAGTCAACGTTGTAAACAATCTCTCTAGAACAGAACTCCCTGAAAGAACACCGTGCACACCGCCGGCCTCGTGTGCATATGCAGCTGCAGTGAAAGCCTCGCCGAGAGTGTGCCTCGCTTAATACCACGAGGTTCTCATCCCAAATCTACGGTAAACACTCGCAAAACAAACACGGCGCTTTGACATTTCGTTAAGTCTCCCCGCGAAGCGGCGGGCACGCGATTACGTTTAATCGCCGTTTAAAGACAGAGACAGAAATAGAGAGAGAGAGAGAGAGAAAAGAGGGATTAAACCCGAGCGAATGATTAATGCTGACACGACGGATCCGCGTTGCTCGTTAATATCCGCTCGATCCATAATGTTTAGTCCCTCGCGCTTATTCATTATCGCACCCGTTCATTTGTCTGCCCGAAGGAACGGATCTTTTTACGATTACTCGTACGGGGGATTCCGCCGGATGCGAGGATACGTTACGCGCGGAAAACGACTTATTCGCGCGCTTTCCGCCGGCGGAAAACGACTCCGCACTCTATCAGTGGATCTCGTCGAACAGTCCTGGAACGACGACGAGGTCCGCGACATAACGATTCGTGTCGGGTATAGTATGGGCGCTGCAATAAAGTAGCGCATTACACCAGCGATGCACGGCGGACGGCGCCAATTTGTATCGCCGCGGGCGATGCGCGGGCGCGTCCGCTTCGGGATCCGCTCCAGGTGACTTTCCGCTCTCGTTCGAGAGCGGCCGAGAGTTCCCTCCGCGCTTTCGCGAAGTCTGATCGGCGCGAGTGCGCCGGAAGCAGACGCTTGTAAATGTAAAATATCAACTTTGTTCCGTATGAACGTCCATTGTCGTAGCGCCGCTTTCTAGCCGCGCGGATTGCAGTAGGATTAAATGCAGTAGGATGAAATTAATTCAGGTCGGTTGTTTCTTGCGTCAATCCTCTCGTCGTGTCATCCGCGTTATTCGTGCGCGCGTACTTCGGTAAAATTCTCTCAGACTTATTCACACTTATCTAAAAATATAGAGAGGAGAAATAGAAACGGCACAAAAAAAGGGCTTATAATTATCTTATTTATCGAGTAATAAAAGCAACGTCAGACATCATCGCTTTTTAAATCAGAGACCGGACGATGCGTGAACGCAAACATTACGTTCGACAGATCAGGCGTGGAGAGGCGGAAAGGAAGGAGGGGGAGGGAGAGGAATTGCAGATCACTGGGTTGAGAGAAAGAGCCAGACGTGATCCTCGGGCCGTTCTTTCCACGGCTCTTCTGTTTTTGTAGGCATCGACGAGGCGGAGAGAGAGAGAGAGAGACAGCGAGAGAGAGAGAGAGAGAGAGAGAGAGAGACAGAGAGAGAGAGAGAGAAGGAGGGCAGGACGCGAAGCCTTCGGGCTTCAATCTATTAACACGCCACGGCGATTACGGCGTCCTGATGACCCCGTGGGATTGCATCTCCGCCAGACATTTTCTTTCTTACGGTGGCTGACTGGGTTAGCCCGTCCTCTTCCTTCTCATGCCTCTCTCTTGCCGCTCTCATCATCCTGACTCCGGTTTGCTCCGGAACAATAAACGGCACATCGCTTGGGCAACAATGGCTCACGTCTACACGTAATCTACATATGTAACCTATTCTCTTGCACTTACAATTAATCTACGCAGAGAATATGTAATCTATGTTAGCAACCCGTAATGACCATGCTTTCTCCTCTTTTCTCTCGTTTGTCAAGCAAAATAAACTACAAGTCTAATTATTTTAATATCTTCCTTATATTATGGTATAGTAGAAGTAAAAAAGATAGGTAATAAAATTATTTGGTAATTTCGTTGCTTTTTGTCGGTATCTTTTTATACAAGTCGCATCTGGAATACTTTGTTCAAAATTATAGAAAATATTTGATATGGTTGATTAGCCGTGACAATTTCTAACAAAATACAATTTCTGAAAATGGGCGAACAACCTGAAAATAAAGCGAATCGAGGGATACATTCCCGATTAAGCGACGGTAACGGATGGGATCGGCCGCGAAGAGCGGCGAGGGGACGAATTTCCGGTGCACAGGATCGTAGCTAGCCCTTGGCTCTTCTTTCAGATCCTTCTTTTATTACACACAAAGGATAAGCGCCGCGCAACGAGGGGATGCCTTTTTCTTTATGGCCTGCAACATTGAAGGGTGGCTCGTTTTCTCGTCCAGCTGACGCCTATCTCCAAAGGAAAGGGAAAGCACTCTGCGACAAATCTTTTTTGGAATGCAATGTCCTCTTTGTGTAACGTAGTGATTCATTGTAAAACGATTCAATGATAGCTTGACGTAGGTATTGCATTCCTTTCTCGAGAAAAACTTGATAAAAACTGTCATTAAAAGAAACATTACTGCAAAATTAAAATTACATATGCTAAGATATATAATGTGGATAATTATCGAACACATAAATAGATTTGTGAAGTTGGCATTCCGAAGTGTGAATTTTTACAAAATAGATGTGGCATTTGAGTGTCTACAATTCGTCCACATGTGTCCATGTAAATAGTTGTTTTTGTTCATTTCGTAAAATAATTAAAAATAAAAAGGTTGAATAAATTTTATCGTAAGCCCTTAAATACGCTTCCTTTAAAAAAATTATACATGGATTCCAATTTTATTTCACTAATCAATATTTACTATAAAAATGTTTATTTATAAACAAATATAGACAAATGATGAACAAGGTAAAAGTCGTTCAACTTACATTTATTTTTAATTTTTTTGCAAAGTGGACAAAAGCGATTATTTATTGACAAATGTGGGCAAATTGTGGACAATTAAATGCCATGTAAATTTTATAAAAATTCGCGTTTTGAGATACCAATTTCAGAAATCTCATAAATTTAGATATTCCATAAAAAATAGTACATAAGAGTAAATTTCAATAACAAATATATTTTTAATACGACCATTTCGTTTTACTTACGTAATTAATGCCACATCCGCTGCTACCGTAATAAGTTCGCAGAACAGCACGAGAAATTAAGGTATTAGTCATCAGCTTTAGAACTCGTCTCGACCACAAGATAAATAGAATGATTACACTCGAGAGAAAAAAAGGCAGATAATCTTTTCCAGAAAATTCGTTCTCTACGAATGAACGCGAAACTACGAAGTAGGACGATACGTGAGTGTGCGATGAATTATGCAGTCGATGAGAAATGTTGCGTCGGTTACAATCGTCGGCGTTGCATTATCCCTAATTAGAGCTCGAACGGTGTTTAAGTATCGAGAGGTTGGAGTGTTGCAACCTTGGGATTACGTTGCTGCTTGGCTTACACGAGTCCTGACGTACTCGCATAATTTCCTGCGCGAACACTGGAGCACATATAGGTACCTGCTTCGAGTCTTAAAGGAGTTCGCTTGATTGTTTGATTTACGACAGGATGTTTTCATCGCCCGAGTTATCAATCACAGATATCAGAAACTAAAATAGAACAAGTCGCGAACAGAGCGTTCCTTTTGAACGAATTGAAAGTGATATTTATTTTCATAATGAATTTCACTTTAATGTTACAGAATGATTAACAATAATTGACAGATTAATTAAAAGCTTACTCGCGAAATTTGTATAGAATGTCTTCAAGATTTACAGACGTTAGAATTTTTCCACATGGAATTTTCGTGGAATGATCGTTAGCTTCGTTTAGAAACAAATTAACCTAGACCCTTCTCTTCCTTCGTGTTGCTGTTGATCTTTCCCTGCCAGGAGTGAAGGTAGCGATCGCAACTGCATTGTATTCAAATGATGTTTCAAGGTTTACAAGTCTTCTTAGACGTGACATGGAAAGGAATTTTTCCATGCAGCTTCCCGTTTCGCGTGAATTACCACGATTCTCCGAACGTGAAAATCCTCGTTGAAAATTGTAAATTTTATTCAAAGGATAAATATTTTTTTACATATAGATATTCCTCTTAAAACGAAATCATAATTTTATTAAAATGAAGCAAAAATTATCAATACGAATTTATGATATTTTTTTATGTCGTGATCATTATCTTGCTACTTTTATAATCTAATTATTTTCACGTATATTCTCTATTTACGTATTTTACTTTAGACGTTATATACTGTCCTTGTAAAAATAAAGTCTTGGTATTTCCATCCATACAATATGGATTTATGAGGAATAACTTAAAGATATATGAATCGTAACGCATTGCGCGGCTACATAAACATTCACTAGCGGAAAATACCGGTCGACATTCCCGGCTGAAAATGTATGTATGTACATTTATTACAACCATCAGCCGTAATTACATGTACGCGCGACACGTAACATCGATTATGACTAGCAGTAACGTATGCGCATCGACAAGAAGTTAATGAGAAGAAGCCAGTGCAATGCGTGACACGCGCTTTACACTGGCTCCTTCTCACACGAGTTGCGTTTGAAAACAAGAGCAAGTGGCGCACATTCGTTCTGAATTAAGCTAACAAAGGAAGAATCACGGCAGACTAAAGTATAATATTATTCTCAGGGTCCCCGACGTCTCGTGTACCGTGCATAAATAGGAATAAATAATATCTATTCTTCGCTGGAGGCACTTAAAAGCAATAAAGATGCGCAGTGACACGGAATCACCCTGTATAAATAAGTAATGAGACCCCGGGAAAAGGGTTACGCTTAGGGTCCGAGGACTACGTAAATACATCACTGCGGGGCCCTCGATTTCCCAGCAGGGAGGCCCCCTCTTAACACTCTCCTTCGAGAGGAAGAGAAAGAGAGAGAGAGAGAGAGAGAGAGACGTGGAAAGACGCGCGATCGAGCGAGAGCGGGCGATCGTTCGCCATTTATTTACTCCTGGATTTAATCGCATCCGCCGACCGCCGTTTCCTGTCGCTACGGGCAGCCCGTTTCTTGTGCGAGAAGGGCATTAGAAAAATATTAGCCGGCCGGCTCGGCCGCTCTCGCGCACCTCGGCCGAGACGAGGTAATAACGTCGCCCCGACGGTCCCGCCGCGACGAGAATCTGAAATTGACGGTCGCGCCGGCGATTTCGTAATTGCCCTACCTTCCTACGCGCGCTGCCCTTATTTACCGCTCCGTTTCGATTATAGAGCTCGACGTCGTACGTGTCGCCGCGCGCCAATGGGAGAAAGAGAGAAACTGGATGGCCATTCTCTTTTTAATATAGAAAATAAGCAGGGGGAACCGCGGAGCGGAGAAGCTCCGCGCGGATGCTGCAAATACTCCATTTACTGCAACACTTTCGCTTCAGCATCCTCGGCCGTTCCCTTGCGGAGATTCCACGGCCGCGGCGCATCGCGGATTTCATATTCCTAAAAAGTGACCGCTTTGTATCGAGCGTGACGCGAACGCCGTATCGTAAACGTCATCCCGTCCGTACGGATGCATAACTCCGAGGATTTATCGTTTACGCGAAATTACAGCGGCGTTCTGTACCGATGATCTCGCGCCAGGGCCGGCGTGTCGTCGTCCGCCGCCGGAGATCGAAGCGTATTGTTCGCGGCGTAAGTTCGCGGCGCGCGGGTCGACGTACCGTAAGTTCGCATCGCGGGCGAAATTCAAGGAAATAGCCACGGGAAATTACTCGAGAGTTTAATTCTTAAATGGTAATATAATTGTTTCGGACCCTGTTTCCGCGTGTGTAACGCTTTTAAGGAGAAATTCTGTGGGAGATTTGAAACTCGTCGACTTTCTAGACAGGTCCAATTAAAACGGGCCTAATTATCATTTTACAAATTCGTCTCGGGCATTCTTCTCAATTCTCCATCCTGTCGTCGGCGTTGCGCGCCCCGCGATGTCTTACAATTAGACTCGTCCCTGACGGGGGATCGACTTCTTCTGCGTCTTCTCCCTGATTTTTTTTTTTCTCTTGCGGGCGCAGATCCGATCGGGAGGAGGAAACCGCGGCGGCCACGCGCGGCTTTGATGGATATCTGCCTGTAAAAATTAACATACACACACACCGGGGAGCGGGGGTAATGACCGACTAGCACGACGAGGTCCCGGTGTGTAGGTACGCGCGTCTTCGCGCGAGTATGCGTGCATGCGTATCGACGACGCTGCGGCGACGACGTGCGCCAAGCTCGCCTCGCGATTCTCGATTCACATCGTCGTCCAGGGTCAACGTTCGGATACATCGTATTTCTTTGCAATACGGAGGAATCGATCGGCGCTTAACGTCGGCTAGTTTGTGCAGCCGACTCGGCCGGCACTCGAGCACGCACGTGGAAAAGCGATCGAGTGGTCGACACGCGTTCTAAAACGGACAGCTGGCTAATGTTACGCCGAACCATCGGCGAAAAAAAAAAAGAAATTAGGAACCAACGCGTTAGTAAAATTGCAGAACCAAAAATAGTCATTTATCTTACTTCAGTCAGGATAAATGAAGGAATATTTTGTTACGTTTTACTTATATATAATTATATAATATTTTATATCTTGTTATATACAGTTGTATTTCTTCTAATAATTAGAAAGTTAAAATATTTCTTTGTAAAGTATAATTTCTACAAACATTGGTATCGCTTGAATTTTAACAATTCGCTCAGTAATTTTCTATTTTTTTTCCAAGTCTCATTAATTTTGTTGTCAAAGTTTATTAATTACAACACCTAATTAATCCCGTTAAAGTCCCCGCTGCCGAGCCGCGCGAGTTTAATTATGATTTACGCCGCGTCGCCGCTCGACACCCCCGACGACGAGGATCCGCTTTTTCGACCCGATTCTTCGACACGATCCTGACATTACGGCGGCGTGACATTAAACGTCGGCGCGCGGGATTTACGCGCTGAAAATGTCTCGGAGAACGATCAGCGCCAGCCGGGACCGCCTTTGTCGGGACGTGTGCTCGTGTCAGACAACACACGTGTGCCACATCGCCGACACGGCGAAGAAAGTGTACGCGGCCGACCACTTCCGAGAAGCGCATATAAGCGCGCGATGGCCAAGCGGGAGTGCTCGTCGCATTGTTTCGTCGATCGGGGCCCGTTAATGTTGACGCACCAACCGTACCAACGCGTGCAATGTTTTGACGCTGAACCGCGGACGGTGATCGATGTCTGCGCACATACGGCAATCCCGACTTCCTGATGACGCGCTCTTTTGCTTTCCGCGCTGCCCTCGTAAATCACCTCCGATGATTTTGTTCCGTTTTGAAGACTTAGATATGCTTCGTTTCGCCCGCTGCGTCGTCTAATTTGAAATTCAAAGCTTGAAACCGCGGTTTTTCATGGTATATTTTAATATTTTACGTAACGTCGAAGAAACCGTCGGAGTAACTGCACTGTCAAACTTGTAGTGTCAAATTATACTCATTTGAATCATTTTTAACTATTCCACAGGTCGCCATTGCTCCTACTCAATATTTCATTAATTTTGACTAAAAGGAAAGTAAAATTTTGACTAACCGGAACATGGAAGTTAAGTTAGGTAAGGCTTCCTCACGATGTCGCTAATTTTATCTCATTGTTTTAGTCAAATTAACCGAATATTGAGTAGGAGCAGTGGCAACCCATAGGAGTTTACAGTGTGTTGTTTGCTAGATATTGCACTATGCAACTCACGTCATCGTTTAGTACTGAGAATTGGGGAACCTGCTCTTAAATCTCGGCAAGTAACGGTAAGGGTTAAGAAAAATTGCTTGGAGATCTCGGGTGAACTCACAATGAAAGGATGAGTCGAGTTAAAAATCCCCGTATGACCCTGAAGCAAGTCATTATGTAAACTGCATGTAGGAGAGGAAAAAAAAGACGTATTCTCTGCATAATGTATATTTGCAACGCGCGACTTTAGTAGTCCCTTAGCCTTGCCTCGAGTCTCTTATACCTCCGAGTTTATACGCCGCAGAATATACTACTAAGGAGAGAAATATGCTATTCATACACACCATTGGCTATATCTTGTCCGGCCGCGCAACACGGAGACGACCGCTCGCGCGCGGCCGTACGTACGTTCGCGTGATATCGCTCGCCCGGGCTCAAATGGGTTTAGAATTACAAGACAAAGTGAGTGGACCGAGTGCATTATCGCATGCGCTGACATCGTGAGACCCCGCCGCTCAATTATGCGGCCGGGTGTCAGCTTTCCTCTCGTTTCTCTTTTTTTTTTTCCCCGTTTTTCCTCACTCCTCTCGCTCGCCTGCACGCACGGTATTTGCGTTATCACATCTGGACTGTCGATTCTAGGAACCACTCTCGGGAAAGATGATCTCGAATGTAATGAAGTACGTACATACGCCCTTTCATGGAGTACATGTTTGAATTTGAGACAATTAATTGATGTTGGATCGATATTAAAACGTCTCGAAAAATGCACCGGTTAAAATTTGTCTTTTCAACCATTCGATATTCTCCTGTCAAAAAAAAAAATGATAACGATACGGATGAATGAACAATACCGGAAACAAAAGGATAATTAACTTTTGGACATTTATGCATTGAAAAAAAATTCTAGTTAAAAATAGATGAATCAGAAAATTTTGTAGGCGTGATCAAATATTTTGATTATAAAGTAGTTCTATTACAATAACCAGAATATTTTATCAAAATACATACAAAATTTTCTGATTCGTCCGTTTTTAATCGGAATTTTTTTCAGTGTTGGACTTCTCCAATATGGCAGTTTTTATAATAGTTTTTAAGAATTTTTCTATTCTGAATCAGAGACTTTCTGTCACTCTCATCGCGAATAAATAATTTTCCTTTTCGAATTCTACCTACAAGGCAAATATTTCGGGACTTTCCGCGATGATCTTTTCGGCAAAGGCTCTCGTCGCGGTTGTCCGTGCATACACAGGCCGGCAGTATATTTATAGTTTGACCGTTAAAAACAACATATAGCCAAGTCGCCGTGGCTGCGGTGGCCCGTTCAACGGGCCACGTAGAGTACGGGACCGGTCTCTTAATCTTCACTCGAAATAAACACGCACACGTGCGCTGTGCATCGTCGCGTCCGCAGCAAAAACACGCCTGCCGGGCCCCCAACGCCTTCGAGACATTACCAATCGCCGTTTTACGAACGACGAACATTACTTCTGCTCAATCGTTTGCCAAATAGAGAATATTTTATTGTGTCGCAATTCAGCTAAAAAAAGTCATTCATGATGACATCTTAAAGTTTGCGAGGTAATATTATATTCATCAAACTCGATTAATAATTGTAAATTCTCCAATCTCTTTAAACCTATAATCAAGATTATAAAAAGCAACAAGAATGCAAAATAAATAAGACGAATACGAAATGAATTTTTGAACACTTAAATTTAATCAAATTAGCTTTCGAATAAAGCGCAAAATAAAAGAACTAAAGTTCTAACAATTAGACGTAACCCATGGAATTTTATAGATAAAGAAAGTAGAATCGTAGATGAAATCAGCAATCGTAAATTGAAATATATTCAATTAATTGAACTAAAATAAAATAAATTTCTAATATAATTGTTAGTAATAATCTTACAACACTTAAAGCTCCGATATCTATCATTCGTTTTGTCAGTTTTTTTTTTTTTTTTAGAGTAAACCACTACATTGTATTCGTAAAAGTTCACAGAATGAGGTACGCCACGTAGAACGAGGGTCGTTCACGGAGTCGTAAAATAATCGTGTCAGTTCCCGCTCTCGCCTCGTCGAATCCCTCCGAACAAAGAGCCATTCGTCCATTCAGAACGAAATCGAAAGGAGGATCCGACGGAAAGGGACGAGCGCGGCATATGTCGGAAACACGCGAATACTCCCGCATGCTATGGATCGACATATGCTCCCATTCTTTCTCGCCGCGCTCGGGCGCGTTCGTTAATGAATATGCTAATACGCTCACATGGACGTTGTCTGCCGGCATCTGTCACTTTCGGTTTAATTGAAATCGCGCACAAAAAAAATTGAGCGACCCTCCATTTCGATAGAGCGCTCGCGAATCAGTGGACGGGACACACGGCTCTCGCGCCCCTTCGTGTGAATGATCTTGCAATTATCTCGTTTATCTACATTCTGGGTGTTAATTACGCCGCGTTGTTCATTTAAACGCTCCCCCTTCTTATCCTCCCGATACTTTCGATTAACCTTGCAAATTATTGGTCGTATCGATCTCTGGCCGCGTTCTCCGCGTTAAATAGAGCCTGGGCTTTTTTTCCTCGCTCGATAAAAATGAAGATTCATCAGGGGGAAGCCACTGAATTTTTCGGCCGGGATTATCGCGCGAGATCGGCGAGTCTGATCGGAGAGTGGGTCGCGTTCTTTCAATCCCTCGGGTGCGAGTTAGGTCCAGTTACGGCCTGATCGGTTCCAAGTAACGATCCCGTAACGCGGGGCTCGCCGCGCCGGGGCGGTTTCGAAGCGCGGATGCACGAACAAACGACGAGATGCGCGAGATGAGCCGCGGGAGGGAGGGAGAGAGGGAGGCTCGTTCATCAGCAGGATTCGCCTGCCCCGCGGCAAAACGTCACTTACACCGCCCGAGTCATTATCTCCCGTAATCGCCGCTCTTAATTTCATTTCGGCCCCCATACGCCAGCGGAACGGTACGCACATTCGGGGGGACACGCGAGCGAGCAGTATTTATTGTCAGTCAGACCGTGGGTAATTTGTCAACGTAACCCGGAATCGGATATCTTCTCTGGATTCGGTAGCAAGAAAAATTCGTGATTTCCGAAACAATCCGAAAAGAAATTGGCGACGAATACGGCAAAACTAAACATCGTTTAATTGAATTAATAGAATAATTTTATTTTATACACTGAGAGAAAAATATAGTTACTTTTGGACCCAATTTTATAATATTTCTAACAATATATGTGATTAATTTAACTATATGCATCATTGTTAACCTGTTAACCATAATTATCATTAGAAATATTGTAAAATTGTTGATTGGGTCCAAAAGTAACTATATTTTTCTTTCAGTGTATATTTGACATATATGTATAACATCTCTCTTTTACTCGATGGAAACATATTGCAGACCAGCCTTTGCAGTTTGAAAGTCTGGGCGTCTCGGATAGAGATCATCCAATGTACAGAGGCCTATGCGCTGGATGATCTCCAGACGAGGATTCAGACTAAACAAGGGAGCCGAGGTAGATGCGAGCACGACCGTAAACGGCGGTATTACTCGGCCGTGATATAGCGGGCGACCGTTTTACTCGAGCGGCGAGCGAGGAACAGACTGGTTTCGAGGTGCCGTATCTTTTATCTGCTCTGAGCTTATCTCTAAAGCACCGGGCAAACACCATAACGTCGTAGCGGTCTTCTAACGTAGACAAACGGAGCAAGTATGCCGCATTCGTGCATTTCTTTTACTTATTTACTTCGTTATTTATCGTTATACTTATTTCTCTTTTCATTATCGTGTATGTATACATACTCAGAATGTATACGAATTATCCTTCGGATCATTCTTATCTCTTTATCTAGATTTGGGGACGAAAGAATTGAAACGTGACGATTACGCGACCTCTTGTCATTACATTAAAAGAGTCGCAGCGAAATGAGAGAAAAAGAGCGTAATAAGAGAGAAATCCTCCCATAGTGACTTTACTTCCCGTTCTGAGAATTAGACTTGTAGCGATCTACTCTAAGCACCGTATAACAATCCCATTTTACGGTACTATAAATCTCTCTCTCCCATTTTACGGTACAACAATCTGTCTCTCTTTCGCTCTCGCAACCTTCTCGCGATTTTTTTTTTGCGGGCGTACACGCCACCATAATTTTACGCCGATAAATGCTGACGGACGTAAAACGTTCATATGCTACGTCACGAACAATAGGTTGCGTTCTTTCATTTCGCAAATGCTCGAACAATTTCGCACCCGAGAAGCAGAAGGAAGTAAGCGCGAAATTATCGTTTCTGGCATATTTATGTCGTAATCATACACAAAAGTCAAGCTTTATAAATTGCAGAACGATGTAAATTGTTTTGAAAATAGTGCAGCAACATGGAAAGAAGTGCAATCTAATGGACCATATAAATAGTTTATAATTGTTAAAAAAAGAATCATTAAATCCATACCAAGAATTTATATCATTCTATGCACAAATTTTAATTTGATTAAATTTATGTATGCGCACTTTTCTAAAGTTTTGGAACATCCACGTTCAAGCACGAATTTACTGTACCAATTTTCGTCCTGGCAATTTTACATAGACAATCAAATTTATGCTCTTCCAAGACAATTCTGTAACAAGACCAATTTGCATTTAACTAAGCTGTATTACAAATTAGACATTACGTTTTATAATTTTACAGAAGAGCAACTACAAATATTCATGAGAGACTCAGTTCTTCGCCGCGTATTTCGTAAAATCGCCGTTACTTATGCGCACTTTAAGTCTTGTAGTCGTCCGAATGTTTTTATCACCGGTGAAAGCTCATAATAAGTATCGTAAAGATCGCTTATGGACAAAAAATATCGTTATACGATGTTTATGCGCTCGAATTCTATGCCGAAAGGCAGAAGTTCAACGTTTCGGTTTATTTAAGCACATTTATGAGTTTATGCAGCAGATAAGAGATAGAATAATATTTACTCAACACTAGTACACTATTTCCGTGATATTTATCGTTGCATAAATCGCTGCTTCGGAGACTCTTAGAAATTCCATCAACGTTATCGCGGAATCCATTTTGGCTTAAATAAGGACGGACGGTCGATTAGCGAAAGGAAGCGTCTTTTAAAAATCTCTCAAGAATACAGCGAGAATCGACGAAAAATTCAAATTCCATTCCTCCTTTGGGAATCCTGCAGCACCAATATTCGGTTACGTAAAACTTCCGTTTCAAGATAATTGAAATAGATTAAACGGAATAAGTATAACATCGGGAATCCCAAGGAGTTTGCACTCTCTCGGGACACCCCGGATTATCTCACGACGAGAGGAAGAGGGAACAATAAAATCGCGCACGTAGGTACTTAACTATCATGGGCGCTACGCATTGTGGCGTTAAAGCAATTTAGCGGCGCGGTAGATGCTGTAATTAAATCAACAATTAAATTACACCGTGTCCCCCGGTTCTTAATACATTCGCGGACGCGATGGGTACCTTGCGAAAGGGCTGACACCCCGCCCCTACATGCGTGGGTCACGCGGGTAAAAGGCTCGTTACGCAACAACGACGATATCAGGCCGATGACCTCATTGTCTCCGTATACACCTGCACACTGAGAAACGCAGTCAGCAATTAAACGAATAAGAAGTTACAGAGATAATGATGCACACACGCGCACGTTCCTCTCCCCCAGTCCATTACGATCGTAATTCCGAAGCGACATTCCGCGGAAGTTACTATCGTCAAAATGACAGTTCTGCGAGAGAGCGTTTCAAGAAGCATATATTAAGTATTTAGTCCGTAGCAATTCCTGTATGATTTTATCGAATCAAATCGTGCACACGTAGACATGTTATATAAAAAAAAAAAGCATTTCTTCCGTTCTTGGGGAGAAAAGAAAAATTATGGAAGAATAATTATTTTTCAAGTAGAAATAAAAGAATGAAAAATGTCAGGTCTTACATTCTGAAAAAAATAGCTGTGAAAGATCTGTGAATTTGGTGTCCCGAATTGTTATAAAATTGATATGGCATTCGATTGTCCACAATTTGCCTACATTTATTTAGTGATAGATGGATAGTACTTTATATGCTTTACAACCCGCAATTTAAATACGAGAAATTTTTATCTACGTTTTTATCGGACGTTATATACGTCATATGAATGGCACTCTTGTGCGAGGAAGAATCGATTGATTTTATCGAAACATTCGCATGATTTCCGCCTAGGGCTGACAGTTCTCATTCAATATAATGTTCGAAATCGCGTTTGATAAGTCTGTATCGCTCAAGGGATATTTATTATCGATTGAAGCCTCTTTATAAGTCTCTTCAAAGATTTTATATTAAAATATACATAAACGCTGACACAGATAAAATATCCAAGAAACAATGTAATCGATTTGCAAGAATTTTTTATTTCTTTGTTTCACAAATGGATATTTATCTTAATATAAGAGAGAATTAAAAGAACACATATTCTTTCACAAAATAATTTTTACTTAAAATACTTTTTCATATTTTCCTTTTTTCCATCTCGTGTATACATCCAGAGGAGAGCATTTCTCTCTTCAAACGTAGTCAGCCTTCGAGTGACTGTAATTAAAGCGCTCTTTTTGATACATCAGACTTCATCGAAGCGCCACACCGGCTGGCGCAAGATAGAGATCTCCGGAATTTTTTCAAGGAATTTTTTCTCTCGCGGCGTAATCAGTGGCGCAGTATCCCGAGTGTACTCTGAGTCCAGATGCAAATCATCCGGTGTTGCTGATGAATATTATTCCTTAAAGAACCGCCTGTGTTGATGTGCTCCGCGGTTACGTGTCTCACCGGCTGAGATTCGCTCGCATCCTAATAGCCGATTCCGCAAATGGATTATACTGGTCGGCCGGCGTGCAGCTGCATCAGAATAAGAACGTTAACGATCTCGGCGGTTTGCACTTTATGCAACGTCATCGGCGACGACATCTAAGAACGGTTACGAAGTATAATGAAATAACGGGGAGCTCCGTTCGTTACGGGGTGACACTTGTCTCGTGTTATGTTGTGCCACGAAGATCCGAAAATCTGCGCCGCATCAGTTTAAAGAAGACTGAAGGTCTTTCTAGCCACTTTTAATCCACTCTCTCATAGTACTTCCCTTATTTTCTTTTCTCTTCTACACGTCAAGTATATGCTTGTTAGCCCTTGAACGCGGAGAGTGATATAACGTGGCTAGAAAGAATGAATGTAGACTCTCTTGCCAGTTTTCTTTCATCACAAAGTCGGAAGAGTAGATCCTACCTTGACTTCCTCACTCTTTATTCTCATTTTTTTCCCCCTGGGTGGTCTTTACAATCTCGCCGGATGTTTCTTAAACGAGAACTCATTTACGTCGTTCGCATTATAAACCTCTGAAATGTTCACACTCGTAAATGTTGGAAAAGCGGCTGGCGTGATTTTCTCCGATATACTCTTTCGCAATCAGTAGAATTATTAACTTTCGAGATTTCCGTATCGTCAGAAGGACGTTTGACTTTCAAATAAGTTCTTGCGATTTATAGAGCAGGATCTTCACGCTCCATTAATTTTTCTCTGTAATGTGAAATTTCGCAATTTTCGTAAATCTCCTTTAAAATAATTTCACTCACAAAAAAAGAATATATCGCGATAAATAGCATATTTTACGTTTACCTGAGATACAGTTTCAGTCGCAGATATGGTTACGCTTTAATTTATGATCGGAATCACTCATCGCTCGTGTGTATTTACGCGCAATAAAATCTTTCCCTATCAACAGCCATTCCTAAACGCGCCACGTCGCGCTCCTCAACAGGATACAATATACGTTGAAGAGCGCCAGACGTTAATTGCGCGCGGGATAGCGATTAATCAAAGCTACCTCGGTCGGATAACCGATAGTTATCCGGACGGGGCAAGCTTTCGTAAAAGGAGATCCGTCTTTAAACGCGAGTTTAAACGCTCGTGGAAAAAGTAGATGAGCCGCGATGCCTGGATCAAGTTTAAACATACACGCACGCACGTCCTCAAGATTATGTCTCCCGGTGACGCTGCCGATCGTTCGCTTTTTACTCCGTTGCATCGTAAGGGCTGCTCCTACAAGCCGCTGCTGTTTTGCAGATGTGTCACGTCCCGACGGCTCTTACTTTGCTCTTTCGACGTGGCTGAAAGCGTAAATAGGGCCCTTTCAGCAGGCGAAAGCGCGGGAGTGTGTAACTCAATCCGCAAACAAGGTCGCGCTGCAGCAGCCGCAACCGCGCCTGCGATGGAGAAGTGCGCTAGGTAATTAACTATATAAACTTGTTGAAACTTACGAAGTGACCGAAGGTACTTGCTCCCATGCTGCTCCTGTATCGCGATCAACTCGCTGTTTTCTCTCCTTCTTGCGAATCAAATTTTCACACGAGCTGCCGTAATATCGACGCTTTTATTCGTTACATAGAGTTATTTATTCTATTTTAATGGAGTAAATTTACAACTTTAACGTATGATCGATTATAACTAATTGATCGGTCTACTTCCGGTTTCCTCGACAATCACTATTGTTGCCCGCCGAGCCGATAGATCGTTGATAAACGGTGCCGATCAGTTCAGAACCCGATACAAGATAGCACGTATCTCCATATACGGAAATATCATATGTAGACACACCGGAACCAATAATCGCAAATATTGATATATTATCATGACAAAATAAAGATGGAGCGGTGGTTTCTATCTACATATTTTTTTTTTCTCGTCATTGTGATTTTATTTGTAACTGATATTTGGAGTTTTATGGCCGTATTTTTAAAACGATAGTAAGATAAATTGATCTCTATACTTGTAAATTAAAATATTTATTTATAAAATACTTTCCGTTCTATAAAATACATAAAAAGTACTTTATTGACAAACAAGGTTTGATTATTACACAACATGCAGCATGATGCATGCTTGAAAGATATGACAAATCTTGAAAAATTCGTACAAGAAATTAAATATCATTATCAAAGAATTCAGTTGCAAACAAAAGCACAGTGACGAGAAAAAATACATAGACAGAACCACTCTATCTTTATTTTATTATGATAATATATCAATCCTTACGATTATTGGTTCCGGTGTGTCACATGTGATATTTCCGTACATAGAGATATACGTGCTACCTCATATATTATCTATCTACAATAACTATTATTATTATACATATATTTATGTAATAATAGTATTATAATACTATTATTATACATATATTAATGTGATATAAATCTAAAGCAACTTTATTTAGACGGATTAAATTGTTAATGACACAAACTGGGATTAATGACAAATTCCAAATACTATAAACGTAATTACTTTCCTAATTGCTCCATCCATCACTTTAATGGCAAAACGTTTTAAAATAAACTTTGACAATTTTATTAAGTTTAGATTGAAGTTTAATTTAAAATATTCTAAAAATTTCGTATTATTACGACTTACGAGCTCTTGGATTAACTACGGTTTAATAAACACCAATCAATGACATGTCAATCTTAAAACGTCAGTGTAGAATATGGCATACATGTCTGATGAAGGAAAGTGGAATTGTCGGCTCAATTATCGAACTGAGATTACGGTAATGCAAGGAGGGTCGTAAAGATTCAGATATCCTCCGGTTATACGAACGGCTAGTTCGTTCCCCCTCTGCGAGGCGGAACACGTCGGTGCACGTTTTCACCGCGTACTCCGCACGAGCAGGCTCGCGCGCGATTCTACTATTGTTAATCGTACGAATCCGCTCCGTGGTCTTGCTCAGTTCGGTCATGACCATCGGGAGAGCAACTACCAGATAAGCCGACCGTGCGTTACGATGTCGAAGAAGATCATTCGCGGCATTATGCATGCGATGACGTGTCTGACGCCGTCGCCGAAGAAACGGAAGAGAGAGGAGGACGACGGCGGAGACGAGAAAGTGAATTTGCCGCGAAATGACGCGTTGGCCGCGGTTACTGAATCCGCGAAAGAGACCGAGGTATGATTAGAAACGCTAAAAAAAATATTGCGTCCATCTTGGTTTCTAAGTATAAACCTGAATGCTATATTCGCGTATTAAATAATTTTTAATAAGTAATGTTTCTGTATTGTATGTATGTTCTGTATTTAAATTATTATTTCTGGGACATGCATTTCTATCAATTTTAATCGCAGTTTCTTATTTTTTTTTTTAAATCTAAGAAATAGAAAAGGAGGTAAAAAGTAAGTTAAACCGCGATAAAAGTTAATCTACACTGATAAAAATAAACATTTGTTAGTTATTCAATATTTTTTCCGAAGAAAAATGTTAAACAGTCGACTCGGAATTTATCTGAAAACTTGTCATTGAAATTAAAATCGCTGGATTTATAATATCTCGTACATTACATGCGTATGCGTGGGATTAAATATTTGTTGACGAGACCCCTCGGAGGAATCACGGGGGACCGTATATCGATAGTCTATCGAGTATCGCAGGCTCAAGGTCCGCCGCGCAACGCGACGCGATGCACGAACGCCGTGGATGACTCACTGTCGGCGGAGCCGGGGCGAAAGAGAGAGAAAGAGAGAGAGAGAGAGAGAGAGAGAAATTCCACACATGCGGGGGCTCTCCTCGTTCCTCTCTCGACGATGCGGAACCGACGACGCCGACAGTCCTCGCATTCCCGTCCGATTGTCCTGAATTGAGAGGGTACATTCCTGAAACCTTACCGAACCGCATGCCGGGACGCGGCAACTATTGGATTCAGAACGGGCGCAGCGCGCGGGTCCGATATTTGACTTGCAAATGAACTTTTCAACAACAGCGCGAACTCTCTTTTTCCCTCGCCCCCCTTTTTTTTATCACCGCCCACTCGTAATCTGGACTCGTAGTCGAATCCGCGATCGGACAAATGACGCTCGCGATTGCGATGACCGTCGATAACCGTGCAATGTGCGCTGGAACTTGATCGATTGTGATTTTTAATTGTCGCGAATTTTGATTGATTTCCAATCGCGTCGTCAAACAGCTTCGGCACCCGCCATACGCTGCGGAAGATCGATATTTTCAGATTTTCGAAGCAACGATTCGAAAACCTCGCCGGTCGGAAGTTGATTTTGATTTCGAGACACCTGTAGCGAGCCTTAATGCAGCCTGGTATATCGTAATATCTCGTCCAGCTCGTAGCGGCCAAGATATCCCATTGCGAGACCGTGAAATATCCGTCGTGTGTCGGCAGTAAAGTATCGCGATGTATCAAGCAGAAGTGATAAATGGCTACCGAATGTCGCAGTCAGCTACAGTTTAATTCAGTCCTGGCTCTCGCGGATGTAATTGCACGAGGATTTTAATACACTTCCGTGATAAAATCATTTAATAAATTAAATAATAAAATCTATTTTAAAAAATGTGATACTTCATCTAATTAATCATAAATAGTAACAATTAATCTTGTTTTTAGAAACTCTAGTTTCCATTTATTTTATTTAACTAGATTTACGATTTTACAATTAGATATTTAACGCTTTTTTTTGCAAATTTTTTTTTTCTTCCGCGTGATTTATTAAGTTCACATCGTCCTTAATCCTTCTATTTCGGCGAGAAACATGGAGGGTCATCGGCACCGCGATCGGCGCGGAGAAAACGATCGACGGAATAGATCTCTCTCGCGGTCGCTAACAAGAAAATTTCGCATGTGTCTGCGAATCGAGAGTAGAAAAAGGGTTGAGAGGCCGATGCTCCGCGTGATGTAACCGCACAGTCCGGAGTGACTGCCCTTGGTGTTTCTTCCTTTTTTTTTCGCGAAGCATGATGATCTCGATTACATGTGGCCTCGTGAACCTTCTCTTCCTCTTGCGTCTTACTGCTCTGCTCCCGCTTCTCCGTCTCTCTCTCTCTCTCTTCTTATTGCTCACCGTCGTCGAAACGGAGCCCGTGATTGATGTTCTTGTGCTCGTTGTATACGCACAGTCGCTCAATACGTCGATATACCGTTAGCTTATCGTCTGCATTGTCGGATTAAAGCGTGCGAAACGGCCTGCGATCTGTTGCTTCAACAAGTGCAAGTAGTTTCACTCACAATCAGCTACATAGTTCTTCCTGGAGTAATGATTCTCGAATCTTTGCACATTAATACTCCCTGCTGATGTTGCGTACAGTTTCTCTTGCTTTTTAAGTGTCTGCATCATGAAAGATACATTTTCAAATTAAAATGTACATGTAATATTTATATTTTTAAACGCACATTTGTATACACTAAAATAATTTTTATGAACAATATAATAAGATTTAATAAGGTTTAACTGATTTTTTTCTCTCGTTTCTTTAAGAAGATTTAATCTTGACTAAATCTATCTACATGAATAAAAGATTAAAAATTACATAAAAAGACGTGATGTAGTTATTATACGAAAAGAAAATAATGTCAATTTCCGTGCAGAGTTCCAAGGCGATATGCCGGCTCGATACGAGCAGGCTAAGGAATCAATTTCATTGCTTCTTAATGATGGGTTTGTTTGCACTCCACACGCATTCCGGATTTAACATAAAGTGAGAGAGAGAGGATGTCTCGCGAGATTGTTCGAGAAGCCATAAAACGCCCCGGCTGTTTTTCCGTGCCCCAATGTGGGATCGTCACGCTGTGGCTGCTGGAAAACAAGCGGCTTAGCTTCGCCCATTACGGGATGTAATGCGGCTGGCGACCAATAAGTCGAGCGTCTCGCGGCGGGTTCGTCGTCCTAGATCCCTTTTTCCTTCGCGCAGCTCCGACGACTTCTCGCGGGCGCTTCGTGGAAACCGTGGTAGCCGAGGATGTATACGCCGCATCTCCGTCCCCGCCCCGTATCAATCGACACGCGCGCGAAGCCGACGGTAATCCGGGATCTCGTTAACTCGCGAATGTTGGTCGGTTCACCGAGCAAACATTGGCACTCGCTTCGATTAACGTTATCTTAAGGTATTTAGAGCACAATGCGCATCGACTGTATAGACACGATTAACATCGCACACGGTTAAAGGAAATTAGGTACACGTAATTACTTGGCTAATTATGCGCTTCGTGCTAGTCGGGCTTGCACAGATAATGGCGATTAATTCGCGACCGCGCGCGATACCAATGCTAGGCGTCGCGTTATTAATCCAATTTATTCGTGCAACTGTTCACATTAGATAAATACGCTATTCGCTATTAAGGTTTTTGATGAAGTGATCCCCTGACGTAAGTAAGTAACATAGCAGCCAGTCGTTGTTCCGTCAGATAATATCGTCAGAAACGCGCGCTCGCGATTCCGTTCGCCTTGCATCCCGCCTTGCGTCCCCCGCTGCGAGATATTAAGTTCGCTTCTACTCGACGAAGGGACGGAGGGTTATGGCGTATATACCGCGGTTAAGGGCCGTAAGATAGTACGAGGCGAGTGCGCTCGCAATTAATTGTCTTTTCCCACAGTGTCAGAATGATGTACTGGATTTATCGTCCGGCGAGCGCTACTTCGAAATGCACTTTGCCGATAAACACCGCATTCGTCATTACGCGCGGCCTCCCCGCGCTTTATTGTCTATGATAATCATTATCCGTTGCGGCTGAGCGCGGTCTTCTTTTTATGAAAAGAGGCGCGTTTGATGCACCACTGACTTTACGATGAGCGCATCGTCGTGCGCTTTAATATACATCGTGCACCGCCATGCACGCTCGAGAATATAGAAACATTTGTTACTTTATCGCATCGGGTTCTCGATGAGTTTTAAGACGCCGTCAGATATATTACAGGCATAGTTATAAAGAACGGAGAATCTAAATTTAAAATGTTAAAGTCTGTCAAGTTGGCATCTCGAAATGTGAATTTTTACAAAATTGATATGGTATTTGATTTGATTGCCCATTATTTGTCCATAAATAATTATTTTTGTCCATCTTGCAAAAAAATTAAAATTGAATAAAAATTGAGTGAATTTCATCTTGCGAACTTTTAAGTACACTTTTAAAAAATTATATATTGATTTTAATTATCCATTATTTGTCCATAAATAATCATTTTTATGGATAAATAATAGACAATCAGAACCCATATACAATTTAGAAAAACACTTAAGTGTGTTGTAATGATGAAATTTTTTATTTTTTATTTTTTTACGAGATGAATAAAATGATTATTTATGGACAAATATAGACAATCCAATGCCATATCAATTTTGTAAAAATTTGTATTTCGAGGTGCCAATTTCACTGACCTAAAATGTTACATATAATCTATCAGTATAATATTAAACCAAGGTATTCAGTACGGATCAAGAAAATGTTTTTAAAGCGTCCAAATTTTTTTCGACATTTTTTTCAATGCTTTTTCTATTCTATTCTTCTGGCTGCGTCCTTCTAGAATACACAAATAGACTCTTAAACAGCCTCGCGCAACCTTAGGTTCACGCGTGCAAGATGCAGGAATGCGATAGCGGGAGCAAGAATTGTGAAACTGTCGACTTTGCGTCCGTTGCGTCGACTTTCGTTGTCGCGTCGTGAATTCGCATCCTTTGTCTTCTGTCATCGTCGACTACGAGTCCTGACTACTTTCTCCCCTCTCGCTTCCTCCCTATCCTTCTCCCTCGACTAGCAATGGATTGTCGTGCGTGCACGCACGCAGAGAGGTGCGTCGTCCGCATGGGACGGGCGCGTAATTAGCCCGGTATGCGAAACGCGCCGAAGTCCTTGAATTCGCAAACGCTAACATACATATGCGTGCCGACTTCTGCAACTAGACTCTCGTGCGAGCCACTCGATTTCCGATTCCTTGTATTGGGTAATGCGGTATATTATCGGACTTCTCGTTACGTCGTCCACGGGAAACGTTGCGCGATTATGTCGCACGCGCGTTCCGCGAACAACGAGAGAGGCGTATTACACCAGCCGATATCACAGGTCTGGACTCGCTAATGAATATTAATCGGCGTCCTATTCGTACAATTCTAATGCGCGCGTTCGTGAAAGTAATGAAAAGCAAATTATAGCATCTACGAGAAATCCCGGGTCGCGCGCGTCCGAGAGGAATTCTGTCAGGTATACATACGCACGCGATACGTTCTGCTTCCTCCCGCGCCCCAGCCTTCTTTCATTTTTTTTTTTTTACAACCGCAACGTAATTCCGCTTTGCATGTTTCACGTCCGCACAATGGGAGAATTATAATTTTTAATTGGGCGAATTTGAATCGCATTACGCCAATTAATCCGCGACCGGACGCTCCGCTTCGATGCGCCCGCGCGCCAGGAAGGTTGCGTTACGTACGGTTACGGAGTTATTGCAGCTACGGGTGCAGAGAGAAGGCATAAATCGAGGAAGCGGAGAATTGCGATTCTGTAATCAGCTGCGCACTCGCACACACAGACACGCGCGTACCCGCGGCGTTTGCTATTATAACGCCGCAATTTGTTATCGCATGTTTTATGCATGAATTAGGGATTTTCATGTATATCTCTTAGCACCATTATCAGATATAAATATAATTCACCGCTTACATATAATTTAATATACACATTAGGTGTATAATGTTTCGAGCATGTTTTTAAATGCACTTAGGTGCCTTTATAAGTGTAATTACTAATTATAATCTCGATAATACGTAAAGTAATTACGGTCTCGAGAAAACAGAGAGTTAATCTCTTATGTTGATAAGAGATCGCGGCATATCGAGTCGCAGCCGAGTCCTTGCTAATCAAATAATTAGGTACAATTAATAGCTTTATCTTAGAAATATCATGCCACTCGTTAATTCGAACTTCCGAAGAAAGTTCGATAACCTTCATTAAGATCGGCGACCCCCGCTGAAAAAGCCGACTGTAGTCGCATTGTTTGACGATACTTTGTACCTCGAGATGAGTCTGCCGCAGGTAGCCGTGTCACAATTAAAGATCCCCCCGGCCGCTCTCGGCTGTTTATTGGCGCCCACATCGGTGCCTGCTCACGCATAATCTCTTCGCGATAATCAACGCGCGCGCGCGCGCGCGCGCGCCGACGGGAAGTTCAGCGGAGCGGCCGCGCGTTAGATTATTCCCTTCAGGAAACAATTAGCGTCCATTCTCGTTCTCATACACGATAATCCTGCGTCGCGAGTTCCTAGTCGCGATAACAGAATATTTCTTGCTATCGTGCCGCTTCCTCCGAGGAGCGAGATTTTCACGCTCGGGGGGCGAAAAACGCGAGTCGGCTGCCGCCGCGTGGCTGATAGGAAAGGAAAAAGGGACTTTTCCGAGCGTATCCAGAGTATTAATGGTTATTACGTCGTCGGCGAGAGGGGGAGGAGGGGAGGGAGAAGAAACGGCAACGCACACGCTCGTCGGCCTGGCAAAAACCGGCCGCGAAATTAATGTTCGCCGCGCTAGGAATTTCTTTCTCGCCAGAAACTCGCCGAGGAATACGTGCCGCAGGCAGCCAGCGTTGCGGTTAATCTTTTTGTAATATGTATCAAATTTTGGCCGTCATCCTGGACACATGCCACTCGGAGTACGTAATTGCCTCGCGAAATTGCTGTACAGGACGTTTAAGGAGTTGCCATCCACTTCTCTTTCCATCCACAGCTCTTTTGTATTAGGTGTTTACACGAATAAACGTTTGTCGCAGTAGCAACCATATAGAAATCATCAACAAGTTTTCTAGGTATATAAATAAAAAATGGAGAAAACTTTTTTTAAATCGCGATACTTGTGCGTTTATCAAAGTCTTGGTACTGTCGGCGCTCTAAATACGGCGACGTACTTGTATCCACTCGCGCAAGGAATAATTTAAGAAAATAATGACTCTCCCAATGCACACATAAGGAGGCGCGAGCGCAATCAACGGGCGGAAACCAACGGAAAAACGTTTTCCACGGCAACGACCATTATAAACCCGGTGCGTTAGTTTCACGAGAGCGGTAGCTCGCGAAAGCAATATTCCATGCTCCGCGTCTTTATGCGGATTGTACGTTCACGCTCGAAATCCTCGCAGGGAAAAAAATGCAAACGGCTTTTCTCACCACGGTGGAAACTCGCGTAATTATGAAAAGTCTTGCTGCTTAGGTCTTTTTTATAGTACCCTAATAACCAGCGCAGAGATACATGTACATTATATTGAATACTTCATATAGACTTTATATAAACACGAAAGTGGATCTGGATGTAATACAAATAAATAAGAATTAGAAAGAATTGAGAAGTTAAATCTTTTAGAATCAGAAAGTTTAATCTTCTCTCTGTCTTTTCTTTTTTTTTCAATCTTTTCTTTCTCTGCATAGATCTTCAAAAATTTTGACAATTGGTTTAAAATTCAATTCTTAAATTAAATTTTTTAAGTTTTCATAGGGTTTTATTCTATTCAACATTTTTTGAAACTTTTGAAAATCTAACATTTTCTTGAAAGAGTCTGAAAAACTAAAGAAACTAATTATGTCTAATATAATTCTTTCAAAATTAATATAATTTTCAAATTACACGCATTAACATAAATAGTGTGAAAATGTCAGCCTCTTATCATTGATTACAAAATTTATTGCAGCTATATCGCTTTAATTATTTTACTTTAGTAATCCCTTAAGATTTACTCTTCTTTCTCTTTGGGAAAAATGCGGATTTAATATCAGGACAGGAAAATTCTGTTTGGCGGGTTCTAAGGACTCATCGTATGACTATGATAACTCCCGGCGGCTAATAAAAGTCGCGTGTTATCGCACGTGTGTGCGCGGTAGTAGCATCATAAAAGAACAAATACAACATGACGCATTTTTTTCTCGCACGATCCCGTGAAAAATTTACCGTACTTTGCGCGATGCGTCTGCCATCCATCTAATCTTCCGTCACTTCGAGAATTTGTACTGCGATAATTTTACGAGTCGGCGGACAAGGACGAGCATGGTCAGCGCAGGTTTTATGCGGCTCACTTTTGCGATTCTCGTGGCGACATCGGAGAAAACTCGCTGCAGAAGAAGCACTTCTGAAGTGCGCGGTCTGCTCCATAATTCGATGATTTAGAGGAAAGAATACTACACTGAAAGAAAAATATAGTTACTTTAGGATCCAACCACAAGTTTATAATATTTCTAATGATAATTATGGTTAACATAATGATGCATATAGTTAAGTTAATCATATTTATTGTTAAATATAAAATTATATATTGTGAAATATAAAATTATGGTTGAATCCAAAAGTAACTATGTTTTTCTCTCAGTGTGATTGAAACTTCACAGATACTCCCTTTCTAACACACAGAAAAAAACGTTAATTTCAAATCAACAATAATATTCTCATATATAAATAAAAATATAAAATCTTTAAAGATTTTAATAATCTTAAACAAAAATATAATTTCTTTATGTGAGCAATTTCGTCTGTTTAAGATTATCAAATTCTTTAAAGATTTTATATTTTTGTTTATATATGAGATATTGTTGATTTGAAATTAATGTTTTTTCTGTGCACATACAAACTGAAAATAATAATTCATATATTTTTCAAATTAATTAATAACTTAATTCGCTAATTACCATCGTAACGATCGCCTGTCAATGCTTGTGCTTGCTCGACACCACCCAGCTAGATCGCCGAAAGGATATCGATGTCTCATAATTTGACGTTCATGTTTAAAAATTATGAAAGAATGCAATTCACGGATGTATTCTGAAACGGACATTCCGATCGCTCGTAGATCGCGTCGAGAATGCGCCGGCATGCATTTACATAACTAGTTCGGCTGCACGTATCGCGCACGCACACATAGCAGTGTTTAAAGAAATTGTGGGATAACTGGTGCGCGCTCTCGCGTTATCGAGAAATACGTGCGAAAGGACGTCGCGGCGCCGTTTTCTTCATCGCGATTTCTTCATTGAATAACCGCTGATCGTGTTTCCCATCGCACGGTGCAAGAAATCCATGCCTCGAATTAATTAATTAGTGGCGAACTCGCTGCGCCTGCGGAGAAGGAAGCGTTTCTGCGATCGAAAGGTTCATCTGAAAGGACGTTAAGCAATATTTAACGACGCGCTCCTATCTACGATCGTCGAGATATCTCGCTTATTTGCTTTATGGGAGACGCGATGTAACGCGATTTCTCATGTAAACTTATTCTGAGAAGGAAAAATAAGATTTCGCGCAACACACCCAGTAATCTTCCGCTGACATGCTAATCGATAAAATTTTAGCATCGTAGAGTTTTCCCAACTTCTTGGTAAGCTAACTAATAGTTAAATTATATGTTCTTTAATTTAAAGATAAAACAAAGACAAACATATGATTTAACAAAATGTTGGGAAAACCGCCTCATAAAGTACCACAGGAAGACTCTCGATATTTAATAAAAACAAACGCTCGTTGTGTAATATAAATTAATAAGATTTTTAGTATTTATTAAAAAAACACTCATTTCAAAAAGATAATTTTTTTATGTCAAATAAAATCATAGATCAGTCTCCTTATCGCGGATTATCACACCGTTTTCGAAGCTTGAAGTTTAAGAGCTTCAGTCGGGGACTTTCTTCGTTCCTCAACTCGCATCTCGCATTCTCATTTTCTCAAACGCAACGACGTAAATATGCCAGAACCGATAATTTTAGACCGACTCCCTTCTGCTTGCCGGGCGGAGAAATGACAGTGAGTTGCAGTAAGCTCGGTTCTGCTCGGTGGAACATAGTGTACGGGCGCGGACCATCCGTGAAAACCTATCGAAGCGGACATCCGATCGAGAGAGAGAGAAGGAGCGAGAGAGAGCTGGTGCGGATGCCGGGCGATCCACCTGCGCGCTGTCGTTAGCCTCGATGATGCGAGAACACGCGGCCGCGACGCGCATCGTACGTCGTCGCCGCGGTTGCACGCACCGCGAGCATTCCCACAGCGCGTGTACGCGCGCGGAAAAGCCGACGGCATAGGGTACCAGGTCCCTCCGGCACGGCGTGCGATTCCGCGACGACACGCTCGCTGATCGCCGACGAAGGAATTCGATACACCGGCGCGGCGCGCCGCGCCGGGGTGTTGCCGGGGATTTCTCTCCCAGGCAAACCAAGCGTAGGAAATTCCTCAAGGTAGCCCCGGCGACCGCGGGTGGAACGGATTGCGGCTTTCGTGATTGCGTTCGTCATTTTTTCCCCTCCCTCGCCCGACCCTTGCAGCTATTGCTGGATTCTGTAGGTGCTTTTCCGAGATCGGAACGCGCGCGCCGCGAGCGAGCGAGTAACCACCTGCGAGACAAATGGAATGGAACGCGACGTCGAGTCGCGACTTCCGCAATGCGCCGGTCCTGAGTAATAGCGGTTATTTCATTCCGCGTGCTTTACGCGTTAAATATCGGCGCCTCGTTGATCTCGGGCTTCCTTTTACGCGCCCGGAGCGTCCGTTTGATCGCCGCGTGCACTCGTCGTCGTAATCAACTGTACGGGGGCCACCCGCCCGCGCTACGTCCGTATGACGACCGGTTATCGGGGCATCGAGAGCTTCTCGGTAGTTCGAAGGTGGTCTCCTTATCTCCCGGAGTGGCCGTGGAACGTGTAACATCGGCTGTCGTTCTCTCTCTCGGCCGTGACTTTGTCGGCGCGCCGTCCCGACGAGGATCACGTCCGCGCGAGCGAAGTGCATGAAATGCGCGCGGATGCATTAATCGGCGCGCTCGCGGTGCGTCGATTAGCGACGTATAAAAAGGGCATTATATACAACCCGTTTTGATCTCGTTATTTTATGGGAGGTATATAGAGAGTTAGCGATTCTGAGAAAAGAAAATGCGCGTGCAGTCGCAAATCTTGCCGTTATTCGAATAATCATTTTATTATTTTTCAAATAGTGGGAGACCAATTAACCCTTTGAAAACCTATTTTTTAAAGAGTTACAACATTTATTTGATTAAATTTCTGAATTTTGTAAAAACAATATAATTATGTTTAACTATAATTCGTATAATTATATTTAACTATAAAAATTAAAATGAAATTTTTTCTCTCGGCGAAAAAAATCCGATCTTAAAGGGGTTAACATGAATCGAGTGATAAATAATCGCCGGGAACGCATACGGTGCGTTTACGTTATACCGCCGCTGCACTTGCGCGTGACGCCTTTTGTCTCACGTTAATCACCCATCTCGTTCCTGATTCGCGTAGTCCGTGTACGGGAATCGACGCATAAATCACCGGCGTGTGCACCGTATGCAAGGCCGTCGATCGCGCACGTGAAGGAAGCGCACGGAGCAGCTGTTACCGGACAAAGGCGCGACGAGACGAGACGAAAGGCATAAGCCCTGATTACGCGCGTTCGCACGCCGATGCAACACCGGGCTGGTCATGTCGATACTCAACGTCCACTCATCGCCCGGATCCCTTAATCCGATCATATGTTGCGCAACGAGCTGCGAGACAGTGAGCATACGTGGAAACGGAAAACACTGAAGTTCCTCCATTTCCTCTTATCATCTTTTTCATTCTGTTGCGCCATGGAAATTAATTATTTTTTGTTGATTACTCATAATTTTGTATTTGTTGAGTTTTAATTTTTCTTTTACTCAAATTTAATTCGTAAAAAATTATACACACTGAAAAAAAATTCTAGGAAAACTTATAAGATGCATACTAACTAAATATTTCAAAAATTGCATTACTAAATAGTAATGCAATTTTTTGAAATATTTAGTTAATATTACTAAATATAATAATAATAACAAAACATTTGATAACAATTATGAACATTTCATTTTTATAACATTTTTTCGTAATGACCTATATGTTTGGTTGAAACTATTTCACCAAGGTTGTTGGTAACGGTTTTCAAGGCTGGATTATTATCTTAACCAATCTTTTTTTCAGTGCAGATCAAATAAATTATGTATATAGAGAAGGAAGTTATTAATATATATATGTTATCTCGATTTTTTAATACATTATTTCGACAATCGTTTTATTGCATCAGAAGATATTTCGAGAACAATGATGAAATTGCGGGATATCTTCGCATCGGTATCAGATGCTGAGTAACGTAGCCGAGTGTCACGTGCTCCCTTTACGCAAGATACTCGATTTATTGTACGCGTATTCGCGGCGATGAGCCCAGCGATTGAGTCAGTGCGATTCGGATTATTATCGCTCAATACGATCGCGCGGCACGGCTGTTTACAGCGAACATAAGTATTTCCTTCCGGCGGTACGCGGCTTACGGACACGGTTGTCCTTGGCGAGTCGAGTGCTCGATGAGTCAACTCGGCTTGACCGTGGGATTGGTTCTTAAGTTTCTTCTCCATTATCGCCTTGCCGGCTACCCGCGGAATCTCGCCTCGCTCATTTTCTCGCGCTCTTTCGCACACTTCGCTTCATTAGTCCCTTTTCGTTTATTTAAATAGAAATGTTAAGTAAAGGACAGATCTCGTAGCAAGGCTGTGAAATAAAAGACGACGGGAGCGAACGAAATGCGAAATGGATTTAATTGAATTTAATGCGGATATTAACGCGATTCTGTTGTGCAAATCTCGAGGAGCCGATCTTCCTATCTTCTGATAACCGCCGTGTAATTCTCCGCCGTGTAAGACACCGTGTATCTCCAGCGGAGGGCAAAAGGATCTCCCCCCTTCTCCGCGAAAGCGTCTGGAAGGAATGACTTTGGAGCAGCGTTAAACGCAATTCGCGCGTGAAGTAGGCGCGGGGATAACACCGCGGCATGCTAGCCTTGAGATAGAGACCCGTATTATGCAGGTCGCGGCTACTCGTTTTCTGCGCGTATCTCGTACACGGTGCAAGTCTCACCCACGCGTCGTCGAGCATACGCACGGGAGGTAGCGTATCCACGGGCGCATCTGGTATTCCACGATCGCCTCTGTAGATCTGCGCGCATCGTTACGATCCCCCTCCGAAAGATGCACTCCGCAGACGCATGGAACGCTGAACCATTCCCGCGAGCATCTCGAGACGGGAATGTGAAAAATAAATCAGCGACACAATATTAATCCGCATTTCGAAAACAGACTCAACCCCGTTTTGCACTATTTAACCTTTTAGGCATTGGCTTTTTTCGCCAAAAGGAAAAATTTTATATTTTCAATAAATTGTTTTTTTTTTTTATAAAATTTAAAAGTTTAGTCAAATAAAATGTTGTAGCTTTTTAAAAAATTACTGATCAAAAGAGTTCTATTATAAATAAAATTTCATATTATAAATAAAAAAAGATACGTAAAACGCGATTTCATATAATGTTATAATCCTCGTATTAAATTGCAGTAAATTATCCTGCATGCTTTTTTTTAAACGGTGATTTAGCAATTGTTGAATATAACAATGATAACTAATTTGCATTTCTGTGATAAAATTATTTTTATAATAAAATAAGTTTGCGTTTCGTTGATAATCTTATCAAATTCAAAGTTTTGTACACTTTTTTAATCATTCTGCCTTATACTGAAATTTTATTACAAATTTAATTTTTTTTTAATTTTTTTAATTAAATATTTAAAAATTTTTTTTTGTCTCAAATAAATTTTATGTCTCAATAAATTTTACTTATTATTTAAATAAAAATTGTAACATCAAATCATTTTTTATTTTTCTATAATAAAGAGTATATTCACATATTTTATATAAATTCTGACAATAAGTCTCGTAACGTGACGATTCTTATCGCGAAACCGATACAGAGAAATAAATGTAAAATCAAGTTCAGCATCGCCACTATCGTGTCTCGTAAAATATCCACGGCTGCATCTTCACCAATGCGTTCAAGATACATTATTCGAGAGAGAAACATTTCTCCGGCTAGATGGACGTCGGGTCGTCGTCACGCATCCGGCGCATACGAAACTACGGCGCGATGAGGAGTGCGAGCGAGCGCGGCGAAGGGACGCGCGGAATGCGCGGAATGCAACGGGGCCACCGTCGTTCCCCGATGATCACGGTCCGCTCTCGCTGCCCGAATGCCTCCGGAGTCGGAGCTCCCGTTTTTTTCTCGCCGACGCGACGCGACGTGCCGTCACTCGTCACTTCGCTCGTCCCGAGCCGAGGGCGAAGTTCGGCATGACGATCAACACGCGAAACCGCGAATAATGCGTTGGTACGCGACCGGTATCCGGTACAAGGCGAGTCGCGGGACAGCGGATGTAGCGTCGAATAGCGCGACCGCACCTTGCATCCGCGACTGACAAGAAAAACTGGGACTGTAGTTTTCTAAAATCGGATGAACCTGTTAAATAAACTTCTCGTTTCTCACCGTAAAAAATATGCGTAAAGGGAAATATTGTTATAAATAATAAACATTATAAATGAAATAGATGCGTAAAACGCGATTTCATATAATGTAATCCTCGTATTAAATTCCGATAAATTATTCTGTATCCTTTTTTAAATAATATTTTAGCGCAATTCTGCGCAATCATGTTAAATATAGAGATGATCATTATTTTGTATTTATTTTTCTGTGCTAAGATTATTTCTATAAATATAAAATGAATAAATTAGTTTTCTAACCAAATTTTTTTCTAATAAAATTAATTTGTTGTGTTGATAATCTTATTAAATTCAAAGTTTAAAAATAAGTTTAATGATAAATCTCGTAATATAATAAAAAATCTCGATATTTGTATAATTAATTAATTTTTCCTGAAAATATCGCGTCCAGAGGAAAGGGCGAAAACAATTGGAATGAATCTCATGTAAAAATGCGTTCCAGCTTTAAGATTTGAGGATGCAAAGCGGCAGGAAAATACATGTAAACGCGCGTTCAATCACAGACCGATTGAAATTAAGATCAGTCGAAATTATGCGACGGCATTGGAGAACGTCTGAAAGGAAAAAAAAAAAAAAAAAGAGGTCGCGCTCTCTTTGTACCCGTTCCATACGCTGGGAATCCGGACATCTGTGGATCTGTCGGCTCGCGCATTGGGAACGTTTGCCAAGGTTAAATAAAACGACCTGAAGAGCCGTCGGCCGGACATTCGGCGTACTTGCACGCGTTGTTCCCGGATACGTTCGTGGTGCGTGTCGCCAGAATAATACGGTATCAGCGGCGGTGAGGCGGCGACACGCAATGCCGATCTCGCCGAACCCGGACGGCCTGTAAAGGGACTCGAGGAGGGTTAACAATACCATTCACCGGACGTGTTTGGCGGAACGGTACACGGCTAATTCGGTCGACCCGGTCGACCAGCCGCGAACGCATCAGGTGCATTCGACATCCCGGCGACGGTCCCCACGTTGCGTTTACAATGAGCGCCGTTGCATCTGGAACGGGGCTAATTAACGCTCCCTCCCGCGGAACCGGAGGCAGGGAGAGATGGCCAGACGGCGCCAGTTCGAATACCAGCCAGAAAGCAGGGCTCGCGCCGCTCGTGATTTCCCCTTTGAGAGTTCAATTGGAAGGCAGCGAAATTCAATGTTCTCCAGTCCCGCGGAGTCGCGAGCCTGCAATTTGAAATACAAAAAACATACTACATGAATTTATATAACAAATAAATGTATATATACTCCGATTCACACCGATTCATACTAACTCCACACCGAGAGAAAAATATAGTTACCTTTGGTCTCAATCACAATTTTATAATATTTCTAACGGTAATTATGGTTACCATAATAATACATATAGTTAAGTTAATCATATTTCGTGTTAGAAATATTATAAAATTATGGTTGAGGCCAAAAGCAACTATATTTTTCTCTTAATGCAGTTATATGTATGTATGTATATACGTGTGTATGTATAAAGATAAATATTGAGTAGAGAAGGAAACTTGGAATTTTATACCCGTATTTGTATATCTTCCTTGATAACTAAGGATTTCTTAGTTTAAACAAATTTCATAAACCTTCCTTGACCAAATAAGGAGTCTTATTGATTTTCTTATCTCAAGGGAAGTGGACAGCTTTCTTGAGGCGTAAAAACGATTTTATAACCAGTTAAAATATCAATAGGAGTAGAATTAGTGATTGCATTTTTGTCATATGTACATACATATGTGTGAAAAATTATGGATACTGATTTTTTTAATGATTCGGACGTTGAATTTAAAAATGCAGATTTTCGACTACCGAAACGATATCGTGATTGGGAAATAAGATCTGATTATGAAACAAGGAAGCCTTGATAAAATTAAGGAATTCACCAATTAAAACTTCCTCAATCCTTAAAATAAGAACTATCTACGAATACAGGCGTAAGATCAATTAAAATTACCTAATTAAGATTAAAGCGCGAAAGTTATTCTCTGCGACAACTTCATTATTTCCGATAATAATGAAAGGGAATGGAGAACGCGATTTTTAAACTTAAGAATCCAGCGATATCGGCAATAACGGGCGCAACTAACGTTCCGCGACTTTTACTCTGTTATATCTCCACTCCTTGTTCCTACCATCTCGTCGGCCTTGCTATCGTAATTAAGGGCTAATTTAATTAAGAGAGAAGGAGAGAGTGAGAGAGAGAGGAGAAAAGGGAAAAAGTCGCCAGCGGCACGAGAGCCACTTTGTAGGATGAATGAACTCGTCGCGCGGATATGTAGTACCCTCGGGTATACTTCTTCTACATATGTGTACACGCACGCACATACACCCGCGTGTGTTTATGTGCCAAGTGCCGAGCGCAACCGCGAAACACTCGATGACTCTAATTAGTCGGTCTAGTTTGCGCTTGTTTAGAGATACTTAAGTTTATCTGCGCTTGTGAACTGCGTGAGCGACCAACTATCCAGTTTCTTGCTTTCAAACGAACGCGAAACGAAGGAATGGAATAGTAATTTAACAACCGAACACCGTGGATCCCCGACATCTTGCTGCTACCAGTTATCGTGTATCATCCGTTTCTTACGTTCTTTTTTTGTACTTCTGTTCCACAGAATGAAGAGATGATTGCGAGCCTGTCAATGAACGGCGGCGGCACTGGAGGGCCAGGGAGCCGCGTGGGTCGTGGATTGGCCCTTCATAGGTCCAATTCCAGCCTGGAGCTTCCGCACAGTCCGGATCCTGCCTCCCGGGTGCCGGAGACGCCTCTGAGGAGGGAGTACGGTTCCCATGGTATGGCTCGAATTTTCTTCAGATATTCTTTTCTTTAGATATTCTAAATTTGGAAAACCGGAAAATAGATTTTGAAAGTATCCTAAAGCTTTTTAGTTATCCCGACAGCACATGTTCAAACCATGTCCAAAATCGAGATATAAGATGTTTTTTAGACGCTTTTTAAAAATATATTTTTAAAAACTTAAAAGGCGCCTTAAAGGAATTTTTAAGACGTCTTCTCTTCAGATTTTGGTCATGTCTACTGTCTGGATAGCTTCTTACAGAAACGGTCCGTTTAGTCCGTTACTTTCGTTTTTCTTTTATTATTTAGCTGTACAATTAGGACAAAAGAATATTTTACCGCGCTTACAATAAGAAAATTTTAACGCGATTCTTTGTGATGTATTTTTCTTTTTTCATTTCAATTATATTTCGATTATATTAAAAGAGATCGAATGTCCCGTCGCAGGAAGCATCGACGTAGTGGCGCAGTCCATCACAGGAGGCGAAAATTTCTTCGCCATGCTGCAAGACTTTCGACCGCCAGACCAGCGCGGCGCCGTCACGAGCGAGTATCTACGTCGCGTCCAGGACGGGTCCGGCCAACCGCTCGACGTCGACGAGGTCTGCGGTCCGACCGGCGCCGGTTCTAGTCCGAAGTTGCGGTTGAAGTTGAACAGACTGTGGGGCGGTAAGCCACCGCGGGCGATGGAGGAGACGTGCACCAGCCCGATGGTGTCGGCCGACGTGGAAGAGCGACACCGGAGACGCGCGTTCGCCCATTACGACTGCCAGTCGTTGACGGCGAACCTGGGCTACGCCGCGAAGCTGCGGGGGATTCTCTTGGCTAGGCGGAGAAACACGGCCACTGGAGCGTCCGCTGCCAGCGCCCTGAGAGCATCCACGCCCGATGAGACTCCCGAAGAAGATGCCGGTGATGGAAAAGGTATGTCAAAGAAAGAAAGAAAAAAACAAAATTGTTGTTCAAGAAGAGATTCGAGTGACTCTTAATGGTCTCAGGTAACGACTTGTTGGAGCCGTGTCCTTTCTTCCGCAACGAGATCGGCGGTGAAGGAGAGCGCGAGGTTGGCCTCACTCGCTGTCCTCAGGGCAACGGAATTCACAGACCTCCGTTGTCTTACGGTGTCTCCGTTCTGGAGCCACTACCCGGCGAGACTTTGTGGAAGCATGTATGTCCACTGCAGAAACGGCCCCTGCCCATCGAGAGCGTCGATGAGGGGGCTCACTATTACCGACGATACTTTCTCGGTGAGTGAACAAAGACACACATTTGTGTACATAAAAGATTCTCGCTTGTTACGCAAGAGAACAGTTTGATACCTGCATAGTGCATACTCCACTTATATGTTTAGACGAAAATTTAATTTTTTTAAAGTAAATTCTTAAATTAAAAAACACTAAAAATGACATGGACATTTGGACACTTAAAAGACAAAAATTTGCGTTTATAAATTCGGAAAATTCTGTCAATTATTCTCTCAAAATGTCTCATAGACGAAATGTAAAGAGAATGGGATATTTTGTCACAGGACGAGAGCATCAGAATTGGTTCGGCATGGACGAACAGCTGGGACCGGTGGCCATCAGCATCCGCAAAGATGTTAATCAGTACCGCGTGATCGTGCGCACGTCAGAGTTACTAACTCTACGCGGCTCCGTGCCGGAAGAAGCTCTCGGTATCAGGCCACAAGGTCGGCCGCCCACCAGGGAACTTCTGGAGCTGGTCGCGCCGGAAGTACAATTGGGCTGTCTGAGGCTCGGCACACCCGCCGCCGAGGAAGCGCTAGCCAGGTTGGACGAACAGGGACTGTCCAGCAGGTACAAAGTCGGCGTGCTATATTGCCGATCTAGCCAGAGGACCGAAGAGGAGATGTACAACAATCAACATGCCGGCCCGGCCTTCCTGGAATTTCTGGATACCATTGGTATGCAATATAATATTATTCGTTGCAACATATATTAAAAGTAAAAAAATTTAGTAAAAAATTTTGCTATGTAAGAATCGATGAAGGAAAAAAGTTATAAAATTTATGTAAGATATATGTGTTGTATTATGCTTTTTTTAGCACAAATGTTCTGCATTTCCTATTACGAACATTTGTTTACTTTTGTCCATGTTAATGCTAAAAAATTGTTCTTTCAATTCTTTTCACTTATTATTATCTATTAGGAGATACATGTCTCTTCGGAGCTAGAAAGTTCTCGCGTGCATATTAACAAGCGAGTTAACACGATGCAGCGAGTCCGAGAGCTCTCGTCGGAAGTCGATAAAATTATTCTCTCGTAAACGGCGTAAATAAAGTAGCCAGAAAAGCAATTTACACGTGGGTCTTATGCGCGATCCACCGGCCGCTTCGCGGATAGTTTGACTCGCTTTATCGGCGGTTAACCGATTCAATGCCCCGGAATGATTTCACCTACTGTACTCCGTAACGCTAATCATCCGCGAACGCGCGCGCGGCAATTTCGCGGTCGTTACGTTACGGACTCGCCGAGTGGAATCGTTGCGTTTACGATCGCCTTATTGTTAGTTAGTCCCATTAACGATTACTGTCGCTTTCTAAAAGAGAAACGCGCGTCCTGTTCCTCTTTTTTTTTCCTCGAGCGTCGCGCGTTGCGTTTCCGCGGGCGCCTGGCCGACGATTATCTCGCGTTAATTCGCGATTAATCAACTTTCCTGCGTATTCCTAAGAATAAGAAACGATTCGAAGACTTTTGATATCTCTTTCCTTTCTCATAAACTTAGCTTATTCAATGTGTATATTAATTTCTCTCACACACATAGAAAAATTTATACTATCTATGAGTAAATATATTTGTTCTACTTATACTTTGGTAAGTTTATATATTCGCACACTGTTGAACTCGTACTGTCAAATTATATTCAGTTTTTGTAATTTTTAACTATTCCATAGGTTGCCACTGCTCCTCAATATTTTATTAATTTTGACTAAAAGGAAGGTAAAATTTTGACTAACATGGAAGTTAAATTAGATAAGGCTTACTCAATACGTCGCTAATTTTATTTCATTGTTTTTAATCAAATTAACCGAATATTGAGTGGGAGCAGTGGCAACCCATAGGAGTTTACAGTGCCAACCGATCATAAAATCATCATAAGCATCACATTTACTTAAAACATATCCTTGTAACAAGTATATCTTAAATTATTATTAAGAAAAATCTTAGCTGAAGAAAACTATTAAATTACTTAAACAAAATAAAATAAAATAAATAATCGCTTTTCTCCTCTGTAGAATGAATATTCTTCTATGTGCACACATGTTTCTTGTTTCTCCATTTTACTTTGCCTTCTCCTTCGAAGAGACAAGGTATCGCGTTCGATAAACACACTCGTTCAAGAACGTGTACGACTAAACCGCAGAAAATAGGATTGATAACGTCGATTGATATGCAAACGCGTCCTGAAGACGCGTATAATAAGATGACCGACGATTCTTGGCCGCGCGCCGGGGCAATTGAGATAATTGCATGTTTTCATGACAGGCCAAAGAATAAGACTGCGAGGATTCGACGGTTACAAGGCCGGACTGGACACCAGAACCGACTCGACGGGTACGCACGCGGTAGCGGCGACGCATCGCGGGACGGAAGTCACCTTTCACGTGTCCACCATGCTACCCTTCACGCCTAATAACCGGCAGCAGCTGCTGAGGAAGAGGCACATCGGAAATGACATAGTCACGATAGTTTTTCAGGTACAGTTTTACAAGCGGCCGCCGCAAATTGAGGCAGCCTGCGATTACGCAATTGTGTGTAATAATGAACCGCGCGCGACGAAAACGTGCAGGTATGACGCTGTCGCTCTCTTGCTGGATTTATTATGCGGCTCCGCAAAAAGAGCAACGTGAGACATTGCGATCGCGTCCGCGTGATTCATGTCGCTGGATGTTTAATTGGAATCGCGATACCTGTCGCGCGCTTAGATTGCGAGAATCTATTTATCTACGCATCCGCGATACCGGTTCTTCGAGTTTAGATATTTCGAGCAAGTGGTTTTACTCGCGTCTCTTCTTATGTGGCGCAATTCAAGGTCTTACTGTTAATTATTGCTTCTCCAGGAACCTGGTGCGTTACCATTCAGTCCGCGAAGGATACGCTCCCAGTTCCAACACGTGTTCATCGTCGTGCGAGCCGTAAATCCTTGCACCGAGAACACGCAGTACAGCGTAGCGGTGTCCAGGAGCAAAGAGGTGCCCATCTTTGGGCCGCCCGTTCCGCAGGGTGCCACGTTCACGAAGGGAAAAGCCTTCGCGGACTTTATCCTGGCGAAGGTCATAAACGCCGAAAATGCGGCTCATAGGTAAATAGCTCTTTCCCTTGTTCAGTTTTATGTATAAAAATCAGTGAAACTAACCATGTATCTTTCGCCAGATCCGAAAAGTTCGCTACAATGGCCACGAGAACAAGACAGGAATATCTAAAGGATCTTGTTACGAATTATACTACCACCACAGTTGTCGACACCGGTCAGAAATTCTGTACGTTAAGTTCTCGGCAAAAATTCTATTTTAATAATAACATAGTAGCAATTTTTATATAATTAATTAGATTTCAAATTATTTCACTTAGTTAATTAGATTGAAATTATAATAATAATATTCTTGAGATATTTATCATTTTTTTCCTTTTGCGGGACAGCGATGCTCTCCTTCAGCAGCAAGAAGAAGACAGCGGTGCGGCCGAGGCTTTCTTGCGACGCGTCTCAGCGCGGCGCGATTTGCTGGCAAGTCATACTCGAGGACAGCAACCAGAATACCGATTGTTATTTAGGCATAAGCATAGACACCATCGTGTTGATCGAGGAGCACTCGAGGCAGATAGTGTTCGTCACTCCGTGCATCAACGTGCTCGGATGGCACGCCCAAACGAACAGGTAAACATGTTAGATTCTTGGTACATTACGTCACTTTATTACCGCGCACATCTACTAATCAGAAATTTCTTAACATTGATAAAAAAAATTTAAGTCCTTCAGTTTCCAGTCGTAATAACTTCTTCTTAAGTCTCGCTTGCCTAGATCGCGCAACCGCCACTTACCGCATTATTCACGACCAGTTTATCGTAAAAAAAAGAAACGTTCGCGGACGATAGGAAATCGGAACGATTAATTGCGGCCTAATATTTTTGCTTTGCTTTGCGGTTCAGCCTAAGATTGTATCATCATCAAGGCGAATGCATTACCATACACGTACGCGGTGATTACGGCGAGAGGGACGAGTTAATGGAAATTGTGGCTCGGCTGCGTGCTGTAACTCAAGGAGCGCCCGCCTCAGAGCTGTCGTTGAAGAGGAACAGCGTCGGACAGTTGGGCTTCCACGTTCATCCGGACGGCGTTGTGACGCAAGTCGAAAGTATGGGGCTGTCTTGGCAGGCAGGCCTGAGGCAGGCCTCCAGGCTGGTTGAGATTTGCAAGGTGGCCGTGTCGACCTTGAGTCACGATCAGATGGTCGATCTGCTGAAAACTAGCGCCCAGGTTACTGTCACCGTGATACCACCGACCAACGACGGAAATCCGCGAAGGTACAGGATCCTAAGTTATTCTATCCCGGTCTTCTGAGCTTTTAATCGATTTTTAATTACTTTGTAAAGTAAATCCGATATAAAATTGAGTTTAACTAATTTTACGTTAATTTTTTATACACTTTTAAGTTTTACTTTTGAATTAAGTAGTTAGAGTGACAAAACTAATTGAAAATTAAAGTTTTAGATTAACTAAGATCAACTAAGTTATTAAATAGATTTTCCATTTTTTTTATACGACAGAGGCTGCACGCTACAAAACTGTCCTTACCTGTCGACTAATTATGAAGGGGATTATGAGAATGTAACCAGCGCGGATAACACCCCGAGTCAACAAACGGCGATGTCACATCAACGGCGGTACGATCGATCGTTCAGCCCACCGCGATCGAGCAACAGCTCCGGGTATGGTACTGGATCGAGCTCTAGATCGTTCAACGATCCGCGGTTCCCGTTGGAGGGTACAATGACTAGCAGCAGTAGCGGACACAGTAGTGCCGATGATCGTTGGTGAGTGATTAATAGTGAGGTCGCATTAATCCTTACGACTCATCGTAACGTTAACAAAGCTTCCTTTTCTGAACTGTCGATCGTTGAACGTGTAAAATTATATGATACTGATATGTCCGCCTTTATCGGGCCTGATTAATATAGAAAATCATTCTACGCTCGGTAAACGAATTGGAGGGAACAAAGTGTTTCTTGTTCCAGGTACGAGCTTCTGGAACCGCAGGATCAAGACGGTGGTCATCGACCGGATGGTACGCCACCTCCGCTACCGGTTCGACAGAACTACCAAGCCGTGACACCCAGCAAGTCCGGCCAGAAGAAAGACAAGACTCATTACGCCAAACAACTCGTGGAGAGCTCCAAGCATCGCGAACACAATCACGAGCATTACACGAAGGAGAGCAATTACGTGTCGTCAAAGATAATTCAGGAAAACGCGCGACACGAGAATTATCAGCGGCAGCTAGACAACGCGCATCGCGGTCAGGATCACGTAACTACGAATTATGTGAAGCTGCAGAAAGAACGATACGAGATCAAGCAAGAAAATCTGTACGCGTCTCAAAGGGAGCTTCACAAGAATGATGTGCAACATCACAACCATCAGAAGCTCAGCGCGTCGAATTCCTTGCCATTGACGCACAACGCTATTTACAGTCTACCAAAGTCGGGTAGCAACAACAATCTCGGCAGGTACGAGTACGAGCAATCCGGTGGCAAGTACGACTACGAGACGCCCACAAAATCGGAAAGGAATTCAAAATACGAGATGCAGGAGGAAAAGATGGTCGAACGGCCGACAGCCAAGTACGAGCACGACGTAAGAGCTCACGAGAAGAGGATCGGCTACGAGTACTCGGAGGATATTTACGAGAGGAGAAACAGCAAGTATGACGAGCTGGCTAAGTACGAAATGGAGTGTCAGCACGGTGGTAATGAAAGGAAACACAACAACGACAGCAACGGCGAGCACAATCGAGATCTCATCAAGTACGAGATGCCGCACGACTTCAAAGTAGGCGAGAAAGTCACCTGCCTGAAGACGAGCATGTCAGAGCGGCCAGTGCCTCACAAAGTGAGCGTCGAATACCGACAGTCGAAGGACTTCCCGGCGAGTCTGCCGCCGGAAATGAGGATATCGGACGTCAATTGTCCGGAGGTGACTACGATGCCTAGCGAGGACGAGCTGTCGAACGGTTCAGGTAGCGTATCGCCTAGACTGCGACGTGCCAACAAACATCGCGGTGGCAATCGCACCCCGTCCAGCGGCAGCTCCAGGAATCAGAGTCCTCGACCCAAGCCGGGTATGCGAAATGCGCACAGAAACTCCGCGAACCTAACGTCCAGCACGTTGCAGGAAGACCTCATGAGATTGATCAATCCCGACTACATCGCCGATGACAGCCAGATTGTCAACAATAATCTCGTGAATAGCGTGATGAGTCCGAATCAAAACTCGAACAAGATCAACAATAATATGTTGGAGATCCAGAACAGGTGCAGGTCCAGGGAGAATCTGTGCGGTAACAGCACGTCCACCTTGAGCGTGTTGCCCGCGAACGGGCAGGAAAATGGGAACAATGGATCGGAGGTGATCCTGACGATGGCCAGACCGGCCACGGTGATCTCGAACGCCAGCACTGCCTCGAGTCCGGCACCGAGCGAGAATAAGTTGTCGAAGGAGGAAAGGTTCGAAAAATTATACTTATAATTATGAAACAAATTAAATGATTTATTCGATAACACAATGATTTTTTTTTTTTTTAGATTATCGCCGCGCGTCACGAAACCGCTTCATCCCATTATGAAATCGCACAATAATCTAACGCCGATCAAAGACGTGAAAACTCACAACGACGCGAACGTGGACTGTTGGAAGAATCAACATGCGGATTCCAACAGATCGACGAAGCAGCATCCTCAAGAATGGACCGACGACAGGCTCATTGACGGATGCAACGCAAATGCGTGAGCATACATACATTTAATCGGGCACGCGATGTTGAATTAGAATTAATGAGAACCTCGCGTCTTCCACAGAAATCCCGTTTCGGACCTGCAGTCTCATCTGTCCACTCTCGAGCTGAGAATGGCAAGGGAAACGCGTTTGCGACTCTCATTGGAGGATGAGGTGCGCCGATTGCGCGATGAGAATCGACGTTTACAAGAGTCCGAGAACCTGCGACTCTCCTTGGAGGACGAGAACCGCCGTCTGAAGGATGAGAATCACGCAGCCGCGCAGCAACTCCGCCGTTTCACGGAGTGGTTCTTTCAAACGATGGATCACCAATAATCAGCATAATAATGAATTTAGATTGTTTCATTACCCGGTTTTTACGACGAGCGCGATAATTAATAAGCTATCTGACTCCTGTCAGTATTTTTAGAAGTTACAAAGATGAAAACATATCGTCACCAATGTTCTTCAAATATAAATAAGTTATCTTTATGTTCGTCCGATCATTCGATCGGTAGCATTTACTTCGATCGCGTTCCCTTTCCTCGATAACTCGGGTCGGAACACGATCTTTGTAAGTACAGTATTAACGCGATCTTCGCCTAAAGATAGGATATATCGCGACAACTGCAGGCGATTGTGGATATGCATAAGTACCGTGAGTAAAAAATAATTTATCCGCAACTGTTTCGACGATTTTCGACACTTGTATTATATAGTATTATATTCGTTAGCTTATTGTAAAGCATATTGTAAGTTACCATCGTACTATCTCCTCTACTCAAGGATTCGTACGTTGACAACAAAACTGTGTATCTAAATCATTCTACGAGGTAATTAGTACGCGTCTGAATGTCCATCGAGGACAGTGCGCGTAGAACAATATCAACCGATTTGATTTTACAAAAGCGACCAAATGACCAAATATTACTAGCGAGCTAAGGATCTTTAACTCTGTATTTATTACCTTTTACATTAATCCTCTCTATATAGAGTGTTAATGGAGACGTCGCACGCGTTAAAGTGGACACCGGCATGAGAGCGACGCACTCTCTGCCAGGAATTCCTCTCTAATAAGTGACGAAGCATAATTTCGACATGATGTACGAAAGCGACGTTCTCTAAAGACCATAAGTCAATCAATAAAGAGAAATGTGTACTTTAACGATATCCTCATTCCTGAAAGGACCAAGTGTGTAAAGTATTATATTTTTAGCACGCTCTTCAAGAGTTCTTGACCTCGCGCAACACGAAAGCGTAGTAGGGAAGTGGATAAAACAGTAGGACAGAGATTGAACTGTTACCACCGGCTAGAATAAAATAGTTTATTGTAATCCACAGAAAAACACAAGACATTTCCATGATGCCTTAAGATCTGTCTGTCTCACTGTTCTGTCAGTTTAACAATTAGCTGCGATTACATTCCCTTCGGTTCGAGACCGCGCGAAAAAACCGCTCGCCCGCCGCCGTGTCGCGATACCGGGCAGCAGCGACAGTCCTTAATACTCGGATAATGGCCGGACCTATCGCCAGAGTCCAGCCGAACTTACGAAGGATCGGATTATGCGTTTTGTATCCTTATAAGATAAGAAGCTATACGGCTTTTTCAACTGCCGCGCGATATCGCGATTCCGGCGACTTTGCTACTGGCTGGTTGCTGTCGTAGTGTCGCGATACCGCCTATCCTTCTAATCGCATCGCGGAAGAATAGCGCGGTGTGCTGTTCTCCGTCTTCCCTCGTTCTTCTCTCTCTTTCTCTCTCTCTCTCTCTCTCTCTCTCTCCTCGTGTGTCACGACGCCCGTGAATCGCGGGCGGTCGATCTCGACGCGATTATCGTCATCGGTATAATCAGAGACAAGCAAAATATTACTCCATCCTTGCGAGCGTCACGTCCATTCTCCATGTCTCACTGTTTCTATTATTTATGCGTTTAAATGTGTGTGTCTGTATCGATAATTAGCTCGTTTCTAATCTCTAGATCTATGTATATCGGCGCCCGACGCGACGGGCGCCCCGATTACTGCGCTTTTCTGAGAGGAAAGTGATTATGCGAGAGAATATTTGACTGGCTATAATCGAAACACTGTGAAGTAATATTTCACGCAGCTCTGCGTGTGAACGCTTACGTCACCGAGGCTCCACTTCGGTGTTCTGTTCGCTTAAGTACATGAGAAGTTATGCCTAGCAAGTGTAATTACTCGTAGAGATGTTTAAACACTCGGACTTAGGTTTACTCTAGTAGCGTTTTTTTTTTCTGTTTCCTATATACCTCTAATTAACACGCCCTCACGTGGAAGTATATCTCCATTACGAAGTTCTGACTGAGCTATCAAATTATTCGAGTAAATCTCAAGGCGCGTCAACACAGTCGCCAAAAGGTACAAAAGGTAAAAGATAAAGGTAAAAGTAATTGACGTGCAACGCTCGAGGAAAGAGAGTCGCACTTCATGTAGCATTCAAAGAACCATTTTGATAATATCTTTACACCGTCATCAGCACAGGAGTTCAATTTCGTAATGGATCAATTCGTTGCAAGAGCTCTTTAACCGGCGAAGTATCGCATATCGTCCGTCTGTCATGGAAATTAATAAAGCACAACGAGTCGACGAGCAGACGAGATGTCGTTCCGAGAGGAACACGAGTCTTTGAGATTTCCAATTATGTGTAGCATCTCTTGCCCGTCTAGGAACAACGCAATGCAAAATCCAAGGGACATTCAGAAAACGTTTACAAGGAGTCTGGAGCGTCTTTGTCACATCCCTTGGATATTTGTACTGTCTCTCAGAAGCTACGTCGTTGTCGTGCGAGCCCGAAGTACCAATCCTACGGAAAGCAACGCGAGCAATGGGGCTCTTAATCGTGTAAGTTAAACTATACTCGCATTCGGAGATTTCGTTTCGCATTAGAGGCTCGGTGTGTGTGTGTGTGCGCCAGTGTCAAGGAAACGACGGAAACAAGCGAAATGAGTTGCGCATGACGAAAAGATTGATCGGTTCTACAAAGCATTCATGAGGAAACTAACGGCGTGGCTAGCACGTGTCGTCGCAGTACGCAGCATGAATCATGCACGTTCAACAAGCAGGCTTTATGGCACATAAAGACAAATAAATATACTGGATGGATTCGATCGACAGCCAGCGGCTTTCACGTTGAAAAACAGAGAACTTTGAGGTACAATTCAAATCCTGGCAGATAAAATCGTTCGGAAAATCGAGGAATTACGCACCGAACGTTTATTGAGAAAATCAAAGATAAAAACACGCAGAGCATATTTTTTTTTAATTTTATATATTCGTAATTGTTTTATTGATAACTTGCTATTTATATATGTATGCAACAAAATATAATAATTATATTACAGAAGAATTTTCAAACCAACTCTATCTTACAATAAAATATTTCTTCTTAATGATACAAATTCTCACTGGTTAAAATCGAATATCATCTAATTAAAATATTAAAATATGCTCTGGCGTATAAAATTATGTCCTACGGACAAGTCGATCGTTCCAACTTTCTTTACGATAAAAAGCAAGGCAACTTCGAGTAGTCGTATTTTTAAAAAAGGGAAAAGAAGAAAGAAATATATGGCGAATACTCTACAGTAAAATGCGGAGTTGGAAGAAGGGCACGGATAAAAAAGACGGAGATTAATCTACCATCTATCGTGTACAGTTTTTCACATTCTACGAGATGTCTCATCTTCATCCCGAGTCAAGCTTTAACAATGAGATATTGTCTCGACGAATTAGAAATGTTATTAACTAAATTGCTCGATTCATTACAGGCAAATCTAAAGATCTTTTTTTTTCAAAGATCGCACAGTTCACCAATTTTACGAATAAAAATCCACTTTAAATTAAAAAAACAATAAAAAATCGGAATAAGGACGAGACACTCTGTGTGCAAGTATTAAGTATAATTCCGAGCAATCGTTTGCGAACGAAGGCGAGAGGACATGACTGGGAAAGAGGCGATGAATCTTTCGCGCGACGATCTTCTCTATCCACTTCGTCATCGTCATTCGTCTCACCCGCACGCAAGATTTGACTGATGCTCGCACACCCCGGACCGAGAATCCCGGGCGAAAAGTCTACGGAAAAAGGTATAATGCTTCACGATAAGTCCGCCAATTAATGTGGCCGTCGTCCAGGCGATTATTACACATTCTGTTTTCCCTACGCTTGCACAAACATCACCGATAATACGTCGATCGGAGGGCGGGTCCTCCGTTAAATACAAAAATACTGTTCTGATGCACCATATCTTCACCTACTATCCCTACCATTATGCACATTATAATCCCTGTAGTCTTTAAACGCTCCGTTATCGTGGACGAGGAAAGAATACTGAATAGGATGTGTACGGATGTGTGTGTGTGTGACAAAAAAAAGAAAGAAAATTTGAATGTACCGAATTTCGATCGCGAGATTTCAGAGGCTCGTCTCATCTCTGGTTCGTTTCGGGAGAGCGGTAACGCGCGCAATTTTCACTCTCCCCTGTTTCAGAGCCGGTCCCACCGACGTCGGTTACGACTACTTCAGAGCAATGACTATATATGTAGACTATACATGAATAATATAGAATATATTACAAAAGGTACATATGTACATGGAATTATATATGTCGTAATTAGAAAGGTGATTGCTTTAAGAAGTCTCTTTCGAAAGAGAGAGCTGCCGCTTGCAAACATTTTTAAGCGGGCGACTATCAATAATTATGATTATTTAATTCTGAGTAACAGGGAACTCTTTTGCATCTCGGATCCTTTTTCTCTTTAAGAAATCACTGCTCGGATTTAGGCGAACCAGAACTGTCGGTGAGACTCAACCTTGATGCAGCCAAGAGAAACACACGACAGTACACATCGAGAAGACAACGCTAACAGCATAATATCAAATTCATGTCAAAAGAAAGAGAGAGGCGAAAATTCAACCAAGACGATCGTCGATGTACAACATCGTTCTTTCCGCAGAAGAATTCTGTGTGAATTTTGATACGCGCACGCCACAGGCGACGGACTGTCATTGCGATGTCGGTATTCCATGTTCCTTGATTAAAGTTAATACTACGGTCGTTTAATTAGTTTTATAGTCGCGACACGGCGTTCGCGGAATCGTATCGCGTCGCTCACTATCAACTACGGTTATTAAATCGTATAATTATATTTATAATATATATATATATACTTTGTTTTATATATATAATATAATATAGTATATATATATTCAGCATCACAGTAAGATAGCGCCCTTCATTATTAAGTTATCGTCGATCAGCTCGGACATTATATTTTCATTCCTGTCAACAACATACTCTACAACAATCCGCTTTAAACATCGTCAAAGAATCCCGGCCGCGTCCGGCATGCGAATGCAGCGAGTTTTTACGTACTACGGATACAGGTAACGGGTACCGGTCACCCGCAAAAGTCGGGAGAGAGTATTAATTTAAAAAAATCGTAGGGTGAAAATCGTAGAGCCACGTCTGATTGAAGGCGATTAATAGCCGGAGAAGCGTGACTACTGGTTCTGCGCGCGTGGGTCGACGATTAACTGAACATGATCGTAGTCACGACGCGAGTGCGATCGTAAGGGTCGCCATTCTGTTCTTTCTCACGACGAATTAAAAAGAATGAGAGACGAAACGAATACGAAGGCTCTAGAGCGCGCGAATAAAAGCGCCACGGACAGTTCACAGGTCTCGTCACCGGACAAGTAACAGCACGTTCCTATATATTAAGACGGAAGAGAGATTACGCACGATGGATGATCGAACGACACGCAATTCGCGACAACAATACTAAAGCGCGCTTCCATTCTCTTTCGCAATAAAACGCAATGTCATCACTCGCATTCAGACGGTCCAGATTCAAAGATCAAAATAACGAACTGTCTAACGCTCATTCCGCCCTTATTCGACAAACAGTAAAATAGAGAAGTCTTATAAATTACAGATACTTAGAATTACTCCGAAAAATAAATAGTTATAAAAATAAGCAAGAATTTTATGCTTAAAAATACCTTAAGGTAAGAACTTAATTAATTTGCACCACATGCGGAGTGGAATGTGTCCCTTACTAGATCGTAGAAGCGTAATTCTAACAAAAGTTCAACTACCAAGTGTAAAAAACATTAACGGCAACTTGTCAATCGTAATTATCAATAGTGCAATAGCTCAAATAGAAAAAACGTGAATCAATAAATAAGAGTGCAACAAGAGATTATATACGTATGACAAAGAGTGACGGTCGCCCAGCGCGTCCGTCGGCGATCCCGTCGGCAAAAAAATTGTATATAATTCGTAGAATAAATAACTGTGCTCCAAAAAAGATCGGTCTACCCGCGGAGACAGATTTAGGTACAATATTCGATTCTTTTTCCACTCTTTCCGCCCTCTTTTATATCGCAAGTCACAGCTCCATATACGCACTGTGGAAGAATCAAGAGAGATATATATATATATATACAGACAAAAATACTCGAGTAACGAGCAATGACGATCAGCGAGACAACGGGAGAGCGACTCGCGATTCCGTCTATTAAACTTAAAAAAAATGGGGGAAAACTTTTTTGTACTTTTCTACCAATTTTTTCTCCATACCTACTTTATATTTCCTATATATACTAACGGCGATATATCCCCGACGGTAACGTAAACGTTGTCTCGCAAGGACCCGCGGCGTCGTTGCAAAACGAGAGGAGCACCGTGGAGGGCTTCATTCAAATCAAACGGCACGAAATTCATCACGACGCTCTCGAGTCGAGATTCCGGAGGAGTCCAACCGAGGAGAATCCCGCGCCCCGGCGGGAGAGACACCGAGAGCGAGAAGGTCGGTATACCTTAATGACTTGTTTTGCGCAGGCCGTGCCGGAATAGCCGGGCCGTTCGCGTCTCGCGTACTCCGCTCGCGCGCGAGTACGAGCGGAGAGTTAATCTCGAGAAGTGTGCTGGCACTTTCAATATTTCACTATACCGAAACGTCGGTCGAAGATCTTATACTATTCCCGCCGCGTCCTCTTGGGACGCTGACTGACTCCCACGTCGTCGCCGCCGCGCGACTTCTTACCGATTTGTACCTGGCTCTGCGCCGTGAGTTGCAGCGAGATCGCGTGGGTGTTGAGCTTCTCCGCGAGCAGCAGATCCTTGAGGCCCTTCATCTTCTGGCTGTACAGCGTTATCCTCGGCCTCTCGTTCTCCGACTCGGTCGTAGAGACTTTGGGCTTGACGGTCTCCTGGGAGGTGGAGGGCGCCGACGGCAGAGCGTCGTCCGGCGGCGCGACAAACGGCTCGCCGCCGCCCTGTAGCAGGTAATCTCTGTTAAGTATCTTCTCGCTGCAGGCCGCGGTCAGCGCTTGAATACTGGGATGCGTCGACGCTGAATTGGAGGGCACTTTGGACTCTAGGCTCTTGATCAGATCTCGCGCCGTGTTTCCCCTCTCCTTAGTCTTGCAGTAATTGTTGTTGTTGTTGTTTAAGGTCTCCTCGGGACTCGTCTCCCTCTTCTGCGCCGTTTCCTCCTTCTGTTTGGTCTCCGTCTCGTAACACTCTATGACGACCTGGGCGCGTATACTGGCGTCAAACTTGGAGATTGTGTTTACCAGCGGCCGGGCCCAGCCTATGTGCAGCACGGGAGTGTTGGCGCCTTCCTCCCATTGGCAAATACCGTCGTAAAATCTCAGCAGGTACGCGAAGCAACGTGGTTGCCGTAATAGGCGTTCGTCGACGCGTACCGCGTGCGGTATCAATTCGTTGGCGATCTCCAGCAATTCCTTGTATATTTCCCCGTCGTCCCGCGAATAATCGTATCTGTCGCGCATAGAATTCTATTACTCACCGCCGACAAATCGGATAACAAGCATTTAACGTATTCACTGTCCAGAGATACGCAGTTACAGCGAACGCATTAAAAGCACGTAAAAAAAGATGACAAAAAAAAATTATGCATCATGTACTTACTTCCGCAAAACATCCGCGGCGTCGGCCCACGACGCAAACGCGTTGACGTGTAATTCATGCCGGTACAGATATCCACCTTGATAGGTATAAGGATAGACATGCGCGTTTCCAAAGTATTTCCTTGCTGATCTTACGGCTTCCTACAAAAATATGTTTAGAATAACATGTGTGTTAAATAAATAATGTGTCCCTATTTGATACTTTAGGACCACAAACCTGAAAGAGATCTATAGGTGGTGGCCTTCCAGGCGTAGGTGCGGCCTCTTCCAACTCGGCCAGATTACCGAGCGCCATAGGGTACTTCGCTAGATGCCCCAAGTCATACAGCAGCCAGAGCAACTCCTGCTGAAGCAACGCCACTTCGGCCGCGTCGGTGGTCGCGTTCAGACTAGGATTTATAGCCGATACTATGGTAGCCACTTCTAAAGCGCGACTGCACACCATTGCTTGGCCGTTTAAATACAACCATGATCGAGACGCTACACCAGGCTCCACCGGCTGCCCACGTTTATCCTCGTTTCCCTTACCTGGTAATAAATTGCAGTTATTACTATTTGATTTTTAAAGTCACGAGAATAGAATTTAAAAAAGAATATTTAAAAGATCCAGAAGATTTGAATTCAATTCTCGATTCTGACAGTACATACAACAAAGAATTTTACAGAGATATTATTATATTAATAATAAAAAATAAATAAATTTCAAAAACAGATGAATCCAAGATTACTTGATGTAAAGTTGTGGTATTTTGTGTCGATCACAAGCCTCCAAAGGAATAAATAAAGTTTACTTTAAGCCTCCAAAGGAAAAGGTAAAGTTTACTTTAAAAAATCCATCTGAAGCAGCTTATTAAACTGTGATCTTTCAATCCTCGGCAGTCGGAGGTCCAAGAGGGCGGAAAGAATGGACCATCGAGACTCTGCACGTACCGTGCCACGTAACCTCGGCGGTCTCCGTCCCATCCTCCCCGTACACAACCCACGCGTGGTCCTCCGACATGGCGAGATGCACGTCCTTGAATCCCAGAACCTGGCAGCCGGCCACCACGGCGAAGGCGACGCCGTAGCAGTCGAGCTTGTTCGCCGTCAGGTAACTGTATAGGCTCTGCAGATGCGCCCGGTCCTTGTAGTAGCTCCTGGTGAGGGAGTTCCATATGACGTCCGACACCTTCTTGACGAGCTCCCGGGTGGCGTACTTGGTATCGTACACGGTGAGGTCGACGGCGCCCTTGATGACCGCGTGGAACTTGGTGTAGAGCGCCTCGGCGATGTGGTACTCGACCGGCGGCAGCTTGGACTCGTCGTAGACGGCGTTCTCCTGGGAGGTGAAGACTCGGTTGCACGTCAGCGAGTTCTCGACCGCGCCGACGAGGATCGAGAGGAGCGCGAGGTCCGGCTCGGCGCTGTTCTCCAGCTGATTCTTGAAGATCTCGACGATCGCGGAGATGCTCCGGATCGGGAACAGGGCCCTGTCCCTGTCATGAAAGCCCGCCATGTCGTGCGGAGGGGGGCCCCCGCCGAACTTGGGAGGTTTGGACACCACGCACGTACGCGCGCAACGACGTCGTTGGCGGCGGCGGCGGCGGCGGCGGCGGCGGCGGCGGCGGCGGTGGCGGTAGCGACGGCGACAGGCCTATCTACGACGCCCGTGTCAGGCCCGTCATCCCGCCGGCCGTCTCGGCACCTGGACTCCTGACAGAAAGCACGCGCGGACCCTCGCCGCGGGCGGCCACGTCGGGCCCGCCGACTCGTCCGGCCAAGGGGCGCGCGTTACTCCGGCTCAGCTAGTGAACGTTACCCGGCGTACGCGGCAGCGGCGGCGGCGGCGGTGGCGGCCACCTCTCGCATCACACCACCGCACCGACGGAAGCCGACCGCGCTCTCTCCTTCTCCACCGCCTCCTTCTTCTCGCGCACCGCCCTTCCTCCTCAGTCCTCACTGAGCCCCTGGTGTACCGCTGGCGACGCGCTGCAACGCCGTCCCGTCCCGTATCGTGCCGTCCCGTGTCGTGCCGTCCAGCGGCGCCGCACTCCTCCGCTCACTCGCTCCGCTCGCGATGACCCGCTCTCTCGGTGACGGGGTAACCGCGTTTCCACTCGGCCGCTATCGTCGCGCCGCGCCGCGGTCACGGCTCGAGACTGCCCCTCACGGCGTGTGTCCGTCCTCTCCACGCCGCTCTTGCCGGGCGCGCGGTGTGATTTTCGACGCGCAATAGACGCGGAAAATATGCGTATATGCGCGCACGGGCCAATCAACCTGCCGCTTTTTCGGAAATAATAGATACGCAATGGGTAGGGGAGGACCGGGAGGGGGAAGATTGATTAGCGCGTGACGCGCGCGGGTGCTGTCATGCCAATTATTTCCGTCGTAATGACCGGACGACGCACGTCGGCCTTTTGCGTTCTTGTACGAGAATTTAAGGCGATCGAATTTTCGGCCTCAGCGCGGAAAGAAAATATGTGCCTCGATGTAGGTCAGCGTGGCGAGTAAATCTAAAAATCATTTCTGTTTCATGAAGGAGTAGAATGTTTGAGTCTTGACATTGCTGAAAGTATTCTGCTTTTGCAGCAAATGAAGCCAAAAATAATTTCTTAAAGATGAAATCTTTGAGTAGGATAACTTGAATAATCATATTGTTTTAATATTTCTTAAATAATGTTGTGTGTTAAAACAATATTAGTAATAACCAAGTAAACACAAATTTAAGTAACAGTAATATAACGTCAATGTTATAATTTCCCACTCAACAATATAACTACAATGTAACATGTCTTGTATATAACAGTTATATTGTTGAGTAGGAAATTTTAACATTGATCACATTATTGTTGCTTTGTGTTTACTGGGAGTATTGTTAAGAATTTCTTAGATATTTGTTTATAAAATTAGTATAATAGTATTAATATAGTAGTCATAGTTATAATGTATAATAGTACATTATAACAATATAATACAATAGTAATAGTTATAATATATAAAAAATAATTGTTCATAAAATGTAGACATAAGAAGATACAATGTATTTTAGGACATTAGATTTCAAAAAATGTTATTTTCACTTCTAATATTTTTATATTTGTTTTTTTAATATTGCTTAGAATAAATATTATAGCAAAGTTTCTTTACAAGTCGAAGATATAGTTCTTTATATGTATATTTTTTATTGTTGCAGCCTACTTCAGACGATCTATCCACGTTAAATTTCAAGCGACAGAATTCTATTTATAATTACATGTATTTCGCGACTTTCGATATACTTATACGCGTGCATCTTAAAACGTATATTTTACAAGTGTGCATTTGTTGAACCGTTTTTCGTATTGTGTAACGCACAACATTATAAATAGAACCTTATCCTAGAACCGACGCGAATCCGTCTGAAGTGAGCTGCGTGCGAGAGTCGCATGGTCGAATCGCGATTTGAAATTCTTAAGATGGCGCAGCCCTGTTGATCACTTCGCGTTCTTCTGTCGGCCGTGGTAAGTCGATCGTTCTGTCGCGATAAAGAAACTCGTTTCTTCTTCCGAAGATATCCTCATCGAAGCTACGTTATCAGAGAATTCACGGAGAAATCTGGTTGCATCGCATTGCGTTTATTTGCTCAGGAGATCGACTTGGATCTGGAAGATGAAGGTGACGATAAAAAGTAAGTATCTCGGGCGGCAGCGAGTCTAAGAAACTTTCTTCGCTATCCGTTCCGTTTTACGCGCGTAATTCCGCGCGATCGACGCGACTCGTGTTAAAATTGTTTAATTTCGTGGTTATGTCACGGAACAAACGTGCCACTCGTACATTTTCCTCGGCCGTGAAGGCATTCGCACGTAGTCCAACGTCCACGTTTTTCTCTCCTCAGGTTGGACGGGTGTCGCCACCTGGCGGTGGATCGCGAACGACGACAACTGCGGCATATGCAGGATGCCGTTCGACGCCAGCTGTCCGGATTGCAAGATCCCCGGAGATGACTGTCCGCTAGGTATATTTGGGATATATATTCTTTTTCTGCCAAAATAAAACGCTGTTTCTTGATATTTCTCATTTTCTTAACACGCGTTAAATGATTCATTAAGAAAAAAAAGGGAAAATTTACTCTGAAAGTATCGAGAATGATTTCTCGCCTCATGACGTTACTTCAAGTAAAAATACTTATATCTGCGTTTATTATTGCCAAAGAATTTCGTATATTCTTTAAAACGAGAACTTTTAAGAAGAAAAACATTTTTTTTAATTCAGAGCGACAAATTATGCAGTTGAAAGTTTCTCAAAATTTCTGATTAAATTAACCAAGCTAATCAGAGTTCAGCTGAAGTTTTTCTTTCATATATATGTATATATACAGAATATCCCACAAATCGCGATTGCAATTTTAGATAACAGAGATAAATAGAATGTATAAAAATGTAAAGAGGAAAACTTCAGCCAAACTTTGATTAACTTAATTAAGATAATCGGTAGAATTTTTGCCTGCAACGAAATTTTCTACTGCATAAGTCGTTGCGTCTAATTAAAAAAAATTTTTCTCTTAAAAATTCTTGTTCTAAAGAAAGTGCAAAACTATTCGACAGCGTTTATCCGATGCGTTTCTATTTGCAATCTGTTCTGACGTTCGCATATATTTTAGTACAATACAATTTCTATTTGTACATCCAATTCTATTTCATAAAACAGAATACCTCTAACAATATATATCCCTCGAATAATACTTCTATAGAATCTACAAAGAATATATTTAATCAATCGGGAACATCTGCATAACATCTTACATTTTTGCAATAGTTTCCAAACATTGTCAGCATCTAACATGCACTATTATATATATGATTAGGGTCGAAAGGAAAATGGATTTCTCTTCCTCCTGACTCGTAAAATACCGCCACGGCGAGGCGGCCGCGTCCGCGACGGCGCGCGATATCGATCGGCGCGTGCCGGTCGGCGGGGTCGGACAAACGCGGCTGGCAGGCGCCGTTTGTCCCTCACCCTCGCTCGCTGGGCACCCTCGGTATCGATGCGCGGCGTACGCGTGCACGCACGTCCTTCCGTCCGTCCCGTCGTTCCCACCCTTCGCACACCGGCAGCCAGGTGCACCCTGGCGGAACGTCCGCCGGTCGCCCTCGCCCAACGCCGACGAAATTACTTTGACCGCTCCGCTGAAACGCCGTCTTTCATTCCAGTGTGGGGGCAGTGCTCGCATTGTTTCCACATACACTGCATCATGAAGTGGCTGCACTCGCAGCAGACCAACCACATGTGCCCGATGTGTCGCCAGGAGTGGAAGTTCAAGGAGTAACCGCCGCCGCTTGCCCGCAGGTGTCAGCACGCAGCGAGTGATCAGGTAATAACGCGTGGACCTTTGTCCTTTTGCCGGCTGCTTGCGTTTTTCCCCTCTCTGAGGAAACTCGGACCGCTCGTTTTAAGAAGAGGACATCGCTGTATAGTCCGTACTATCTAAACATATCTATAACGTGAGTCTCTTTCACCAAACTTTACAAGCTTTCGTAGATTTGAGCTCTCGAGCCTAAGCCTGTTGAGAGAAATCACTGAAATTAAAGGATGATTAAGCGGACAGCGATATACGAGGGTTGTTCAATAAATAAGGTAACAAGACCTCTCCGCTGTGCCGAGATGTCTGTATCGGCGGAACATAATGCTTGGACAGGTATGGAGATTACGTGGCGAGGTAATGTGTGGCAACTTGCAGCACGGGTTGTAAATACAGTCAGGTATGAATAAATACTTTCATATGACAGGTCTTGTTACCTTATTTATTGAACAGCCCTCGTACTTTACGGCATCTTCATTTATTCGCAGCGTGTGCCTCTCGAATCGATGCGTCGTACTCAGCGTGTTATTTCCTGTGAAACGTGTAACAAGATTAATGTAATTCCATACGAACGTCTTATAAGCCTTCCAACGGAGGATATGTTGCTAAATTTAGAAGCTTATCTGGAGTCGCGCATCCGCCAGCGATTAAGCCCGCCTACCGCACGACAACCCGTCGTGCACTCTCGTACCCGGCCGGTTATTAATTCGGCACCGTCAGTCTTTCGTGGATATCATCCGAAATCTTTACATCTCATTCCGAATTCCATTCAAGAATTCGCGCTTCAGTGGCGCGAATCGGAATTAATCTCTTTCCGCTCGTAAAATGCTTCAACGCGTGTCTCGAAGAAGAATTGAACAATGAACGTAATATACGCTACACAGAGAGAATGATTACTTTGGAATAGTTCAACAAAACTGTTTATTTGAAGAAACAAATACGATTATTTGATTTTTCAAAGAATATATTTTCTCCATTTGTATATTTGCTTTATTCAAACAACATTATATGAAATATTATCCTTATTGACCAGAAAAAAAGTATTGTTCCGTTATATTTGTAAATAATACATGTTATTTGAAAAATCAAATAATTATATTTATTACTTAAATCTTCAAATAAACAGTTTTGTTGAACTGTTCGAAAGAAATATTTCTTCATTGAAAAAAAATTCTGGTTAAAAACGGACAAATCAGAAAATCTTGTATAGGATTGATCGAATAGTTATTACAACAGAAATTCTGGTTATTACAAATAAAACTCAATACTTTATCAATTATAAAGTATTTGAATTCTATTTATAATAACCAGAATATTTGTCAATTCTACAAGATTTTTTGATTCGTCCGTTTTTAAACAGAATTTTTTTTCAGTGTTTGTTTCTAATAAATTTTATTAAATCTAAAGAAATCATTCCCTCTGCGTATTTATCGCATTTGGCGAGTGAGTCTTTGTCGTCAGTGAAAATTCAGATGTCTATTGACCACCACATTCGCGCTCCAATCTTGTAGTCTCCGTAACGAAGAGTACGTTTCCGGTTTAAAGAGTTAACCACACGGCGTGCGACCGCGGATTGGTCTCTCTCTCTCTCTCTCTTTGTCTCTCTCTCTTTCAGTTATCTGCCCGTCTGCGGGTGACGTTGTCGGCTCGTTGAATTATTAATAAATCGTTGTATCCGACGATACGCGCCGTCAGTGTCTCGCGCGTGTTCTGGAACGTAACGTAATCGTCGCCGCACGGCGTAATCTATTCTCCTGCCCCGAGCGTGGTTGCGGTCGTACCGCCGCGTCGGCGTGTGCGGGACGGGAGAGATAGGCTCCTCTTTTTCTTTCCTCCTCTCGCTTTAATCGCGGGAACCCGCGTTCCGCCGACATTATTGCGAGGAAACTCGTGGAATCTAATGGAGAACGCGGAGCGCGAGTGGATGGTAAAGGAAAGCCGGATCGAGACGGCCCGGCGGTTGCGTGCACAGCGAGCGCATCGTTTTCAAGCGCGATATATGCTTCTATCTCGCCGGTTCGGCGAGTCAATTTGATGTACGCATCGCGGCCGGGAGGGCTGAATTATTTATGATTTTGCGAAAACGTAGAAAGCCGCGCACGCCTCTATCCCTTTCGCGGCGGCGTGGTCAAAGTGCAGAAAACAAAAATAGCATGCGAGTCATGTTTAATACCGAGAAAAGTATGCGTGAATCAGCGAACGTACCGATATACGCTGTAGAATGCCTGTCAGGCGCCAGCTCAATATCGAATGTATTATCGTGAGTTTGAGGAAAAAGAATCATTGAAAGTTTCACATTAAAAAAAAAAATACTATGTATTGCTGTAACTTATTAAGAAGAGAAGTTTCGAACCGCGTACAGTGTATTACATTTATGTAATATGCTGTTGACGCGTGTAAAAGACATCTTTTATATGAACTCTCTGCCTGCGAGACCGAGTTAATAAATACATAATTAATTAGAGAAGATGCCATTCTCGGTCGGGCTGGACCTTGATAGAATTTTGTATACTTTTTCCAATTCAGTAAAGTTTACGTCGATTATTAGTTAGTCTTAAACAACGACTTTTTGTTGGAACAATAAATTTACGTACTTAAATCGACTTAACTTTTGACGCTAATAAGCATCTTATTTAATTCACTGTAAAAAATTTATCATGAAAAATATCACTACAGCTTCGTGATGGGCGCATACAGCGTATCACATTTACGTATGTAATACACTGTTGACGTGCGTAAAAGACATCTTTTATATGAACTCTCTGCCTGCGAGAGCGAGTTAATAAATACATAATTAATTAGAGAAGATGCTATTTTCGGTCGGGCTGGACCTTGATAGAATTTTGTATACGTTTCCCAATTCAATAAAGTTCGCGTCGATTATTTGTCGATCTTAAACAACAAATTTTTTGTTGGAACAACAAATCCACATATTTAAATCGATTTAACTCTTGATGCTAATGAGCATCCTATTTAAATCACTAAAGAATTTATCATGAGAAATATCACAGTAGCCTCGTGACGGGCGTCTTTATCAATTCAACGCATCGACGCATGTATCAACCAAATATAGCTCACAGACAGACAGACTGACATTGGCATTCAGAATCCGAATCGCGCACTCCGCGAAACCCCGTGACCCAGTAATCGAATTTTGTTTTGACGGCCGCGTTGCGCGGTAGCGGCCGGACACGCGGGAACGTCTTCGAGCGACCAGCAGATATATGACCACGATCCGATTTCGACCGGTCTCTAGGAGCCGGCCTCGGTTGCGCGGCGGCGGGGCGGGGGATCCGATTTGCATTTTATCGGCGGGAGATCGGTCGCAAAAGTGGAACGAGTCGTTTTTGCCTGAGCCAGAGCGAAACAGAGTGTGAATAAATTCCGAGGCCCGCGCGTTTTCCCAGCTGGCCGGGGCCGTGCCACTTCCCCGGGCTTAATTGCACCGTGAATGGGCGGGCGCGACGCAGGCGGCGATCGCGCGCCGATAACGCGTATCTTCGGTTACTTCATTTCGCGGGATACCGATACACTGATATCTTATCTCCGCGATCCCGCTTCGCTCTAGTAGACATTTACGAATGATGTTTACGAATGAAGCGTCCGAGGAAACGCCGTTCTCGCGAACAGCGATCCTAGAAACGTGACTCGCCCTCGGACGAGATGTGTATTTCCATAGTAGCAACTCTTGGTTCAAGGACTGGGAGGCACGAATTGAAAAGACTAGGAATTGTGAATTAAAAGGACTGGAAGTCACGAAGTAAAAAAAGTAGAATTCACAAATTAAAAGGACCGAGAGCGACGAGTCACCAAAAGGGCTAGAAGTCACGAATTAATCCGTTTGGAAAGGTTCAAGTTCTATAAACCTTAAATGTAGACTCGAGACTCAAAGGAGAGAGAAATCGCTTCGTTAAGACGAATTGCGCGAATTAAGAGTAATCACGCTCCCCCTGGAATCTCCTCTTCCCGCAATCCTCGAAACGCACGAGGGAGAAGAAGGAAAACGGAGGAAAGTCAGAATGTCGTCGCGCAAGCTACGGCACTGGCGAACGGACCTCCGTGCCATTCGCAGAGGGCAGCGAGACGGAGGGGACCTAATGGGTCCCTTCCCTTTTCTCCGTCTCGCTCCGTTCGCCCGTTCCTTCGATAATCCTTTCCTTTCTCCTCCCTCCTACGTCCCGTCCTCCTCGTCCGCTACGGGTTACTCTCTCACGCGATACCACGGCGATACCGCCGGTCGCGATGTACACCTACACCCAACGTTGGAAGTAGACGGACCCCGGAGATGGTTGACTCCAGGGACTTGTTTCACAATTGACTGCTAGCCCTTTTAACTCGTGACTCTCAGTCCTTTTAATTTGTGACTTTGTTTTTTTTTTTTTTTAAATTCGTGACTCAGTCCTTTTAATTTGTAAATCCTACTTCTACTTCATGATTTCTAGTCCTTTTAATTCGCAATTCCTAGTCTTTTTAATTCGTGATTTTCTTTAATTTGTGACTTTTAATCCTTTTAATTCGCGATTCCTTTTTTTTTTTACTTCATAACTCCTATAGTTTTTTAATTCGTGTCTCAATCCTTTTAATTCTTGACTTTTAGTCCATTTAATTCAACCGCCAATTGCATCGAAGAGTTTCATTCGCGTTTCCACATCTATTCATCGCGTTTCTGCGAGATCGTCTATGCAACTTTTTTACGCGCATTCCTTACCTCGCGTTTATCTCTTTTGTAAGAATTTGTAACAAAAAAAAACTCCGTGGTTCGCCGAAGCACGGAAATCGATATGATCGATAAGACGCTTTATGCCTCACGAACTCTAGAAAGTTCACGCTTATCGCAGAGATCGCCGTTGCGTTCGCGTCGATGCGAATAATGCGTATTTCGAAATGAACGCACATTCGCGGGTAATTAACCGCTACACCTGCGGCAGATATATATTATGTAAAGAAACGAAACGATATGCGACGGGCACCGTGAAGTATATAGCGGCGCGAGCCCCCGTAACTCCTATGAAATCACGGCGAAATCGGCTTACATAAAACTTGAACAATCTCGGGCAGATGCATGTATGTAATTAGGACGCGCCGCATTATGCGTCTTGGCGCATAATTGAATCCGTTCGAGCGCGTCCTGTGAGAAAACGTTTCCCGTCGGCGATATAACACGACGATAAAGCATAATTACAGTTTCAGATATCTCGACAAGTAGATTAAATTTCCGCTCGAAATGAGTCATTCCCTCATTTTCGATAGGTATTTCGAGCGATTGCGGATCAGTTCGAACGAACGTCGGGAGATCGTGGCGTGCAGCATGAAAATATCACGGAAAGGCAGCACAACCCCGCGAGAGAAGAAACCTCGGTCTTAACGACGCTAGAAAGTGTGACCGCGACTTTCCGTAAAGTTTAGAACGGCAACCGCGTTTTTTCCTCCTCCCGCCCCGAGACCCGCCGCCGATTTTACGTAACGCGAGCGATCCGAGCCCGTTTTTCCTACCGGGACCGAGAACTCACGCATCATCGTGATCGGCACGGCTGGAAAGGATCGCCGCGGGACCGCGACGGTGAACCTTCACCGCGTCGCCGTCGACCGCAGGTCCTCTTTGCATTCGTCTCTATCTCTGGCTCCCTTCTGCGCCTTCCACGCCGCATACACTGATTGTGAGAGAAAAATATAGTTACTTTTGACCTACAATTTTATAATATTTCTTACGATAATTATGGTTAACATAATGATGCATATAGTTAAGTTAATCATGTTTAAAATTAGAAATCTTATAAAAATGTGGTTGAGGCCAAAAGTAACTATATCTTTCTCTCAGTGTAAGCTGTCACAAAGTGCTGAACATTCAGCAATATGTACGTCTAAAATTATAATATCAAATAGGATATACGACCATAGTCATATCTTTACTTAGCTATTCACATCTGTGCTTTGTGTTTTTCCTGCACTGAGAGAAAAATATATAGTTACTTTTGACCTCAACCACAATTTTATAATATTTCCAACTCTTGCATATAATTAACTTAACTATATGCATCATTATGTTAACCATAATTATCGTTAGAATTATTATAAAATTGTGGTTGAGGCGAAAAGTAACTATATTTTTCTCTCAATATACACATGTACATCTGGGCACGCTTACTCATTCGTTTGCCCGCTCTCTCTCTCTCTCTCGCTCATTCGCACGGTCATTCCTTTCCTCACCCACTCGCTCGCTCGCTCAAACATACACGCGCGCACATGTACGCGTGCAAGCAAGGCGCACACTCGTTGACTACCTGACGAGAACTCGAGCTCGGTCAGTCACGTGGCCACCGATCGCGAAGGATGTTTGTGGGACCGCAAAGTCAGTCCACGACGGTCGGTCCGTCGAGAAAGAGAGGATAGAAGGCGCGCGCGCGCGCGATCCGGGTGGAAGAGAGGAAGGGAGAGGTCGGGACGGAGAAGGAGATACTGGATCGGGGATAGGATCGCCTGGGGTCTCTCGGGGATCGTCGCTGCTCTAGCTCTCTACCTGTCCGTAGGCACTCGGCCCCGCGCGATCCTTTCGGCTTGTTTCCTCCGTCGCTCTGCCGAAGCCCGAGTCTTGGAGTGTTCTCTTCGCGATTGGTGCCCCGTTGCCGCGCCAGCGGGAGAGAGAAGTCTCTCGACCGGGGTCGACGAAAGGAGGATTTTCCCGGCAACGTGGGTCGCGCTCGTGACCCGGGGATTAATAGTGTTTTAATTGTAATAGGTAGGAGGCAGAGAGTTCGCCGATTTCTGCGATTTGCGCGTTAGAAAGTGTGGGTTTTCGTGCGGGATTTTCGGTGCACTGAAACGTGGAAGACGCGATGTGACGTCAAGCGAGACTCGGAAGTGACCGTAGAAGACGCGAGTGACGCGAGGACGAGGAATCGTGGCTCGAATCGAGGAGGATTCGACGTCGGAGTTGTAAATCCGTGGATTTTTTTAAACCAAATTTTTCTACTTCTCTCGTTTTATTATGATGACGGAAAAATAACCAAGTTTAATTGCCAACTTTTTGATACGCTTTGAAGAAAAGAAGAAAGAAAAGACGGAATATTATATTCACCTTCAACAAGATCGCCAAATATTTGCTGCGCACTGCGAATTACGAGACGCGAAAATCTACTCGTGAAACACGGCAAGTCAGGTTGCCGCGTTTGTTCAACAAAGAAACCAGCGGGTTCGCCGCGTCTGCACATTCTTCGTGGAAGGAAAGCACGAGCGATCGAGATAGAAAGGCGACTATCGAGGTCGTAACGTCATCTCGAAGATCGGCTTCAATGACAATCTGAAGGAAAAGAGGGAGAGAAAGAATAACACGCCAAATAGATCTCCGTATAGAAAATCGGAGGCTGACTCGAAGCTGACTCTAATCGACGAGGAATCTCTCACGACGCGGTTCCCGCGGAATTGTGCGCCAAGTGGCAGGGCGATACCACGATTTGGAAAATTGAGGATTCGCGGTGCTCTGCGCATGAAGCCGTTAACGAGCGAGCGGGCGCAGAATTGTATGCAAAGTCGCGTCGGCGATATCGTCGAGGCATCGGCGCGATCGCGACCCGCTTAACGAATAAAGAGGACGTGGTGGACTCGAGGGGAGAGAACGAAAGAAAAGAGGCGAAAGAGAAGGAAACGGCGGCGGATCGGGGGTATACGCGCGACGAGTCCGCGCACGGTGATTTCGCTCGCGCAACAGCGTGGAATCATGTGGCGACGTTGCACAACATTCCCGTCATCTCCGATCGGCATTTAACGCATTGCCCGTCCGTGCGTTTTAAAGCGAACGCGAGAGTTCCGAGAAACGCCGGCGTACGTACCTCCGGGCGAGCAGATTTTACACGAAGATATCCAGCGGCTATCACCCTCGACAGTAAAATTACAAGAAAGAAAAAAAAGATCAAACTGCTCATCGTCTCGCGAGCAACGAATGAATTCTTCGTGACTGAAGAATTGAGAAATTAATGCTTTATGTTTGAAGAATTTTGCGGGTGACGAAACGCTGCTGACACGAGAAACAGGTTCGTCAGGCTCACGAAACGCTCGCCGAGTTATTTTACGCCGTTTCTCACATTTCCTCAGCTCGTAATAGACAGACGCGCGATAAGGCGGATGATAAACGTCGTCTCTTATCTCGGAAGAAATTTGAACGAAGAGTCTACGGTCTCTCGGTCCGCCGCCGAGGTGAAGGTACCTCGCGTTACCGCTGACATTTAGTACCGCGTATGGTAATAGCTTGGCACATTTCTGACGTGTTGGCGCGAGTCGAGGAAGTGCGCGGTTCGCGAACCAAGAGTCTGCCTCGTCTGCGTCGTCGCAGGATGAGCGGTCGCTTCGGTTAGACGGGCCGAAAAGCGAGCGGAATGCAGCTGGCAACCAGTCAGAGGCCCCATCCGCCTCCGGTGCCACCTCGGCCGAGTCGACAGGTGGTTGCCGAGGCCCTCAAGAGATCGCCAAGGCCGCCCTGTCCCACCAGGCAGGCACCACCGCCGCCGAACACGAAGCCCTGGAGATCCGATCAGCAACAAGTGCAGCAGCAACTGCAGCAACAGGTGGACTCCACGGGCGGACGCACGATTGTATACGAGTCCATCAAGGAATGCACGAAGGATTCCTGCAGGGACGAGAGCGTGTCCAACGATAGAAATCAGCGGGATCGCGCCCAGCCGCGAAATACGGAGAGAAACGTCGAGGACGGCCGGTCGGAGAATGAAGGCAGAGTTCCCTCGTCCTACGATCAACCTCATGGAACCGGTACCACTTCGGAGAAGCTCTATCCCACGGGTAACGTTCCGGTGAACATTGTGCGGAAGCGTAACAGCCTGACGGAGGATCAACGGCCGCAACGCAGACTGGAGATCCGAAGAAACTCCCGCGGGAAGGAGTCGGCTGGTGGTCTGTCGTGTCATCGAGTCGAGCGATGCAAGGATACCCTCGGCAAGGATCAGCTGAGGGAGAGCAGCATCGTCGCTTCGATGGAAAAGTTCGAAACGGCAGCGACGACGACAACGACGAAGCCATTGCTGGCCATGCGACCCGTCAACGTGTCCTTCGAAGACGAGCGTCGTGCCTCGTCCTCCAGCCCGGATTCCGCTGGCGGGCGAGTCATGGTGAGTCACGCGGACAAATGCAACGGCGACCCGGAGAGAGCGGACGGGCATGACACCCGGCCGACGCCCACGTGCCGAGCGTATCCTGGTGAGCAACAATCGCAGCAGCAGCAGCAGGAAACGAGTGGAAAGCCCACCGAGAACGACGATGTCACGACCGTATCCTCGTACGAGAGATCGACGAGCGTCCCGAGCGTTGACCGCGCCGCCGCCGCCGCCGCCACGCTGCTCGTCGTCGACGAACCAGAGCGTAAAATCGCGCTCAGCGATCACGAGGACAGCAACGACAACGACAGCGACAGCAATATCCACCGGCAGGACTGGCTGGAGGCGGGGGTCCATTATTCTTCCACGCAGATCACTCTGCACGGCGACGACGGCGACGACGACGCCGTCGACAGGGATCGCGTCAACGGTTACGATCATCACGAGGAGGAGAGAATTACTGATCTTGATTTCATCAGGTAGACTGGAACCGTAATATTGCCTAGGACGCTTTACTCGCGATTGTCTCGTCGATGTTAAAGTTAAAATGGATTGGAATGGAGCTAAATTATAATAGGAATGAAAAAGAGACTCTCTTTCATTCGCTAAGTAATATAGATTTGAAAGTTTTCTGAAAGTTTTCGAATAAATTGTTTGTGTTTTTTAAAAGATTGCTGGAAGTTCAAAGCTGTGATTGTAATTTCATCAATCTTGAAACAGTTTATACCAATAAGAAAAGAAATTATTATAGAAATATGGTTTCCTATAATACACTGAAAAAAATTTTGGTTAAAAACGGTCGAATTAGAAAATCTTGTAGAATTAATCAAATATTCTGGTTATTATAACACCTTGTAACTTATAATAACTCAATACTTTATAACTTTATAACTTATAATAACCAGAATAATTGATCAATCCTATAAGATTTTTCTGATTCCGTTTTTAACCAGAATTTTTTTTAGTACACAATGACTTTTAAGAAAACACTTTCTTAATTTCTAAAAATTCACTTTTCGTATCACATTCAAGTTTAATGTTCTCCTTTCTTTATCTAGACGAAACATAATAAAACTACAAGGTACAAAGCATTAGTATCTTAATTTAGAGAAAAGAAAAACATTTCGAATTTTTGAGTGTATTTCAAATGTAGTTTTTCCTAAAATGAATTTCGACTATTTTATTTTGAGGATGCGCTCCAAATAATGTACTTAACGGAGATGTTACCGAAACGCCGCGATATGATAGATAAACATTCTACGACGTAACGAAGCGCGATGTTACTGTACACCGGCGTTAATGATGTATTAATTATCGAGAAGTCACGAGAAGTCAGTTGCAGGGTCATGCACTTTGTTACGCGCGTTGATCTGAATTCAACGATCCGGCAACATGAGAGTACCGCTTTCTCGTGATAAATACCGTGTCGACTGGTCATAAAAACCAACTGTTCGTAACTAACGTTCGAAAAACGCTTGCGATCCCTTTTTTAATTTGTCCTCAAGCCGCTCTTAATTTTCTCTCAGACAAAATCTTGAAAAATCCACAGGCTGATCTTTCAAATATTGGGATATCATACAGTGTATTACAGTATATTATGCACACAAATGTATGCAATAATTACAGATTACAGAACTTAATGAATGTAACAAAAAAGAAAAAAGATTCTCGAGAGATAAGTATAAATAGAACGTTGCATAAATATTCTTTCCTCGCGATGTACTTGTAAGTCGATGAGAGATTTATTAAGAGCAACAGCGTTTTTTTTTTTTTTCTTCTTTCTTCCTTCTTCGTAAAATGTTAAACCGATATCGCTCTCTGTAACCGCTGTGCGCCGATCGGATCGGTATCGCCGCACTTGTCGGCGTATCGAATCGATCTCATCTCAGCACGCGGAAAATAAAACGAGGCGGGCAAGTCGTGGAACCAAATCGAACGGATATCGATGTCGATAAGAACGATTGGCCACTTCCGCGATGTGCACGCGATGATAATAACCGCAGGGCAAAGTGAGTCATTCGCCAAATCCCTCCGCCTCCTTGGCCGCGGGCGGCCGACACTTATAAAGACAGATCGATTTTTATTCCATAAGATGATCGCGTAACGGTATCCTCGCTTTCCTGCGGCTCCTATCGTACTCTGCCTTTGGCAGTTTGCAGGAAAGACCATCCGACCCGCAGAAGTTTCCCTCGGAGTATCGGAAAAACTATTTAATTCATCCCTCTTGTGAATTCCATTCGTGCTTCTACTTTTACTTTGTAAATCCGTCACACAATCGGAAAACAAGTCTCTCTCGCTTTAAGAATTAAAGTGTCTTCTGTTATTTAAGGATAATATATTAATTATTGACATACGTATATTGTACACTTAATTAAATATGTGTAATCGTTAATAATTAGCTTCTAGTAATCGTTAAACATTAGTTTCTTAATTTTTTCTCTGGAATCCCTCCGCGCTGTTCTGTTCGCCGAATATCTCATTCCTGCGAAATATAAATTATATGAGAATCTCGCGCTTGTTGCAGCATACAAGAAAGGATCGCGATGTCTTCCCTGCAAGGATTACCCCCGTTGCCGAGGAGCTTGAGCGGCTTCAATCTGAGCGGCGGACGTGGCGAGAGCGGCGAGCCGCCCCCACCGCCCACGAGGTCGTCCAGTAAATCCCAAAGAGGCGGTAAAACGCCGCTGCAGTCGTCGTCGTCGAGGCCGTCTCCACCTGCCAGACAACTCACCACCCTGGATACCCAACTGGCGGTGCTCAGGAGAGAAATGGTACGCCCGAGGATCGCCCTCATTCCTTTTGCTTCTCCGCCAACGTCAGGAAATTGCGGTCTCGTCACTTCCAGCGCATTATCTTGCGGACATTATATATATATGCGATCATTACATGACTAAAGCAACTGATACTGATCATTAAAAAGGAAAGAATAATCGAAATTCCTTTGGATTGCCAAGATACTTGACCATTGTATTTTACGGCGCGTGCAGCAACGTGACTCGAGATGCGGCCGGTAAATGTCGATGCTGCTAAAATTGGTGTCTGAAATTGTGCATCGTATAACGGCAGCCATTAACTCCAATAGAAACCATTAGTCATCCACCACGGCGCGAAATGTATTTACGGACATGCAGGAAAATTCCACGCCTCCGCGTGCAGTAAGCACGTGCGATTTAAAGCGACTAGGTTCGAGGTTCTTCCGCTGCCACCGATCGGGACGGAAGTCCCGATGCATAAATTATTCCTCGTTTCTCCACGGTCGCGGATTACATTTAAATATTTTTCAACTCGAAGATTGCGTAACCTATAGCATAAAGAGTTTGCGTCTTTAAAGTATTTTACACACTTTTTTATTCTTTCCGTGTTAGTTTTTCTTTTTTTATGTTTTATTTCGGATTTTTTTTTATATTTTTCCTTTTCTATTATTTTTTTATTCTTTCTTTATATTTATACCCTTTTTATGTTTCATAATTTTATATATTTCCTTTTCTCTCTTTGATTTCTGCTTCAAGGTATCTCTCATATTCTCCGATTTACCGTCTCGTAGTAAACTTTGATCCTCGGCACTCCTTATTCTCGATATTCCGTCGCGTCGCCAGTCCAATCACGTTCCATGAACCGTCGGTCATTTTCCACTCGGTTGTCGTCGTCCGCTTGCTCTCCTGCCTTTTTTCTCCCGATCCTTCCGCGTCTGTTTGGGCGACCTGGACGACCCGTTACCTCGAGGCCGCGATCGCGTGTGAGTAAATTGCGGCGCGCGATGAGCGTGTATTTTATGCGTGGGATCATAAGCAGCGAGGGAAACCGGAGTATCATACCGCAGTGGAGAAAGACGGGACGCGCTTATATCACCCGGCCGTACGGAGGCTCCGCTTTTTAATAGCTATTACCTTGCAGGTTTGCTGTGCAAACATACTTCACGTGCCTGCTGCTAGTTACACGCCTTTACGTTACATTCCTCTCTACGCCGAACCAAACGAATGAAATTCTAAAAGACTGTTTATTTCGAATAAAATTACGACGAAATCCTTGCGCATACATCTCGTTAGCAGCTCAATAATCTTGTCATCGCTTCGCAACATCTGAGATCCTCCGAGCGTCTTGTTGATCCAGCTTGATCCTATATATTGCTTATATATATATATATATATATATATATATATATATACATATATATATATATATATATATACACGTTTCGAATAAAATTATCGCCGTATCATGCCGGCCACGTTCGTCCGGACATCGCGGCAATCTTCCCAAAATTAACTGTAACGGGATCTCGAGTAGGATCACCGCGAGAGAGAAGAAGAGCTCTCGTGATGAGCGTTCTTGTTGGATCTACGCGCGGCGTCAACATCTCCACTCGCGTATCTAAGTTGGGCTAATAATTTAATAGTCAATCCAGACACGGGAAGCGAACTGGCACAGCCGCTCCCACGCTGCATTCCCTCAGGCATACCTCCATTGCTCCGTACCCTCTTTCCCTCGCTCGCTCCTTTTCACCTTCGTTCTCTCTTCTGCTCCTCGTCATCGTTCTTCGTTCAGTCGCGCTTCTCCTCCACTTCGTACGCTCGCGTCTCTCATACTCTTCCCGTTCTCCTTCTGCACGTTGCTTCTATACAATTCCCTCTTCCTTGATTCCCACGGCCAGGCGGCCGCCGGAGCTGCTTGGAAATGCGTCGTTTCAGTCCGTAAATCACGAGGTAAGATTTACCTTGGTGACCGTATGGTAAAAGTGAATGCGTCCCGGCTTCTATGTCGAGCCGCATGTGAAATTTTGCAGCATTCGGTGGCGAGCAACGAAGAAAAGTCACAGGGTTACGGAAAATGATGATCATAGAGCCTTTTCAGCAAATATCTGAAAGTCACTCTTCTTGTGAATAAGATTTATGTAAGAGATAGCATTACAAGCACTTTATATATTTATTTCTATTTCGAGATTGCTATCACATTTCAGTTAACTGAATTTGCAATATCATAGAATAACAGATCATAAAGCCATAATTGAGTCTTCTTTGTCAAGAGATAAATCAATATCACTTTGCGCGTTTCTATCGGAAACTTACCATAATATCGCAATAGTTTTTATTTCAATTTTTAATTCTTAATAATTAATTACAATAATTATTTTCGCATTTGCAGTTTGGCCTGCGGCAGCTCGACCTTTCCCTGTTGTCGCAATTGTGGTCCTTGAACGAGTCGATCCAGGAGTTCCGGCAGCTGCTGCAGGAGCAAGAGGACCGGGCGCCTTCGCCGTCGCCCAGCAGCGAGGAAGGAGATGATACGTCTTACGGAGTGCATCCACCGCCGCCACCGAGAAGACCGGCGCCCACGCTGCATCATCATCGGCCGCCGCGACCACCCAGACCACCCAGACCGTCGGCCAGCGATGAGTCGCCGTCGAGCGAAGAGTACGGGGCCGTTTGACGTATCGTCACTGAGAGGAAAAAGTCGAGAAGGTCTCGATCCTCTCATCGCACCTAGAACGGCGTTTCGGCGAGCGCCAATATCTCCGAAGAGCAAAGACCTCAGAGAAAAAAGGAGATAAAGAGACTTTTGTGAAAACAAAAACTGTGCCGCGATCTCGATCAAGACTCACGTACATGCGTCGTGACATTCAATGGCGAATTATTGATTCCTATAAATGGCGTTTGCAGAGCTACTCGAGATCGCAATCCTCGAGACGGCTCTTCAATTCGTGACCGGAACCGATGATCGAATCGGTCGGTTGACTGGAAGATTGTTTCGTGGTAGATTAGTCGTGATCGTGCGTACGTAACTATCCGGAGAAGCTATCCGGTTTTTCCCGCAAGCCGTCGCTTGGAGAGTTACTCGAGATTATCCGCGATCGCCGCTCCAGCACGAAAGGAACTGACGATCGAATCGAAACGGCGGAAGACCGCAGTGATTCAGCCGTCATCACGCGAAGCTTATTTCGCGTATGCGAGATAATAATCGCTTCTCACAGCCCGGAGAAGAGTATCGACTTGCCAATTTGCAATAACGACATTCCGTATATCGCGCTCTAAATAAGGAAGGACTCGATTGCCGCGAGCGCGAGAGTCTGACTTCGGCTCGACGCGCCGCTCTCCTCTCTATTTGTGATAACGCTCGAAGGGGCCTTTGATTAATGATAATCGCATCCATTTGTGCGGATTAAGATTTCTCCGCGACTCCGCTCTGCTGCTAGAGCAATTGTAACAGATCCGAGCCCAAAGCACCGCGATTCTTTCGTGTTGTGATCCAAGAAATGTGGCGCGATTCTTTCGACGTCGCCAGCCGAAGAGTGGCTGGTGACGCCGAAAGAATCACAGCGTTCTCTTCTCTTCCATGTTTTTTTATATTGTTGCGAGCCCGTCGCAAAATTCTTATCCTCGTTGCTGACGGGTCACCTGCGTAATTAAATCTGCCGTACACGCGAGGGAATTGGAAAAAAATTTAATATATTTATAGAAAAAAAATATTTACCAATAAAATTTCTAAATGTTTGATTTCTATTACATGTTACGAATATACAGCAAGCCTTATAGACACGTAATGCTGCACCAAGTCCTCGCGTGTACGGCATCTTCGGGAAAGCAAAGATTGTCAGTGTTCCGCGGCGTCCTTTCGTGTAGATTAGTATGAGCTGTGTGTAAAAACATGTAAGACTATGTGCAAAATAAATGAGACTTAATTTAAATACACGCTGACTCGTACCAACGGTTACGTAACGCAACTGCAACCTTTTCTTGTATGCCGTCGTTGTCCTGACACAGATAGTTAGCGATCGACAATGCTGCACCTACTTGCATATATGCAAATTGCATCTCGTTTTGATGCAGCCATCGGCAGGGTGTGTGCGGAAATAAATAGTGCAATAGCAGGACAATGAGGACAGAGAAATTGCTGTACGACCCTTGCGTCATTCAAGATTCCGCAATAATCTGTACTACGTTTCTGTTGCATGCTGTTAAATTTTTTCCATTTAATTTTGTAGCATAATATTAGTAGTATAATAGGACTATAACAGTCCTTTTTATAAAGTCATCTAGATTTATAAAATTCTTCTGTTACTTCCCGGTGAAAAATAATAATATTAATGTACACTATTTGAAATTTCTAAGAATTGCGAGTCCGAGGATTCGAAATTTTTAATACGAAAATGAGTCTTAAAAATTGACGAAATAACAACGGAACATAATCATTAAGAAAATTGCATTATTTAATTCTAAAAATTTTTCATCTTTCCAAAGTTTTCAAAATATAGAAATGGAAAGAAATACAATTCTCAGAATTCGAGATTTCAAATTGCAAAAATGGAAAAGTTCGAAACTTGATAAAATATTAGGAAAATATTGGAGTAATTAGGAGAATATAGGAGAAATCAGTAAGAAGATTGTTCTTTTTAAAATTTCAAGAATTTTTTAGATTTTCCAAGAATTGTAATTTCGACAATTCAGGATTTTAAACTATGAAAATTAAGAATCTTGAAAAAGAATCTGATTAATACATTATTTTTTAATGTGTTTATATAATTATATTTTTAAAACTTCATAAATATTTAAATTTCGTTCAAAATAAACGGTATCATTAAATATCTAATAGGAGACATTTACATATAGATATATATATGAAAACCCATGTTGCACTCACAAATTAATTAAACGCCAATCAATAGAACATTTACAATCGTACGGATAAAATGAGTGTGATTCCAATTACAGTAAATTATGTAATATCAGAAAGGCAATTATAGCATCCGTTTTAAGTTTAACATCGACATGAAATTTAATCGATAATTTAAAGTTTTTACAATACTTGAAAAATTCAATTAAATTCAAAGACCTTCCGTAATTGCAACAAAATACAAAAACTTTTTTCACTTTTATGCGCGAATGTTATATCCTCGCGAAAGCGCATTTATAGAATCTTTCATATTACATCGTTATTTCGTTTAATCATGCATTTAATCAACTTTTATAATAATGAGCTGATCTTGATACTTTAACCATTTTTGCATCGACCGCAAAAATACGATTGTAAATTTAATTCCATGGTTCAGTTAGTGCATATTTTTTCTACTTGATTTTTATTCTCTTTCATGAATTACATAGTTTGGCACTGCGTTGCTATTAAAGAAGAACTCTTATAAACTTTCATATGAAGGAATTTGTCGATGAACGCTGCGATTCCTGCATTCTCCTCGCTGCTTACGCTTTGCTCATCTCAACGTACTGTATTTTTTTTAATTCATACATTCTGCCTCTCAGCATCCACTAGCGGTCAACGCTTTACTCATACACAAGTCACAAACGCAGACAAAGGCGAAGCTGCCAGAACTAAATTATCTCGAAATTTTCTTTCTTCACATATGTATGTACTTAACGTAAAATTTTTTTAAACTAATCTTAACATGAGATTTTGTGAAAATTCTTTTAAAAATTGTAAAAACGTTAAAAAACAAATTATCTTGCACACAGAGGGGAATGCCACACATACACAAGATACATAAGCTTATTATAACGAGAAAGAAAGAAATCTTCCAGGTAAAGAAAAGCGCACGCGTCATCGACGGATTAACATGCCTTGAAGAGTCGACATAAAAAACGCGCCACGCGTCCCAGAAAGTGGATTTCTCTTTTCAAAAAAGTTAGCTTAAAGGCTAGTAACAAACTGTAATTGCCGTATGAGCAAATTTATGATATGCAAAATGAATGCGGGGAACATTCTTTTAGTGTCTTCTCGGACAAATGTATATTACTTTTGATTCTTCTTTTTTTTTTCTTTTTTTTCCCTTATTTTTGACACTTCGATCCTTTCTTTTGTCCTGCCTGCGTGTATTCTCAACAATTCGTCCACGGGGACACACGGCCGCACAGAAGAAAGCTTAACTTTTCGCCCGTTTTTCAAACGGACCCCTGCGTCGTTGCATTGTATGTACGTGAACGTTTGCTTCAACATTAGAACTACCGACAATTCATTTCCATCATTTGAGTCACAATTACATACGTATTTGTGAAGAAAAGGACGAATGAGGAAAAAAGCAAATTGATCACAGTTCGTTGGCGACAAGAAAATCTCAGAAAATGCATCTCTACACACAGAAAGATATACACTACCTACGAGTAAATATACTTGTTCCAAGTGTTTAGTAAATTTACATAGCCGCAAATCTATCATAAAGTCATCATAAGCGTCACATTTACTTAAAACGTACCTAAGTAGAACAAAAATTATAATTACGTCATATTAACATCAAAATAACGCTATGTATGTAATAATGATATTTTGATGTCGTTCTGACATTTTTGTGATTTCTTGTTCTACCTGGGTTTTCTAAACTAAGTAACGAGTATATCTTAAATTATTACTAAGAAAATATTGTTTGATGAAGAAAACTATTACTTGAACAAATAAAATAAAATAAGTAATTGCTTGGGATGACGCGTGGCTCTTCATCCCGTATACATATATTCCATTTTTCGAACGCCTAGCGATTGGAGACCGACCTCCTCTTCTGGAGCAAAACCGGACTTTCGTAATCGGTAGGAGGGAGAAGGGGAGGCACAATGGACCTAATTGATTGTGAGTCTGAGTGCCACAGGCGGGCTTCGCTGAGAACTCCCATCCTCCTTAGCATTATTATTATAAAGTACTTGCTTTTCTCATCTGTAGAATAATATTTTTCTGTGTGTATAAACCCGAATCATTAAAGAAACAAACTTACGAGCCAGTCAATATCGACTGGTCCGGTAGTTCCAACGTTAAAAATCTGTCCTAATATCCGCGCGAGAGGATAAATGTAGTCTCGCGCGGATATGCAGTGTTTTTGGGGTGACGAGCGATAGAAGAGACGTGCAACGTCCCTTCGCGAAAACGAAGAATCCCTGTCGTCCTGTAGCCTCTACCCCCGGGAATCGTTGACGCGATCTAAGAAGAAGTTGATCTCTATTGAACATCTCGTGTGTAACGGATATAACACATACAGAACGTCCTCTAATATACGTAGAAAGTTTCTCTCTAGTCGTACACTTATGAAAGATCGTTCAAAGAAAGTCGCACGATCACCCTTCCGGATCCTCTCTCGCGCGTGAAGGCTCATGCGCTTCTTGTTCGTCTTTAAAAAAATACCGGCGCGCATTTCACGCCTGATGCACGGATATACGTCGCAAAGTGGTCGCACACGTCGTCGACACTCCCTTATGTGTGTTTGACACTGCCGAGGCGTTACACATTAAGCGAGCACATTAAATACGTTATACGGGATGTTTCTTAAATATCTTCCGATATTTTAAGACTTGATTTTCCAAGTCATTTCATAAAGAAGAGTTTATTTATTTGAACTTATAGTTTCAAAGATCTTGTTTAATTGTGTCTCACCTTGTATCTCTGAAACGTAGGCCTTCTCACGAGGAAAAATTCAGATTGGTTGAACAATACTCAAGAAGCACCCCGTGTAAGTGCTATGAGATAATTCTCTCATGAGGTAATACCGCCGCCACTTTACGAGATATTCGAGCAATGTACCAATTACCTCCTACACATGAAGACATTCGTAGAAAAGTGCTTTCATACTTTTATGCTGCGCATCTTCCAGCAGGTAACTTCCTCGCTTCTTCGTTAAAAATATTTTTTTCTCTATGTATAAATGCTTTGTTTTATTTTGAACATTGATCGAGCTGCAGCTTCAAAGGAAAGCTCAACGCGAGATATTCTTTCTGAGGAATTGGAACGGCAGCCAACACATTCCGCAGCTTAGAGACAGAATTGTTATTTCTGAGGGATGCACTGTACTGTACATATAGTGTTTGTCCCAAGATACTCGCATGTGGAAGATGCCCAAGGAACATTTTGTGAAAATTTGCAACGGATCCGAGAGAGTCGGTGGACCATTCGTACGATACATACATCGTATAATTCGTAAATGTGCGCCATGCCGTTCGCAATGGCGCTAAGAATGCATATACATTTAATTTTCCATTTCAATCAGATTTTTAAACAACCACGAAAAAACAATCAGCGTCCCGCTGCCTTTCCACTTTCAACGAGCAATTTCTAACGGTTTCTCGCACACGCACGCACACATTTTGTACTGATCTTCTTCAACCATGATAACGATTTAGTCACATTAATGTCTAACATTATTAGGTAGTTACCTTAACAATGAACTTACGGGCTAATACTTAACGTTACTAATAATATAGATTGCCTTTCTTGGCTCTTTGTTAAGAAGACAGTGACGCTAAAAGTTTGGGAATTAAGAAATTGATTCTGCTGGATGGATACTTTCCCCTTTCTCATCCAATCTGACATTCAAGATATTTCGTTGTCTAGTGTTCGATCGACATTTTTCCCCTCCGTTTACTTAATTTAATTTTAATCAATAAATCCATTAAAATAAAATGTTCAGAAAATAATGGTAAAGATCACTGCGTACAATATATTAAAATTTAGACTGAATTAAAGATTTACTGACTTGTTAAAAATTTTATTATATGTATTGAGAATGAAAATATTGGAAAATGCGATTTAATTCAATATAAAAAATTAATTGTAACTAAATATACAGAAAAAGCGAAAATATTAAAATGAATGATAAAGATCCTTAATTAAAAATGTTTGATTTTGATGAGATGCAAAAAATATCCCAATTTATCTACTCTTTTGTTTTCATACATCAGAAATTCAAATATTAAAAAGAAAGAAATAGAAAAGAAATAATACAGTTGCGATACACTTTATTACATACTTAAAAAAATTATAAAATAAAAACGTAAAGTTAAAATATAAAACATGCATGTATTAATAATCCTAGTCGCAATTTCTACTTTCTCTTTCCGAAATTGAATTTATAAACAAAACAACTGTAGTCAATGTCATGCATTTAGAAAAAGATAAGCGAATCATCCAAATCCGCAAGTAAATTCGAGTTAATTAAATTCATGATTTAATTTTGTGTGACAAAACTCATTAGTCATATAAAATGTGAAATAAGGGAAAAACGCACCTATTGCAATTCGATTAATAATCGAGTCTTTCTATACATATAATACATACAATAAATAAGACGCATTAATAAAACACGATCGCTGATGAATTATGGATTTATCGATAACTCGTTAATTCCCTTCGTTACTACTTCCCTTAACGATATTCCCTGCCGATCATTCAAACATACGGAGCAGAGAGTTCTCTTTCCCTGCCTCAATAGCCTACTGTTTCATTCATGATGGAGAATAAAGATCTAAAAATATCTAAGCTACATGAGCATTTCCATCCGACCAGCAGGTACAACGCGTTACAAATAAAATTGTAAAAATATGTACAGATTCAACAGATAAATAATAAGAATATAAACTGTTAATCGGAGATAAAAGTCGTGTGGTACGTCGCTTCAATGAATATTGTAGCTATACTAAAATGATAAATTACAATTCTTTTCTTTTTTTTTCGAGTAAAATTGAGCGTCCGATATAAAGCGATCTCGCGACGCGCAGGCAATGTTTTTCTTTACTAATTACACGGAGTGAAAAAATCTGAAAGCGAAAATAAGCTTTCATACAAACGTCTACTTTAGATCGTTGACAATCCGTCTAATGTATATATGTGTGTATGTACGTAGAATCGAAAACATGTACACGAGGCGGCGTCGCGCGCGCGCGCACGCAAAAACATTAACTTTCATCTCTCGCGCAACTTTGTCGATTATTTTCACCGGCGTACCGGTGAGACTATCTCCCTCTCGTTCCCTCGCAAGCAATCATACCTCCTAGCGCAATTTACTGGTGACTCGAATAATCTTGCCACGCGTTGCAAATGTAAAAATTGCAATAGCTCTCCGATACGCAGCAGCCGGTATACCGTTCGCGCTTGACGCAAACGCAAAACGCGGCCGCCGGGAGTTTCCATGAAATCATCATCAGGACAACGTATCTGCGATCCTGAAGCGTCAACCAAACATGATAGCGTTCCTCGGCACCGGGTTCATGTGGTGCTCCAGTTTTACCAGGCGGACATAATTGCGGCCGTAATCCGTGAACGCCATTCTACCGTCCCAATGAAGGGCTATACCCAACGGACGGTCCATCTCATCCTGGCCGGGCTTGTACGAGTAGATCAGCGAACCAACCGAGTTGTACGCCTTGATTGAGTTGTGACGCGAGTCTGCGACGAGAAAGCTGCCGTCGTCGGCCGCGATAATGCCCTGCGGCCTCTGAAACGTGGGGGTGTTCTCGTCGTTCTGCCCGTCGCCGGTCTCCCCATCCAGCCGCTTGCCCTTCGACTCCTTCTCGCATTTAAGTATGCGCATCTCCACCATGTTGTAGTCGATTATCAGTACGTGGTGATTGTTGAAGTCCGTGACAATCAGCTTGCCCTCGTTGTTGAAGCAGATACCGCGCGGCGAGTCGAGGTACCTCAGTAGGTTCGGGTGGCCGCCGAACATCCGCAGGGGGACACCCTCAGGACTGAACAACTGGACACGGTGGTTCCTCGTGTCCGTAATGGCGATCTCGCAGGCCGAGTTTACCGCCACGTCCCACGGGTAACAGAATTGGCCCTGCTTCTCGCCGTGCTCGCCGAACGATCTCAGAAACTCACCTTCCATTGTCAGAATCTGAAATGATGATGATTCCATCGTTATAGTTCACACAAATGATAATCGCGATATACGCTTTGAAAAATAAAATTATATTAGATCATTATATATAGAAGATCATTCATTATCAAGACCATAATTGATAAATTTTTAATTAATTTGAATTCAGAATAAAGTGCAGGACAGAAACGAGCAATTAGAGATGTTTTTTAATTAAAATAATTATTTAATTAAAAATTAAAATATATTTATAATCTACTAAAATACAAACGATGAGCTAATACATTAATTTAAAATATCTCTAATTGCTCGTTTTTATTCTGATTTTGTTAAAAACACGAGCTTGGTTAACTTTTGATATTAATTAGAATTCAAATCAAAATAGAACAGTTAAAGTTCTTAATGAGTTTAATTTAATAATTAATTTAATACTTGAATATTTTAATGAGAAGGGATTTAAAAGTAAACACGCGCCACCAACCTGAACGCGATGGTTGTCCTTGTCGACCACGATAAGCCGACGTCTGGCGTCGACGGCGATTCCGGCTGGGCGATTAAACTGACAAGGGCCATTCCCGTAGGTTCCGAATTTTCTAATCAGCGTACCGTCCTCACGATAGATCTGTATACGATTGTTGGATCGATCGCTGATTATGATGTTACCCTCATTGTCGCAAATCAATCCCCACGGGCGGCAGAGATTGTCGGGATTGTTCTCGCCAAAGTAGCCAAGGATTATGACGTCCGTGCTCTTGACCTGCAGCTCGTGCTTCCGGTTCGGCAGGTAGATATTACGATCGTAATCCATTATCGGACGACCGCGCGGAATCGGTTGCATCATCTGCTCGTTCATTCCATACGGAAAGAACGACTGCGACGATTTGTAATCGCGATTCGGTAGACGGTCCCCGATCGTGCCCGGACCGTTCACCAGGACATTTCCTCCATTTGCGATCACAGATAATACATTACTGTCGGAACTTCTAAATGAGATCCAATTCTCGTCTCGAATAGATCGCACCTTTGCCTTTCGGTTCTGACGAATCTGCCAGATCTGCGAACGCAGAATTGAAAAAAATTTCTTCAGACAGCACGTGGTTGAAATTTTCATGCTTCTTTTTATATTAATTCTTTTTTCTGACTTTTAGACATTTCTTTTAATTTTTATCTCTTAATAAGAGAAGCTAATATAGAAAGAAGCATAAAAATTTAGTCAATTATATAAGAAAAAGAATTAAAAAATAATGATTTTATTTACGATTTTAGATTTTAATTCTATTTCAAGATTCTATTTATGATATTTTTAATTTAATAAATGCAAAGATGTGAGTAGATTTAACAATTGCATCTTGTCCTTAAGAGGAGAACTCTTCGATATTCCAATATTCGTAATATGCAAAAGTAGAAGTTAAATAAATTTTAATAATAAAGTACCTCGGCCAACACCATGTCTTTTCTTTGCAAAAGATCGTCAGGTTTGCAGGAGGATGATCGCGCGTCCTGGATGGCGCATTTAAGAGCATTGACGGCGTGTGATAGTCGTATCTTATCCTCTTTTAAATTCATGTATTTTTCGTGAAGTACCTCGTACTTCCAACGACGCGTTTCTACAATTTGCTTAAATAGCTTTTTTTCTCTTTCTTCCACCGCGGTCCACATTCTGCGTGAAAAGAATTTCACATCGGTGAGCGCCTCCCTAGTCCTCTGATCTAGCGCTGCAATATCCAACTGCAAGAATAAAATAAATTCTCTTTCTCTTCTTTCAAACGTACATCTTTAGAATTTACTTTATGTGTGAATAAGCATTTATCTCAACTAAATTTTTATTAGCTTTAACCCTTATTGTCATTTTAACTCGTAACTACTGTATGACCTTACTGCTTTAATCTTTAATTCCTAAAACTTAGAAATTATTCGTATATCTATATTTTTTAAAAGCTTCAATAATTTAATTAATATTTTCCATTTATCGATGTATAATTTTTTTCCTAAATAAAGTTAGAAAGTTAAGTTAAACTTCAATTCAATGAAAATTCTTTTATTATAGATAATAAAAGAATTTTCATTGAATTGAAGTTTAACTTAACTTTCTAACTTTAATAAAAAGTGATCTGTAGATGTAAATATTTCTGTAAATATTTCTGTACAAAAAATGAAACAAAAGAGAAATGAAAGCAATTGTTCTTCACTTCTATATACAAAATACTTGTTGCTCTTTTTCAACATGAATTGCGTACTGAATCAAGTTTTATTTAAAAAAAAAATTTTTTTTTTTTTTCTTTCATCTTCTTACTATAGAACTTCATCCCATCAAAGAGAAGACCCCCCTCCCCCCAGCAAACACAATGTTACTTGTTACGTACATGTTTGTTGTCCTATTCAACAATGTAACTATTATATAACATACGTGTATATAACAATTACATTGTTGAGTAGGACATTACAACTAACATACATTACATGTAACATTACTGGGACGATTGTAAAAAATTACTTTCGCATTGATCGAACGACTTAATTGATTACTCACCCCCATATTTTCCATATCATCCGCGAGAACGTCGATCCCGAGGTAGGCCTCGATCAGCACTTCTTCAGCCTGATGCTGAACGTTGTCGATGAACTCTGAGAAATCGATTGTCACGTGTTTATAAATGCAACCAGTAGAGCATTCCTTGCAGATCGGTTTGCAGCAGGTTTGACAGTAAAACAACTGGGTGCACGGATGCTCGTTGCACTGATACGGCGACATTAGGGACTTCAGCGAGTCGAGTGAGTGGTCCTCTTCCGCTTTTTTCGCCGTCTCCTCCTTGGTGGACGTCGCGATGGACGCATCATCCTCCATGTTCAAGTTGTCCGGCCATTGTTCACCCGCGGGCGACTGTTGCCCTGAGTAATTTTCCTTCTTCAGTTCACTCGCTACCTCCAATTCTTCCGTTGATATCAGTGGAAGTTCGGATGAATCCCTCTGGCTGCTCGGGCTGCGAGTTCGCGACGATACAGTTATGTCGCTCTCGTCTTTCGACATGAACGTCATCAACGATTCGTTAAGCACATCCCCGTGAGCACTCGGGCCGTGTTCTATGAGTGATTGTCGCCTGGACGAGATGTCGTCCAGCAGATCGATCTTTAGAAGATTCATATTAAGGTCCTCGAACATTTCGTAGCCCTGGCAGCTCTCGCTTCGGTAGTTGGCGCCTGAGAAGCTCGGACCGGGCATGTCAATCACGCTCGCATCTTCAAATATTCGAAAATACTCGAAATTGTCCGGGGAACCAGTGTCTAGCTGGTGAACTGGCGAATGGATCGCTAGATTGTCTTCCGAGGAGCTCGAGCGGCTCTCGCTCGAGCAGCTTAGTGAACTGGCAAGCATCGACCTTTGATTGTACAATTTTGGAGACTCATTCAGGGAATCTGCATGACTGAGGAGCATACGATTTAACGTGTTGTCCTTGTTGGAATGCTGCTGCGATAGTTTCGCTGGGGAAACCTGCTTCGAAAAGCGATCCGGACTGGATTCCGGAAATGATCGGATCTTCTTGGCGATAGTAAATTTTCTTGATGGAAAATGTGGATCATCTTGCTTCCGTGGCTTATTCGTAACCTGTAACAAATTCCGCTTTTATTTTATATAGGATTTTATTCGGCGCTTAGTAGCCTACCCAATAAAAAATGTTTTATGTAATTATGATCAAATATGTCTCATTTCTTAAAACTTTTTTCAATAAAAAATATAATGATTCGAAAATGATTCTTTTAATTATTTTTTAATTCTTCTTATTATTTTTCCTGTATATGCGAATAGACATTATACAAAAGAAAGAAAAAATATATGGCATATATGGACATATTTGATATATAATTACATGGTTTCACATGAAAAATTTGTTATCGGGTAAGATTTATTTAAAACAGTTCACAAGAATCGAAATTCGCTTTAATGGAAAATTTTATGAATAATTTCTAAAATTAGGCTATGAATTTTATTGAATTTCAGTATTATTAGTTAATTGAAAAGAGAATTTGACAAACAAGTTTCTTTTATAATATCGAAAAAATGTATTATAGAAAAACAGAAATATAGAAGAAACTTTCTTATTATAACACTAATTGATGGAACGTATTGATGGAACGATTTAAATATTATTCTACAGATTACAGATTATTTGAGGGCTACTTACTGGCATGGATTGACGGTTGCTGTCTATTCTGTTGCGGGGAGTTTTTAACTGATTCATCGTGGCGGGCAAAAATTGCTGGTAAAGGTTCAACGAGGTTTCCTGTGTTGCACGATTAAAAAATCTGGTTTTTCTGAAACGAAAATTACGACGAGCTATTGAATCGTGACGTCTCGATTATTACTGTTTTCTTAAAGCTATCAACACACTTTCTTTTATAATCGTTATCTACTCATATTAATGTACCATGATTCGGAAGATTCACAAGAGTGTCAGATTTATCTTGTACACTTTGCGTTTATCTATAAAATCCACTTGAACTTCGAGAATTCAGCCCCCAAGAGGAAAATAAATTTTCTATCCAAACGAACGAAAATCCACAACGGCGCGATTCAAAGAAAAACAATTTAAAAAAAACGATTGCGTTGGGATTTTTAGAAAATCAAGGTAAAATTTAATTTATGGTCTTGGAAGTAAAATTTAATTCTCTTGAAGTGAATCTTAAATTTTCTTCTCCTTTACTGACAGTACGTAATAGAGATAGAAAATAGATATCGTAATGACCTTTACATTTATTCACAAACAAAGGGAACTCGAGTTTCATGAGATATTTACGTATATATGATAACAAGATTCTACTCTTCGAAATTATAAACGGTTTCAACCTTAGGCAAAATGATCGGCTTCTTCACTAAACGTATCTGCTTTATCAAGTGCGACACATAAAAATATTTCATATCGCGTACGAACGTTATCGCGGCTACTTTTACCGTTGTATTAATTTAATACATTGCTGTATTTGTAAATTTGCACGCTAACGATGACTGACGAATTCTGTTCTGCTAATTGGAAGCCGCGAACAGGTTTGAAAAATACGCGACGTTGCAAATAAAAACTATATAAATGATAATTTTTCTAAATATTTCTCGTAAGGAAAATCGATTGCGCACCGACGGAAGAACCTGCTATTAAAAAGAAATAATAGGAGCACTAGAAATATAAGATACGCTGTACGATTTATTATAAGAAGTGACTTGGTCGCGATCGCGAGGCAAATCTATTATTAGACATTACGCCAAATTTAGAAATCGATAAACAGGATAATTTCGCCACTAACGATCGAACTGTAATTTTTATCCTGCCTCAGCATTATTAGTTTGACTTACCTTTTTCTCTCGAAACGAACCTGTTGACGTTCGAGCCACCACTGCCGTTTCGTTCGCGCTGAACTAAACTGAACAGGCACTATGTTGACAAAGCTTTGTCTCGCGATCGCTACGAGGTCACTTCGTATAATATTCGAATTATACGAGGTGTGTTATTTCTAATGCGTTAACTTTTAGCATCCCGAGTTTGGGACTACGTTCTCTTTATTGAAAAGTATTGATCTCACTGTAGGAGACAAACAAGTTTCTCTCAAGTTTCGAATTTATGTGTATACAACAAGAAGTTTTAACGAAATTTGTCGCGTATACTAAATAATAATAACAAATTTGAAAAGAGATTTCTCTCTTGTTGTATAACCGCGGCAAACATTATTTTCCAACAGAAATGAGCGGTGGATTAATCGCGCAGAGGGATTATTTTAAACATATATATATATATATATATATATTTCCATGTTAACATTTTGTGCATAAACAATATTTAATTTAGCCAAGCCGTGGAAAGGCTTGCTCGCTTTTCACATAATAAATATAATAAGCAACAAGTCCGTGCTTGCCGAGCGATGCTCTGGATTAATCTCAAAATCATTTCGTTCCCTCGCTTTGCTAGAACTATATTAAAACCGAGATTAAAATCACTCTCGTTAGTCTTTCACCTTTTGCTACATTTTGCATACGAAGAGACGATCGCTTTAAAGCTATTAAAATCAAACGGGATATCAACGTTTTTTTTATCTCTTCAAGTCCGCATCTATTCAGAAAAATTGAATTCGAAGCTTATATCTGGTGACGATATTTGCACCGACAAATACGAGAGCAAATAATTTTAACTCCCACATTGTATCATATTTTTTTCTAAATATACGCGGGATATTACGCCAATATCGAGAACAGGATTGATGTTTGAGAATATCTTTGCTATATAGCGTGCTCGAGTCTGCGACTTTTGGACAGTTTTATCGATCAACTTCTGAGCTAAAAAAAGCTATTACCGCCACGATATTTTCGTATTAGGACTTTCATCTCGAAGTGACTTCAGGAATCTGCTATTAAGTGCTGTCAAGCGAAGCTTGCGACGCCCTGACACCTGACATTCATCTCGAGATGTACATAAATATATATTATATACACATACGTGCAAAATATACGTTGGATTGCGAATATATACGAGTCGCTAAAAACCAAAATGATAACTCCATTTTTCCTCACTTTGTGGAAAACAAAAAATTTTGGTTGAATATAAAATTCAGAACTTTACACTGACAGAATCATATATTTTTTTAAATTTACTTTTGGCCTCAATTTTATAATATTTCTAACGATAATTATGATTAACATAATAATGCAGATAGCTCAGTCAATCATATTTATTATCAGAAATATTATAAAATTATGGTTGAGGACAAAAGTAACTATATTTTTCTCTTAGTAAATAATAGTTAACGATTCGTTCAGTGAAATCTACAAAAGAAATGTTAAAATTTCACGTGGCCAAGAAATTTTAGCGTTCTGTACTTTTTTCTACTTTTTATAATCTCCGAAAGTGAATTATACCACGTGCTCACTTTCTCGAATTATACCACTTTGGTTCTCGGCGGTTCATATGTATGTATGTATGTACATCTCTCAAGATGCTCGCTATCGATCTGATACTATCGGCGTGCGCTCTCCGTGGCGGTTAAGAATCGAAATTAACGAAATTTGCGCTCTTCGGGCATTGGTCGCATTTTTATTTTATTACACATCTATTTTGAACATATCGGAGGCACTTTGCGCCTTTTTCTGGAATATTTTGGGGGGACAATGATATCCTGCGGAGGGTAATATCCTTGAGATCGCCATGGCGACCAAGGTCAGATCCGCTTTTCCTCTCGAGGGTCAGGAAGGCGGAGAAAGTAAAATGGCCGTGTACCTGCGTATGTTCCGTCTCTGCGAACGTGCTTGCGCACTCATGCCGCCTCTGTGTGTGCGGGAGAGAGAGGGAGGAGGAGGCATGCGTGATCCGACAATATTTATCCAAAATATACAACGGATCTGCTGTCTGTCGTGTACCGACACGGTTTGATCAAATTTCGCTCGTATCAAAATCCCTTTGTTCCCGTTGCTCCGCGTATCGATTCGACTCGCTCGTCTCCGTGAATTTTTGTACATCTCTATTGAACGAACGCGCAGCTCCATTCCTTCCACGTGCCCTTTGTGAAACTCAATCCTTAATTGTGGATGAATTGCTAGTGACCGTGGAGTTCTAGGAATGTCTGCCTTCGGATACGGAGAAGAAAAAGTTCTCCGTTTTTTTTTTTTATCTTTTGCGTGCATACTTGTCGCGTTTCTCGTAATTCCTCAGCACTAATTGCGCAAATTAAGTTTTATATATTTTATAAAAAGAAGAAAAACGACTGTAAAATAAGTAGCAAGAATTTCGAAGACTAATCGCGCATGCAGAATCAAGTTTTATATATTTTCTGAAAAAAGAAGAGAAAGAAAAACGATTGTAAAATGAATAGCGAGGGTCTCAAAGATTTCGCATCCACAGTGAATCCTCGGCATCGCTATATATCGCGACAAGGCTCATTTTTTTTTATAATTTCGAATTTTACAATTTCAAACACTTCTCGGATTTCAACATTCGACTCAAGTTCGCGGCTCTCGCTGAGCGAGCGTCGATATCTGTACATCTATTTCAGTGAGAAAAGAAGGACATTCGCGCACGCGAAGTTTACCGGCTTCGTTTTCACCGGCGGCCACTGAATGACGTCGCCCTGCCACTTTCGCTCTCGTTCGCGTTTCAATGCCGCCACCGCGGAAACTCTCCCCGGCTGCGGGGAGTAACCGGGGGGGGGGGGGGGGAATCGGCGAGGATTCGCAACGTCAGGCACGTTCGTGGGGGGTCGAAACGCGATTTGAGTGGAGGGAGAGCCTCGTAAAAAAATCTACGTGATAAAGCGACGGTGAAAGGTCATCGACGGACGAATGGACGAGATAAATGAGGATGAAGGGGGGGGGGGAGGACGGTCTCACCTCTCGTACGTGCGCCCCTCCGCGAAGCAGTCGTACTGGTGTGCGGCGAGCATGCTTCCTCGGATATCTATGCTCGTGTATCGCTCCAGAATCAACGCCTTCGACTGGACATTGACGCAGTACAGCTGGCCTCTCGTGTCGGATGCAGCCGGGTAGAATCTCTGCATGCTTCCAGCTTACGCGAGAGGGAGAGCCATGGACTCTTGCTGGTGACTCGGCTGACCGGTGGACGTGCGGCCGCGCCGGTCGTCGTAATGCTTGAGCTCGACTACTTGTAACCGGCGAGAGTAATCGCGCTCGGTCCAACGATAGGCCCAACGAGCATCGTCACGCGTTTGCGATCTTTCTTACGTTCGCCGGACGATATCTTAATGTTCTTGCGACAAGTTCCTCAAACAATTACCGCGAGAGTTATTAATTACGAGCAACTGATCGCTCTCACAGAAAGTCTCGAGGGATAAACTCCAAGGGATGAAGGCCGAGGCGGTAGGCCCACTGCGAGCGTTTGAGGAACAAAATTACAAAGATAACGTACAAGAAGTAATGAAATGCGAAACTCGGTTATCGAGAAACTCGGCACACGAGCTTCTACAAAGAATATCGAACCGGAAATCGTTACAGTTATGAGCGACCGCGCAAAGACCCACTGAACTTTTTCACTTCCGTCGTTCCGGCGTGGAGTTCGAAGAAAAGGAAGAAAATAAAAGCAAGAGTCGAGGGTTCAAAAGGTACGGGGACAATCGTCGGGACGCGATCGCGTATGCTCCGCGAGTTTCCCGCGCCCCATTCTCGAGGAGCGTCGCGTCCTGGGGCCGCTTGCCGCGCGCGTATTTTTGGCACAGGACTCCCCGGGAGGGAGGAGAGTCCCGGAACTCACTCGGTCGCACGTCAGCGCACGCGGAACGACAGCGGCGGCGGAGGAAGCCGCGGCACCACGCGGATCCCGCGGAGATCCTCCGGCGATCGCGAGCCCGGTGGCGGCGACGCGATCTTCTCGTGAGATCTTTCGCTCTCTCGGGGAAGCCGCGCAACCCTCTCCGTCGGAGTGAGCCGGCGGGATCGCGAGCCGAGAACGGTGCTCGCCGTGGCTCGAGCCGGCGCGCGAGCAGAACAGAACGTCCGCCCTTTACTCCGGCTCGCTCTACCTCTGAATCACCCACGTCGCCCACGCATCGGCAATGCCGGGGACGACTCTGCGTAGGTGACTCTCCTCTCCGCCGAACCCCTTCCCCGGGCAGCGCCATGCGGTTTCCTCGCGGTACGCCTGCGCCCGGAAACCATGAATGGAGGCGCCCGCTCAATGCCGGGCGGCCTTTTATTTGCTCGCACACGGGAGCACTGCGGCATTCCGCCCACCCCGCCACAACCCCCCTCAACGACGACGGCAACGACGACGACGACGACGACGACGACGACGACGACGACGACGACGACGGCGACGACGGCGACGACGACGACGACAACGACGACGATGACCTTCAGCCACCAGCCAGGGTCGATCCGGCCAAGTCAGACTTCATCCCCCCGAGGAAACAGGTGTTGCGTTGGAGCCGCGCAGGACCGCGGCGCGGTCAATCCTCTCGCGACGAAACACGTCATGGGTCGTTAATCATCAATGAATCTTTAATTGGATCCTTGTAATGTTCTCGTTGTGATAATATGGGGATGATTTATGCAGCAGCCCCCGCGAGGCTGTCGAGTCAACGATTAAATATACAGTAACGTTATTGTCAGTTTCGAAAGCCCTTCAGCCCTATATTTGGTAAAGTTTAGAATGAAAAGGAAATATTATATCACTGATAAAAAATACTAAATTATTAGTATGCAATATCAATTTTTTATATTGTTTCAAGATTTCTACAAGTTCGGAATAAATAAACTCGGAAACTTTTATCGTGATATCGTTAAACATTTAAAGCCGGTTTTTCCAACTTGTTAGTAATAGTCAAATCATACGTCTTATTTAATTTGAAGATAAAACAAAGACAGATGTATAATTTAACTATTTAGTTAGCTTACGAAGAAATTGGAAAAACCAAACCTTAGAGTTATACACTGAAAAAAATTCATCCGTTTTGAACCAGAATTTTTTTTCAGTGTAAGAATTTGGTTTGAGAAAGAATCGCTTTTTTTTCGACAGACTGAAATGCAACGTATCTAAATTATGATTATATTGTATTAAAATTGATATGGATACGTTGCAGTTCAACCGGTCAAACTACGTTTCAATGTTCCAATTTTTGCTACAATCTTCATCGTTCCTTCTTCTCCTTTCCATTTTACACAGAAAGAAACGGAATAATGGAATGCGAATAAAAGTTCAAGAGGAGAAACGGAATCGCTCGTATCACTCCCCCCGTTGTCCAAATAATCCTACATTCGCGCGATGCCGGCGAAGCGTTGAACGGGGGGATGCTAAGAATTAGCGGATGCAACTTTATGAATGGGCTGCTTGGGCGTGAGGGAAAACGAGGGGAAACGTGGTAGAGGGGACGGTCGTGCCGCTTTAACGATCGAGCGCACCCCCACCCGCCCTTTCGCCTCTCTCCGTCCCCCTTCCGCCGTCTCACTTCGCGGGTCCTCTCTCTCTCTCTCGATTCATCCCCTCGGATTCATTCCCCTTCTATGAGCGATTCCATTCTCTTTCCCTCCCGCCGCCCCGCCGGCTACGCTCACACGTGCGATCGGTGCGAGTGTGTCGGTTACGGGCTATGTGCCGTTCACGGATGACGGTGCGCAGCGCACGTGTGCAAATCCCTACGGGGGCGAGTCGCGCGTGCACGCGTGCCCCGCGCGCGAGGGTGGAGTAGACATTCTCGCGCGGCTAGTCGCGCCGAGCGCATCGGATGACAATCGAAATTGGACGCTCGCACAGCCGTTGTACATACACTTGTAGCGAAATGCATCGAATTTAGTTTTGATATTGAAGAAGTTTGAAATCAAAGCCGTGTCGCGCGCGGGCGATACGCGAGGATAGAAGGAATAATGTTATTAGCGAGGAGCGGCGTACGCGAAATTAAATTTCGAACGGGGTAGAAATCTCATTCACGCGGGATACGTGCAATAAGAAATTCCTTTGTGGACTTTTCGATGACCGAAATGCCAATTATTCATTTCGCTTCTAACGACAAAGTTACTTTAACCAGAATCAATATTTACCGGGAAACGTTTCAGTTGTTGAGAACTATTCTCGTGAGAGCCAAGTTGCAGTTTAATCCAAAGATGCATAAAAATCCGAGCAATCCGCAACTCACGAAAACTAAAATGTAAAAATTTGATCTAGATTGAATTTTATAAGCAAAGAGGGAAAAATTTTTTTTTAAAAGATTTAACAGATTCGAAGCGAAATATACATCTGATGCGTACGGCGTCCATTCCCATGTACATTCGCGACGATATTTTAACGTAGTTTACCCTATTGAAAGATTTAATAACTGTAGGCTTCCGAGCGTGTCCTTCAATCTCATCAAATTCCGCTTCGATTCCGAGAATACGATAATTCAGGGATACTTAGAGTTCCCTCACCATTGATCGTTACGGGCGCAGCGGGCATCGTGATTCGGAGGGGGTGAAGATTGCCTGGTAGGGGTGGCTGGGACATCGATGAACGAATGTCCCCCACCCGGCACTGAGAGCAACGTGGGAGTTTCCAAGGTCATCGCAAGAGCAAAACGTAGTACGACGCCTCCGCCGGAACGCCTACGCGCATGAGGCGTAGGCGTGGAATGTAATACACATCAAGATGTTTCGAATGTCGATGGCAATTAATATGTGTTTGTATTATTGTTGCATTATTAACAATTATCTAAAATTGGTGTGAAAATGCCTGACGTGTCGAGCCAACAATTGTGACAGAATATTGCAAAGCACTGACAAACGTAATTGTAGAATGCCATTCTTGATTCACACACGCATTTACGGATTTATTAAAAAATACGTGCCCTTTCAAACTCTAGCCACTGAGAATTTAATTTTTATTCTGAAAAAATCTCGAAACTAACTTTGAAAACCAATATAAAACAAACTTTCGAGAATAGAGTAGAATGTTATAAAAAAAATTATATATATATATATATACACACACACATATTTGTTGTAAATATAAATTTTTTAAACTACGTGTTGTATTTTATTGAAGGTAGAAATGGAAAATCGGAAGACGGTTGAAAAGTAGAAAATACTTATATAATTAAAAATTCTTCGTAATTGTCGGTTATTAAAAAATTGTTTCACTGTTATTAAGAGATTAAAAAAAATTTCTTGATATAAAAAAATATACTATCAGTATTTCTTACAAGATTATAGTACTAATGAGTTATTAATTATATTTGTATAATACCACTTATATTACTATTTGAAAGAACGTAACGCAAAAGTAAATAATTTTTAACAAACCCGAATGGTATTTTTACCAGTTACAATCACAACACCATCATCCTGCAACTCCTTCAAAGCGTCTTCGAACATCTCGCGCGTCACCAACTAAAAAATAAAAAGCGAAATTAAGCAAACATACTTTCCGCAATATACATTAAAGATAAAATCGTAACAATGCGAATGAAATGATAATTATGCACGAATAATAACGGATTAGTCAGTTTACCGTGCTGGACGATTCTTTCAATTCCGTGAAAATCTTCTGATAATTTAATGTCGGTGCCTTTTCCTTGCCCTTGATAAGCTTCTTCAACGCCTCAACCAACTCTTGCCTACGCTTTCTCGCTGCCAACGACATACCAGTCGTCAGAATACTAATATCGATCTTGCCACTCAGTGGATCGATGGCGGATTGTTTCAATGCCTCACGATGTAATCTAATGACAATTATGTATTGTGTTACCAAAAACAAATGTTCTCAATATATTTTTTTTTATTTTTCGAATATTATGAATTCCATCTCTCACCTCCAAGCTTCCTCGACATCCACGATCTCCACTACGCCGCTGAATCGCATTTTAGCGTGTGCCTCGGCGAGTCTTATCAACGACTCTAATTGCCTCGGATATGCCGTGATTTGCCCGTGGCCACTTCCTACTCTACGCATATCGACGTAAGCCTGGATCAATCTTTGCTGACTTTCTTCGTTAAGAGCAGGATGGACATGCTCCTTGGCGTAAGCTATGTAATCACGCAGGATACTCATATCCACAATATCATCCTCTTCTTCCAAATCAGATTTATAATACAATGATACCAAATGCCTAGCAAGTTTTCTGTCAAACACCTCGTCTTGTGGATCCAACATGAGGAAAATCAAGTCAAAGCGTGACATCAACGTATGCGGTAACATGACGTTTTCTATCACCTAGAAACAAGTGGAAACAAAATTGACTTACAAATGCTCATTAGTTCGAGATCAGACATACACCATCAATCAATATTTACTGTCTTATTTTTATTCCACTGTGACTCGCAAGGATTTGCTGCCGCCAGAATACTAGTTCTCGCATTCAGTTGACAAATGATACCCGCTTTCGCGATACTCAGCGTCTGCTGCTCCATAACTTCGTGCAGCACCGAGCGCGTGCTATCATTCATTTTGTCAAATTCGTCGATGCAGCAGATACCGTTATCCGCGAGCACCAGAGCACCAGTTTGCAGTACCAATTGGCGGCTTTCAGGATCTTTCGTTACGAAGGCGGTTAAACCCACGGCGCTGGAACCTGAGGAAAAAGTAACAAACATGAGATACGAACGAAAGCTGAAATCAGATTTGAAATTATCGCTATCAACAAATTATTTACCCTTTCCACTACTGTACTGTGAACGTGGTACCAAATTGAAGACGAACTGTAGCAGCTGCGATTTACTCGTACCCGGATCTCCGCATAGAAGTATATTAATTTCAGATCGAAAATGTTTTTTAGTCCGTTCGCTCTGTTCCTTCTTTGTGCCGCCAAACAATTGTAGCAATATACCCTTCTTGACGTCCTCATTCTCATAGATGCTGGGAGCAATGTGCCGCGCCAATCGTTCGTATATATCTTCCTTTTGTGACAGTAATTTCAATAGCTCCACTCTTTCTGGTGGAAATGCATGACTCTTGCCGTCCTCTTGCTCGTACAATCTACATATGCAATAAATTATATCAAAAATGAATAATACACTTATTAATAAAAATGAACAATATATTAATATTGATTGAAATTGATTGAAGAGTTGAAAGTATAAAGCAAATGGCAATCTATTTTGGGAATTCATATTTTAATATATCAATATTGGAATAGAATATATGAAAATGTAAATCGCGATAAAATAAAATTTTTTTAATGCAAAATAAAATTAAAATATCCATCAGAGTGTATCTTACCGCTTTGAATCCTGTTTTCTAAAGTGGACAACGTCAACGTGCGTTCTGTAGATGGCTCGTACATTGGACTGCCGAGGATTAACGCGTATCGGCAACGCGCGATATATACCGGTGACAGAAACTCTATCACCTGGCGAGACAGCGTCAACAAGATTGTGATGTGCAAAAAGCACCACTGTATGAGGCGTCTGTCCAGCTGGCATATCGTCCGGCGATTCTTGCAACTTGATCATTTGCTTGTCGGTGAAGTGACTGCGATTGTGTACCAGACTGAAGCAGAAATTGTTGTTGCAGTGAGTGCACACTGTCGGCTCGGCTATGTGACCCCTGTCGATGACTACAGTCGTCGTGAAGGAGCACACGATGCATTTGAAGAACGCCTCTCGCATCTCCGGCAGAATGTTCGACGTTCTGATGACCATTCCGGTAACCGTGATCAATCGATCGATGTCCTCTGGATTAAGAAGACGCATACTAGTCGTCCGCGTAACATTGTACGGACGTACTTGAATCGAGTGTTCCAACGCTGCCCCGGGAAACTTTTCGAAGAATATCTCGTTCGCGGTCAGGTCGAACGCCGGTACAACTTCCTGAGGATACAGCACCAACTGATTGTAGAGCTGCGCATCGAATGCCTCGAGATGAGCGCAGTTTACATTCAAGTAAGGTTCTTCCAGTATGTGTATCTCTTCGAGCTTCTGCGTGTAGAGTGGCTCCGACAGATTCATGTTTTCGGGTAACTCGTCGTTCTCTGCTTCTGGGTCAATAAAGAATAGAACAAATCGTCTGAATTGCTTCTTGATGTGATCTACCACGACATTTGTGCCCCAGATTGTCAACTGCGGCCCGTTCTCACTCTCGGAAGTCACTCTCTCTTCATCATTCTCTGGTATCTGTCAATAAAATTTACACGTTAATAACTTAATAATTTCACTTAGCTTAAGCTGCGATCCACTTTACACTACAAATCCTTCGAAATCTTTATATTAAAAGGAAGAAGAGAAAAAAAGGATGTTTTGAAGGATTTAAAACATCAAGTGAACCACAGTCTTAATGTTGCAATACTCATTTGACTCACTTCGGCCAGATTAACTTGCCGCACACGTCTGTCAGACTGTACGTCTGGCCTCTGTTGCATAGGTGTACCCCTGACACCACTGCGGGGAGTGCGAATCGACGCCAGGGAGCTGGGGGTTCCATAATTCAGCGGCGAGGACAGCTCTATCTCGCTCATACCCACGGCGAGAGGGCTCGTCTGCGCCAGTTGAATCGGAGAGGACACCGGCACAGAGGACAAGCCCTCCGACGACGGCGCAATGGTCTCCTGCGTCTGACGGTTGCCCCATCGTAACGGGGTGTCTACCAGATTGTTGGCCGGTCTCCTCTGAGGTGTACCTACAAGGTGTGACAAAAAACCATGAATACAACAACTCAAACGTATCATTTTGTCAACTAATGGGTTCTCTTCTACCTCTGAGGGAGCCTCTGGGTGTTCCGGCGACCGAAGGAGTGCCGGGGACTGGCGGAGTCCCGGCGACTGGGGGAGTCCTGGCGACCGGGGGAGTCCTAGCCGTGGTTGGAGTCCGTGGTTGCCGTCTCGGCGTGCCGTTTGGCGTGTCACTCGGCGAGCGGCTCTCCTCCTGCGGGACCGGAGTCCTCGGCGGTCTCATGGGACTCGACATCGTCGACAGAGATTGCAACTAACACTTTTTTCCGGATTCTTTCAGAGTGGCACGCACCCCCTGAGATCAGCTGCGCACCTTGGATAACCTCGCAAACCGCTCAATTTCCCGCGCGAACGCGGCATCTCAAGTTTTGCCGAGGAAAGAGGGCGTCGCGCTCTTTCCTTTCTCCCCTCCTCCACCGTCGCGCGCACGTTCCCTACATCCTACTCGCGCAAGGTCCCGCGACCAGCTGATCGCAGACGCGTGCGAATGCGAAGACAGAGGAGGAGGCGTGTCAGCCAGCGCGGAGTGATGCATGACAGTGCGTGATGCAGTCGGAGAATGCCAGCTGTATGTAGACGCGAGAGATTGGACAACCACAAGGTTGCACTCTCTGCCCGGAGCGGACCGAGCCGGACGATGCTGCGAAGCGATTGAGTCTCCGTCCGCCCGTGTTCGGGATTATATCGACGACCTAATCCCTCAGACGAGTGCCAGACTCATGCCTGGACCAGAGATGCCTCGATCGCAGCTGTCGTCATTTACGTACGGTCGCTCGTGAGTCCCAGCTGCCCGCTCAGGACGCTCATCCCTCGCGCAGCTTCCGTGAGTACCCTCCAACTTCCTGCGAAGGAAAACACGTGTTTTTTTCTTTTTTTGCGTCAGTGCGCGAGCAGGAAAATTTGTCTTCGATGATAAAACTTGCGCAATACGCATGCATAATGTTTCAATTTACATTAGATTTACATTTGATGTAGTATAACGTGCTTAATTCGTAGACGCATAAAGAATATAAATCCGCCAATGCATAAAGAAGCAGTTATTTCTACGTGCTTTCTTTGCTTTATCGTATCTCTTTGTAGAGTTTGAGTCATCCATCAGAAATTCCAGAATATAACAACTCGAATACAACGTATCATTTTGTCCACTAATGGGTTCTCTTCTTCATCTAGGAGAAATCATGTACTCCATCAATCGAAGACCCTTACTGGGGGGTGCATCTGACAGCGAATTCGAGGATGATTTGGAGACTGAGGTAGATGATCCTAGCGTGACTGTTCCTGACGAGAAACCATTTCTGAAATCGTATGAGCCACATGACAGGTACGTTCCAGTTATCTGTATAGTTAAAAATTTATTAATAGAATCTGCTTGGAATCTGTATCTGTAATCCTTTTTGCATATTTTAGATATAATCTCGCATACATTGTGTTTTACTTACTTGGAATAAATACACTAATCCCATGGAGCTTTTTTATGACAGCTGAGGACGTAAGTGGCGTTACTTTACTTTCCTCATATTCATGCGGAATACTGTTGCCTATGTAACGTTTTTTCTTTCAGTACTGGATGTACAAATTTAGAGAAATTCACGATAATTCGACAAATATTACTCATACATATGCAGAACTACTTGAGCAAAAGACAGATCTCCAAGCTAGTTTTACTTCTTACTTAAGCGTAGCCAGTGCATTGCCAAATACTCTGTTTTTAATAATAAATGCATTTATTAGCAAGAGGTAAGTGAATAATCATTGTTAAAAAATAATTGCCAAACATTTTTAAAAATGTATGCACTTATTTATAAGAGTTATTCAAAATTACATATTCTTTATTTTTTTTAAGGAGTAAAAATTAATTTTCTTTGAAATCAACTAATTAAGAATTGTATACAAGAGAATATTTCCTCATTTCAATTTCAATTTTTTACACTATCTAGAAAAATCAAATGATTGGTAATTTTGAATTATGTATATATATCAGAAAGTAGAAGTAATATTTAATCGAAATTTTTGAATTCCCAGAGTCTCTTTGACTGTAAGAATGGTGGGCTCCCAATGTACAATATTGCTGCTCTTCATCCTGACGTCTGTATTTGTTGAAATGGACACTGACAAATGTAAAACAGAAAATTATCTTGTTATATCTATTCAGCGTATCATAATAATTAGAATTAAAACGAAAAATTGTTTCTAGGGCAAAATACGTTTCTAATAATTACTTTGACGACAGTTGCGGTCGTAAATGGTATGTATAAGCTATTAAATAATTACATTTGAAACGACTGTACTAGTAATTGGTTCTGCTAAGACAACAATAATAAATTTTTAGCCGCGAGCGCAATTTTTGGAGGGAGTTTAATGGGCATAGTGGGCAAGTTTTCACCAGAGTACATAACTGCGATGTCCGGTGGTCAAGCCCTTGGCGGAATATTCACGGCCTTGACGGAAATATGCTCCTTGTGGATTGGTGCCAGTCCAATACTTTCCGGCTTAGTGTATTTCATTATCGGCGACATTGTTCTATTGTTATCGCTGATCGCGTATATCCTTTTGGAGAGAGCGGTGAGTCAATTTCGTTCGCACATATCTCGGACTTATTATCGTACTGCATTTTCTTCAATCCGATTCACTGATTGTCACACGCAATGAGATCATCATTAATATTTATTGTTTCATTAAAACGATGATGCACGCGGCACAAGTGTTTTGAAAATGTATGATAAGCTATTTATGATACTAACCAAACATATGTATAAATTTCACGATAGATTATATTATTGTATTATATTATCGATTCTTTGTCAAGATGATGTTAAATTACATGATTCATTTAATACACAGCGGTTTTTACAAGCAATCTTAATTGCAGGCTTTGTTTCATAAATAATTCGTTAATTAAATTTACGGAGCCCAATTCGAGAATCGTTGCTCTACGTATTCTTTTTATTTACAGCCATTCTTCAAGCATCACATGATAGAAAAAGTACCTGATCGTTTAGAATCGGATTATTCCATAAATGGAGAAATCAGCTTCTCGACAAATCCAAGTGTGCCCTACGCGCGAATTATAAAGAGGATCTGGCATTACGGCGTTAGTATATTCTTAGTATTTTTCATATCGCTGGCTGTGTATCCAGCAGTCACTGTACTAGTGGAGAGTGAACACAAAGGCAAAGGCCATGCATGGAACGGTAATCTGAAATCTTTATATATATATATATATTTCTTGTACATATTTCGAACAATGAATTCACGGATATAATTTGAAACCACTTTTCAGACATATACTTTGTACCTGTGGTTACGTACCTCATTTTCAGTATAGGCGATTATGCAGGAAGAGTGTTATCTGGTATTCTTCAATGGGTGAGAATCTAAATTTTAATACAATTTGCAAATATTTGCACTGGTTTACGAGATGTTTATTGAGTTTTTATCATTACAGCCTCGAAGCAAGCCGTGGCTCGTAATAATCATGAGCGTCGCAAGGGGTATTTTTATACCTGTATTCTTGTTTTGCAATGCGCAGCCGAGGCATCATCTACCCGTTTATATTCACAGTGATATATATTACATCTTAATAACCATTATATTTGCCGTAACCAATGGCTATCTCTGTAATTTAACATTCATTCTCGCGCCTACGTAAGTATTTTCAGCATTAATATTCTGTCGATCGCAAAATTATTCCCTGCAATTGTATGTATTTTTCTAGAGTCGTAGACAGTCAGGAAAAAGAAATTGCGTCCGCAATGATGGGTGCTTTCTTGGGTTTAGGACTGGCATTTGGCGCTGCGCTTAGTTTATACATGGTGAAAGCTCTTTAATGTTTGACTATTTAACTGAAAACGAATGTAAGATAGATAAGATCTATCACTGCCCTTTGTACATTCGAAGATAGGACTATGGGAGTGTTTTATGATTGTAAGTTTTTAGATATAATGACATTAATATAAATCGATTGTTCTCAATTGCTATTTCGGTAAATTTCCATTGCTGATGAGTTATGTTATGCTAATGTTTTTTATTCGACGAGGAATCTTGAATGCAGCTTTTTGCGGTATTTTACTGAAACGGATCTATATTATATATAGTTTTTATAACTAGTTTTTAAATTATTTAACTTACTAGAAGCATAAATATATGTGAAATTCGTATTAGCGAATTTGACATACCATACAAGACGTAGTATTGTGGCAAAATGTGTCAAATTATTTAAAGAGACGATGTTTACGTTATACGTAAAACACATTCCTAGAGATTTATATATGATTTATAATGCATTTATAATGCATAATACATATATATATATATATATATATATATATCCTGCGATAAAATGTGCGTAATTACAATTGTTACATGTACATTAAAGAAACAGATACATAAATATTTGAGATTCTGATGTTATTGTACATTGTATGTAATTATGTACATTTACTTTTAAACGTAGCATCTACAATTTACAGAAATACAGATAATAATTGATAGGAGAAATAGAAAAGATATATAATGAGTATTAAATACAATAATAGTCTCGTTATACATAGAAATATCAATAATTTTATGTATGTTAAATAAAACGCCTAATTACATAATCCTCTTCTAATCATCTAATCTGCGAAATAGGAAACCTACAATAAGATGATTACGAGATATATAAATAATAAATTATTAGAGATAATAAGGTAACTTAGAGATATTAATAGATTAATCTTTTCTTTCCTTCATACTTGTTTAAATTAAAGTTTTAACCAATTTGTAGATTTACTATTAATACTATATAATTTGGATTAGTTTAAATTATTTTTCTTTTTCTCAACTGTGTATTCTTAGTATTCATAGTATTCATAACTGTATAGTGTATTCATAAACCTAAAAACATCAATCAATATCAATCAACATTAATATGCATATCTAAATACCTCTGTGAGTAGAAATTGTAATATCTATTTGCTCCTTTGTGACATAAAATATAAAACAAGCTAAACGGTATCGCAATCTCGAAAAGATATCGAAATATTCTCATACTAGAGCTCGATTAGTCTTTGCAATTTGTATTGAGTTTGCAGTGCGAGAATGTGTTAGCGCTTACAAGTAATGATATAAATTAATTCAGTTAATATATACTTCTATATAGAGCTATTTTGCACGATTTAAAATAATAAAATAATACATGTAATTATAAACATAAATAAAACAGCGCTCGCTTATTGGAGCTGACACGAGCCTCATGATCGACGATACTGTCGTTCCTTATCAGTCAGCGGAACAAATACCACGCTTATTAGAGGTCGCTGCTTGATTTTGCCATCCAGAGTCTTGTCGATTTGCACTAAGGTTTGATCCGAATTCTCTGGACCCATCGGTACTATTAAACGTCCACCAGGGGCCAACTGGTCTATCAACTGTAAAACAAAACAAAAATACGTTCTGGCAATCTGTATCTGAAAACAATTCCGCGATCAATCTTACCGGTTGCGGCATTTCTTTAGCTGCTGCTCCCACGTGAATAGCGTCATACGGTCCACGATTGGGATATCCCTGTCTCCCATCACCAACTAGGCAAACGTAATCATAATCAAATAATTTCATTGCACAGTTTGTGGCACGTAAAATACTATAATGTGATTATTTAAAGACAGATGTTTACTTACCAACTAATTCCACCCGTCCATCGCTCAAAAGCTCCGGATGATCATGTCGAATGTTCTCTTCGGCCATCGCTCGAAGCTCTGAAATATGATCGATTCCAACGGCCAGCCCATGCGGCCCCATCATAAGAGCCATGCATGTCGTCAAGTATCCGGATCCAGAACCGACGTCGAGTGCCCTCGTGCCGTTGCGCAGCTTTTCTTCAAGCAATTCCAGGGCATACGCGTGCTAAAGAATTTCCGTTTGTCTTCCAACTTGTAATTTCCTTTTCAGTGTTTTTTTTTTTGTCAGTGCGCATCTATTTATTTATTACTACTGCTTTACTCTTAAATAAAACTCTTTCGCAAAATTTTTACGATAGAAATCAAGTATTGATTTATAGGTATATGACGTTATGACACTTTCATGTAAGGAAAAAAAATATATTGTGTTATACCATGTGAGGAGCGCTGATGGTGACACCATAACCGATTCCTTGTGGTGCGTCTATGTAAGCATGGTTGGGATGAGTGTATTTTCCTCTGTCCACAGAACTCATGACTTCAAACACCCTGTCAGATTTTATCACCCTGGACCCTAAAACAATTTTACCACACACAACATATTTCTATTAAGGGCTGGTTTTTCCAACTTCTTGGTAAGTTAACTAATAGTTAAATCACATGTTTGAACTTATCTAATTTGAAGATAAAACAAAGAGATGTATGATTTAACTATTACGGCCAATTCCACAATTTACTTTAACCGGAGTTTAACTAACAATATCCAATAGAATTTGTTTTATATAAAACAAACTCTCAATTAGGTATCGTTAGTTAAACTCCAGTTAAAATAAATTGTGGAATTGACCCTTATGTCCATTTCTATCAATGCTGATTAACTTTAATCTCGGTTTCACTTACTTTCTATTTTTTTTTTAGTCCTAAGAATTAGAAAAAGATAAAAAGCAAGTGAAACCGAGGTTAAAGTTAATCTGCATTGACAGATATAGACATTTCTATCATAAGTTAGCTTACCAAGAAGTTAACCCCGATAACGTAAACAATGAAAACAAATATATAAAAGATATAAATAAAATTTATATTCATTCGCTAAAATTACTCATATGCGCACATACACGTGCATATCCTATCAAACTAAATTGCTGTAAATTGAAGCGCAAGAGACAACGAGTGTTCATTTTCGTCGGGTTGAATTTCCGATTTCAATCCAAATACAATAGCAGGCTATAAATATTGCACATAAACTGCATTGCATTCCTAAATCAATCTCCCGACAGTCCCGACGTCAACGTGAGCTAGAGTGAGACGGAGTGAGGAAGGAAGAGGCGGCGTGTGTCGGTGAGTGGCGGCACCGGCGAAGAGGGAGCGACGCGATGACGCAACGTTGCATAACAACGCGCGCGACACTTACGCCGTAGGTGTTCCACGAGCTCCTGATTGTTCCTGCCGCGATAACGCCCGTACATGGCCATGTCGCGGGCGAGCGCGACGGGCGACAGGATCGCGAGCGTCGCGCAGAGGCACTCGACGAACCCGCAGGGCCGAATCTTGAGGAACTGCGTGGCGGACCGGTGTATGTGTGTGTCGAGACGAAAACAAACAACGAGCGATGGGGCTCAAGCCGGCAACCTGTCGCTTCCCGGTCGTCGGGCAAATTCCCCTCCGCGAGGAACAGCTTATCTCGCGGAATCTCCTGGACTTGTTCCTTTCTCGCTTCGGATTTTAGAACGCCGCTACTTCACAGGTGGACTCGCCTCCTCGTCCAGTCTAGCGCCAGCGATAAATTGCAATCGGTTGGAGATATATCACGACGCCAACTGGAATTGACACGCGTGCGGACCTGAGGAGATAAGCTGATGCTCGTTGAAGCAATCGCTCCACTCGCGCGACCTTCGTCCCAGCGTTGGAGAACGTTCGCGCGCGAAACGTACACGCACGAACGCGTATCGCGCTTTTAAAAATAGATGGGGAGAGGCCGCCAGTTGCTCCTCGTCGTACGCAAGCGGCCTGGGTAGCAGTCTCCGATTGGCGGACGCCTCCACGTTCCCCTTCGATCGATCCTCGTCGAGCGAATCTCGCTCGAAATCAAAAGCTGCGACACGCTGCCCCGCTGAATCGGTCTTCTTTATTTCCAAAAAATTTGTTATGTGCTTCCAAGAAATGTGCAAATCAAACATTCCATTTTTATTGCGACAGAGCTACAAGTTTATAGTGGAAATAATGTTTCTTCTGCAAGTTGGTTTTTCCTAAAATTACGATTTTTGTATGAACAATTGCAACTTTCGATCATAGAAATATCGAGTTTGAGCGTATGAATAATTAAAAATATACATTGTACATAAATAAATATATTTTACCTCGTTATATATATTAAAAAGATTCGTTTCCCTATTATTAATTTCGTTCCTTACGTCCTTTCTCATGGAAGTTCTCTTAAGGGAAGTTTTACGGATTAATGTCTATTTCTGCCAATGCAGATTAACTTTAATCTCGATTTAACTTACTTTTCATCTTTTTCTGACTCGTAGGACTAAAAAAAGATAGAAAGTAAGTTAAACCGAGATTAAAGTTAATCTGCATTGGTAGAAATGGACATAAGACTTTTGGAACAAATATATTAATATCCCCGTAACAAGAATTAGTTGATAACAGACAGTGATAATGCGACAGCATCAAATAACGCATACAATTGCGATTGCAATATTAATAATAAAAATGGACGACGCAAAGGAATAAAGGGCATGTTACAAAATATATATAGTTTATTGATATATCTCCAATCGAAGACGACGTGTACTCCATATCTATGCATGCGTGAAAAAAAAAAATTAGTTTGTGGATACAAAAGTTCTGATTATCGTTAATCAACGGGTTCGTACGCGAACTGCTTAATCACGGTCTGCTCGAGAAATTTTGCGTTTCTTTCCGCCGCGAGCACCTCACCTTAATGACTCTAATTACGTAATTGAGTGGTAGGATCCGTGAGAGGAACGTAAGAGACTTGCATCAGTTTCTTCTTCGTGATCGCGCCGTCCGTGCTCTTGTCCACCTGCAGCAGGTCTTGGAACCTTTGGAAACCTTCTATGGCCACGACCGGGCAGATCAGTCGACCTCCGGGAGCCAGTTGGTCTATCAACTGCAAAAGTCACATGATCTCTCGTACATCTTTGTCTTTTTTTCTCCCCCTAAACTGCGGTATCATTTGTGCTCACCGTCTGCGGTAAAGTTTCGGCCGCTGCTCCAACGTGTATAGCGTTGTAAGGGCCGTCAGCAGCGTGTCCCAATCTGCCGTCTCCCACTAGGCGCATTCATAATGACCTGTCGTTAGTCGGCAGTCTTTATCTTTTACCTTTACAGCAAAGCCACACAGTCGGTGGACAGTGTTCCGTTCGACTCTTCACGGCAACGTACATACCTACTCCACGTGGATGGATCACGAGTATCTTTTATTCGAATTATGCATACATGTAATACTTCTTCAACGTTTGTTTTTTTTTTCTCTCTCTCTCTCGCTCATCGTGTGATGAGTTTTTTTTTTTACACATGAGATTCATGATAAAGTGAGACGTGAAGGAATGGCGTGACATTGACGAGAGAAGGACCTTCGACTGTCTTGAGCGAGGGGACTACCAGAGGGCAGATAGCAGGGGGGGACACTTCGAGCGTTAACGGAGTACAGCTTACCCACAAATTTAATGCGGTCCTCCTTGAGGAAGTGCGGCGTGTCCTCGCGCACGTTCCTAGTGGAGATCTCTATGAGTTCGGGGATATGCTCGATGCCTATTACGCGCCCGCGCGACCCTACCATGAACGCCATGCAAGCGGACAGATAGCCCGAGCCCGAGCCGACGTCAAGTGCCTTGGCGCCGTCGAAAAGCTGATTGGAGAGGATAGACAGCGCGTACGCATGCTGCAAAAGATATGGGCCTGATTTACCAAGCCGTTGCCGAGCGGATTAAATCACAAGAAATGCATATTATCTTCAGTGACAATTATCTGTGCGACGCCGTCGATATCGTTGTTTGGAAAAGCCTTCAATCGTCAAATCAAATATGAGCTTAACATAAATAACGCAAAAATAAGATAAGAAGGTTACTCCGATACCCCCAATTCGAATCGCATTCCTGATAATTATTTCTATCATCTCATTATATGTACATAGATATTCATTTGTAATATTCAAGTGTTGAGTGTTAACTTTAATTTGTACTGAATGTTACAAATTAAAAAAGTATCAACGATAAGCGGCGTCAGCCAAGAAATTGGCTTGTTAAGAAAATCTTACAGAATAAGAACCGTATCAATAATTTACATCGTTTATATTACTAACTTATATATTTTTGTAAACATAAATATTAATTTGTAATATAAAATATAGAATATTAATTTATATTTTATGTAGTAAATTTAAAAAAATATATCAATAAGTAGCATCGCCGTCAATCAAGAAATTGGCTTGTTATCAAGAATATTATATAAGAATCATATCAATAGTTTGCATTAGCTGTATACTTTCGCAAACATAGACATTTATTTGTAAATCTAAAATATAGAGCATTAAGATTAATTTGTACTTGATGTAACAAATTAGAAAGATATCAACGCCAAGTGGCGTTAACCAAGAAATTGGTTTATTAGTAAAAGAGTCACTTGCGCATTCAGTTTGCGCCGTTTAAATTACTAACTATATATTTCCACAAAACATGTTGGCTGTGTAAATATATTTCTTGCATCTATATAACGCTTTATGTAAGTACTGTGAAGCAGAGACGATCCATAAACTTATCCATTGCACAAATGTCAGTTTTGTGGGACACAAAATAGATGAAATACATGTTTACCATGTGCGGCGCGCTGATGGTCACGTTGTAACCGATTTTTCGGGGTCGATCGAGATAGGGATCCGGCTCGTGACAGTATTTGGCTCTGTCAACAGCGAGCATAGCGGCTTCTGCCTTGTCCGTTGCCAGTATGCCAGCATCTGCGGAATAATCGGTCCTTAATTGCCGTACAAGACGAACGACTGTGAGTCCAACAAGGTGGTGCATTTGACGTCTAATTATTAACTTAATTAAGTCTCCCAGTCATCGATCCTACGACGAGTCGCAGGGGTCATTTACCTTTCAGCTTCGTCACCATCTCTTGGTTCGTCGTGCCGTTGCAGTGCCATGCCATGCTTCGCGGATTGTCGCTTACGATCCACCGTGCTGGGGGGCGGGCAGGGAGGCCAGCCGGTAGCGCAGCCGAGAAGACCTGCTTAGCATAAAACAATATACAGATGATCTCAGCGGGGACGACGCGCGACGTCGCTGCTCCGACGATCGATCTGACTCGGCACGCTCAACCTCGGGCGATAATTGACGATCGACGAGGGCCGTCCGTGGGACGGAAGATAAAGAAAAACCGTACGCACCTCGAGAGCCTTCAGGAGAGCCTCATTTATCGCGGAGCGTCCTCATTCCTTCCGTACGCGTGCCTAATATGGCCGTGATGACACAGGTAGCGACCTTAAGGGTGACTCGCTGATGGGGGGAGAAGGGGGACGAGAACAGCTGATGCGCTGGCTATCGATTCGCGAGCCTCTCGCACGCGAGATAGGAACGAGCGCGGATTTAAATCCCGCTGACCGGAGAGCTCTCGGAAACGCGTCCAATTCCGAAATGGGGAATTCTTAAAATTTTTTTCAGAGCATATATGATTATTTACATTACTCTCATTGTAGTATTTATATAATAATATTCATTCAAATATATATATGACATAATTAATTTAAATGTACCATAGCTTATAAAATGTCTACTATCTTAAAATCTAATCTGATATGATTCTGATAGTTTCTTTTTTCTATTTTTTTTTATTTCAAAAGAGATGTATGAGTGTGTGACTTTAAACTTACATAGTGTTTTAGAGGATTAAGATAACATGACGTATCGCAACTCAATTTTTAATTTTCACACAGAGAAAATGTTTCTTTGGGTTTAATAAATTTTGTTGAAATCAAAGAAATTTTTAATCATTGTAGCAGTCCAACCAAACTAATGTTTGAATTAACAAATACGATTGTTTTACTTTCAAAAAATATATATGTTTATAATGCAAATATTTTTTGAAAGAAATGAACTTAATCTATTTTTGTACATGGACTTAATAATCTTTCTAAATAATAAATTCATTGAAACACTCTTATTTGAATCAGAGAATAGTATTTAAAGTACTATTATAATAATTACTTCTCCATCAAAACGCAAGAAAACAAATTTTTGTTCAATAAAATGTTTCGTATAAGATATATTTTTCATGAAACAAATATAAGTCAAATATATATATTAAACGTAAAGAAACATTTTTCTCTGTGTATGTAATACGATTTGTTAGAATTTGACATTTTAATTTTAATTCAAAATATATTTTCTATTATTATTTAAAACTTCACCCCATCTTAAATTTTCTATTTTCTGGCGATAAATGTTTAAATTTTTAACTGAAAAATAAATCAAACTCTCTTTTATATCGCATTTTTTATAAATGATAATACTTAAGATCGTCCCGAGGTCTTTAGATCCTTAGATTTTATCCGATCAACGAAATGTATAGCTTCTTAAATGTAAGATTAAACTATAAATACCATCTTCAGACGTGGCTTCAATCGCTTATTCATTTAGTTTGACAGAAATTAGAGGATCTTCCCTCTGCAACTAATACTTCAAGCGCGTCACGATTTAAGAACATCTCGGCGAGTCTTTTGGCTTTTCCTTAATAAGAAAAAAATTTTTTGAAAAGAACGTTTCAGAACGAAGGCGATTGCGAAACGGCGAGATGTTGAAGGTGCTGTATTCGGGTTTGGAACATCCGCGTCGTCGCCCGACGCCCGTTTAAAAAGACGTCGCGTGCGTTATCATGCGACAAACGTGCATGTAGACGCACGACTTTATCCGCGACATAATTAATTCGCTGCGAGTCGTAATTTTGTCAATTAATCACAAATCGCACGGTTGGACAGCGGCGGTAAATTAACCCCCTTCCGTAATTCGGCGAGATGTAGTGGCAGTAAATCATCGCGGTACAATTCTCGTTTGCGCACGACACGATGATTTAAAATGAGAGATAAAGAGTACTGTATTCCGCACGAATCGGCGAACCCATGTGTCTACGTAAAGAAAGGAAAGGAAAGGAAATTTTGCGTCATGATAGTCGTTAAGCATATACAACGTATCAACAACCGTATCTTGATGGTATCTTTAAAAAAAAAAAACTTTTAATTGCTTCGGCCGTCTATTCGTGTAAATTCTAAACAATGAAAATAAAATCATTTATTATGTGGAAAAAATAGAATCTAAATTTTAGATCGAGGAAAAAAGTAATTTTTTAAATTCTGTCATAAGTACGATCTCATGAAATTATAATTATTTCATTAGCTCAATGAAATTTTTTATTTCAGATCAAACTTAAGACAATCTTAAGTATAAAATTAAAATCAGTTCAGGGACCGATTAAATATAAATATAATAAGATATCTCAAGATCGAATCAAATCGATTCAAAAATATAGTGATGAAGTAACATGGCGTTATGGCACAAGAGACGAAAATTTATCAAGATTTAGACACCTATCTTTACTTTGATATTTACAAGGATTGATTCTATCAGAGCCTAATAGACTTTCTTAGGCCCGATCCATATTATTGATTAAACAGTATTTTTTCAAAAACTTTTTTTCAGTTTTTAATAATAAATTATTTTAAATGTACCTGCACTCATTCGAAAACATTTTATAAATTTCTTTTCATCTGTTATATGGAACTGTGATGTAAAATATTCTCCTTTAATTTTTATGTGGATTTATCTCAAACTGAGATAAATCCACATTGATCTTTTTCTCATCTTTTTGTTTATTTTGTACTCTTTAGTTTTTCTATCTTCATCATGCAATGCCACAGCAATTATAATTAACTCTTCGTCAGAAAAGCGCCATTTTTCGGAACTTGACAACAGGAAAATAGAAATATATTGATCGTGTGAGATCGGACCGAGAGCGGATTGTGACTCCAGATGTTTAGAAATTTAGAAATATGATCGAACGGATCGTGAGTGGATCATGAGGGGAGCGTGAGCGGCCTGATAGTATGGATCGGGCCTTAAATCGACGATGGATCTGATAAAACAGAATATTTACTGGGTACACAGAGGTATTGTGTATGCCTATTATTCACGCGCTTTCATTAATATGACAACGAGATAACGGTGCCCCTTCCTGACGAGAATTTCCGCGTGAATAGCGATCGCTATAAATCGAATTACGGTACGCACGCCACTCGAGTGCAAAACGAGCGTTCCGTTTGTACCAATGTATTGGTACTTGGCCGTACGCAGATTTTATTCCTTGTCGATCCCTGACTCGTGGCCGACAAATAATCGCGGAAACGTGCGATGGAGAAGCGCGAAAAACCGCCGGAGGAGCCGGGAAAGTTGCGGCAGTTTCTTGCCGGGATAGTCGGTGAGTTGGAGGAGGAAAAGGCCTCTTTTTTTATCAGGAAGCTTTTCCTTGAGATGCAGAGAAGATATGCCTCGCGCGTGATGTCTTGTGATAAACAATTAAATAGTAACGCAAGATAGATTGGGGCCTCGTGATAAAATGAGAGAGAAATCACTTCTTCCATGAAAGTTCTTCGATGTTGAATGCTCCTAAAAATAGAAGGATTATAAATAAAAAAAAATAAGACATTTTATGTGATTTATGTTTAAGCAAATGATTATTCTAAATAAATTAAATTATTTCGTAGCAGCCTTAACGCGCGTGGCTATTGTCTGGATGATATTTATAAAGTGATATTTAATAAAAAAATGTATAATATACTAGAAAGTTTCCAACTTTTGAATCTTCGAGCTTTCTATTTCGTGATATGTATTTGTAGCAAATCAATTGGCACTGTCTTATGGGATGGTGATGGGATGGCAGTCGCCGTCAGCTCCGCAGCTGCAAAGTTCCTCGCCGCCTGTGGGGACCGAGCCCATGACAGATGACGGCGTATCCTGGTTGACTGGCGCTCTGTGTCTGAGTGGTACCATCATGACCATGCTGCTATCGGTGATACCCGATAGATTTAGCCGGAAGAGATTCGGCTACGCGTTAACATTGCCAATAATGATCTCCTGGTTACTGATCACCTTTGCCACCGACCACACTTACATCTTCGTGTCGAGGACTGTGAGCGGTATCGCGGGCGCCTGTTCGTTCTTTCTCGTGTCGAATTACATCTCAGAGATTTCGTGCGACAGTATCCGAGGCATGATGTCAAGTATCCTGGTGGTCTCCGTTAATTCCGGGATACTAATAGCTTACATCCTGGGTGGCGTAATGTCCTTTCGCACCTTCCCCGTGATCGTCATGATATTGATTGTTTTGTACTTTATCGCTTTTATCTTCATGCCAGAGTCGCCAATCTACTTGGTGCGTCAAAATCGCATGCATGAGGCGATTAGGTAATTGAAACAGAAATATTCTTCTTGCCGCCTGTGGGGACTCTTCTAAAAATGGTAACTAAAGACGAAAAGTTGTAATTTATAAATAATGTGTGATGTGTTTTAGAGCTTTAAAGTGGTTAAAAGCTGGAAACAGTCTAGTGGCAGAACGTGCGCTGTCGCATATACAGTTGCAAGTCAAGGAGATGTCATCCACGAAGTCTGCCAAGTTCTCGGATATGTTTCGAGACAAAGCGACAATCAAAGGATTGATAATCGTCCTGATTTTGTACATCGCTCAACAATTTTGCGGGATCTTTGCGATGGTAATTATCGATGATTTACAGATAGCTCATGAACTTGCTTTTTTCAATTATAGTCACATCTTAATGTTCTAATATTATTATTAATGAAAACAAGTTTTACAGGACTTCAATCTCATTCTATTTAAAACGAGCCTATTTTTGCAAAACAAGCTGAATTTCTAATATTGCCTTCCAGATAAGTAATACGGAGACTATCTTCATGATGTCCGGCAGTTCGTTATCACCGAACACATCGGCTATTATTGTGGCGACGTTACAGCTCCTCGGATCAGTTTTGGCGATGTTCCTGGTGGAGCGTGCAGGCAGACGGCCCTTGCTTTTGCTATCCTGCTTAGGAATGTGCATATGTCACTGCGTGATAGGCACATTCTGTTATCTTCAGGTTCTCCAATATGAAGTGTCCGCCTATTCTTGGATACCGTTGGTGACACTGCCTACCTACATGATAATATATGCTTTGGGAATGGGCTTCGGACCCGTTGTAATAATGTCCGAGATATTCTCCCGTGATGTGACCAGTCTGGCCTCGACCATAACTCTCTCTGTAAGCTGGGGAAGCGCTTTCATCGTGACGAAGAGCTTCAACGATCTCGTTACTCTATTAGGCACACACGGCTGCTTCTACTTCTTCGCCGCCTCCTGCGCATGCAGTTTCGTGTTCTGCTTTGTAATGCTGCCGGAGACTAAAGGACGTTTACGCGAGGATATTGTGGATGAACTCAATGGCGTGCGGTGTAAAAGTAATAACAATGTTAAACATATCATTGGGTCAGATTCAGTGCATGCGGCGTATGTGTGAAAGTGTTGCCTCTATTCAAGAGATCCGAAAAATAATAACCGTAACGAAGAAATTTGTAGTAAAACATAGACTTCATATATCCTGTATATATTCTGTACATAGCTTTAAAAGAAATTTGTATTGTCAGTCTCTTAAAGATCATTCTTTTTCTTTTACTGACAATGTGCAATATTCGTAATAATTTTTTAGTACTTACATTTCATATTTTCATTCATATTTTCACACTTATTCGTTATTCAAATTTGGAATATTTAGTTAAATTTATTAATATAACTCAATGTATTGAAAAAGTGATTAAATACATAAATCACTTCGTTTAATTAAAACAGAGACGAGTCTCGCGTCATTTGCTCCGACTGGTTTACTGTCTGTTGAAATTTTATCTTATTAACATTAAATTTATCAGAGTGCGCAGGTTCATAATCTCATAACATCATATATTACCTCACAAATGCATGTAAAGTGCTTTGAAAAATGTTGGTACATGATATATGGCACGACAGATATGACAGAATTGACAATATTGACGATTACTCATATCATTATATAAATGAAAATGTACGTAAATGTTGGTTGGTTGGTTTCTATAGGAGCTATTAAAAATAAGGCTAAAGATAGTAATGAGAAGATATGTACATATTCTACAATATTAATACTTGCTTTAAGCGATGCTTCTTAATAATGAAAATTAATACAATAATTTTATATTAAATAGTATTATGTTAATAAAAATTTATTTTAGTTATAATAGGATCAAAATTTTTACGTAAAATAGAACTTTTTATTTACAATTAAAATTATATTATAATATATGTATGTATATAATTATTCACGTGTACTTATGTAGATTATAAGTAAAAATTTCTTATTTACATGCTTTTGCAAGAAAATATGCACAAATAAAGAATATATATAAATAATATAAATGCAACTTTATGACCAACAAATATTAATTGAATTACCAATTTAATAATGTTTATTTATGTGTATTTAAAAAATACCTTAGATTTAAATCAGAAGATATAAGATCGTATCACTTTCCACAAATAAACATTACGATCACTCATCAGTCATTCTTTTACGCACATTCTTATTACCGATCTTTCTCTTTTTAAAAGTAGTGCAGGTTCCTTCATCATCACTATCACCGGTACTAATTTGTGTAATAGTTTTTTCTTTAAAAGTCCTTTGTGGTGGCCGTGGTTCTATTTTCTCAAACGTGGGAAGTTGTATCTGCTGCTTCTGTTGCTTTGGCAATTGGAGATCCACTGGTTTCTTTTTGCTGAAATGTCAAACGTTTCGCATTTATTTTGTATGAGAAAACAATGCAAGAAATTAATTAATCGCCAAATGGTCTCATTCTACAATATAATTCAATAAATAGTATACCTGTCTATAATAATACTAATAAATAATTGTACATTAATCAACCAATACAACAATCTAACTCAATTTTTGTAACAAAAATTCATTTTTAATGAATTTTATTAAAAGTTCCAGTTATCTCTTTATAGATATTGAAGAACATATTTCCAATTTCTAATTATTTTTAATTTAATATTTTAGATAAAAAAAAAGTAATACGCTATGCATATCTTGGTTAAAACACGCTGCGCATTTAATCGTATCTAAAATTATGCAAATTTTGTATTTTACGCATCGTTCGCGAGAATTAATATTAAGAGCAAAAGAGTTTATTGTTGCGATAAATCTTCGCGAAAAATGTCTTAATCCATCTTGGCGATCGGAATAGTATGGTTGTTCAAATATTTACATTGACTCTACGACTTGCCAGGATCCGTAAGGTTGCGGTCTCTCGGGCACACTGTAATCCCGCCAGTAAGGTCGTTCCTCTTCGACCACATCCTTCTTTATTTCCGTGCTTTCGTCGTCACCTTGGGTGTCGTCGTTTTCAACGGGTCGTTTCCTGAACTCTCTCAGCTTCTCCCTCTCGATGTTGGCTCGTTGTTCCTCGAGAATATCCGCCTTCTCGGTCGCTTCCTCCCTGTCCAATTGTTCCATGAGCTCTCTCTGGACCATTTCTTCTTTCGCCTCTTCTTCTTGTTCCGCGAAAGTCATGTAACCCTCTTCCGGAGGCTCCCAAACCGATTCTAATGTGTATCAAATAATATTTAAGGAATGCTCGATAATCAAGATGGGATTTAATCAAGATTCATAATGTATAATGTAACTTTTAAAAAACGAAGAAAAAACTAAGAAACTTGAGAGAAAAGAATTTTATAAGTTACATAAGAGAAATATAAAAGAAACATGCAATCACAAATAATTCACTGACATACAGAAATTTAAAAAGTTTATTTTTAAAATTATATTTGAGATACATATATTTTATATATAAATAATTGTATAAATTGGAAATAATAAATTGGAAGATATGTAAATATAGAAATTATATAAATCTTAAGAAGCAGGTATAAAAATTGCTATAAAAACAACAGTGAGAAACACGGGATGTCAATGTAGTTACTGCTTGACACAAGAAGATATTCAAAAAGCAGACGAGCGAAAAAGATAAAAAGATTCGACAAAGGTATACACACCGTTCGTTTCAATGTGCCAATAGTAAGTGTATCCTTCGGGACTGCGAGCCTCGTACCACAATTTTCTGACGGGTGCGGTCAAACGATCATCCTCTTGAGTCTTTTTCCCTTTTCCCTTCGCCTTGCCTGCTTTACTCTTCCCCGGAGTTTTGTTCTCGCCGCCGTGCTGCTGGACTCGTGGAAATGACGGTGCACCCTTTGACAAAGTCGGATCACAAGGATCTACTTTCGGCAAGAACTGAAAAAGTTTTAGTTCAGAAAAGTCGTTCTGCATTGATGAACCATGTTCTAGTTTTCTTAGAAAATAACAGACAAGTGTGTTCAGAGATACCGCGAGCAAACTGACCTTCATAAAAGATTTTATAAAGATGCTTATTTTGATTAATCGTTTCGGTCATTAAATAATTAAAAAGTATGATTAATGAACTTGCACACCTGTTCGTTACTGTTTCTGAATTTTGGTACCGTCTCTGGAGCGGCTGATGGTATGCGATTATAGTTTTGAGGGATCTAGAAATACACACGTTACATCACATACATTATATAAAATAAAAATGTAACTACATAAATACATACGAAACAAAAATGTATTAATACATTGAAGTAAAAACATAATGATTTAAAAATTAATAAGAATAAAAGGCCATATAATTGAATCACAAAGATGTTATATTTAATGTTATTTTATTCACTAGGAATAGGAGATACAGAAAACGGTTCAATTTAACTTATTATCAGTCTCTACTTCAGTACATATAAATTTAATTTAAATTTCTAATAATCTTATTAAATTTGATTAAATTACTCGAGTTGTACGGACTTTGTATTAAATATGTACCGAAGAAGACTAATTGTAAGTTAAGTCGGAACGTTTACTTCTGTATCTCTATTCCGAGTGAAAAAAGTAACATTAATATAATCATCTTTTCCCTTCGCTTATTATTAATATAACATCCTTGTGGCTCAATTAATTCTTATTAGAGCGTTCCATTTTAGTAAAATAATAATTTAAATTGTTAAGCTTTGTTATTTTAACATAGCAAAAAAAAAATATAGTTCCATCTTTGCGCAACTCTTATAAAAATATTGCATCTGATATTATTAGATTCTCCTTGGCGAAATATCTAAAATTAAATTTAACAATTTGATTTGAGGTGTACTCACTTCCTTTGTTTCTATTCTGTTGAGTTTCTCCTTAATGATGCTCTGAGCAGTCATATCTCGCGTGTTATTCTCGACATCCTTCAAGTACGCAGCCATAGCCGCCTGCACAAAAGAAATGGTTACTTTGCCATTGGTGCTTTCATGTCTTAATCAACTTGTCTGTGACAAATACGTACATTTTCCATCTTCTTAAGGTCATCCTCGAACTTTTTATTCTGTTTCGCTTGCTTGGCACTATTCTTGTGGATCTCCTTGAGCCGCTTGCTGACATTTTCTTTGTGCTTCTTACCGCCCTCGTGGAAGTCGATACTCGGTTTATTATCGGCGATCCAGCACTTGCAGAAGTCGCAGAACTTGCGGCCTTGGGACTTCCAATAATCCGCCCTGCAATCCGTTATCATAGCCTGGGGTGACATCGTATAAATATCCGCGGCGTCGGCAAAATTTGCCGAGTTGAATTTAAACACGTTATAAATACAGTGCCCCTCTCGGCGAGGGGAAGAGAGGTGAATTTGTAAAACGAGCCACATTTCTTAAATCCCAATTTCTTAGGAATCTCCAAGTACCTAAAATGTCTCGTTGTGTAATCTGGTTGACTCGTATTTTTGTAAATCCCGAACTAAAATGCACGCCGCTCGGAATAAGTCGAAAAAGTTCTATTCTCGACGGTATCGATCGGCCGGGGTGAATAATTCAGCCGATTGCGGTTTGCGCTGTCTTCCCGGAGCAATTATTGGAGAAAACGCGGACAATGTTACCCGTGACCCAGGAGAAATGTTTTCTCCCGTTCGGGATGAGAACAAATTAGTTGGCAATTAGTCTCCGACCTACGCCTTGAGCGTCACTCGACCTTCGTATTATGTCTCAGTTGTGACTAAAGAACTCCCAAACAGCTCAATGAGAGCTCGAGAAATCGTCAAGTATTGCGATAGAAACCAAATAGGTAGAAATACAAAAAAAAAACACATTGCATATATGCTTTGGATTTCTCTTTTCTTGTTCTCACAATGTTAATTGGACAACAACAACAAAGTAATGAGATAAATAAGAAATGCGAAAAATTAGGATAATTAAAATTATCGCTCTTTCAAAAAATCAACAAATACCAAATGCTCATTTTATGCGTGTAACATGTATGTTCGAGAAAACTTTTGTATTACCATCATTTACATCGCGGATAATTAATACCGGGTGAAAATCTCGTAGGCGAATGTCGAACGCATTCTTGGGAAGACGGAGCTTCAATTAGGAGCTGCCAATTAGAAGCGGTACCATGTCCAATTATTATCAGAAGAATTCAGGTCGGGGATCGAGTTAAAATCGGCTCGGTGATTTTGCCAAAGCGCGCAAGCACGAATATTTTTAGAACGGAAATTAATTTAATCATGACAATTCACTACAATTCAACTATTTGAACGGCGACTATAATGAATAATTACGTAGCTTTCAATTTACATTATTCCAAGAATATTTTATTTGAAATTATATGAATTTCGAGCTTCTTTTATATTTCTAAAATAATTGATATTGTACGATCAACAATTAAAATAATCAAGTATTTCAATGAAAAATTCCATTTTAATCGTATTTCTTTCTAAATGCAATTAATCGCCAAGATTAAACGAGAATTCAAAGATAAATCTATCAATCACAGATATTCATAAATATTCAATATCATCATATTTCACGTTGAAAGAAAAAATATTATTGGATAATTAAAAATTTCTTAATCTCATTAATTGGCGCCAATGAGCAATCTTCAGTGGCTAAGACGGATCGATTTACCTCGATTGTTTCTTTTTGCCGAGTCACTCGACGAAGCCGCGAACAAAGTTTCAACCTGTTGCTGTGTGCCAAACTGTCTTGTCGCAGAAATTTGCTTTGACAATAAACGTATCTCGGTGGCGCCCGTTTCTATTATAGGTACGCCTCGCCACGGTCTATTAACGCTTTATCAACGTTCCGTAACTGGTGTTTTATGCAGAATTTAATTCAACTGTGACAAAGCGTAGCAGTAATGAAAACAGCATCGAAGTTGAAAAGAGTAACGCGCGGCGTTCTTTGAGAATTTTGTAAAGTTCTCTTTTGCTTTCGTGCCGGGAAATAATTAGTTTTATTTTATTACGTCGGTACAAAGAGTTTGTCGTTTTTCCATCACGCTTTGTAATAAATGAAGTTACAAAATCGAGGTTCTGCAAAGGGAATTGAAAAACTTCTCTCCGGATAAATAAGAGAATATATTGAAGTTCGCGGCGGAAATTTTGCTTTGACTTTACTGAAATTTTATTTCCAATTTTATTTAATAAATACGACCAATCTTTTGCAAACTGATTAAAACTAATGGAATTTATTTTCCGATTATTGAGAATTTTTAAGAATACGCTTATAAATTCTTATAAAAAAATTTATATCAATTTCTTTATAAGTGTATCTCCTAAAATATAATAATTATATTAAAACAACTGATAATTTGTCTGAACTGTGCAGATATACGTTACACTATATGCCATGATGAACTTTAGTACCTATCTGCAGCATTTATCGGACGAACAAATAATCTATCATTTGAGACAGCTCAATGAATATTCATCGAAATACGTGTATTATAGGAATCTCAAGACTGGATTAATCCCTGGGGCGTAAATAGATTACAGTGTTCCAGCAGATAATTGTTTTCAGATCAACGGCAATCGAATCTAAATCACGTATTCAATAATCTGTCAGAAACGAAGTATATTTGCACAAATTTTGTACAATTGCGCAAAATTATTGCCATTAATATATATTAGCAATCAATATATTTATCTTGTTATTTTCATTTCATATTAAATAGAAATATATTTTTACAATACATATTAATAAGAACCTTTTTGTAAGAAAATCAGCAGCAATAGTGATAGAAATAAATTAAAATTGCGTCTTTCAAATCGTGATGACTGGAGGAAGAAAAAATTGCTTGATTCGTAAAAAAGCATTTTAAAAGCAAAATTCCTAGACTTTAAGGCCGTCTCGCGCAAAGACGAAAACGATCTTCCATCAACTCGTTGCATTTCAAAGTCGAAGTTTCTCAATTCTGTACGATCTACTTCGAAAATGAAGCTACTTGGAGCAAAAGCATCGCCAAGGAAGGAGCTCGACGGAGAAGCTCTGTCATCGAGAGAAGAATGTTCAAGCTTTAAAAAGCTTCTCTCTTTAATCACTCCATTATTTTCCGCAAAGTTAAAAGAATATGTACTTCCATCGCGAAAGTGCCTTTCAATTTCATTTCGAGAGAAACTTCGTACTTATATTATTACACGATAATCTTGACGATCTTCAGTTTCACGATATCCCCAAGTTTAATCAGAAATCGGCTCGTACTTAACGAGGGATTTCGAGCGCCCGGCGCGGCGTCTCGCGCGCGAAATAATCGCAGCGGATGAATTAGGGCGACGGTAGAACATGTGGGCGAGATTAGGCAAGATCAATACATAAGATTTCAAAGCACACGGCCATTGGCCGTGTTCCAAAGTGGAAATATCCCTCCTTTGGCGATCCTCCGTCATCCCCTCATTCCGCTGCATCCATCACCGCCGCTTTCGCACCGCCGGAGGCTGATGTACGTGCTCGAACGTTGTCGAACGTGCGTCACCATAAATCCCGTCGTCCAGCGTACAGCGGAGGGCGGGTGTGGACACCGCGTGCATTGCACCGTTGTTGCAGCAACAGGTCCCCGACCTGCGGCTGGTATAAATCAGCGATTGTCAAAAGGCGGTATATTGGAATTTATTAACGCGCGGCTGTTGACATCGCTCGAGAGAGAAAATTACTCTCGCCTCGCGAGAGGCGTGTATTAATTCTGACACTTCAGAGAGACTTCAGCCCAGGTTCCTGTTCGTCTCGCGGGAAAAGCGGGAAACGGTGGTTCTCTCACCCCGTGCCGGGGGTTGAATTATGTTGAATTATATACCGTGTCGAATTCGCGATGGCGAACGAGATCGCTATCGCCGCGATCTCGTTTATATCTGTATGCGATATTTGTGCGCGCGAGATACGCTAATGATGCGCGTCCGTAAGCAGCTTACAGGGGACGACACGAGGCATCTACTTCTGCTATCTATAGAGCGACCGTCACTATTAATACGGGCTATTAATAGAGGCGGATCGTTGCGGGAACAGTTGGGCGCGATTTCTCGATGCGATTCCGCGTCCCTTCGCCGAACCGCGCCGCGTTATTATATCCGGCGGCGGCCAAATGCGACAATGGAGAATTTACCAATGTGCCTCTGGTCCTCGTTCTCGTGCTTTGGCAGACGACGCGTACCACGGGTACGAGCGTCGTCGGAGCCGTCGTTACGATTCATCATCTTAATGTGACGCGTTTGCGTGTTCTCCACCCTTCCCCATTTGCGAAATCGCGACCGTACTCGGCATGATCTCCTTGAAACACAAGGGGGGGAGAGAGAGAGATGTTCCTCGCAGAGCTATTACGTCGACAAAGGTCGCATTTCCTTTCCCTTATCTGGCGAATTAGAAGAACATCACGTTACGCTAAGTAATGGATAAAACTCCACGCGGCTTCTCTTCGAGAATTACGAATGAATTGTGCGCTCAACTGACAAAGTTGCGTTGCACAAAGACAACGGTGCGTGGTCTCTAAATAAAATCACGGCTTTCTCGCCGGTAGTGCTTAGGTGAATTTATTGGCGATTACGCCGTGACGCTTCCGCGCCGGCCAACAGCGATTTGGACGAGGCATCGAGTCGCCTATCGGGGCGAAAACAATGATTTTACATCCGACGTTATTCCGACGTGTGCTAGCTCGCCACGACCTCGTGCATCGCCAACGCGTGCCGACAATGCCGAGATCGTGCCCTTGATTCAGCGGCTGCGATGCACATTTACAGCTATTGTGCACAACTCGACGGTTATTTTAATACGATACGTTCGTCGTCGCAAACGTATCGACAAAGTATAGCGTACATATCAGAATAACTCGGACATCTCTCCTTCCCGGACGTAAATCGATCGTACTCGTTTACATCGTCAAATAGATCCAACAAACTTTGTTGATAAATTTGTTACTAACAATAAGTATAAGATATTAAATACATATATTAAGCCATCAAGCCAAATTATCAGAACGTAATAAATTAGATGTAAAAATATTTGCTATTTTTGCTCCAATTATTAAAAAGTTACAAAGAGCTTAAGATTAAGCTACCAACCCACTGTAAAAATTAAAAAATAACTAAGAATGAAATGCGTCGCTGAAGAGTAAGTAAAGTGCATTAAATTAATTGAATGCATTAAATAAAATGCATTTAATTAAAAAATTCAGCATCTGATATTTTCAGACTAAATAATTCAGAAAACATTTTGATATCATGATCATGCGAGCAACTAATTTCTTTAATGCACTGTAACTTTTTAATAACTGGAGCAAAAAAATTATTTTTGAGAGCAAAAAAATAGCAAAAAGTAAACCTTTTCATTTCTACTTTATTACATTCTGATAATTTGGCTTAGATAGCTTAATGATAGCTTAATATATCCCAAGGCGCTGCATTGTCGTTTCAACATCTCCAATCGCAACTTTTCAAATTTTTCAAAATCTCGCGATCATCATTTCGTACTTATCGACATTGAAGAGAACATTTTGACCAAAATAATTCTCACTTTAATGCTGAGTAAGATTTCATGAAATCTACCTACAATACCTATATGATCGCGCTTATAGTTCAAAAAAGTGAATTGTGTACTACCGAGAAATTCGGAGCACGACAGCACGATAAATTATGCAAACGACTTTGATATCGCAAAAAAAGCGATTCTCCCGAATAACCCCAATAAATTTCGCTATTCGCTACCGTAATCCGAGTTCCGTGTGTAAATTCAAGCGAATAAGAACTATATTTCACCATCTTATCTCGTGCGCAGAATAATCCGAAGAGAGACGAACTCGTATAACGTGTAAAACATTACCCTAACAGTATATCACTCTCTCGTTGCGTGGCGTGTAATTTGACAAACAGTGTCTTAAAATAAAATTTGAAATCCGATATTAATTCAATCCTAAAATATTTTCCGAATGAAATTACAATACACGGAAAATCCGGTGACACGAGCGGCGAACGTGCGTATATGTTTTCTTTCTTCCTTTTCATTCAGAAAGATAAAAAAAAAGGTCCGTTTGTTAAAGTTAAAGTTGCTTTATTAAATCTAAGTTGGCACTAAGTGATATGTTACCGGAATCAAGTGTAAGCAGATTAAAGCCCACGCGCGGTAAGTAAATCCCGTCTCGTCCGGTGATGCGTTAAAAATTGACGTACAGGAGGCACCCTTGGGAATCTCGGATTCGTCGGCCCACCGCTGTTTGCTTTGGCAGCTAACTAACGTTCGACGTTTGTCGTACACATAGATATTTTCGACAGGTTCACATTTCGAAATCACTCCTCGCGCTAACCGTTTTTCGCGCCTCTCCCTGACAGACGAGCGAATTTCGGGGCGCTCATTGTGATCAAGGTTCCCGAAAATTTATGATCCGTCAGAGGGTCGAGAGATACAGACGGACGGATTTACTACGGATCGCCAGGCAATCGTAAATTATTATATTTTATCGTAAATTGTTATTCCGCGTGATAAATGGTCGAATTGAAAGAGGTTCGTGATAAATAAATGTCGGCTCGTTTAAACGTTTTCTGTGTTGATTGGTTATCGAGGATATTCAATTTCTATAAAATACGCGGCAAAATGCATTTTCAATATATCTGTCAATTATCGTTATCGTGAAATAATACGTTGTCATGAAAATGAACGCGCGAAGAATAATAAAGATCTTCTTGCCCTTCTGAATTTGTCGAGATTGTATCAGCTTCGACTTCTGCCAAGTGCCTCTCGCAAATAGGGGTCGTACGCGTAAAGCTGCTGTATGCATAAAATATCTTCGCGTAAAACACGAAGGCACTTTACTCGCCATTCTTTTCAGAACGTGGTGTCGCGGTGTCGCCGTTTTGCAGACGCGTCGCCGGTTTTTCGGAAACGCACTCTGGAGCTACTTTTGGTACGCGGTTTTTCGCAAAAACCAACGCAGATATTTATTTTTACAACGCGTGACGATAAATTATTGTCGCGTTATGACACAGATCGAGCAGAGGTTCATGCATAAAAGAGCATTTTAATCTTTAACGGTGCTAGCACTCCTCGAAACTTATACAAGTGGCGATTCATAAATTAAACATCACGCAGAAAAGAAAGAAAACTTGACTTGTTATAGACGCCACCGTCACGCTGGAGGATTAAAAGTGTTCGTGCGTAAAGGAAATCCACCTGATTGCATCAGCTGTCTAATCGGCCAAAGAAATATGTTAAATAAAGAACGCTCTTGTAATAAAACGAAATTGAGTTTGAACTATGAAATAACAACGAGCAAATTTTATTAAATCGACCTGAAATTCTTTCATTATACTGTTCACTGATCTGGCGTGAGAATTGATTGTGGACTCGTTAGTACAATACGTATGAGTCCCTTTTCCTTTTTGCACGTAAAATAATCAGTATTAATTAAACGTGTGCGGATATTACTGCAGTCACGCGTGGATTCCCATTAAAAAAATGTCATTAATTAATTAACGACGCTTACGCGGATTTCGCGCGACCTGCGGGCAAAATCCGCGGGGCGATTACGTTATTCCTGTTTGAAATCATGCGGGAGGTTTGCCAAAAGTCACAATGTTGGCGGAACAATTGTCGCCTGCGAGGGCGGGGTCGTGATAAAAAAAGGCGGGTTCGCACATTGTTCTAATTTCGTCGTGCTCGATAGTAAACAGTTTCCCCCTTCGCGGAGCGCATGCCGGTGTATCTGATAAACAAGCGCGGATTGCAGAAACAATCTCGATCAGCTTCAAAAGATTAACATGTTATCGTTATCGAAGATGAGTGCATCAAAACTGGGAGGGCGCGGAAAAGGGGGAGAGAGAGAAAAAGTGTTTTATTCTTTCAAGGTATATATAATTCAACCGACTCATTCGGTGTGTGCTGTATTATTAAAAACTTGATATGATCGATGTGCCCTTCTAAAAAAAAATTAATTAAAAATATATATACGCGGACGCGACAAAGAGTTTCATGCAGAAATCGAAATCGATAAATCAAACGATATACAGACGGAGAGAGAGAAACTCATTTACATCGTTTATTTGCAATACGAATTGTGTATATAGTATCGATGCGACAACAGGATGTATTTTTTATGCGAGAAACGAATTTTTCAAGCCGCGTACTTTTTCACGTAGACAAGAAAATCTTGCTTGATTTTTATTAGAGCTCCGCTGGAAAAGGATCTTAATTACTAAACTTTCGGGGAGTATTTAAAATGGAAATATCCTGCTAGGAAATATCAAATTCTCGACAGCGGATCAACTTGGATTCCGCCGAGAAATCTGTAATCGACAGGAAATGTATTTCTGCTCGTCTACATATCGCTTTGCACATGCATTAACTACACTCTGCTTGCCACTCTCGTATCATCCGGACTTTTTATCCACCGGAACTTTTTCCACGAAGAGAGAGAGAGAGAGAGAGAGAGAGAGAGAGAGAGAAGCTAGCGAGCGGCATATAAATATCTTTATATATCACCGCCCCTTGTCAGAGGCAAGTGACTCGGTTAGAATAGAACGACCGTTAGAACTCGCATGTCTTCTCTTATTAATTTCGACGTTCCTAAGCGAATACATTAAATGAAAATAATCCGAGAAGATAATTTCTGAACAAATCCGCAAATAATTCTCGAAATACAATAAGCTTCTAGAATTTGGAATAATTTAAACCGTTCCTCACCCTCGCTCCCGGATAATCGATCTTAAAATTAAAAATAGACTTGTTTATGCTAAAGAAAAAGCATTTCTATGGCCGAGGATGCCGAAGAAGACGAAGGGGGAGGGGAAATTAGATTCGGACGAGAGATTCGACGAAAATGCCTTCGTTTGTCATGCAAGATTGCATCGTTGAAGTGCATAGGCATTTTACCTGCACATCGGCGACCCGCGTGCGGCATGTAGACATTAAATTCGCGGGCGAAATGATGAACGATATATCAAGATAATGTGTATGTCATCGACGAGCATCGTCGGGCATTCATTGATAACAATCAACGTCACTTAACGTCACTTCGCCTCCCTCCACGCAATCGCGTCCTGTCGATATATGGGTTTATATGGGTTTATAGGTCGTAACAATGCAAACACAGTGACGCACGCACTCGTCGGAAATCACCCCGGCGCGATCTCTCCGCGTCGAGGGAAACGAAGGATGCCCGTTGAGCATCCGAAATGACGGACGGGTAATTAATCAGCGGTGGAGAGGTTGAAAACCGACGGAAATCGTACATGCAACCGAGGGATATCCCGGAAAATCAGGGTAGCTGCGAAAAGCTTCCGAACCGCTTGATAATCAGACGCAAATGAGGCACTTTAATGTTACACTTTATTAATGAAACGTCTTAGCCGCTTATTTTTACCGCAAATCGCTATTAAAGATACAATCTTCTTTTTATTTTTTTGTTTTTAGAAATAGGAATTATCTTGTGTCTATTTCTACACTGAAAAAAAATTCTGGTTAAAAACGGACGAATTGGAAAAATCTTGTAGGATTGATAAAATTATCGAATTATCGAAATTTATTCACGTTGAATCGCAAGCCTCTTCTCTTTTTTTCCCCCAAATTACGATCCGCACGGCTCAGCGGTAATTTTTGCATGCAAATTCAGTTGGCCGGTTACCCCGTTTTCCGGCGAAATTGTCAGTGAGCGTAATTTCGTATCCGAATAAATTGGCCGTCTCGGCGGGGATGAGCTCGGCGGTTTATCCGATGTCCTGCAACGTCCCGGAATTCCCACGTGCGCGGCGACGGAATTTACAATAACGGCGGATAACTCGGGCGAGATAAGAAGTACACTGTGGAAAATAGTTTCGCACCGAAATTGTAAGTTGTCCCACGGAACGACGTGCCTTGAAATGGCACAGCGCGAAACGAGGCACTCGAGAACGGCCAACTACGATGGGCCCTTTTATGACATCGCTTAGCTCTATCCGGGGTATAAAAGCAGAAAATGTTCTCATAAATAAATTATCTCGCGAGTCCGGACACAAAATGTTCGGACTCGTTTTTTGAAAAATTCATCTTGATTCGCGGTAGCTCTGTGAGAGACCAGTAATTTATCAAGTTTGTAATGTTCATAAGGTTCTAAATTAGAGTTTCTACGAGAGAAAGTCCGAGTTTTTACAATGTTTGTTTTTTATTACTATAGATTAACTTTAATCTCTCGGTCTTGCTTTTTATCCTTTTCTAATTCTTCAATTTCTAGAAAAAGAAATAAAAAACAAGTTAAATTAAAGTTGATCTACATTGATCTACACTAAAAAAAATTCTGGTTAAAACCGGACGAATCGGAAAAATCTTGTAGAATCCATCAAATATTCTGGTTATTATAATAGAGAAATTCTGGTTATTATAATAGAACTCAATATTTAATAACTTGTAATAATCAGAATATTTTATCAATCCTACAAGATTTTTCCAATTCGTCCGTTTTTAGAATCAGAATTTTTTTTCAGTGTAGAAATAGACACAAGACAAATTTTTTTTAAAAAGAGAAAATTCGACTTGGCGGTCCCTTTCGTACAGTAAAGTTCGCCCTATTAATCTAGGCGCGCGAGACGAAACAAAGACGGTAAAGCGATCGGCGGTCGAAGGGTCGCGCTGTTATTTCTGGAGACTTTCACGACTGCATTTATACGTGTTACACGGGCGTTTAAACGGCGCGATGTTAGGATAAATATTATTAACATGTGGCACGCAAGTTACATCACGTGCCGCGCCGCGTCAATTCCGCCCGTCAGGTTCCGCTTTCCTGCGATACTTTCGTAAACGCGGAGAGACCCGCGATCGTTTTCGCTCGCGCGCCGCAACAAAACGACTTGGACCCATTAGCACCCGTCTTACTAATAAATATTGGCACCGTTCGCTGCCAAACCGCTAAGACTATTTTCTACCGGTCATCGGTTTAGTTTTTTTTTTTTTTTTTTTACGAATTTCAGACACGCGAAAAAGAAGCACTTTGCGATAACGAAGGCGACATTTTCACCTTGCGAAAATTGCGGCTTTAAGCCTCAATCAAACCGCGGAATAGCAGCTATTGAAATTAAATAACTCGGTACTCTTGACATTTACTTCAACGTCAACTCTTTGGAAAATTAATTGGAGTGACTTTCAGTCACGCTTTCGTCGTTTGCTTCAGCGTAGGTTTGCTCCAACACAGGATACAAATATGAAACATAAAAAATATTTATTCGGCAAGTGTTTATTTACAATGTACGAGACGGATTTATCACGGCTCTACGAACATCATAAAATAAATCGCTTTAAAATCGTAGTCAGACGGCCGTTACCTCTCGCCGAATTTGTCGGCGGTAGAGCAGCGAACGGTTGTTTAACGTTGCAGTGCCAGGGCGAAGAACATCGGCGGAAAAGTTTCGAGGCGCGGACGAACGCGCGAGGAGGAACCGCGAACTCAAGTTCGGATTATTTGCATTTGAGTCTTGAAGGAAAAAAGAAGCCCGGTCGTCGTCGTTGTCCAATAAAATACACGGCTCTACTAACGAGCTCGTGGCGAAGTCGTTGCAGTTTCCCTGCAGACGTTTTGACCTCCTTACCGTTAGCTCTCTTCGCGATATCTCATTTCGCACGTTAATAATACTCACGTTATTCCCGCGTCTCTAGCTACGAATTTTCTAATGGTGCCTTAGCTAATTAAATAGATCGGGAGAGCCAAGCGCTGGAAAACGAGCGAACTCTATTGTTTCAGTGAAACATAATAAACGACACAATTCCGCGAGTCTCAATGTTTCCCTCGAATAAACTTAATTTACGAAGCACACGGATTATATTTGCGATTATATACGAAAACCATTATTCCAGCTTCAATACTATTTGCTTCGTCGACGCGATCATTATTCCAAGAAAGATAACATTTCCCCGAAACGTTAATCTGATTTTTCGCAGATTTATGAATTTTTTTCCCAGAAATTTCCGTGCGTGATATTTACCGCGAATTATTTCTACGTTAAATTAATTTCGTATTCAGTAACGTAATAATTGAAACGTCCATTCTGCCTTTAATTAAAGATCGAATGGCTGTCGATAAACGTGAGATTAAATTCAGCGGATGTTGTAGCTGATAATCGACATAATTAATTCATTTTGAAGCTTTCCGCGAAGTGAGGAGATGATGCTTAAGAGTCTTCTCTTAAGATAGAGGCCCGATCAGCTGCTTCTTTTGTTGCGTCTCGCACTTGTGGCGGTGAGTGCACTTGAAAAAAAAAAAAAAAATCTCATACCCAGGCGAAAAATCTATTCCCGGCGGTGTGGGAGAGCCGCTTCGGGACGCAATGGAAATTTACTTACCGCGATCGATCAACCCGGGCGCACGCACACGCTGAGTTACAGTGATTTTAATGAGGCCGCGACGAGGAAAGTGTCTAATTATATAAACGAATAGCCGCGTCCTCCTTTTTATAGCTTCGCCATCACGGATAAAGATAATTACGAATGCTATAAACGACAATGTAAAACTCTCGAATATAAAAATAGCGCGCGTCGAGTTTAAATTATTTTATCGTGATTGGCAATTATCAAATATTACCAAAAATTATCTATTGACAATGTTTTAATATTGCTGGATAGTATACAAACAGTAAAATATCTTGTCAATCGATGCTTGTTTAAATGTTTGAATAAAATAATTTATCAAAACATCTATACAATTATCAAACAATGAATTTATAACAAAGTTGCGAAAGAATCGGAATTCCGTTGTGTGAACTGCAATTTTGTTTAAAGATATCTTCTTGTGTGAAAAAAAAACCTACGTCGATGTAAAATAAGCAATATACAATTGACGAGAGACGATTTCTACGCAATACCAGTCGATCTTGAGGAATTTAAAACGATCGAATTTACAACCTCGCGTCGCGAAACGTAACGTGCAGTTAAGACGAACCAAATACACGTACATTGCATTGGATAATAAAATAAACGGTCGAACGATATTGTACCTCGAGATATTCCCGAGATTGATTTTGCTTTTCTAGGTAATTTGTTTGGCTATATCACTCGTCACGGAAGACAGATGCTAATCGCAACCATCTGTCGGGACTTTCATTTTTAGATTTCAGCATCGGATGTAACTTTCGAGCAAATCGAGATATATTCATTGGCAAAATTAGTAAATCATGTAATTGTTATTTAAACATGCGCAAATTTCTTCCATCTCTGCTTCGTTTCAATTCCGAATTTTGACATTCCGATGTTTTGTTTTAATTATAAACAATAAAACGTTTCTATTTTACTTGATATTTCACTTCACGGTAAAACATGAATCATACGAATATTAATTAATGCTTTCTGAGAAAATCTAGTTATTAAATATTTCATTTATTTTTACATTTTGTTATATTATTTTATCATTAATATTTATCTTTGTTTTGTTGTCTTTATTTTTGTATACCATTTATTATTATATTTGTATATCATAATATTTTTATTTTTATCATAATATTTTATTTTGCTTTATTCTGGAACATAAGTTACATAAATCGCAACGAAATCTGTGAAATTATTAGCCTAAAATGCGAATTTTTGTAAAATTGATATGGCATTTGATTGTTCACAATTTGTTCTCATTTGTCCATAAATAATGTTATTTTTCAAACTTTAAGTACTATCTATTATTTCTGATATAAAAATTTAAGATATTAGATAATAATTTGCCAAAAATTATTTTACATTTGTTTCTTCACTCATTTTATCTAAACATTTTAATTCATATAATTAAATTTATATATTATATAGTTAAAAAAACGCAATTAAAAACGTTTATATAACTTTTTATTTTTAATTTTTTGTAGGGTAAACAAAAACAATTATTTATGGGTAAGTAAGTGAACAATCAAATGCCATATCAATTTTGTAAAAATTCGCATTTCGGGATGCCAACTTCACAGACCTGTCGCAACGTCATTTATCAAAGTAAGGTCAGGGCTGCGCCAAGATCACGTGCCTTTTAAAATTTAAGAGATACTTAACTCAATTTTAAAAAGACCAAAGCCCTGCGAAGATTGCATCAGTTCTAATAAATTATAAGGGGAAAGAAAGGGAAGAATACTTGCATTTACAGTCAATCATATAGACGGGATTGAGGTGGACAAACATAGACGGGAAGGTAGGCAGGATGTTTGACGTACGCCAAACGTCATTATTTATTCTGACGTGACGACGCGCGACCGCGTCGTTGTGGATTTGTCAACGGCGTTTCCGTCGTCACGCGACACGAGCGCAACGTGACGACCGCATTATCTTCGTCCGAGGGGTACAGGCGACGCGAGAAAAACGCGGCGCTTTTTAAGTGAAAATAGTTTATTACTATGGAGATTCTCTCGCACATAATGCACGTGTACACAAATGGCCCTCTAGGGGCAGAAAGCGTCCATAAATTCTCCGTCTAGGCACGTGGATTAGCAGTCCCGGGAAAACGTAGGTCTGATTTTAATCTCAAATTCACTGCAAGAACAAGATCCAGACGTTAAAAAAGTATCAATTTTTCTGTAAAAAAAAACGGTATAATGACATTCCCTAACTAAATTTTTCCAATTTATTGTAATTTCATCTTTACGCGAGTAGAGAGATTTTATGGACACTCTTGGCTTATATAAGAAGATACACAATAATGGAAGTACGTTTGGTAATTCTGACTAGACTTAACTATGCCTATAAATATTGGTCCTTTGAGGTAATAGGTTCATAACGCGATCGGAGATATTTAGAAAATTCATGAGAATTCCTTCGTCGCGAAGATATAAACGCACCTAAATAAATAAATAAATTACTACACATATGTAACATGAATAAGGCAAAATCGACTTGCGTTAAGAATTGTCTTCTTAAAATTTATCCTGCAACTACACAGTATCGATTGTAACGATCTACATCTGTATCTGTTTACAGTTAACAATCATAATAATTGATATTTCATTAATCTGTTTGGATCCAGCATTAAATCGCTGAATCGACAATATTTTCTTCCCGTCCGATTTCGCTTTATTTTTGGACCCAAATAGCAGAAAACGGTATTCTCTTCCTTATTCAAGAACACGGAGATGTCTTTTAGAGCAGTTTTGCGATGAATAAGAACTCACTGGAAATGACTTCGCAGTCTACGAGTCATGGTTCGATTGTATCTAAACATTACTCGGTCTATACAATTGGTCCTGCCGGCTGCAAAGAACGAGGAAATCGAGAGATTGCTCGAGCTGTCTATTTCGTGACGACGTTTAATTGATAAAATTGCCAGTATCGTGTTGCCGTATTATAAACGATACTTTAATGCGCGAAATCCGAAACTCGATCGCCTCTCCAACGTTTCTATCCGGTTCAATATAAAATCAGGTACGCCTAAGAAAAGTATTATCTCCTTCTCACTTCTATGTTTCTCCTTTCTATCGAGAATTTTAATATCGGATGAAATTATTTATTTATATAAACACGTTTCTTCGAAGATTAATGTCGACTCGATTGGCGATCGATTAATCCTCGAAAACTTTGGCTAATTACGACCCTATTTTCTGTAATACAATCCCTATAGTCCGATATTAATATCGTGACATAAATATTTCCAAGATAATTTTAAATTCGACATTCTTCCTCATCGTAAAATTCGATAATTCGAAACTTTCTGTTCGCCATTTGGAAGCTTGCTTTCCCGATATATGCCGCATGCAAAATGGTGCCAGAAGTCTCACCTGCTGCGAATGAGAATAATATCTGCGGGCTCTACGATATTTTAAACTAATTGAAAGCGAAGGATTATGGCTCGCTGCATCGCTCCGCATTATTATTTGCAAATATTCGCGCTGCCTAGGGGCGCGCTTTAAATAAATACATATACACAAATTGCCCATATTGTGGTTAAGTTCAAATAAATAAATGAGACGTTAAAAGCACAGATATAATTAATATTTGTACTTTCTGACACGCGTTCATTCATAAAATGTCGGGTATCTACCGCAAACACCCATGAGTTAATTAATGGCGAAAGAAGGGAAGGTCAGGCATGCTCAAAGAGAGCTCGGCGATTCTCGCACGTCGCATATAATACCTTCCTTATGGAACTTTTCCGATAGCAGCGGCGGTGTGGAACGATGCGTACGAGCGGAAGATCGATCCGCGATGTGGATGTGACCGCTAAACGTTTCATCAGACGCACTAATAAAAAATCGACCTTGACATTGCTGGACGACATAAAGGCAGCTTTATGCATCTTTATATCCCACATTACAGCGAACGCGCATCTTCTCACTCCGGAAGCGATACGTTCGTTCCCTTTGCAACAATTTTATTGTCCGCGCGTGTGCGCACGCGAGAACAAAGTATACATATTTTAAAAAAACATGTTTACAACATGTTTTTCATTCTTCGCTGAAACTTTCGTCCGGTCGATCGTCCTCGTCGTCCTCGTCGATCGAGCCGATCGACGTCGATCATCCGGGCGGCGTCTTCTTCTGCTTGGTGAGCTCCAGCAGCACCGGATAATGCAAGTCCGGACAGTATTCCGGACTGTTCTCCAGCAATTCCAGGTGCCTCGACCACACCGTGTCGTCGTACCGCTCGGTCTGGCGCGCTATGAAGCCGCGCTTGATCGACGCCTCGGCGAACTTCTGGAATGTCGTGCCGCGTCTGGGTGCCATCACCAGGGCGACCCCGTCGTCGGTCAGCCAGCCGTAGATCGTCTCCACCAGATCCAAACGAGCGTCGTCGAAGAAGAGGCAGTCGGCGCTCAGGATCACGTCGTAGAGGCCCGACGGTAGTCGAGCATCTTCATCATCGTTGGACATCCGGGTCTACATCGAAAAATCAATCGAGAGTCCAGATTTCAATCTGGCAGCTAAGATACATCAATGTATCTGCGATCGAATCAATGTATTCGCGAATCTCGATTATTGCTCCGATTGAAATTGTATGAAAAATGATAGCTATACTTCGTACATTTGCGAGGTACACGAAGAGTTTGGCAACTCGTCAAATCGAGAGAATCTAACTTTGTATAAATGTAAGACAGCTTAAAAACTTATAATCGGCTAAAAGACGGCTTTAACGGATAAAACAATCTGACGAACTACTTTTAAAAACGATTTTTTTTTAGTTATCTCTAACGTCTTTAAAGTTTAAAAAATCAAAAGAAAATTATATAAAGTTGTTGTCTGTAAGTCGATATTATAGTCATACGAAACATTATGAAGGAATAATGTATTTTATTGCAAAAATATTCTTTCGCGTAAGGAACAAGTTAAAAGAGACGGATCATAAGTTGTTGGATGTGTACATCTTGGTCAATCTTATCCGCGATGTTTTGCGCTTTTTTGACTTGGTTTCGACTTGAATAAAATAGCCATCACTCGAATATACAGACTTTTATTTTATTATTTAACTGCACAACGGTATATCAAGTAAAATCAATGATCTTCAGTATTATATTAAAAGAAAAGGAGACTACGGGAAACGGATACGTTGAAGACGTTCGATCTTTCAACGTCGAATTTCTCAGATAAATGTGGTTTTCGCGTAAATAGATGAACGAAATCAAATGGCCGTTTTTGCCAATTAATCTCGGTCAATCGTCCGAAAGAGCTTCGATTTCGGTTCGCCGGTGCAAAACTCGATCGGTCCCGGTCAAGCGGAAATTTCCCACGAAAAAGATGTCAATTGCGCGGAACGTTGCGAGCTACCGGAAGAGCACAGAGACTATATTATGGAGGCTACCGGAAATGGAGCTGAGGTTTAGCCGGAAATGTCCGAATGGTATATCTATACATCTGAACCGAGCATCACGAGGATCACAGGGATTCTACGCTCCCATATGACTGTTTTTTACGATACGTATCGAAAAGAATACACAGACATCAAATATAACTTCTAATACTTGGATTTCTAACTTTTTCAACGTTTTACGTACATTATAAAAATTAGTTAAAAGATTAGCTGTATCAGAGTGTAATAACGATAAAAATTCAAGACGTTAAAAAATAAGTCGATAAATTTCTGTGAGAAGTCTATTAAAATTAATTTCTGATATTAATTTATCATCTCAAATCTGAGTTAAATAGTTCAAAAAGAAACAAAAGGAAAAGAAAGATAATCATTTTTTTTGCACATTCATTTTCTGAAATATCCCGTGGATAAGCAGTGACATTACGACATCTCGAACGTACTACATTATGACATCTCGAAATATGCTACGATACCGTCTTTGTTACGTGACTCGAATAACAGCACGTTTTGTAAGAGATACGTTTTTTTCGTAGCGTCTATTTTACAATATATTTTATAGACATCATAACTTATAAAAAGAAATTGGAGACTTCTATCATTTTGCCAAACTCTCCGAATCTTTTTTGATCTGAAACTTTTTCGATTTGCGGGAAATCCCCTTAAAAGTGCTAATTCTGCTATCGCGAAAGTACGAACCGCTTTTCGATCGCGCGATTACGGATCATCGATCGTTTATTCTAGGATCGTTGATACCCGGTTGCATTACGCTTCCCCGGCAAGACCTCAATTTTTCCATTCATCGGCTCGCGATGACCGCGATGACTCATTGATCGTGGCGACGAGCAGTGCAATTGCTGTTGAAACGTGCAACCGCGAAACCGGGCGTGTCGATATCCGATGATCCGTCGTCGATTACGGTTAGCGCGCTCGTCGCCCTCGTTACAGATGCGGATCACGTCGCGGTCGGAGTTTACGAGACGCATAATTCGACCGCGAGGTCGGCGACCAGGCTGAATTCAGTGCCGCGATTAGCGAAAATACGGAGCGGACCCTTCGATTCCCAATGTCACCTGCGGATCCGCGGAACTCATACGAATGCAAACGTTTCGCTCGTTTTCTCGCACTTTCACAATACGCGTTTATTCAAGACCCGTATACGTGCCGCTGGAAATTTGAAAGCTCGAAAACAAAGTACGCGTTTCATTCCGGAAAAATTCCAGCGCGTATATTTTTCGTTAATTTTCGTAAATTTTCGAATTAACGATAATTAAATTTTTCCAAGTGGATTCGATGTGAACGGATTTTTGTTTAATGTAAACGTTAACGTCTGCAGCGCGATGAGAAAGTTAAAAAAAAAGTGCTTTTCTCATTAACATTTTCAATATTTAATTTCCGGCCTCTTTGTAGCCGCGTGCCGTTGTTGAGGCATTCACGTTTCAATATCGCTTTGAGAATATGCTTTTTTTATGTATATTTTATTATGCGTCCGCAGTTCTCCGTTCACAGAAATCGCGTGGAATATGGTCTATTAAAAAGCGATGGAAATACATTTTATCGAAGAGATAAAGATGCTGAGTTAATATATTTATGACATACAACTTCAAAGACGAAATAATGTGATATGCCGTCTGTGATCTGAATGGAAATGAATAGAATACTTGAAAGCTGTCAAAGTAATTCAATTCATACGATCTACCGAGCTCTGTAACGTTCGAAGAATCCCTTTAATCCTGTTTTTCATTAATTCTTTGCCGACGTAAAAATTTTAAAGTTTCGAGAGAAACAGCGGAGTAACTATCGACCGCTCTCTCAAGATCGAATTTGGGCATTCACCTTAACGCGGTTACCGTTGATCGCCGTCTGCCGAAGGGCCCTGGCGGCCTGGGCCCACTGAACGACCCCGCACTCCGCCAGATGCGTCATGTCGTTTCTGGCGACGATGCAGCGCACGTTGTCGACGCTGGTCACGTTGCCGTCCGTGAGGGTGACGGTGCTGGGATTGCAGTACTTGGCGGCGAGCACGCCGGCCAGGCAGCTCATGCCGCCGCCGAGTTCAAGGACGTTCCGATTCCGGCAGAGGCCGCGATTCCTCAGCAGATAGTAGGCCAGACACTCCTCGGACGGCCACACGCACACGTTGCCGGTATTGTTGAAGCCGATCAGCTCGCTCGCCGTGAAGCACTTGCTTATCCTGCGTATCTGCACGTTGTACGGCCGGCCGTCCAGCTGAGTCGAGTACTCGCACCAGCTGGACTCGCCGTCCGTCAGCATGTTCTCCAGCAGCGCACACTTGAGCAGACCGAAGCTGGTGAACCGCCTCACCGACACCTCGTCGTCGGACTCGCTGCCGATCGGCTCCGGCGAGCCTGTCAGCGCCCTGGCCAGGATGCGCCATCGACGCAGAGCGCGGGTGCTCCCCTTCAAGTTGCGAGGGTCATTCGTCTCGTCCGAGAGTATCTCCCTGCGGGATAAAATCTCCTGCGACATGTCGCAGTCAGGCACATCGATCGGTACTCGATAATATACAGTTTCCAGCGGTTTTCTTCTCGGATTTCAAAATCTTCGGACGCCGGAAGGTCGTTTCTTATTATTCTTTCTCCTAATTTAAACGTCAATCTTCGGCTACGATGGCATAGGTAGATGTTCACCGGAAAGACTATCTTCTCAGTCAGAGATATTCGCTGAAGGCTTTTGTTAGAAGATCCGTCGATAAACTTTCACTTCGCCGCGCTGCGAACCCGTGGAAGGCACGTGGGGGCGACGCGTGCACCTCTTCATCGTTGGCGAACGGCACGCCGGCGGCTCAGTCAGCGGATCAGGCGGAGTCCTTCTCGGCTCCGCGTCCCTCTTGTCGCAACCGGTCCAGACACCGGGCGCATAGCCTCCTTTCTCTGACGATATTCCGCTGCGGGGGCTGCTCTCGCCCGGCAAGGACGAGGATGGACGAAGGGACGGGGCAAGACTAAAAGCACCAAGTCAAGTTCTAACTCGCGCCACGCGGACGACGAGCGTTCTCCACGCGTTGGATCGGCGCCTGCGCCGACTCTCCACTCTTCGTTCCCTCTTCCTCGCGCTGGTCCTCCTCCACCTTCCGCACCGTCTCCGCGGGTGTTCCCCAAGACGTCGTGCACTTCGCGCGCGTCTGTCGCGCTTTCGTAAAAGCGATGTTCTGGCGCGCCGTCACTCGGCTCTCGTACGAGCTACGCGCGCGGCTCCGAATTAGCCTGAGCTTTCCGAGATTTTCAAGCTCAATGGCGAATCGCGCTCGATAGTGAGCAAATGGTTGGACCGTGCCGCTATCGAACGGCACACACCGAAACTCGTCGAGACTTCTTGAGCGAGGATATGATGAATTATACTGGCGGACCCTCGCGGAGATTTGTCATCTAACCGAGTCGTCTATCATGAATAATATAATGTGGAATGTTATCGCTCGCGTTTTTCCTTCATTATGTATACACGGGAAAGTAACACTTTAGTTTCACCGTAAGATAAATATTCCTTCGCGATTTCGTCGAAAGAACCGCGAGATTGTAACAATAAATCGAGTAAGTCAAGAACACCTGGCAAACGAGTGGCAGAAATATCAGGAACAATGCAGCTCGTTGAGAAAATTATTGTTCATCATTTCGTACGTTAATCGCACTAATAACATTCGTATTTAATGTATTCAAGTTTCAGCGACATTCACAGCATTGGCTGGCACGTGCTCGATGTTATAATTATTTCAGGCTGCCTGCGATCGTATCGTAAGGTTTATTTCCTATTTTTACGGCGCTCCTCGGGTCCCGTCAATCTACTTAAAGCTACGAGTGCCATAATTCGTCGATGACGGGGCGCCGAGAGCGCCTAATGTTCGACAGGTGTTCCAGTTACGAAGTTTTAATGATGTAGAGTTGTGCTGTTTATCGATAACAAACATACGCGAAAGAGCCATAATCCTTTTCGCATTAAAATTGTTTAAACATCTTATTGATTCTTAGAGCTATCTTAAGCTTTCACGTCGGATCATTTGTGTCATCCTTAGTTTCTATCCGCTCTTTTGATCCTACCATGATTAAGAAACGATGAGATGGCTCGAAAGCGTGGCACACTCCCCCCTCGGATATATCGGATTTATTATTATAATAAAGACAGGGAGGAAATGACAACGGGCGGTATTAAATGCCGTTGTAATATACGACCGGCTTATCCGAGCGTGTCATAAGCCCGGTTTCAACATCGCTACTGAAGATCTAGTAGCCAGTCGTTTCGCGCGCCGTGCCAAGACATTAAACTGTCATGAAACTAATGTTTAAATCTTGGCCTAAGTTTCCGGCCGAGCGACGAAAAGCGTATCCGTTAATCGCTTTTTGTCCGTTTACAAGATCTCTCATATGATCGCGATCGTTTCGATCGAAAGCGAAATGAGAGCTGCATTTGATATGGCAATAATTTGTCTACATTTATAAATAATTTTTTAGTCCACCTTGCAAAAAAATTAAAAACAGTTTCATTATCAGCACTCCTAAGTGCGTTTTTTTTTTAAATTATATGAATTAAAATGTTTAGATAAAGTGTAAGAGAAGTATGTAAAATAATTTCCGATAAATTATTAACTAATACCTTAAATTTTTATATTAGAAAATAATCGATGTAACTTAAAAGGAAATTTGGAAAATCTTTCACTATCCCGAGAAAGGAAGAAGAAAAGATACCAGTATTATCACTTATATACAATACAAATAGAAAATCAGACTTCATATAAAAAAATTTTTTTTTAAACGCATTTAGAATCAACAATGAATTTTTATTTTTAATTTTATTTGCACGATGGACTAAAAAAACTAATATTTGTGAACAAACGTGGACAAATTGTGAACAATGCCATATTAATTTTGTAAAAATTTGCATTTTAAAGTGCCAACTTCACATATAAAGCAAAATGGCACTCTGAATTCGCGGCACGGCCGAGCGTTTATTTTCATTGTCAACAATACTATGGCTCGGTATTGTCTAAATAATAAGTAATGTAACGGATAATTTTTATTTATCTTCAGTTTCACGGAGAAATAACTGAAGAAATACCGTGTATACGCAGTTCGTTTCAGCTATCGTACATCAAAGATCACGTTTGGTTATCAATCTACCCTCGATGTATATGAATAATTTATTAAATAAATAATAGCAATAGCGTGTGCTGCTTCAAATTTCTAATTTAAACAATTCCCTTGTCATTCGGAGTTAAAAGCAACATTGGAAACATTGTGTATTAATATCTTCCAGAACGAGGAATATTCAATATCGCGGGGATTTAAAGTGAGCATTTTCCTTTATATAACTGCGAATAATAAAATAAAATATGAATAATAATGAGATATGTATACATTTTGTTTATTACGGTTTTGGTTCAATTTAACCCCACGCAGAAAATAGCACAAGTGTAAATAGCTCAATTATTAAATCTATCACCTGTATATTTTTATGTATTGTAAGCTTTCAGACGTTTCTCACCGTCCGATGGATAAAATTTGAGAAAAATGCTTATAGAGAACCCAATAATTCTTCGCTCAATGACGAGATTTGGAAAAAAGCCAAAATTATGACACCCGGAACAAATGAACATAGCTACTAAAAGAACATAGCTAGAAATGTGCGCGTAAAAACGTTTTCTTCGTATCTAATACTATTAATTTAAACAAAACGAGCGTATCTAATTTAAGAAGGTTATAAAGAAAATCAAAAGTTTTAAAAATTTGATTTAAAACATAAAAATCTTTCATAATATGTAGCATTCGATTTTTTTTTAGATTTTTTCATTGATTAGTTTTGAAAACATTTATAATAAAGTTATAACAAAGAAAAATGCTGACATTATTTATAAAAGAGTTTATGTTTTAAATTTTGTACATCATTTCTTATAATCTTCTTGAAGACAATGGTAGAGTATGAAAGTCGCACAAAATTGTGAATTTTAATAAATTGTCCCTATAAAAATAGTGATATGCGACGTGGGAGATTGCTACAAAAGGGAGAAGAAAAAAATTGCACCTTCGTGAATAAGTTACGTGCAATCAGCAGTTACCATTTCCGACTTACATGGACCTCGCTAATACGGACGGAATTCAATTTCCTTGGGAGTATATATCGCCGAGGCGGGATAAGCCTCGAAAATCGGTTTTGCTCACTGAAACTAAGTCTCCTACATATTTGCTTAAATGTCATTCTCTTTCCCCTTATTCGGCGATTATGCGGCTAACCATCTTATAAATACTAAAAATAATATTGACGATAACGATCGCTTTCCATTTTTATACGGGAAAGATAAGAGGGACGGAATTGTTCGCGTCGGAAAGATGATATCGAAAAAAGCACTAAGCGTATTTCTACATTTACGAGATCCTTCACATCTCCACTATCGCGGACGGCTCGAATTTCTGGCTCCATTAGCGATTTATCCACGCCGAAGAACGCGTCAAAATGTCACTATACTTGCCTAGTTGATCCACGTCCATTAAGCTCTCGTTCCCGCTCTCAGCTTTTTAATTATTTAAGAGATTCTTCGGGATTCGGAAAGATATTTATACGTCGCGGAGAGATATCGCTCTGACGTTTCCTGTCGCGGCGCGTCGAATCGGTCCCGTCGTAATTATATAACAAAATCGAATTTTTAACGGTCAATGACACCGTTTCGAGCGGATTCGCCCGAGGAAAATATTGCACAATTTATTCCATGGTAGAAACCAATATATCAAAACGGATATGTAGAATTATCTACAAAAAGATCTTAAAATATTTTTTTATCATAAGAGAACAATCGATGAAATAGTAACCAAAGTTAAACAATTAATCATAGATTCGTGATATTAACAGCAGCGACGTATATATGTGTATATATATATATATATATATATATATATACATATGACTGCACTTTTATAAAAATATAAGTGAGTTAACGTAAGATAAAACATTGACTAAAGATTTGTTCTCCAAACTCTCAAGAAAGAATCCAGACTACGTTCTATAAGCATTACAATAAATGGTTTATGACTCTAATAATTAATAATAGGAATTAGTTTGTAATTTTAATTAATAGAGTTAATTAATAGTATTATAATTCAGAAATCGCGAAACGGAGGCTAATAATTAAATGCTCATTGATTTTCTCATGTTAAAGATTGAAAGACGCTCGCGGTTTTCAAGACACGGTGTTCTGTATTGAATTCAAAACGTATCCGATGCATTCTCCGGGAGGAAATTCAATTTCGTTAAAACGCAAGGTGATGCGGCTGATCTCTCCGCGGCAGCGGCGACGGCGTTGCGCCCGCGTTTCTGCACGTTTTCCCCCCCTCGTCAGTGCTTATGTAACCGCAGTGAGGCTGCGGGCACATACGTCTCTACTTTATATTGTTTGACACAAATAGAACCTACGGTGGCAGTGGCATTCGCGGTTTTACTTCGCGTGTGAAGCCGATGGCCTCTAGGCGCTACGACAAGTATACGACTTCCCCTAGCACGATCCAATAATGCACCTCTCGATTCGAAAATGATTTAAGATTTTCTCCCATTTAATATCCTTGAGAGAATATTCTTCGTTACATCATGTATTGTTAAAGATTTAGTCTTGAATATTTTAAGCAACTCGTGCAAGTTGACAAACTGAGAATAAAACAATGGCAGTGCTGGGACGGCATAGCTTATCCATTTTCACAAACGGAATCTTAAGTCGAAAGCGGGGACTCGCTCGTTATTAATTAACTCTAAACTCGCCCGGGACAAACCTGTGTGTGTATGTTGGCGCGCGATTAAATCTCCGCGCTCCGTGCCGTTCCGATTACGCGTACTCGAAATATCTCATCTCTAAGAGCGTGCAACTCGCGCCATGTGCGGCTGACGTAAGATGCGCGCAGCGCGGCGATACTATTATTTGTACCTACGCAAATGTGCCCGGAGAAGACGTAGAAGGCCGCATAAAGACGCTATTCGATTTAACGGAGTCTACAATCGAGGCGTGAACGCCAGGTACGCGTCAAGTATGGACGATTCATAGCGTATGGAATCGATTATGTGTGTGAATCTAAGCAATGCTGAGTATTCCACATTAAGTCATGAATAAATTATTATAAATAATAATTTATATCATACGTTATGTCGCGTGATTATTAATTTTAACTCTAAAAAATATGTTTCGTCGATTTCGAAGTATAAAAGAGAAAAATTCACAAAATGCTAAACAAACTTCAGGAAATAATAATTCTGTGAAATATCCTTCAATTTATCTCGTTCATTTTCCCGCAGAGAGATTTTTTTCTATGAAATAGACATTCATGAAATTGAAACGAAAATCTGTGAAACTCAAATGTTCTCTTCATTAAATGCAGTCGTCTTTATATGCGAAGCAAGAGAGAAACTACGACAATGTGACCTGTGATCCGTGAGCTGTAGTACAACGGAATGCACAATTTGTGATGCAGACGTCTGCAAAGACATTTGTTACATCGTAAAGCAATCAAAAAGTAATACAAAAATGACAAATAATACATAATAATACGTATAATACGTTAAACATTTTATTTCATATCATACTTTCGTTTATTAATTATTTGAAGAAAGATGCTTGATGCAATCTCATTCAAGAAGAATCAACCCGCAATCTAAGAACCAGCGATAAAAAGGATATCTGTGTACGTGGCAGTCTTGTACGTGCAAATAATTGAACGATAAATCTTTCAAAGCGAAGACAGAGACATTGTTATGAACGGTCCAGCGAAAGTGAGGGATTGCATCGAGGTCATTGAGAAGAATAGTCGCCGGGGGAGGCGGAACAAGATGGAAAGCCTGTCGCAACGTAGACGCGGTAAGACGGTATTGCGGCGGTTCCCTGGCAAGGGCAGCGACGCAATGCGTCTAGGTGTCCCGGGTCAGGAAAGCTACGTGACGACGTGAGAGAGACGTCGCACAGTGGGAAATTTCGATGACTTTTTGGACAAAAATCTTGTTAGAGCTCAATTTTTTATGAAACTGAATGAATTTTTTTTTTAAATACTCGTAAAGACTTATACTTTAGACAGGAACTGCGATAATTTAGTTATTGTTAAACCTATATTAAAGAAAAATAATCAAATGCAAGTAAAAGTAAAACTCATGTATCAACCATATATATTCTTAAATATTTAAAGCATAGAAGCCATAAACTCTTAAACCCAAAATGCTTAAACCCTAAACTCTTAAACTTATACTATTCAACCCTAAAGTTTAAATTTTTAACTTAAAATCTTTAAACCTTAAATACTTAACCCTTTGAAGGGCACATTTTTCTTCTGAATAAAACATTGAAATTATAGATCATCTATAGGCTTCTGGAGTCGCTGATTACGATTCTGACGTAAGAATTACAAAATTCAAAATGGCGGATTCAATATGGCGACTATTTTTGGCTCAATTCACAGTTTTTTGTTCAATTTGCACGAAACTGAATATATGAGGGTTTTTTGGGTCGCTGATTACGATTCTGACATCAGAATTACAACATTTAAAAGTAAAATAAATAATAAATAAACTTATTTAAAAAAAGTTCAATTTTTCGAAATTTCAAAAATTTAATTCGAAAAAAATAGCATGCAGAAAATTCTGAAAAAAATTGTACATTATAGTTTTAAATATAGAATACATGTATAAAAATTTTCAGAGCTCTAGAAATTCACACTTGAGAATAACCAAATTTATGAAAAAGTTTTTTTACATTAATTATTTATTAACAAAAGTGCAAATAAATAATTAATGTGAAAAAACTTTTTCATAAATTTGGTTATTCTCAAGTGTTAATTATTTATTAACAAAAGTGCAAATAAATAAATTAATACGTTAATTTATTTGTTTGCACTTTTGTTAATAAATAATGTGAAAAAACTTTTTCATAAATTTGGTTATTCTCAAGTGTGAATTTCTAGAGCTCTGAAAATTTTTATACATGTATTCTATATTTAAAACTATAATGTACAATTTTTTTCAGAATTTTCTGCATGCTATTTTTTCCGAATTAAATTTTTGAAATTTCGAAAAATTGAACTTTTTTTAAATAAGTCTATTTATTATTTATTTTAATTTTAAATGTTGTAATTCTGATGTCAGAATCGTAATCAGCGACCCAAAAAACCCTCATATATTCAGTTTCGTGCAAATTGAACAAAAAACTGTGAATTGAGCCAAAAATAGTCGCCATATTGAATCCGCCATTTTGAATTTTGTAATTCTTACGTCAGAATCATAATCAGCGACTCCAGAAACCTATAGATGATCTATAATTTCAATGTTTTATTCAGAAGAAAAATGTGCCCTTCAAAGGGTTAAGTATTTAAGGTTTAAAGATTTTAAGTTAAAAATTTAAACTTTAGGGTTAAATAGTATAAGTTTAAGAGTTTAGGGTTTAAGCATTTTGGGTTTAAGAGTTTATGGCTTCTATGCTTTAAATATTTAAGAATATATGTGGTTGATACATGAGTTTTACTTTTACTTGCATTTGATTATTTTTCTTTAATGTAGGTTTAACAATAACTAAATTATCGCAGTTCCTGTCTAAAGTATAAGTCTTTACGAGTATTTAAAAAAAAAATTCATTTAGTTTCATAAAGAATTGAGCTCTAACAAGATTTTTGTCCAAAAAGTCATCGAAATTTCCCACTGTGCGTCGGCGCGGTCCGACGGAGGCGAGACGTCACCGACGCGAGAGAGAGATGCCGTTTTCCTTTCGGCGGGATTCCCTGACAGTCGCGATACGTAGAGGCACAGGCTGGCTGGGTTGGCCAATAACGTGCGCCAAATGTCCCACATTCGTTTATTAAAAACAGACGGATACGGGAGAGGCAAACAATGGAGTATCTATTGCCCGCCGTTCTGTGCAATGCGACAGAGTTGCAGACGCAGGTGCGCGCGGGGGGATGTTGGAATTTGACGGATGTCGGAATTTGATCGGTACTATTCGATTCCTCGTGAGATCGCGTCATAATATTTATCCACGAATATAAAAAAAATATATAAATTTTTTACTAACAGCAAATTTCCAAAGAATGCAATAAAAATGTTTTTAATCAAATCATTCGGTTGTTAGTACCTTCTCAGATTAAACGTAGGTATTTAAAATAATTTAAAAAATGCAAATTGATTCCCGTTTGTTTCAAATGTTTCACAGGTCTGTTTCAGATTGCTCGGCGGGAATCTTTCAGTTTCAATAATAATTCCTCGTGGGCTAAAAAGAAAAGGCGGTTTAAAATTCCTCGAAGAAGAACGCACGCTTCTTACTATTTCGCACATTCTTCAAGACACACCGCGTCTATCTGCGGGGAAAGCTCCGCTTAGATGGTCAAACGATTCTAATTTCGGTGCGCGGCCAGCACGTGGCTTTATTACAGCAGGGCGCCGGGTTTACGCACGTGAGAATCGACGAGATAACGCCGCACCCGTGTCAAGGAAGTTGTATTTTTAGCAGATAGGAGGGCCGCGGTCGTAAGTTATACGGGCGGTAAAATGGAGATAGTAAACAGGATTGAGAAAGGTAAAATGAAGCGAAATTAAAAATGTAAACGATCGGAAGAAAAACTACTGCTCCCTCATATTTTTGAATCAGTTACGCTCCAAACGAATCAACAAAACGATTTCATGGAAGCGAATTTTCGATTCTATTCATTTAATACAATTAGAGACTTAGAATTGAGCCGAGTTACAAAAATATTTCAGTAAACAGAAAAAGGGGATAGATAAAGAAAGAAAATTAAACGAGAAACCACTATCGAGATTTAGCTAAAATATTTTTCAAAAATTAACAAAAAGTAAAAAGAATAAAAAAAACCATAACAGAAGGAAAGAATATAAAGCAAAAGCGGTTGGTGTGCGGAGAAACGAGGGAACTTTCAGACGAGAGATGGATTGATAAAACAGGACGTGTTAAATTCGTCTCTGCACGTGATCGCTATATACGAGAGATATGTTGCGGACAGATTCCGCGTACAATTCCGAATGCGGGATCGGGGGCATGAAAATCGCATTATGCAAAATACGCCTAAGCCGTGTGTACACGCGCGGTGGCGGCGGCGGCGGCGGCGGCGGCTCCCACAAACTTTTCCCCGTCACGAATCCGCGCACGTGGCGCAGCGACTCGCTTTACGAGAGGTACAGCGTGTGGATTATGCCGAGCGTTATCAGCTAGGACCAGATAGTTACGTCGCGCTAGCTGGCAAACGTCACGACGACACGGCAAGTGTTTTGCGCTGGCGAAGGTAAAAATATGAATTATATTGCTATTCTCCCTCGGACAATAAAACATTATTTCCGTGAATATATAATATAATCAAGAGAGATAAGCGAGCTACCGCGAAAATGCGAACTTTGTTAACACCATCGCGTTACGTGACCCACATGTTACGTTAATTGGCCGCGAGTCTGTTAAATGATACGGAAAGTAAATTTGCCTAAGAATGCAAGTTGAGACGTCGACGGAAGCACGTGAGACGTTAACGCTCGCGTTTCACGTAATAATATAAGGGACCCCCCAAAAATATAAGGGACAGCTAAATTCTAACTAATTTTAAATAATATTTCAAGCGATCTTAAACAATTTTAATATTTCTTTGCAATGCAAAATATATTAATATTTTAGATAGCTATTTATATTTTATAACATATAATAATTTTGCACTACTAACAGCAAACAATCAAATTGAAATTAAGAGAATACAATCACATCTCTTTTTTCTTCCGACAATAATTATACATCAAATTCCCAGTATTAACGAATATTGTCTTGTTGTAAATAATAAGTTTTTTAATGCCAAAATATTTTATAAATTTATAAATTGTGTTAAAAATTTTAGTCGAAAGATATTTAAAGAGATGCTTTTAAAGTAATATTTTGGCGTTCCCAATTTATCTTTATCTTTTGTCAGAAATAATTGAGAGGGGAAAGTAAAAGCTACGTTTTTCTTTCCGCTCGAAGCGTTCTGAATAATTGAAACAATAAAGAAGCGACATCGAGATATCCCTCTCATTACTTATTCACGGGATGTTGCGTAGAAAGAACGGGATATCAGAATTCGTGATGTTGTCGCTGTCTGATATGCTTATTGCGGAATCAAGTGTACTTTTATGCATAGTGCAGCGATACTATAAACGAGATATGTAAAAGTTTTATATATCGATGCCATAGCTCGGCAAACAACGACTTACCAGGAAATACTTTCTTGATAAAAACAGACATTTCAATACTTGACATATTTGGCATTCGATATCTTTCGTAAGATAAAATTTTTTTGTAGCTAGCAAATTCGGGAATTCATTCTTCAACTACAGAGATTTGGCTGCTGTGAGGCTAGTTTGTTTTACAAAGAATTAAGGGATATAAATAAAATATTTAATTTTAGCTTCACCTCTCGTTATTCTTCTCTATCTAACAATAAGTACATACTAAGTTTTATTCTTTTCATTATTCTTAAATTAGGTTTCTATCAGCTATTTTACATTTTTTCCTAATTTATTTATTGCCTCATCATTGACATGTGTATGAATATCTGCGTTTCTAGCTTTATTCTGTAGACTCATTAAATAACTGTGCAAATAAGTCATTTCTATGAGGAAGACGATGGAAGGATCAACTTTTTCTAACATGTATCAAAACAAAATCATAGGCAAGTCTAATGAAAGTCGTTATGAAATTTAGAATAGAAAAATTCAAGAGAGAGCAAAGATTTTCAACGCATCTACACACCAATAGTTGCCAATTTCTGCTTAATTTGACTATAATTAAATTAATAATTTTATCAATATAATTGATATTGTAATTAAATTAATTTGATATAATGAGTAATGTAATTTTAACTATAATTTCGACTGTATAATGAGCCGACAGAGAGGCAACCTAAATTTATTCTACTAAAGAACAGAAAGATTTCACTTTTCTGTTACGTCAAACTCTAATAATATGGAAATGTCTGTTTACGTGACGATACTTGATTAATTCTTCAATCAGCGCTATTATTTCGCAATACGAATCAACATACCAGAGATCTTGAGATATCCCAATATAAAAAAATCATTTTTATCTTATAAAAATAATATTTATGCAGACTTTCAAAATTCAATCGGCAAAGTTTGTATTTTATTACGAACAAATGCGTTTTGTTAAACATCGAACTTGTAAAGACCTCGCCGGGTAAACGACTGAAGGGTTAACGCCGGACGCAGATCAGCGTCGACAGTCGCGAGGAAAAGATAAAGGGATAAAGTTACTTACATTTTTCTCTCTCTCACCGACGTCGATTCAGCGCACTCCGTTAATCTTCGTCACGAGAGATAATACTTGCCGAGATGATACTCGAACATAACCTCGCAGCACAAATTCGCAAGGATCGTCACGCCTCGAAGGCCCGTCTTGTCGCTGCGCTCGAGAGAAAAATCGACGACGTGGCCACACACACGATTTCACGCACGATCGCGAATCGATATAGAGTACGACGAAATAATGAAATAATTCAATAAATTACACACAGCTCGCGCGCGCAAACCCTCAACACAACGCGAGCGATATCAGCTGATCACGTTCAAGTGAGTTCGAATAGATAGCGCCACTCGCCGGAAAGATGCACCTTCCTTCGGCACTTCCGAAATATTGCAGTATTTTCTGATATACAATTTATTTGCCAGCATTTAATGTCGTAACGATCGAATACGTTTTATCTTTTACGGCAAGATCGCAACAGCGTCAATTGCAACTCGTTGTCGAGTCTAGCGGCATCGCGGCACATTTAATCGTCGTCTATTTCCCAGATCCCTAAAACAAAAATTATAATATGACAATTAATATGAATTAATAATATATGTCAATATGTCATTATATTATTATAATATTGACGTCAAAATAACGCTAAGGCAGTGATAAAATGACATAATAATGACAATTTAGAGTCATTTTGATGTCATTTTGACGTCTTTGTGATTTCTTGTTCTACCTGGGTCGTTATTTCATATTCACTCTTACTGTATTTGAGACTCGCGCACAACATTAATAACACAACTTAATAATAATACATTTATGAGATTTACAAAATTGTAGATTTACGATAAGTACTGCGAGCGATATAAATTCAATCGTATTTCTCTCAACCGCATGTCTTTCCTAGCCGTTCCCTGATTCACGTAGTGCCGCGCAAAGTTGCCGACATCTTTGAATGTTTTACAACGTCGGACACGGAACACGAAGTGAGATAATCACGAAACTTTCAAATTCATGCGAAAAATCTATGTTGGAAAGCGTTAAAATATTTCGGGGAATAATACTTCGTGATGACCGTGACTAATAGCGTTTTCGATTTACCGACTCGACCCGACTCCGAGTCGGGTCAAGTCAGATCATAAGTTCGATTGTATGTACGTAGCAGACGACTCTAAATCGAACTTATATAACTCGGAGTCGAGTCGAGTCGGTAAATCGAAAACGCTATAACATGCTACTCCAGTGCTTTTTTTGTTGATATATATACGTATATGCACGTAATTACCGCGCTTGATAGCACTCGGCGATCTACGCAGCAGCGTTTGACGGCGGTCGGCGGGTCGGCTATGTTCGGCGACACTTGGCAACGCTCGGCTCTCGGCTGCGGTGGCTCGGCGCTGACTCATTGGCTGACTGTGCTATGGTAACCATCGTTCGTTCACCGACCGTCGAGCACGCAGCGAATTTCTGTGTACCGATCAAATGATAATATTGTACGTCTTTTACGAAGAGACCGATGGCCTTTACGATCGCGCGGAGTTCATTTGATGAAACTGTCGCGTGTTTCCACCTTCAATGCGATATTAGCACTTGAAGAATGCATGATTAAACAGTGGTACGCAATATCGACATCAAATGATGTCAATACTCCGAGAAATGTGCGATTTTATACTAAAATCCTTATTATTTAGGAATATGTACAAGGTACTAATTGTACACATGCAAATAAGAAACATGATTTGTATTATTTTGTATAATCATGTGATAAATTTATATTAATGAATTTTTTTACTATAATTAGATCTTTGGCATAATCCAATATTTTCATACATTTATTTTCGCACGGATTATATTAATGAATTATTTTCGCACGGATTATATTAATGAATTTTTTTACTATAATTAGATCTTTGGCATAATCCGATATTTTCATACATTTATTTTCGCACGGACACTCATTTTGATAATTTGAGACATTCATAAACTTTATTACATCTAATTTGCATAGAAAGGTCCATCATAAATGATGTAATGTGAGTTTCTTTATCCTTCTGCTTCCCGTTTTCGAACACGATCACGAGTGTCATAGTGGGATCGGTGTTGTGAAAAGAATATGTACACAAATCCTGTAAAAATGTCATTAATTTACAGTCTACTTAACATTATTTCGTAATGAGCATACCTTCGTGCTGTTATGATAAATCACTTTATCTATAGCGAGAAGTTCGGCGTGTCGTTCCTTTATCTTCGTCTGGATATTGTCCAAGTGTACCGATGGTTTCTGCGTGAATGTCTGAAATAAACATGAATTATATTGGAAAGCACAGTTTTACACTACTTCTAGTATCTATGGATACATATATACTTATATTAATAAGAACAATTAAAAAATAAATTTGTATTTACACCAGGACAACAAACAACAACAGGAAAGTTCTCGGATGAGTTTGCTCCTCTCCCTGGATGCCTGTATCCCGAACCTGAATTTTCCGTTTCTCTAGAGTCGAAAATTATCAGTACTGCTAGTATGTCGTACTTTCGCCGAAAACTCTGTATCCTAAAAAAGAGCGTCTGTCAATTTTCATACCCTGTGCAAGCATCAAAATAATATCTGTATCTTACTTATGATAATAATCCACACTCTGCTTGCTCACAATACTCCTCATTTCTCCTGGACTAGCTTGTTGACTTAAAGTAGTGTGAAAATACAGAGAACATTTAGCTAATATGGCACCGCGAAGTTTCACCAGCCACTGATATAATGCTGGCTGTTGATTTGCCTTGAGGAACGTTGCACTGAAGCCCAATTTCCAGGACTAAAAAAAATTCTTGAATAAATACCTGACAAGCTGATTTGACATTCTTGTTTATATATTATTTACCTCCTTGCTCTGCAGAGTTCTCTCCCAAGCTGACATTCGCGTTTGCGCTCCATAAAGCGCCATCAAGGTCGGTAAAAACCTCCAATTTTGAACTTCCACTTGTGCTTTCATTAATTGTACTAGAGTTTCACATTCTAGTCTGAACAATGAATATTATTAGCTTTTTATTTCTCTTTATTAAAGTTTACGGTATTTCATGTTATTACAGAGTTACGAGAAGATACGCACGTTAAACTTGTCTTAATAGCAGTTAACGCCAAATGAGAACAAGATAACAAATAGCACTTTACTATCCCTTCTATACACTGCAGCAGTTCTTGATGCTTCATAACTTTGCTGTTTATACTCATGTTGTACATTTTCTCATAGCTGTAATGCAATAATCACAAATGTGACATTAGAAACAGAAGGTTCAAAACGCTAATATACTGACAAATCTATCAGCTGGATTCTTGCCGTGATGAACTGACAGAGTTGATTGGAAACGTTTGCGACTGTCGTGCCGATAGTGTTCGTTCCTTTGGTCATTTCCTCTAATCGTTTCAAATCAGATTTCAACGATTCGTAGACAGTCTTCAAAGAATTCTGCAAATAATATCATCGTAAATAAAGCTTGAAATGATCGACGATTGAAATAACTTATTCCTTGTTAAATACGTACATCTTTCCTGAGGAAGCCTTTGTTTTTAGTGTTGAGAAAACCTAAATCTGCATACGAACGTTCTGCTACAGCTATCTGTGGTAGATGCATCAGAAGCATTCCCCATGGACCCATTTGCATCTGCTTGCACGATTCCCTTTCTTTCTCCTGAATTAAATTCGCATTTTCTCTCAGGTACACGTATAAAGTTGTAAATATTTATTTCAGTACATGTAACAGGAATGTGATCACTCACCACTGTCTCTTTGGCCTTGTCGGAGCATAATTGAGCGACCTGGGTGAAGAAGACGTTGAGGAACTCGTCTTCGTGATCCATTTTCTATTCTCGTTTCCAGTAAACACGGGTAAATAACGGTTAGGCCATGTGTTTTTTTTTTTATATTTTCACTGAGCAGTGGAAATTTATTAAGGTATCTTTAGCTCACTCATGGGGTTACATAGCACATACGTCTCTTTTATCCATACGGACGTCATAATGAGGTTATGTTACAACCTGCCTGCTTATCGTATAGACGAGATTTGATTTTGCTAGAGAGATATGATAATCGATTTGATTTCATTTTGATAAGTTTGATATATTTATATTTATATATTTATAATAATGCAGCTTTTATATATTTATAATAATGCACTTTTATATATTTATAATAATGCAGCTTTATATGAAATAATTCACAATATTTTAAATTAATATGATTTAATTAATTAATCAAAGATTGTCTAACTTATTGGCAAGATTCAATAATATAATGTAATACAAGGACATGAATTTTTAATTACTCTGATAAACATTATCTAATAAATTTATAATTAAAAAAGCACATTCGATATTTATTATATTAATATATACATAAAGTATATAAATCAAATTTGTGTTACACATATATATGTACAAAGTTCTTTATATTGTTAATAAAATCTACAAGTTCATGATAGCTCTTTTTATAGCCTTCTGTTTATTTCTTCTGATTTTCTTTTTGTTTTCGACATTCTTAGAGGCATCTCTAAAGAATTTGATTCCCTCCTGTTCCTCCAAAATGCGTTGTATATACATCATACCATGCAAATTAAAGCCAATAGTATCCTGAAAGATATTGTTCATCAATTCATCAAATAAATAATAATAGATTCTCGTGAATAATATGTACAGTCAGTAAATAAGCTTTCATTACTCTTAAAGTAGAGATCTTTTCTACAGCAAGTTTCTTCACAATATCCAGCGTGGGCAAAAGGTTTTGATTGGCTATTATCGGACCATGATGTGCTTGTACTAAACACAGAGCTAATCTGGCTAATAGCTCGGCGTTATAATCATTTTTTAACAAGTTAGGAAGTCTCTGAAGAATATCACAGGCGGCAGAGTATGGTAATAATAGTAATGTCTCCTCCAACTCACTAAAATATGTTTAGTTATGTTATATTTTTATATAGGAGTATATAAAACATTGCGTGTTTCGTTGTATTTTACCTTGCCCTAACTCGTTTAAAAGTTTCCACCAAGAACTCTTCTGTACTCGTGCAACTGTAACCCTGCATCAGTAAAGGAAGAGGCGGTGCTTTATCAGGAGCTTTACTCAATTCCATCTCATATTGGTTGGATATTTCCAAGCATTCCAGTATTAGCTCAGCCTAATAAGAAAAGCATATAAAAAAGAAATACATTATACCTTATGTTATAAATTATATATACTTTAATAATTCAACTTACAGCCTTCTCACTATTAACGGTCTTTCTGGAAGGTAACACTTGTTGTTTCTGTCCTAATACCGCAGTACTTTCGCCGGTTACTAATTCATTCTCCTGTTGTTCTCTTTCTTCTTCTGCTTCGTCTTGTAATACTAGAGGTTCGTTAGTCTTCTCGTACAACCTAACTACTCTATCAGAACCGCACGATGCGACAAAAACTCCATTTGATGAAACGCAACAACTCCAACTTTCCCCAGCATGACCCTACAAAGATCACAAAAGTATTGAAGTTAAATTATCGATGTAGTATTACAAAATGTTTAATAAAATACAGTACCTGTAGTGTGGTGATTTTTTGAAATATATCAGCATCCCATTGTTTAATCTGACCGTCTTTACCCGAGCTAAAGAAGTAGTGAGTTCCATGCACGAACGAGAGACCCATGACAGAGTCGTCGTGCGCGAATATAGACTTGTGGCAATCGCCGAAATCTAAACCCCAGATCTTGATGTTGCGATCAGCAGAACCAGTTGCTATTAGCGTGGAGTCGCTGGATATATCCATACACAGTACTGGTAGCTTGTGTCCATAAAGCGACACAAAGAACTACAATAAAAATATAAAATAATAAAAGGTAACACTTAAGACTACTACAAGCTTATATGTCTCAAAATAACTGCAGTACCTTAAACGTGTCTAAGAAGAAGATTTTAATGGTACAGTCCAACAGAGAAACAGCTATAAATCTACCATTCGGACTTATTCTTACGCACAGTACACTTTCTTCAAGCTTAAGCGTCCTTACGTGCAAGACAGAGAGAACTTTCGCTTTTATTTGATTGTCTGAATCTTGAATAAGTTCAAAATTCCAAAATTTCACCGTGTGATCACCACCACCGCTGGCAACTCCTTTCTATTTGTAAAAATGTATTAATAACTTTTAATTTAATGTTAATTTAATTTAACAGTTGTTAAAATATTTTTCTTGGAAAAAAAAATTACCAAATCGGGAAACAACGTCACGCTCCAAAGCTCCTTGGAATGCGCCGTAATTTCTTCTAAGATATCGCCAGATGCAATGTCGACAATAAGCATTTTTCCATCCTTTAAACCAACAATTAAATGTCTGTCACCCGGCACGAATGTTATCGTTAAGGCATAACCGCACGGTACTGTGCGTAAACATGATAGCGTTGCTCTAAAAGTTATAATGTTTATTAACAAATTTCTAATATGTATCCATTACTCATTAAAAGATAGTCTACCTATTCCATAATTTAATAGAATCTCCGCTAACGGTAGCAAATGCCAAATTGTCGGAGCTAAAACAGACAGCTCGAACATCTGTACGATGGCCCTGTGCCGTTATTGCACGCAAACGTTTTACTTCAGGGTTCTTCTCTTCCATGTACAAAGAATGTAATTCGACCGAATTGTTATTGACTCCAACACATAACTGCACAAAATAGACAAGATGAAATACAGCGCAAAATTTCAGGTAATTTTAAATTTGCTTTATGCTATTACTCACTCTCAGTTCGTTTTCCTTGCCTATGATTAAATCAAGTCCTTTGACTTTGCCGGACACTTGGACAATAGGTAACCGTTTTATTTCATCTTTTAGGGATGGTACACGTGGTAATTCTTTTTCTGCGTCATTTCCTTCCCTGACGACAAAGAAATATACATTTAAATTCTTTTTTTTAAATAAATTAAAATTTTCTTTTTACTACAACTCACTTCTGAGCCTTTCGCCTTTCTTTCTTTAATCTTCTCGCCAATCTGTCTTTGATTGTGTCGTCAGATAGTAAACAAAACAATTCTATGGAATTTCCTACTCCGTAGCATCCAAGAACTTTACATGTGGAATCAACTTCTAATGAAACAACTCGGCCGCTTGCAGTTCTTAAAATGCTTCCAACTTTTTCACATTTTATAGGATATTTCTGTGAAAATGTGCTTATAATTAGATGTTATTACTTTAAAAATAATTATCTAAAGATGCTTCATAAATGTATACAAATATAAATGCATACCATATCTGTATCCACACTTTCCTCATTTTCTTCATTGATATCTGTACCAATAGCAGTATCCAATTCAATATTCTTGTTATCAATGAAGGTTATTTTCCAAACGCGTAATTCCATATCGTTGCATCCCGTTATTAAATACTGATCATCATTCATTAAGGCAAGACTCCAAACCTATTGATATTGATATTGATCAATACTATAATCATCTGAAATATAAATAATGAACAGAAACATGACCAAAATAGCTTACTTCTGACTTATGCCCAACAAGAGTTTTGAAGTTATGTTCTGTGTCCAAATCCCAAAACTTGACAAACGTATCTTTGCTAGCGCTAATAATAATGTTATGTTCTTTCATGAATACCAGCTTAGTTATGACACCTTTGTGCCCGTTTAACCGACATATTCCAGTTTCTGCTATGACATCCCAGACTATAATATCTGTATCCTATTATATAAAAAAACAATTATAAATATTTATAATTTTGCTACGTTTGTAAAAGATTCTTACCTTGGAACCAGTGGCTAATCTATGACCCAACACGTCATACGCCAAGGCTGTTATTTCAGACTTGTGTCCCACAAATATGCTAACGTTCTCGCCGGTGCTTAAATCAAAGGTTTTCACTGTGCCATCTGCATAACCGACTGCAATGTGCCTTTTACTAGGTGATGCGGCCAGACGTGTTACGCATACTTTGTCTCCAGATAATACTTGTGCCTGAGATTATTACAATATTCATAAAATATTGATTGTGTCCTCTAAATTCCTTCATTTCTCGTCCTTTTAATTTACCTTTTCTCCGAGTCGCAGGTCCCAAATATATACGTGTTCACATGCAGCAGCAGCTACAAATCTACCTTCCTGACCATCCAATCTTACAAAGATGACGTTACATCGAGAACTCGAGATTATGTTTGCGTTACCCGCCGGTACGTATTTCAGATACTGCTTGGTCAAGCCCATTTTATCCGTCTGAAGAAAAAATAATCAAAATAGAAAAGTATGCTCTACAGGAAACAAAAGTAACAGTGAAACCTGCGTAAAAATAAATGATTCTCAAACTGATGTGCTTTATCAATTAGTGTAATAATTAAAAATAAATATATCTTATTCGATTGTTTGGGAGAGTTATTTAACATGCCGTCAATCTATATTTCTATATTTAATTATTTGACATACACTTACTCCTTTTTCTAATTTATTTTAACTCCCTTTTCTAAAGATTTTCTTTTTCTTAACTTAATTCACGCAGAATCTTAAATATACTTCTACTAATTTAATCAATTATATTATAGGAGCTTGAATTCTTCTTCTAAAATCTTACTATAGGAGCTTGAAGTTGAGGTTACGACGCACGTGTGTAATCCTATATAACTGTGGACTGCGCCTGCGCGCCATGAATGTTTAAAAATGATAGATCCTTTCTTATATAAGAATTTTGACAACGTCCACCATTTTCAGGCGTCAATAATATCACAGAAACGGCAAAGAACTTGATTGGTTGCGCCATATTGATGATACCATTACCAATCGAGGCGAGAGCACATATTCTTGAGAGATATTTGAAAAAAAAACTCTAATTTATTATCATATAAATTATACATTTTATGCAGAGTATCACGCGAAATTGCCAGGATCTTCATATATTTCGAAAACCATAAATGATTTGTACATTATCACTATCGGATTGACAATTTGAAGTAAGTACAAGTACAAGTGATTGATGCGAGCGATGGAAAAGCTGTAACATCGCCGCTCTTAAAAATTAGTGAAACAGCGAACCTTTGTCGAAAGATTATTAATACTATGCACAAAATGCGTAACTTATAAGGAAATTAATCAATCAGAGTTTTTTAAAAATTAAGCGGAACGATCGATTTTTCAATCGCTGAAAGATTCAATCGATACGATCTGCGTACAGTTTTTACATTGTTCCTTGATTCGTGAGACGCGCCGTTCTTTTCGTCGACAGTTTCTACTTACTAATAATTTATGAAAAGTATTTTATTTTGTAATTTAATTTTTTTATTATCATTGAGAAATTAAATTACAACTGTCGGCATATCGTTTTCACCTTTTTCTTTGTTACACACGCCGCGCGGTTTCTTCGTTTATAATGTTCTTGTTAATAATTCTCGAATTTCGTGTTATAATACAATTTTATTTTAATTTAAATATATAATTTTCATTTAAAAATTAAGCAGAACGATCGATTTTTCGATAATCGCTCCTTGGATGTCGTTTGAGAATTCACATTCTTTTCATTCCCACGTCTCGCAGGACCGAGCGATAAATTTGATTGTAAGTTGAAAATTTTCCTTGGACAATGTCCTTTCAGAAACCACGTTTGCCGAATTTACCGCTCAGACGTGAGAATGAAAAGAATGTGTTTTTGTTACCCTCGAGACGTGAGAATGAAAAG